>OY728128.1:1853818015-1855098477 GCA_963277665.1 Viscum album
ACATATAGGTTCATCTTTGGTAATGGGAGCTACTTGGGAAGCTGACCAATAGTCTTTGTGTGAAATTGAAGGGGAATTTCACTGAGCACATGGAATGTGTCCTTTTCTAATGCTGCAATCATATAATTTTGAGATATTGAGGCCTTTTATTTTTACAATTGAAAATGTTGCAGAGACTATGTGTACAATACCAACTAAGTGGTGTTGGATTCTCTGGCCTTGAGCTTGAGGCAATGCTACAGGTGGTAGTTGGGCATGTGATTTTCTCAAAACTAGTTCAACATATTACCAAATATCAAATTCATATTAACAATTTTTTGTAGAAAATCATTAGGAATGTGTTGTGTGATGATCTATAAACCCACATCTGGTGTATTGGGGTAGAACGGAGGTCCCTCCATCATCTTTTATGCATATGGAATAAAAGAAGTAAGTAAGCATCTCTTCTCCAACTTCTTCATTGGGTTTTCCATTGAATCATTGAATATAGTTTCACATCCTCTATCTTGGTATATCATGGATCTTGTTTTATTCATTATAATGTGAGATTGGGATCTCTTAGCATTAGTTTCATCATCCTAGACTCCCATTATTTGGAGTTCTGGAGGGCTCAGTCTCATCTAAGTACCTCAATGGTAAGTTTATCTCCAATATGATTGACCATCATCTAGCTTTCCTAGATTGAGTATTAAGTCATTATCTTCTTCAATATGTTTTAAATTTTTCTTGGGTTTGGTTTCATTAGAGCTCAGTAATAGAGTTTGGATGATTATTGATGAAGTTCTGTAGCTCTAGTGTAGTGAACACAAGCTGAATAGGATACATACTGAAATCAAAGTGGTGAAGGCTTCGCTCTTCATACCTGAATGTGGCAGTTTGAGTTGATTTTATTGATCGATAAAAGACACTCATAGAAACATGAGGGTTCTTGGGGAGGATTTTTTAGTCAACCACATTAATATATGGGGTTTCATGGTCAATTGGATGATATTCATGTGGTGGCTTGGATGAATGTGGTCGCGTGGCAAGTTATTAAGTGTCCATGTGGTAAGTTGAGGCTGAACAAGCATGGTCGGTTGATGGATGGAATATTTTCAACTATGCAGTAGAGTGTTCTTATGGTAGGTTTTAATTATATTTTTTGAAGGTGGAGGGGGTCATGTGATCGATTGAAGGTGGTGCGTAGTTAGTTGGAAAAGGGTATGGTTGATTGGTTATACAAGTGCAGTCTCTTTCCTTTTCTTCTAGGCAAGGTATGGTCGATCTATTTGACCAAAATAAGGGGTGGTATCATAGTTTCTTTGAATTTGGGTGAAATCGATTGAAGTTTTCAGTGGTTTAGGAATATTACATGGTTATTTGGGTGAGGATTTTGGTATCTTCAGGATGTGCATACAGTAGCTTTAATCCTTTGCCAAATTTTTTGTATGGTCACTTAAAGGTCAACATGCGATTACTTGGGAACTTCCATTTCATTTTTTTATTACA
Organism: Viscum album; assembly: GCA_963277665.1. Lineage (NCBI taxonomy): Eukaryota > Viridiplantae > Streptophyta > Magnoliopsida > Santalales > Viscaceae > Viscum > Viscum album. Next base: position 1,853,819,504 of record OY728128.1, read on the forward strand.
CCTAGTTAAATTTATTTTTATTATGGATTTTATCCTAATTAAAATTATATTTAATTAAAAATTAAAAATAAAAATTACATTCTTTTTTAAAAACTAAATCTGTGTTTCACAAAATTAAAATATGGATTCCAAAAGTTGAATATACCCTAAAAATTTATGTTTAAAATCCATTTATATAATATATTGCATATTTATATAACTATAAAAAATATATATAATTTACCAATGATTTTAAGGGAATTATCTTGGTATATTTAATGAAAAACATGGAAAATTTGAAAAATTATAGTGCTCATCAAGGAACCAAGAAACGCCTATGAAAATGAAGAAACTCATATTCCTCAAAAAAATAGTTAGGCAGTGTCTCCTCACCATAAATATTGTCCCTCATAACCAATCACTCTAGATTAGATAACTTCATCCTCTTAATATGATTAAGAAGTGAAGACACAATAGATAAAGACATGGGGGTTGTTCTCCTATGATGCTTCAACACACATAAATGCATCTCAGTGAAGAGATCCATTAACTGATATTCACTAATAGACTCCCAAACAACCTAAGTTTGATTATTCTTGCTTAAATCATCAGTAGCCAGATTTCCCTTTCTATTGGTATAGTCCAACTCGAAATCAAATTATTTTAGGTATTCAACTCACCTTCACTACCGAAGATCTAGATCCCAAGGAGAGAATATATATTTAAATTTTTTGTCCATATAAACTATGAAACTCTCACCTAGTAGGTAATTCCACCCAAATCTTAGATCATGTACCACTATTTTCAAATAAATTTGATGTGTCAGATAGTTTCATTCATTTGTCCTCAACTATTGAGACCCATAATCCACAGCATGACCTATCTACATTAGAACTCCTCTAAAATCAACCCTTGATGTATCAAAATATATGGTATACTTAATATCGGTCTTAGGAAGGTTAGGTATTGGTTTTATGGTCAATATTTTATTCAATTACTAATATACATACTTTTAAGGGTGAAATCATACAAAATTATCCCCCTTTTCGTCAGGTCTGTCAAAGGCATTGTCGAGTGGGAGAATTCCTCATAAATCTATGGTACTATTCACAAAACCCCATTAAGCTATGTATGTCAAACACATTCTTGGGATTATCATGATAAACCATGGATTAAATTTTTTTTAATCAATAGATATATTATCCTTGAAGATAACAGACCCTAGAAAATGAACCCAGTCCATCCAAAAATGACACTTTGAGATCTTGGCATAAAGGTAATACTCCCTCAGCGTGTCCAACACCACTTCCAAATGCTAACTATGTTCATCCCTTGACATGGAGTAAAACATTATATCATCAATAAAAAAACTCAAAAAATCCAAATATGAGTGAAAGACTCTATTCATTAGGTTTATAAATACAGTTGGTGTGTTCATTATACTGAATAGCATAGCCAAGTACTCTTATGAACCATACTTACTCATTAAAGTTATATGATTTATGTTTGATAGTCCCACCCCCGCATGGTGATATCATAATCTCAAATAATCTTTATAGAAAACATAGTAATGAACCAACTAATCAAACAATACATTTATCCAAGGAAGTGGTTACCAGTTCTTAACCATCATTTGATTCAGCTTCCTATAATCGACAAATAATCACAAATAACCATTTGCCTTTTATCAAAAAAGGAATAGAGAACCTCAAGGAGAATTACTCAATCATATGAATCCCTTAGACTCAATTTCTTCTAGATATATCTTAATCTCCTATATATATTATATAGTTATCCTATAAGGTGGAATAAAAATAGGCTTCATGCCCAAGATAATCTCAATCATGAACTTGATCTCCCTTTTGAGTAGAAATTCCATGAATTCCTATGGAAACGCATCCTAGAACTAATCCTCCATAAGATGTAAAACAACCTTCAAAATTCCCCCATCATATAATACCATACCAGTAACCCAAGTGGTCACCTCTCCTAGATATAATAAATTTAGTTCTACATGACATGCCTGAATATCTCATTCTCCAACTTGCTTATGTTGATGACCATTAGAAGATGTAAATGGAACCCGCTGATGGTAACAGTAAATATGATATTGGTATGGAACCAACTATTCCATAATAATAATCAATTAAACTTATCCATATATAAAACAAATAGATCCCAAATAAACTGATAACCCCAATATCTAGGGCACACTCATAACAATGATGAGTACCCTTTAACTACACTCCCAATGGAGTGTTGTTGGATATAACTCCATACAGTTACTTCATGGATAAGACAAATACTTCTACAAAATAATTTGATATAATTTAATTATAAGATATTATATCAAATAAATTTCATTCTAGAATGGAAGCTACCAAGATCATACCTCAGACTATAGATGGTCTAACATTCTAGTCTGTAAGAGTATGATGCACTGCATGTGACTGGCTTAAATTGTAACCTTGTGATTTTTCCTAACTCTCCTACCCAACTCCACCCTACTATTGTTTCATCTCTAAAACCTACATTTCATGGCATATAAATTTCCTTAATCATCCAGTAGAGTTCCAACTACCCTCCCATCACAGAGTAGTTGAGTCAATTCTGGAACACTGAACTGGTCCGGATCCTCTATCACTTGAATATTGTTTCACTATCCTAAAAAATATATATAAGTGATCCATATTTATATAATATCACCATCCCATTGGTTCTCAGTCACATTGAAGATGAATATTTCCCCACCTACCACACTGGTTACATGGTTCTGAACTACTTATTTCACCACTTTGTCCACTACTTCCCTAGAGATTACCCTCATTTCAACACTTTTGGATACCAAATAACCCACTCTTAGCCCATATGGAAGCCAAATTCCCTTATAAATTTACCTCATTCAAGTTATATTTAGTAATAATCTCCTGGTTTACCACTATATAAAAGAAGGTAATCTAAAATGCATCCACCTGGACATGGATCACAAGTCTCAACCCATCCTCAGGCTTTCATGCCTGCGTTTCCTCATCCCTTTCTATTGAAGGGTAAAATAACAATAATTATGTAAATTAGCCATTTTAATCCATGAATAATATTCTTCCTAGATTAATGTTCACAAAATCCTTGGTCATTTATTCTCTCAATGTCTCTTCGAAGAAATGATCAAATAAGCGGGTCTCAAAGTCCTTTCAGGACATGTTCATTGGCTACTCATCCCAGACAAAAATGTCTCACCATCGCCTCACTAATAAATAAAGAATGTAGATTAGTAACTTCACCCGCCTATCCTTATGGGTCTCTAGATGGTCAAATATATTTTGAATGAACTTGATCCAAAACTCAACTTTCTGGGGGCCACCCTCCCCCGTAAACATCGGTGGATTTTGGAGTTAAAACTACCTGGTAAAATCTAAAATAGAAGGGATGGTGTGAGGAGACTCCCTATCCATATCATGTACTACTTGAAAAAATATCTCTTATATCTAGCCATTTATAACTACACCTGGCCCCATAGGAGAATCTTACTTGACACCTTTGGGGGAATGCTCTTCTGCACCCTCCTAGTGCTCAACCGGGGGGGGGCGATGTGGTGTCATTATTCTATAATAACAAACAAACATCTCATATCACTATAAAAAATGGTTATTTATATAAACATTTACGTAAATTAGTAATATTATTAACACATTTTTATTCTATATGCCTCATACCATCAAAAATTTATAACTCAATCTCTCACTCCTAGCCCCATCTACCCACACTAGGGTTAAGTCTGAAGAAAAAGGATTTATGTTATTTTATTCATTTCATATTTTCATCTTTTTCAATTTACATTTATATATATATATATATTAAAAGTTTCTCAAACAAGGTGTAGTTATATGGAGTTTCAACTACATCTTATAGAGGAAAACACTTCATAATTTGTGATTAGCACTTCATTTAACTAACACCAAATAACTCTTAAAAGTATTCATGAATAAAATTTTACCCAATTGAATGTTTTGTTAAATAAAATTAATTCATGAAATTATATGAAAAATACCATATAAATTAATTTGGAAACTTTAAATGTCAACTTGAGTACTATTATAGTCTGAATGATGTCAAGGGAGCATTCTAATGACATGAATTCCTATGTGCCTGAATGATGCGTGAAAACACACCTCTTTCCATACTGAACCAAGAGTTAAAATCCCATGAATCAATAGCATCACACCCAAGTGCACAAATCAAGGTGTAAATAAATCAACTATAAAAGTGAAAATAAATAACAACAGTTCCCATTCCTAGAAACATGGATTTTCCCCCATAAATGGGTTATCTACTCCTAGGTAAAAGATCTTTACCAAGCCCTGAAACAAAGTATTATCCAATTTACCTTCCCCAAATAGTAATAAAAAGAAAAAAAAACTTTGATTGTAACATACCAAGTAATTAATTAATAATATATTTTCTTATATATGTCTATTTATGAATTATATAGTGTTTTAAAGGCTTAAAATTAGAATAAATCCAATCTTAAGCATAGAATTCTCTAATATTTTTAAAAGATTGTTTTACCGCCTTTTGACGGAAAACCATTTTTAAATAAATATTTTGACAGTTTTATAAGCTCTATTTGTCAAAATAAACTTATTATTTAGAATTGGGACATTTAAATTTACATTGGATATATTTTTGGTATTTTTCTGACAATGTTCATTTTTTTTAATGAATAGTGAAAAATACTGCATTTTACTTCAAAACTGATTTTTCATCTAATTTAATTATATGGTTGGATTATCTTTATAATTGGTTTTAAAGTGTAATTAGAATATATTTTTACCATTTAATCCAATGGTGGTCATTATAATTAGTTTCACTTTGGAATTGGGCATAAACAAGTACCAAACTTTTCATATATATTGTTTCAAAAAAACCCGCTATTTGTTTTGACAACAAGAATTATTTTTAAATTAATTATTGAAATTTCTGTGTTTAGAATTTGGTAAAATGGATTCCATATTTATAATCAGAAGGTCCAAATTATGTAATTAAGACACTTGTTTTTTGACATTATGAATAGTAACGACGGTAATTATCTTTAATTATCGTGATTAATTAGTAATCAGGTAGTTAAGGTAATAAAATAATAACATAATAATATAAAATGACCCCAAAATGTGTCCTAATTATACTAGTTGTGTCATGGCCGACCATGGGATGCCTTTTTCCAAACTTTGGGACCCCATGGAATCACTTTTGTGTGATAGTGACTTTTTATCTTTTTATTTTTTAAAGAAAGTTAAATATAACCAAGTATGTAACACCTATGTAAAACAATTTTAATTTTTTCTACATAAATTATCTCTTGGATTATAAATATTAATTGGAAATATAAAAATATTTCCTACATCATGATATTTTTTTTATAATTTTTAGACATTAAATAAATTAAATTTTGTATGACACCATGATGATGCAGCGATTACCTCATTAATGAACAATTTAAATAAAATGAAAAGATAATGTAAAATATAAGAATTACACTTGTCAAAGACCTATTTAATGAGTATATTTATAACACTTATCACCTTATAATCAAACTATATCAATTTGGGACCTTTAAAATCCGAAACTCATTTTAATATAAAGTAACATTTTATAACTTTCCAAGAGTGCCCCTCCTCTCTTCTTATAAAAGGCCCCCACCTCTACCTCTTTACACACACCTATCAAGCAATTGTCTCATCCAAACTCTGCTCATTTCATCTCTCCACATCCCTATATTCATCCTAGAAGCCTTAACTTAGGCAGAAAGATCTTCAAGAAACCCTTTTGGTTCAAACCAAGAGGCATTACCCGATTTAAAGGTAAAGACTTCTCTAATGTTCTTTTGTTTTATTTTGCTTCTCCAACCCCCTAAACTCTTTTTATTCATTTCTTTTGTAACAAAACTCGTATATTAAATATACTAGGATGTTTTTATAAGAATTATTCGAGCTACACTTACACACACCTACATCTAATGGTTAAAAAGCATACTGTTTCCGTGGATGGTGAATTTCTGCCTCACGAAATGATGATTGTTCAATATTCTTCTAACACCTTCAAAGGTGGACATTAAGATGTCAATATATTTATATATGATATATAATATGTTTATGTTTTCCTTAAGCTTCTGAATTTTTTATTTATGTCATACCTTTATGGTTTCCATTATGGGTAAACGTGATATCTTCATTTTAGGAAGTGCGGACTACCGCCCCCTCAAAGTGATTTGATTCGTTAATGCCATATGTGGGACGTATAAAGGATGGAGTTAATGATATTATATAAAATATTATACTGGAATTATAATATACCTTTATATCATTATGATTCCATTCCATTAAATAGGAAATATAAATGGAAGTAGCGTTCATGCGTACGTACGGCTTACCGTCTCCATGAACGGTGAATTTCATTTCTTACCTCTAAATGTTATGTAATATTATAAATGAATATATATACTATATATATATTATATATATTATATCTACATCATGAATATAATTCTGGACAGAATGGATATTTTACCACATGAACAACTTGTAATTACAAGAAGTTTATTTTTGACTCAAGTACCAATGATCGACAAAACGACCATTATTAACTTAAATTATCACATAGTGTTCATGACATGGTAATAAGTGATATAAAAGGAATAATGAACTTGAAAAAGGTTCTTAATCAAGTAGAAATTAACTCAAGTTTATTATTCAGGAGGTTAAAGAATGATCGAGTCAAGTCGGACCCGAGGTATGGGACTTCGTCTCAATCTCCTTTCGTTGAGGCATATTTTGTTTTATACACAACTTTCTTTTATACGTTGTATAAACCCCTTTTACTTTTACATTTATTCAAAAGGAATCTTTTTTATACTAAGTGTTTTACTAAATGAAAAAAAATGAATGTTTTTGTCGTACGTATGTGGCGACAACGACTTCTCCACCGTCGTGACCATTATTTGAGTTTCGTCTTCCTCTACAAGCCATAACTTTTTTTAAATGAAAAATAAATACCATGTTTTACTTTTATTTTATTTTTCTATTTAAAATGGTTTTGATAATGTTTTTATTATATCAAAGTGTATTCTTCAAATATCTCAAGATTAATTAATGTTTAAGGCACGGGGCCTTATATTGATACTACTTTGTTGCATCCCTAACTTGGTTCATTGTGAATAATAACTGGACTAAGGGACCACAAGGCCTCAAGCATGCCTCCTTGTATTCCAAAGGCTACCAACAAGCAGTAAGTGCCTATGAGGTTACCATGGGAGAATAATCCCTTGTTATCATAGTGTAAAACATGGAATAAAATAAGGAACGTATCATCCAATCATATATAAATAAATAAAGTGGGGCATAAAGTAGGTATCAGATAATCATATAACCCATGCTATAGAAAAATTCATTATACACCCATCGGTGAGTCATACATGTCAAGAAGGAATATGCACAAGTCTAAGATAATCAAAATAAAAATAATGGGGAAAACTAAATTAAACCCTAATAGGTATGGGTACTATCCTGATCCTTAACTCTAAAGATCCATCCCAAGACATATCAATAATCTACTATAGAGTGCTTGCCCTTGCCCAGACTTGCATCCATGAAGTCTAATTGGGTTCCAACTGATGGACCAAGAATAGTATGAGTACGACTTAGTAGGCCATCACCAATGGTGTCTAAAATTATATCAATTTTGAGCCAATATAGCTCATGTTTATGTATTCCATAAAATAAGGTAGCATAGAATGTGAGTAAAAAAAATAAAACACCCTCACTCCTTGGGCTCCATGATGACACATGGGTCAAACATACTGACTTTGTCCAGTGTCAGATTCCTCTTTGAACATCATGATAACTATTTCAAACAAAGTCACTACATATAATCTAATAAATCATCCTGAAATTCCCAAGAATCATGTATCATATAGAATCGAGGCTCTCATCCTAAAATTCTTAAGCATCACATTTCATATAGAATCCAATTGCTCATCCCAGTATTCCCAAGCATCATATATCCTATGAAATATAGGAACTTATCCTGGTATTCCCAACCATAATATATTTCATGGAATCCAAGCACTCATCATTGAATTCATTATCATCAAGTATCAAATAGAATCCAAGGATCTCATCCTAACATTCTTAACTCATGTATCATATGGGATCCAAGGAATTCATTCCATTATTTCAATTTATTTAGAATCAATCATCATATTTAATCCAAGTATATCATCCCAACATTAAAATGTATTAATAATATCTTTTATCATATCATCTATTTAGATAAGTCAATACAGAACTATTTATTCCATTTGAGTATTGTTTGGCCCAAGGCCAAAGTCAAGACATTTCCCATTATTTTCCATTTCAAAGATAACTCATTAAAATTCAAATAAGAAGGGATCTCAAGAATCCCAATCAAAAATTTCATTTTTAAAAGGGAATTTCATTTTAGTAATTTAAATCATTTATATGTTAATTATACCAAAGGAATCTAATGAACATCCAAGTCACCCTCACCTTTTTCCCTAAGTCTATTCTCAGGTCTATGACACCACTCGGGTGTTCCTTTAATATAAACCAAACTTTACATAAACCATTATCACTCTATAGGGTGGATAAATTTCTAATTTAAAATCAATAATAGTAAATTAATGATCTTTATAGGTTTCAAGATTTAATTTTCAAAGCAAGATAAATAAATTTGGTTTCTAGGTCGAATACATAGAAAACCGGTGCGATGAAATATGTGTGATATACTATAAAATGGTGAAACTATATAGGATAGATCAAATACCACCAACCTCGGGTTAGTAGACTCCTGATTTTCTAATACCAGACTTTGATTAGAGATGGAATGATAACAAAATTAAATTATATGAAATTCCTAAAAATAGGTAAAATTTTCATTAAATTTGGAGAACTCATAAAGAAATAAATAACTTGAAGGAAGGAAAAAAAACTCATATACTCACCTTAAGTCTTTAATCAACTCAAATAGAAGAAGAAATAGATAAGAAATGAGGGAGATATACTATAGTTTAATGAGGGGAAAACAAGCACTCAAGAATGGGATATTGAAATTATAAGGGGAATAAAAACTGGGTAGAGTTAAAGGGTGAAAAAGGGAGAAATTATGAAACTGCCCCCTAAATAATATATCCATATCCTATCGGCTAGCTGGTGGCACTACGGCCTCTAGGATACATGAACTGACCTCCTCCTAAACCTACTGATCACTCCTGAAACCCCAAAAATATCCTTATAAAATTAATTATGGAAAAAATTAAGGGTTTTCAGCAAAAAATTAAGGGGTTCATACCTCAATGAAGGGGTGAGGTCTGCAATAGTAAATAATAAATTATTAATAATGAAAATAATTAAATGCATTATAAAAGTTATGATATTTTTTAAAAATATATTTATTTATAATGAAACAAATTCAGAAATTGATTATTTTATGTGATATTATATTTATATGAAGGTAAAAAATAAAATTTGACTATATAATTGATATCTAAATAATAAATTTTTCATAAGTCTATTTTTAGAAAAGTAATTTATATAACTAGAATAAAAAATAGAGCCATAAACCCTACAATTAAGGGAGATTGGGCCAACCAATATTCAACCCAACATAGGATGATGACACGGGTTAGTTCAAGCATGGGAGGGTGCTAGATGAGGCCAAGGTCATGCATCAATCATTCATGAAGCATGAAGGTCAGCATGTAGGGGGAAGAGTGGTGCTTAGCCTCTCAATGTGTGGGTTGATATGGGAGGCCAATGGAGAGAACTAACTCTATGTTGACTTTAATGATCTTTCTAATATGCTTCCTTATATATAAAGTAATGTGAATGTGAGTAATAAATAGATGTGGGATCGTGATGCGATTACTATTCAAGAATTTTAAAAATAACATGCATGTTTGAAAATAAAATTCATCATCATCATCGTCTTTAACCTCTTGTACGACACTATTCCAAGATATTTATGGAACATACATAAACACACACACACACATATATATATATATATTACATGTCAAGGTAGTGACATCTTCATGAATTTTGTGGGCATGTGAGGTAAAATGCTACACTATAACCGGCACTATTAGACAGTGTCACCATCTTCCCGGCACATGACCATCACATGGTCATTAGCAGTATATATATATATATATTTATTTATTTATTTATTTATTTATTTATACACATTTTACATCATGATAACCACACCTTGAGAGGTTGTATATCAAGGCACATGGATAGTTGGAGAATTATAGTATGAGTATGGATAAATAAATTTACGAAGCTATGTCCACACATTTAAAGGGTTCATGATCTAAATTTGACTTATAATGGAATGAAATGAAGTTGTTTTTGTATAAAGTTTGTTTAATTTCTATTTCTACATCCCCAAACAAATTGGTAAATAATTTTTCAGTAATAAAATGTAATCAGAGTCATCGTAGGAGGTTTTCTTATAAAATGGTCTCTTTCTTCTCTGGTATTCATCCAATAACAATTTGCTAAAATTCATTCACCCAAAAAATGAATTATTTCCTTATTATGTGGCTAATAGAAAAATAGTGAGGTAATGAGAGTTGGTTTTAGGGTTCACCTTCAAGATGAAGTTATATAAAATGGAATTTAGTAGGGTTTAGTTTACATTAGTTTGTTATGAGTTAAGGGATATGTTTTAAAAAAATATTTTAAATTATAAAACATTCCTTTATTTTTAAGGTTTCTAGAAACAAAACTCTCTTTATCTATGGAATTTTAAAAGTAACATTTTATCTTAAGAAATTGATTTTAGGGTTCGTATTTAAGGGGTTTAAACGCCTTTTAAGATTATCATTTTATATTTAAAATATTTTATTTCAAAAACTTATACTTTATCAATTTTTATTAAATCATGTTTTCATTTGAAAATAATTTATCTTAGTGGATTTTTTTTCTTTCAAAGTTATCGTTTATATATAAAATATTTCATGGAAAACTCTATAGCTGTCTCAAAATATTCATCGAAAACCCATGTATATTTCTAAAAAAAATTCTCTTCATGATTCAATTTTAAAATTTATTTAAATAATATCTCCATGAAATTTTAATTCTATCAGATCAATACCTTTATTTTAATTTATTTATTTATCTTTCTTATCAGAAAAAAAATATCCTTTACCAAATTTTCATCGATCAACCATGAAATTATTTTTATACCTTTCCTTTTTATGAATTAATTTGTATCACTGGTCTTGAGGATTTGAAAAGAATGTTTTAAAGAAAATTTTTATGGAAACATCAAGTAAATAAATGTGTTTTCAGAATTTATCACTTGGAAATGATGATAAGGTATGGAAAGTGAACTCAAACCCTCAAGGCACTTTGTTCACCAAGTGATGGGTAGACTCTATATATCCTTAAAAATTCTAGGTTTCCTCAGGGATTTTACTAAACATGAAAATATATTTTATTGAAAAATCATTAGATATCATTTTATACAAAAATATTTTTTTCAAAAATAAAATATTTTATTTAAAAATAGAATTGATGATTTTATAAGGATTTAAAGTTTTTTGTTTTAAAATGTTAACGCTAAATTTTTTTAAAGAAAGTTTCAAAAAGAACCCTCTTCCTTTATACAAGTTTATGAAATTTAATTTCTGAAAACCTTTTTTACATTAAATGGAAATTTTATGCTTAAAAAAATATTTTATTAAGATCAGAGTATATTATTTTAAAAAAATGTAAATAGATTTTTTTCATTTCAAAAAGGGGTTTGCTCATTTTTTTATTGTGCTTTTGTTTTCTCCCAAAATTTTCAAAAGTTTTTTATAGGGATTTGTTTTGAGTAAAAGTTATTTTGGAGTTAGGTGTTGATTATGAATATTATCCTTAGTGAAGTAGGGGTAATACCTGAATAAATTGTATTAGTAAAAAATAAAAATACCCATTAAAAATAGTATGGGTTTTTTCATGTAATAGAATTTCCTAATTCTATAAATCTATATACCTAAAAATATCTTTCATATGTAGTGACTAAATATTAGTTAAAGAAGTTGTAATTTTAAATTTTTAAATTTGGGTCAATTATTTAGTATCAGAGATAGTGTTTAAAAGAGTATGTGTTTTTAGCACTGGACTTGGGAGTTAATGTCTCAAGAGCCATAGTTGGTGTTAGAGCAGGGTTTAGGTAAGTTTAGAGATTATGATATTTTTTTTTGATGATATTTTAAGTTATTGAGGATTTAAAGACTAGATTTTAACTGATTAAAGGTATTTTGGACAAAAGTTAGTTTAGAAAGACCTTGTGATCTAAAGAAGGATTCTGTAGACTTTCTAGGGTTTCGTTGTTTTGAGTAAGTAATAAGTAATGTGCACTTTTAAAATGAAAATTTTCATGGAATAATTTCTTAAAAAATTATAAAAATTATTTGTACCAAAATAAAAGTAATCATAATTAAGAAAAATATTATTTGTTCTATGATTGATTAGGAAGTAAAATTTATCATGACATAGATAATTAAAATTATAAGGATAGAATTTATTTAAAGGGGTAGAATTTAACATCCTGGGTTTCTAATAAATTATTTTTCCTTTAATACTATTTTGTATATATTGGTTCATACACTAGCCAGATTAAAACAAATCAAGATTTTTTTTATTGAAAGAATGAAAAAATCCCTATTTAGGCATAAAATATCTCTTTATTAAAATTATATCATTATAAAGGATATGTGAATATAAAATTAATGATAATAGCTATAATCATAGTGGGACAATAAATAAAGATAAAAATGAAAATAGAAAAAATATAGAATTGATCATCATAAATAGATGTGAAGAAAATTCCACTAAATATGGCTATGCAGAGAAGAAAGATAAGTGGAAATGTAATAATCATCCTTGCAAGTGAAATAATAGGATATGAAGCATTGGTATTTAAAGAAGAAAATGTAACTATTTCATGTGGTGCTATCATAAATATAGTTACATTAGAGGGAAATCATGTAGAATCTTTCAAATAAAGGATAAAATATGGAATAAATTAATTTAAAATATTAATGTGACAATTTATCAATATTTATATTCATTTTAAAAATAATATGAAAATATATGTTTATTAAACATGAATTTATATTTTATATGTTCACATTTCAAAATTTATATTTTTACCATATGGGTATTTATTTTATGAGATATTATGTAGTTAATGTTTACAAACTTATGGGTAATATGTTAGTAAAATTAATTATTACTTATTCAGAGTTATTTGATAAAACATAGTGAATAATAAAAATAAATTTTTAGATTAATATATTAACATATATATATATATGGTATATAAAACATTAATTTTAAATGAATATATTTAATGATAATTATAAATTCTAATAATATAATTATTATTATGGTATATAAAATATTAATGAGTACAGTGATGATTATAATGAACTAAAAAATATGTTTAAGATATATAAGAAATTTAATATATTTAATACTAAAATGTGTATCGAAAAATTAAATATATAAAATATGTTAATGAATATTAAGTGTTATTAGTAAATAATAAATTATTAATATTGAAAAGAAGTTATTAGATTTTAAGAGTTATACCATTTTTTCAATATATATATATAATGGGAATTTTTAAATAATTCATTATAATATTTAAGATTAAAATTATGGAAAGGTAAAAATTAAATCATAATATTAAATTGATATCCAAATAATAATTTTTTTATAAGACTATTTTTATAAAAATATTTATATAATTAGTATAAAAAAGGGAGCTTTCCACCCTAGCACTAAGAGAGATAAGGCCAGCCACCTAAATGTCTAGCCAATCTTCAACCTGGCATAGGGTTGAAACATAAGTTAGTTAGATCATGGGTGGGTACTAGATGAGGTAGTGGGAATGTATCTATCAGGCATGAATAATGTAGGTTGTCGTGTAGGGGAAGAGTGGTTCTTAGCCTATCAATGTGCGGGTCAACACAGGAGTCCGTTAGAGAGCACTAGCTTCATGTGGACTTTACTGAGCTATCTAAGATTCATATTGATAAATTAAGGAGTGAGTTTGAAAGTTATAAACCAATGTAGCATCAAGATGTGGTTATTTTTCATAACTTTTAAAAAAATGCGCACATTCAAAAATAAAGCTTGTAGCCTCTATCATCTCCAACTTGCCACAAGACACTATTGATGGATATTAATAGAATGCACACACACACACACACACACATATATATATATATATATAATTTTGCATCAAGGGACCACATAGAAGATTCACATGATGCTTGAATGGTCAAACAAGGGTAGGATATAGTGAAGGACCCTAGAATTCCTTGAGAAGGGAGGGGTGAATCAAGGTGTCGCCTTTTTATTTCAATGAGATTTATCTTGTCCTCATGTTGGTAGTAGATTTTTAAACATGTTTGATGGAATTGTGAAAATATAAAATACCCATATGTAGTGATAGAAACAAAATACAATATTTTTACTTGGATCACCACTAAGGGATAGTTCAAGGAGCATATGCTGAAAGTGTATCGGTTGTACCTAAATATATTAAGCTTTACTAGATGATATGGATTACAAAATATGAGACACAATCACTCCATGTTAGGATCACTGCATTTCTAAGAAATTTTAAGGATATTACGCTGCCTCCCTCAGATCACTCCCATCAACTCCCCCTTGTTCACTACCTTGGGTTAAGTCTTACTCATTTTATCAACTTGAAAATCACTTAAATATATTGGGCACATAATTCTTTATCCCTGGTTAGCATGAGACTATTCTTTCAACATAGTCCTAAATTGATGCACTTGAATGCATTGTTCACTCAAACAAGATGATCAAAAACTAATATTTGTAAATATCTCTACCTTATAAAAACCCCTATTTTGTTTGAAATATGTTTTTAATTTTGAAAAACTATATCATTTTTCAAATATTGTAACCTTTGTGAAGATCTTAGCCTTTGTGAAACTCTAAACTATCTTAAATCTCTCAGTATTTTTGAAACTCATTTTTCTAAAATACCTTAGGTTAAATTTTGGGAAAATCCCTCAAGGTGGCATCTCAATGTTTTTGGGGTGATCATTATGGCTTGTGTTTTGGAAGTAGATGTTTAAGGTGGAAAAATTTCTCAGTGTTTTCCAAATTTTTGGGCCTCAAAATAGGGAATTTGTTTTATAGAAAAGTAAGGTTTCCTTAAATGATTTCACAGACCATAGCTTGTGGACCACGAATCATGGAGTTCGTGGACTAAAAAGGAGGTATGAGGAACTGTGAAGGATGTTTTGTTCTACGGATGAGGACACTTTTTCCAGCTATCACAAAGATAAATGCACTATGAAAACTATGTAGAAAAATCAGTTCACGGTAGGCTCATAGTTTGTGGGAGGCTCATCATTTATGGAATTGAGGCAGTTATTATGGCTACCAAAAAGGGTTTTCATTTTCAGATTACATCATTCGTCGCAAAGGATTATGGTGTTATACATACTGTGTAGTAGTTCATGGTGAAGGCTATACTGCATTGAGGTTTCAGGTAATTCGGATGAGTGGGTTTTGATGATCTATTTTCCTATATAAGTACCCCTAATTAGATCATTAAATAGAGATAATTTCTTTAGATAAGATCATCACTGAAATAATTTAGGGAATTTTTAAGTAGTTCACAATGGATATTTCATGAAGGGGGGATCAATTCTGTGAAAGGAGATAGTCTATGAAGACAATTAACAGAAGGGGATTATTGGCATCTATATCCCACAAAGGTAAAGGGACTGCGTAGTAGAGTTGGTCCACAAAGAAAAAGGTGATTGTGAGACACTCGTGCCACATGGTACAAAGAAGTTCACGGAGGATGCAATATAATTCATAGTGATTTCAAGGAAGTTCGTGGAAGGACTAAAAAATTTCATGAAAGCCATTTCCATAAACTAATAGTACGCAAAAAAGTGTATTTCATATATGGGGGGAAAAAGAACTTCAAAAGAGCATCTACCAACAATTTAGGATACATTCATTCATGAAAATTAAGGTACTTGCATGTCCATAAACTAAGTGAGGATCCTTTCCAGATCAATGAGTAAAGGAAGAGGAAGAAGGTGATCCTTTCCACCAATAGTGAACCATCAAAAGAGAGTTAGGGAGTGACCATAAACATTTTAAAGGAAGTGATATTAGGTATAGAAGTGATCTAGCCTGATCCTTGTATTTTGTAAATGTTCCTTAGTTGATTTGGTACATCGGTATATTGTCATTATATTATCCTTGGACATGTCCCAGAGAGGTTGAACCAAGTAAAATTTTGGTGTATTTTGTATGATTTAATTTTTTTTCATATATTTCTATGGGAAAGGGATAGAAGAGTGTTTTTTTAGTGATAAAACAAGATATGAAGGGGAATTTTTGTTAATCTTTCATACCCTGATTCACCCCCCCTAGGGTATTTAACCTAGTTGGGATAAATATTGGTATCAAATATAAAGGTTTATTTTAGTGTTTCTCTCTATGGGGTTTCAATGGATTTTTTCAATCGAAAAGGGATTCCGATCTTTGATGGAAATAATTTTCAATTATGGAAGAATCAAATGTAGCGCTACTTCTGATCTATAGGAATGGATGTCCTTACAGTAGTGATGCACAATATTTTTTCCAGTGTAGACAATGGTGCTTTATCAGTTGATAAACGGTGGGAATTGGATGTTGAAGCCAGAGGAATCAATACTTTAGGGGGATCTATATCCAATGCAATATATACAAATTTTATTTCACGTAATTCATCATGTGATATGTGGAAAAAGTTTATAAATATTTATGAGGGTGACTCAAAAGTTATAGAATCAAAGTCCTAAGGTCTGTGGAACAAGTATAAAGATATTGTAATCCACCCTAGTGAGTTTGTTAAAAATTTATTTAACTATGTGAATATTGTTGTGGAATATATGTGTGGTCTAAGAGAAATTATTGAATATGTAAATATTTTCAAGCGCATATTGAGAATACTTCCACCTTGGTTCAATCCAAAATTTTCTATATTGGAAGATAAATACCCAAAAGTGATGAAATTGGATGGATTACATAGTAATATTCTTGTTTATGAGATGATAAATGAAGATAATGAATCTATGGAAAAAGGGAAGTCCAAAGAAGTTGAATTTAAGGCCATTAAGAATTTCACCATTGAAGATGTTCAGGAAGTATAAGAGACTGATGAGGTGATGTCATTACTTTCCTCAAATCTTCAAATATGAAAAGTAAATTTCAAAGGGAAACTTCCACTTTTATACTTTCATTATGGAAAGTTTGGACATATTGCAATAAGGTTCCCTAAGAAATTACAAGATGATGATGTGGATGAAGTTTAAATTACCATGAATAAATATTAATCCTACATGAAAGGTAAGAACAATTTCTTAAAAAGTATGAATCTTATTTCAAAGGAAGATGACAATTCAGAAGAATCTAAGGTAGAAGAGTTGGAGGAATGAAAGGATCATGAAGAAAATTCTATAGTGGAAGTTTTCAAAAATTATCAGACAATGGAATAAAGAAACAATGATGATGAATAAGTCGATGGAAGAGTTTATATGTAGGCTGAATTATAATTCTCTCTTGAGGAGGTAGATTTTTATAGAGCCAAAACGAAGTAAACCAACAAAGTGGTTCTTGATTGTGACATCTTGGACCCAGATGCCACTTGACCCATGCCCCAAGCCAGGTTGACCATATGACCCTTGGCACATCTCCCCATGAGCCAGGGGATGCCGAATAGTGGTGGGGGTGTGAAGGTAGTACGTTGGGGAGACTATACCCCCATGTCAGAGTTACGCAGCAGATACAAAAAATAGTAAATAGTTGCAGAACCATAATAAATTAGACATCTACAGTAAATAGCAGAATCATAAATAGATATAGCGAAAGTTTAAATAACTTAATAACCTATAAAAGACCTCATAGGAAGTTTATAATACAGACATGCATTTATGGAATTATAGTAAAAAAGGAAATAGAAAACATGAAACAATCATGATAAACAAAAAGTGAAAAAGTGAACAAAAGTCAAAAGCTTCTCCATAGAATCTCAAGCCTAAACCTGATCCTCTTTTCCTAAGATCTATCTAAGAAATATGAATCAATAGCCTGAAGAGTGGTGTTTTTCCCTATCTATACCTACAAGAAAAGATTATTCTCGAGTTCCAAAGGTATACTGAGTAGGGTGTGAGATGAACATCTTAGTAGGCCACCACAACGGTGTCTACATGTAATATGAGTAGTCTCTTATAAGTAAACAGTTTGTAGCTAATAGTAGGAAAGTAAAACAATGTATAATAAATAATTAACCTCCCACTTAGGTTCTTAAATGATACCCGGTAGGTCTACCTGCTTCATCTCAGATATGGTATGTCTGATCAGGTCATAATATATATATAACTGGCATGGGGTAAGAATGTCTCTCATCCATACATGTATATGGAGATTGTAACTAGCATGGGGTAATCATGCCTCCCACCCATAAAATTATAGATATTATCACTATTTTGGATTAATAATGTATCCCAACCATACTTATATATAGATTATAACTAGCGTGGGGTAATAATTCCTCTCACCCATACATATATAGATATTATAACTGGTGTGGGGTAAGAATGTTTCCCACCCATACATATCATAAACTGGCATGGGGTATGAATTCATCCCACCCATTCATATATCATAATCTCATAATCATAGTAGTGGAATCACCATTCACATCATATAACATAAGTTAAAACCATCTTATATCATTTCAATTTAAATAAACAACTCATTCATCTAATGTATTTATAATAAATCATAACAATGGAAACTCCATGCCATCCCTTCAAATTATTCTTTACAATTTAATCCATCTCATCCTAGCCAACATATAAATCCAATGATCCAATTTACCTAACATAGAAAATTCATTTTAAGGAAAGGTGTTAAAGCCAAATTGTCAAGGTCAACTACTCACATTCCCATATGGATAATTCCAATTAAAATGGGTTAAGTGACATTGAGGAACCTTGGTATGCATCAATTACACATGGGTCAATTTCTATTTAAATTAAATGTCAATCCGGAAGCTAATTTGATTTCTATTTATTTTTAACCATTTGGCCCAAATGGTCATTTTAAAGATGGAACCCCTATGGGGGTCCATATAGAGTAAGGGTGGTCTCTAAACCCCTAAACAAAACCCAATTCACCTATATCAAGGCACTAGGGTCATTTATACATGAAGGAACCAACACATCAAGGGATATTGGTAAAGTCCAGTTCACAGCATGATGAATTAAATACAAAACATACAAAACTCAAATGTAAAACTATGTGACTGCCTACCTTAGGTTTGTAGTTGAAGTCTCACTTGATATCGACTTCAAATTCTAAGCATGTTGTAAGAGATCTGATTTTCAATCCAACACCCTGAAAATAAGGCATGTGATACTAAAACCAAATAGTGAAAAATATGGAAAGAAGAATAGAGATAGGAGTAGAGAGACTAGGGAGCCTTACCATAGGGGATCCAATGCATCCGAGAGATCAAGGATCAGACACCAGATAAAGCATCTAGCTCAAAGCCTAACTTGGATGAGTCATTGAGCTCAAGGAGGAGAAGACCCTTTGTTTTATCTACTAGATAGAGAAGAAATAGGTTGGATGGGTTTTAAAATATTAAAGGGGGAATTGTAATTTTTCACCAAAACCCACTATGCATGGTTTAAAAACCATGCATTAAGGATCTGTTCCCATTCTGTAGTAGTCCACATGACTATGAGTCTAGTATGAAATGTTTTAGGAAAACCATGTGGACTTATAGGTGCCCATTTCTGCAACCACGTGGATTAAAGAAACCATGCGTCCTGGGTCACATGGTTTACACTAATCATGCGGCTCATCCTACATCCCATTTATTCAGACCTCTGGGCTCCAAACTAACCCTGAATACTCCTTGGGCCTTCCCTAGGCTGTATCACACCTTTAACATGATTAAAGGAAGTATTAAAAACAAAAAACCAATGATCCATACCTTGGTCAAAATTAGGGTCATTAAAACCTCCCCTCCGTATATCAACTCATCCCCGAGTTGTCCTTCTAAGGGTAAAGAGGTACTTTCAGCAAAGATTTTTAGCCACTGAGATTTTATATCAGGTTCCTAATCCCATGTCTCATCTTGTAATCGATCATGCTTCCATAAAACCTGTACAAGAGGAATAAACTTTCCTCAGAGTGTCTTCACGGTCTGATAAACAATATTCACTGAATACTTCTCGAAGAAAGAATCCATATCCAGCTCAACCTCATCAGGATGAAATATGCGAGATGGGTCTAGATAATATTGAAAAAGTTGAGATACATGAAATAAGTCATTCGTAGACCAGTATTTAAGAGGAAGTTCCAGCTGGTTAGACACTGGTCTGATCTTCTTCACAACCTCAAAGGGTCCAAATAATCTCTGTGATAACTTACCCTACTTCTACATATGTCTATACCTCAACCTGGGTGAGAATTTCAAGAAAAATCAGTCTCCGACCTCAAACTCAAGAGGTCACTAGCATTTGTTGGCATAAGACTGTTGTTTGGACTTTGCTTTCAACATGTCCTTCCTAATTATTTGGACCTTCTATGAAGTCTCCATCACGAGATGAGGCCCAACCACCGCTACATCCCATACCTATAGCCAGTACAAAGGTGAGTGACAAGGCATATCATACAAGGATTCATAGGGATCCATATCAATGGTATCCAAGAAGATATTATTATAAGAAACCTTGGCATGGGGAATGTGTTTTTTCCAAGAACCCTTAAAGTTGAGAACACATGCATGGATCATATCCTCTAAAACATGTATTGTATGCTTCGTATGTACATTAGTCTGTAGGTGATAGTTTATGCTCAAAAAGTACTTACGTACCCAAGTCTTTTTGAAACCCCTTCCAGAACCGTGATGTGAAATGGGCATCTCTGTCAGAAATGATAAAATTAGGTGCTCCATGAAGATGCACCACCTCTTTAATGTACAAACTTCTTAACTCACATATCAAGATGGTATCTCACATAGGAAAAAAATGTGCAACCTTCATAAAAAGATCAACGAAAACCCACACTGCATCATTTCTATGAGTTGATCTGGGTAAACTAGTCACGAAGTCCATAGAAACATCATCCCATTTCCACTTAGGTATGGACAGCAGTTGAAGAATCCCTCTGAATATTGATGTTACACCTTCACCTGTGGACATGTGGAACATCACGTGATGAAACCAGATATCTCACTATTCATACTAGGCCACTAGTATTTTCATTGTATATCTCGATACATTTTGGTGACACTGGGGTGAACTCCCCATGATGATGCATGGAAATCCCTCATCATCTCCTCTATGATGTCTACTGGGACCCATACACGCCCATGGAACAATAGAGTGTCATCATCATCAACCATGAAATCATAAAATGTGTCATCATTTGAAACACTTTCCCATAGGAAAAGGCCTTCATGATCAAATATCTATCTCGAAATTACTCATTCCAGAAGAGTATATGTCACCATTATGGCTGAGATAATATTCTGACCATGGTCATTTTGAACCTCAACGTGCATATTCGAGAATAATTTCATAAGCTTACATTATTCACTGGACACATGAACTGCATGTGTTGAGTTTTTTGGCTCAGATCATTAGCTACTGAATTCACTTTACTCGGGGTGTAGGAAAGTTCAAAATCAAAAGATTACAGGTAATCGACCCACCTATGCTACCTGAGATTTAGATCCCACTGATTGAAGATTTATTTGAGGATTTTATGGTCTATGAACACCAAAAAATTATCTCCCAATAAATAATGTCTTCAATTTTATAAGACATGAACAACAGTAGTGAGATAAAGGTCATGTGTTGGTTAATTCTGCTCATGAGGCCTCAACTAATGAGAACCATACACAACGAATCACTCATCCTACATTAGAACAACTCCAATCCAAACACCTGACGCATCACAGTAGACTATATAGGCCCTTCCTGGATCTAAAAAAATAAATATTGGTTCTGAATTCAGTCTTACCTTCAACTTCTTAAAGGATTCTTCACTAGCTTAAAACCATTTGAATTTGAAACCCTTATTTTTCAAGCCTATAAGAGGTGTTTCAAGGCATGAGAAATCATAAATGAAGCATCTGTAACATCCATAAATCCCCAATAAACTCTAAATATCAAATATTCTCTTGGGATTCTCCCAAAAAACTATAGTTATCACTTTCTATGGTTCTATAGAAAATTCATACTCTGAGATGATATGACCCAGGAAGTGGAATTTATAGATCCAGAAGTGGAATTTACTAGGCTTATCATATGATTCTCTCTCAGGGTATTTAGAACGATCTCAAGATGGGCTTCATGGTCTTGTCTAGAGCAAGAATACACTTAGATATTTTCAATGAAGAAAACCACAAATGAATCTAGATATGGGTGGAAAATCCGATTTATAAGATCCAAGAAGATAGTAGGTACATTTGTGAGTCTAAACGGTATAACTAGGTACTCATAGAGACCACACCTACTCCTGAAAGTTGTACTAGGTATGTATGAAGTCCTGAAATGAACTTGATGATAGCCCAACCTTATATCCATCTTTGAAAACTCTTTTTCTCCATAGATATGATCAAATAGGTGATCTATTCTAGGAAATTGATATCGGTTCTTGATAGTCAGCTGATTCAACTGATGGTAATCTATAAAAAGTCTAAGGGTACCATCCGCCTTCTTGGAAAAGAGTATCGGTACACCCCAAGGAGAACTTTTGGGGTGTATAAATCCCTTTACCTCTAGATCCTCCAAATTATTCTTGAGTTCCAAAAGCTCCTTAGGTTCCATCCTATAAGGAGGAATGGTCATGGGTGCTGCTCCTAGAACAAGCTCAATAGTAAACTATACCTCTCACACCGGAGGCAGACTGGAAAAATCATCACGGAAAACATCTATTAAAAACTCCACTATAGGAGAAAAGATAGTGGGTTGTAACCCTTGATTGTCAGGGTAAAGACTAGCAACCTATGATATAACACTACCCAGTCTCTACTTCTCGGTTCCTTCTCATGTCACAATGAGATTTCATTCTCCCTTGTTCACATGCATAATGCCCTTTTGTTATTTAAATTCCACACTTTGATGATAGAAGTAAATAAGGGATCTATATGGAACTAACCATTCAATCATAATAGTTACATCAAAACCTATCATGTTGAGAATGTACAGGTTCCATTCAAAAAGGTAATTGCCTATCTTAAGGAGGCAATTATGATAGTGGCGAACGCCCTCTAAACAGATACCTAAGGGTGTATATAGAGTCATGATTCGATGATAAAAATTGATGTTGAGGCCCAAAATCTCAGTGATTTCCTATGATATAAAAGAATAAGATGTCATGCATCAAAAAAAGAAGACACTAAAGTGGAGGATACTAGAATAGTACCTCGTACAGTAGATGGTTTGGTGCTATGATCCTACGGTGTAGGTTAGACTTAATGTAACTAGTTTGTACCATGACCCTGGGTTACTACCTGACTACCCAGAGTAGTCCCACTCTGTTGGCATTGAGAACTATATGTCTAGTTACCTCTTCCTCAACCATCACCTCGACCTAAATGACCAGTGGTATTCTAGCTGCCTGATTATTGTGATCCTTCTTACCCCACTTCTGATCAAGGAGTAGGTGTATATCTATTCTCATTGGGCTCTGATAGAAAATTCCTACAAAACTATGGAGATAGCCCATCCTACCATAGCCTCTAGACTTAACTGGATTCCATGGACACTGTCTCTTAAAGTGCCCTGGCGCTCCACACTGGTGAAAAATAGGAGAACTACCTGTGAAAGGATACTAACCACTACTACCTCTGTGAGATTCTTTGAAGCATAGTTTTTGTCCAAAAGAAGATCCAATGGAAGCCTTAGGTGTCGAATCGCCTTGGCTCACATCATTAACATCCCTCAAATTTCACTCTATAATTAGGTCCAGGTTGAAAATATCATAAATTTTCATCATCCAAAACACATTGGCCTATGATTGGATGGTGTAACACAACCCAACTTCAAATCACCTAGCAGCCATTATATCATCAAGTAGCTATAGAATGAACGAAATGTTACATCTAAATGAAATGGGATGAGTAATCCATAACTAACATGGTCCCTTGCTACAGATTCATGAACTTTCTAGCTTTTCCATCCCTTAGAGTCTGGGAAAATAAATATTCATATAATGCAGTCTAGAAGTCAGTCCAAACCATCTCTCTATGATGGTCTTCCTAGGTGATGACATCCCACCATATCTTGGCTGAATCGTGTAGCATGTAAGCATCTAGTTTGATTGTATGCTCTAATGGCATCTCTAAGTGCTTGAAAATAGATAGGATTGCCTCGATAGATAACTCTACAGCAAGTGGTCCTCTATACCCTGAGAAAGTGGGAGGATATTGCTACTAAAACTCACAATTCAACTCTACCATACTAGGGGTGGGTCACACTCCGTCTTGCATATTCTGCATCATTCAAAATAATCCCTATCAAAACTAGGCATCATTGCCCAAATCAGGTATAGTAAGAGGAGCCACAGGTGGTTCGACTAGAAGAACAACTAACGGATCAAGGCCTGACACCTCAAGAACAAGATCATCATCACCTTTAGGGCACATGGCATGAGGACATCATGGAAGCATAATGCTAAAATACCTAACAAACATCTCAAAAGAGATTCAAGCAGTTCGGATGATTCCATTAAATAGTCTAGGACAGGTATTAAAGCCTTCATATAAGAACAGACATGCCTCTCTTCCTACATCAAAATACAGGACTAGAAATTAGAACAGACCATAACAGGCCATAAGAACAGAGAAACACCCACTACCCACTACCAAGGCCAGGTTTGGGTCAAGTTTCTATGTTAGGCATGTTCAAGATGGTTGTTCTCAAGTTAAAAGTAATTTTATAACAACCTAATATTTTATCAATAGAATTTCCTTCTTATAATTATGCATTATAGTATAATCACATTAGGAAACATAATGGAATATCATGATAATAAATACTATGACCATTATACATAATTTTTCCACTTCTGTGTCTTGAATTTCAAAAATCTGACATACACAGTTGTGTTCAGGGTGAATTTTTGGGTCTGATAGAAAAAACTTAATTGTTTGGTGAATAGTAACTCACCCTTATGAATAGTAACATAACCTTATGAATGTTAATATGACCCTAATGAATATTAAATCATCCAAAAAAATAGTAACCTCACCCTTGAATGTATAAATAAAATTTAAGAATCTTATAAGCAATAATATGACCATAGTAAAAGTATTGGTATTTTTGTAAGTAATAAATAATTAATTAAAATTAATTAATTAATTTAAAAGAAAGTTTATTTTACTAAAAATTATTCATAAATTAAAAATTTTATGTCTTATGGTTTTAAGATAATTTTATAACACTTATGTAATTTTTTGAAAGCAATATAAAATCTGTTATAGTTTTAAAATCTGTATTTTTCAAGTAAATTAGGATTTTAATTAAAAATTAAAATAATAATATTTAGAAATTTATTTTTGATAAATGTATTTAATTTTTTTATGATACAAATTGATATATGGTTGGGTCAAATTTTTCATATTTTTCTAAAATACTTGAATTTTTTATGAATAGTAAAATACGATAATTTACCGTATATATACATTATAGGTTAAATACACTATTTATTGAGTCATGGATGATGTAAGAACCTTGGTTTATAAATCACATGTACATGTTACTATTTTTTCACAAGAATCATTACTATTTCTTGTCTTATGAAAAAATAATATACTAATGATTAAAATATTAAGAAAACCCTCCTCCCAATCACTATAAAAACCACCTACACTTCCCTCTTCTCTTCACTCCCCTCAATCCTTGTTCCTTGCCTAAATTCTGATAAAATATCTCCCCAATATCCTCCACCACTTCCATCATCCCTTGTTCTCATGAAAAGACCAAATCCTCTCCCCTTAAGAGGCTCTCAAGTAAGATTAACTCAAGAGGTAAATTCCTCTTTTCAATTCTTTTATTTTCTTTTCAAGTTCCTTTGTTTTCTTTTTTATCCTTACCTATCCTCATCCAAATGTTATGAAAACTATAGTACCATATATTTACTATACTTTTTTATGATAATGTAATAAGTTATTATTGTCTCTCATTTACCCATGTTTTATTCTAGTAGTAAAGACATCATCTGAGATGTGTTAATTTACCACATTCAAGGATGATGGGTTTTCAATTTCCATTATTGTCTTAAATTCTGGAAATAAAACCATTAATATGGTTTAAACAGACTATAATATATGTATCATGTCTCATATATGGTTCTAGAATATTTTTTTACACATGGTTTTGATTTATAAAACAAAATGTGTTCGTTGTGGTCAAAAACTGCCAATTAACCCAAAAATTTATCACTAAAGTTTTATGTAATGATTCAGCTTAACTCCAGGTAAAAGAATTAAATTTATAACCATGTAACATTATTAATGTTAAATAATAACATACATCTTCAATTCTGTAAAACCATCCTCATCTTACATGGTTATTCGTTCATGTATATAACTAAACCGGTCGTGAAAAAAACGGACCCAAACAATGAAATTGAACCTCTTAACCCATCAAAAAGGCCATTAATGAACTTAAAAAGGTTATAATACATATATTAAATGTAAAATAGGTTCTTTAATTATTAATTAATTAACCTAATTTTATTATTCAGGTCATTAATATCAAGTGGAGAACACCATCGGACTTAAGGTAAGGAATTTTACCTGAACCTTCATTATTTCTTTGGGTTATTCTTACTCTCTTTTTACCAAAATTAAATCCTATATTATATTTAGGTACATCTTATAATTTATGTTTATATGTCCAAAATCATGTATCAAGTTCCAATTATATTTTTATTTCAGGGATATACATGTTTTTAAGTGGTTCCCTCCTCAATGCTTTTCAAAAAGCAAACCCCTTTAAGGGAACTTCCCATTTTTGTACCCAATTTTAATTTCACTCTACCATATGTTTTAAGACAAAAAATATTTTTATAAAACCAGTGTTTTTATTATTAAAAACTTATTTTATAACTAATGGTTTTGCAAAAAAATTAATCCCTTTTCTATTTTAAATGATTGTTAGTGTTTTCTTTAAAACTGCACTAAAGTGTTTTAATGCTAAAGTTTCTTAAATAATATTTTTACATGTTGTAAATTATATTTGACATAACTTACCATGATATATTCCTATTTTACCTTATGAATTTCCATTTATGTTCTAATTCCTTTCTTTCATAGACACTTTTATTATACGCCCATTCATTATGCTTTATGACATGATTATGATACCTATTTATTTCCATGGGTGCCCTTATGTTTATGATCGATTATGTATGATTATATATGTGGAAAGCATATTCATGAAAATTTTAAGATGGGTGCTCCCAGATATCTCTCCAACACATTGGGTAAATTTGAGTCACATGAGATTTTATGTGCAGCAGTCTTGGCAGTTAGCCTTGACTCATGCTACCATGTGCAACGGTCTTGGTGGTTAACCTTGACTTGTGCTCCTATATGGGAAATGAGACTTTAATCATGATAAATTCATGTTTTATATTACTTACACATTACAAAGAATCCTTTTTTATATGATCCCATGTTTATATGTTATGATTCCATGTGTTCCATGCCTTTTATTTTCATTATGACATGCCTTCTAACCCATATGATAAAGCTTTATTACTATTATTTTTACCTTACTAGTATTTTAGCTCATCCATTTGTTAATTTTATACCCTAGTTACCCTATGAATATGTATGATCACAATGGAAGTTAGGAGCTATTTATGAATATTAGAGAAATAAATTTTTTATTTAGTCTAATGTTTTCAGTTTTATGTACCTAGCCTTCCAAGACACTAGATTTCATGATCCTTGGATTGTAATATGATGTTTTATTATGCTTAAAATCATGTAACAATATGTGTAAAATGATAGGGTAACTATAGTTAGTATCAGAGGATGGTTTGGTTATTTTTTGAGATTAGGAATAAAGCACTTTACTAAGAAACTTAGGGATGAGACTAAGTATAAGAAAACACCCCTAAATTTTGGTAAGTATAGAGTAAGTGGTTTATCAAAAAAAATACATCCCTATCTATATACAAATAGGTAGAGGTATCTCTAGAATGTATGTATCTAGGGATAAAACATGAAAACACTGATTTGAGCTATATGTGAATGGGAACTGTTGCACGATAACGGGTCTTATTGCACTCTTTGTTTGACACTCCTAGGGGATATGCTTTGGTAAATTCATGAGTATGGTAAAAACCATTAGTAAGGGAATAAAAAAATATCCCATAAGAATATAAGTTAGGAAATAGATCAATGATAACCTATATTTAAACTTAGGGAATCACAAGTTAGGATATACTTATCCTTTATAATTTTATTATTTTATGTTCAAAATTTTATTTTTTTGCTCAATAACTAATTATTTAATCCTTCTAATTGTATGTTATTTTTCTTAGTTAATGGAGGGAAATAGAATAATGCATGCAAACAATTAATGTTATAGGTAATGTGAATATTTTTTTAATGATATTTCAAATATGATGGGAGCGAGTGCTCAAAACTTTATGGCAATACCTACTCAGCTGGCTCAAGTTATGAATAATAACTTGAATCATGTGGAATGCCCTCTTCTCCCAAGGAAAGAGCAAGTTTTCATTGAATCCTTTATATGGAAAATACCTCCCATATTTAGTGGATCTTATTATCCCCTCCTTGTGGAACAGTGGATAAACTCCATTGAAAGGATATTCTCTATCCTCTAGTGCTCAGAAGAAGATAAATTTGTACTGGATGTATATTGTTTTGATGGGGAAGATGATCAGTGGTGGACACTAATCAAGAATACAAAGTCCCAAGAGGAAATTAATTCCATCTATTGGGAGGAATTCAAGAAAATGTTTTTCAATAAATATTTTCACCAAACCCTCGCCTCAAAACGGAAAGAGAGTTCCTTAGACTCAAGTAGAAGGAAGATGATTCCATCGGGGAGTATGAATCCAAATTCACAAGGATTTCAAGATACACCTCTATATTTTTCATGAAAACTGAAATCAAGGTGGATCTCTTCTTTATCGGACTAAAGCTAAGTCTATGAAAAGCATTGGCGATTAAATACTTTGACAGTTATGAGGAGATTTTTCATTGTTCCCTCAAGGTTGAAATGGAGATTGGAGACTCCCAGTGGTCTCATGGGCCTGGTGAAAAAAAGCATAAGATGGAATCGAATATGGGTGGTTCGGCAAATAAATCCCATGATGGAAAGAAGATCAAACATCCCACATGTTAAAATTGTGGGAAAAACATCTTGGGAACTGTCTAAAGGGAACTTGGAATTGCTTCAAATGTGGAAAGGTGGGACATCTAGAAAAGAACTATCAAAGGGGTATGAATAATCCCGCTAATGTGGAAGAATAAAATAAGGTAAAGATAAACGCTCAGCTAGTGGTGTAGTTTTACAACTTCAAGGAGCATGGGCATTATGTGAACAATTTCCCTAATCCAAGGGTTATCAGAGGAAATCAACAACAACCTCCAGGGAAAAAAGGAAGGGCTTATTCTATCACTACAGCTGAGGTGGAGTCAAAAAATGATGTGGTGAAAAGTACACTTGTTATTCATTCAATAATATTGAATATATTATTTGATTCTGGTTCTATGCATTCTTTTATATCTTGAAAGTTTAGTAGAACTATCCCAACACCACCTCAAAATTTAGAGGATAAGTTATCTGTGAGAATAGAGAATGGGGCAATTATTGTGTCCAAGGTTTATAAATCCTCCCCGGTTAATGTTTGTGGATTTAACCTCCCAGCAAATCTCATCATAATTTCTTTAGTGGAGTTTGATGTTATCATGGGCATGGATTGGATATCTTTATACAAATCCAAAATCAACTATCAGGAAAGGGAGATCACTCTTCACATCCCAAAGCATCCTCCAATTTTTTACAAGTGTAAGGAGGAAGATGAATCTACTTTAGAATCATTGTCTCAAGTGTGGATATTATTTCCTAATGAGTAAGAATGTCTGGCTCAAATGATTGAGATAAAGGATATGATACTTCTTGAAGATATTCCCATTTTGAGGGATTACACTAATGTATTCCCTAAAGATTTTCCTGGTATTCCTCCTATTTTAGAGGTTGAGTTCTCAATTGAAATTATTCCTGGATCCCTACCTATATCAAAGACACCTTATAGAATAGCCATTTTAGAGCTGGAAGAGATAAAGAAGAAATTATAGGAGAATTTGGAGAAGGGTTTTATACACCTGAGTGCTTCACCATGGGATGAACCAGTCCTATTCATCAAGAAGAAGGGTGGATAAATGAACCTTTACATTGATTATCATGATCTCAATAAAATCATGATAAAGAACAAGTATACCCTTCCTCTAATAGATGACTTGTTTGATCAACTTCGTGGGGCCATTTATTTCCCTAAGGTGGACCTTTAGTTGGGATATCCCCAATTAAAGGTGAGGAATGAATATATTCCCAAGACTACCTTTCGAACGAGGTATAGACACTATGAGTTTATAGTGATTCCCTTCAAACTCACTAATGATCCAACAATTTTTATGGATTTAATGAATATAGTCTTTAGAGATTACCTCAACAACTTTTTGGTAGTCTTTATCGATGATATTCTGATATACTCTAAGAGCAAGGAGGAATATGAGGAGCATTTGAATATTGTGATAAAGACTTTGAAAAGGAAGAAACTATATGCAAAGTACAGTAAATGTGAGTTCTGGATGTAGGAATTGTCATTCATGGGGAATTTTATCACAAACAAAGGGATATATGTGTATCCTTCTAAGACAAAGGCAATTGAAGAGTGGACTAAGACAATATTTGTAATGGAGATCCGAAACTTTTTGGGTCTAATTGGGTATTATTGATGATTTGTGAAGAACTTATCATGATTTTCAAACCCAATGACCAAGATAACATGGAAGGGGGTGAAGTTAATCCAGACTCAAGAATGTGAAGGTTGTTTTAAGGGGTTAAAAAAGAGTCTTATCATTGTACCAATACTTACACTCCCAATGAGTGGATAACTATTTGTAGTGTACAATGATGATTAAAATAAAGGATTGGGCTATTTATTAATGAAAAACAATAAATTGATAGCCTATACCTCAATATAGTTTAAAATTCATGATCAAAACTATCTCATACATGATCTGGAGTTAGCAGCTATGATCTTTGCATTAAAAATCTAGCAGCATTATCTCTATGGGGAGAAGTGTGAGATATATATTGATCACAAGAATCTCAAATATATATATTTACACAAAATGAGATTAATATGTTCCAATGAAGATGGTTAGAGCTCATCAAGGATTATTACTACTCAATCCACTACCATCCTGGTAAGGAAAACAATGTGACGGATGCTCTGAGTAGAAAGGATCCTGCATCTTTATCAATGATTAGAATTGAAAAGGATCCAATATCCTTATATTTGTAGAGGATGTACATGGGAATAATTAAGGTAGGAACATCATCAATCCTTTCTCAAATGATTTCTCAACCATACCTCATAGAGAAAATAAATGATGCTCAAAGAAAAGATTTGGAAATTCAGAAAAGGGTGGAAGCTATTAGAAATGGGAAATCCTCTGAGTTCATGGTTGATGAGGAAGGAGTTATAATATTTGGGTCACAATTATGTGTATCATATGATACAAAGATAAAGAATGATATTTTGAATTATGTTCATAGATCAGCCTTCTATATTCACCTAGGGAGCACAAAGATGTATCGAGATCTATGAGAGAACTTTTGGTGGGAAAATATGAAGAAAGAGATTGATGAGTATACATCAAAGTTCCTGGTATGTCAGAAAGTGAAGGATAAAAGGAAAAAGTATAAGGGGATGATAAAACCACTACCAATACAAACATGGAAGTGGGAGAACATCTCCATGGAATTTGTCACTGGACTTCCAAGGACATTCAGAGTAAACAATGTTATATGGTTCATTGTGGATCGTCTTACAAAGACATCTCACTTTGTCACAATTCAAGAGGAATTCTCATTGGATCAACTTTAAAAGATATATATCAATGAGTTGGTAAGTATGTATGGAGAACCATTATTTATTGTATCCTATAGAAGTTTGAGATTCACCTCGAAGTTCTAAAAAAGTCTCCAACATGCTCTAAGCACTGAACTAAACTTCAGTGCGGCCTATCATCCTAAAACTGATGGTCAATCTGAGAAAACTATTCAGACACTGGAAGACATGTTGAGAGTCTATTCTATATACTTCAAAGGAGGGTGGGACCAACATCTTACACTGGTTTAATTCTCCTAAAATAACAGTTTCCACTCCAGCATCTGAATGGCACCATATAAATCCCTTTGTGGGAAAAGGTGTAGAACACCGGCATGTTTGGATGAATTTGGTGAGTGTAAACTCGTAGGACCTGAAATGGTCTAAGAAATTATGGAGAAGGTGAAAACCATTTAGCAACAAATCAAGGCAGCCCAAAGTAGATAGAATAGTTATGTGTACAATCGTCTATGAGACCTTGATTTTAAATTTGGAGACATGGTATTTATACGCATATCTCTATGGAATAAGTTCATGAGGTTTGGGAAGAAAGGAAAGCTAAGTCCCAGGTACATCAGCCCCTTCGAGATTCTTGGTCTTGTTGGAGTTGTGGCCTATCGATTGGCACTTCCACCTACCATGTCTAAAGTACACGATGTCTTCCACATATCCCTTTAAAGAAAGTATATACCAGATCCTTCACATGTACTCTCTTCAGAGGTGGTACAGTTGGAGGATGATCTTTCTTATGATGAGCAGCTAGTGAAGATCTTGGATCATAGAGATAAAGTTATACGCAACAATACTACTCATATGATCAAGGTACTATGGTGGAATAATAATTATGAAGCGAAAACATTGCAATTGGAGGAATCAGTTAAGGAAAAGTACCCGTACCTTTTTGTGGCTTATAATGTAAAATGAAATTTTGAGGGCGAAATTTCATAAGGGGGAGAATGTAATGACCCAATGTTTTATCAATAGAATTTCCTTCTTATAATTATGCATTATAGTATAATAAAATTAGGAAACACAATTAAATATCTTGATAATAAATACTATGTGACCATTAAATATAATTTTTTCATTCTGTGTCTTGAATTTTGAAAATCTGACATACATAGTTGTGTTTAGGGTGAATTTTAGGGTCTGATGGAACAAACTTAATTTTTTGGTGAATAGTAACCTACCCTTCTGAATAGTAACCTACCCTCATGAATATTAATATGACCCTTATTAATAGTAAATCTTCCAAAATAATATTAAACTCACCCTTGAATGTATAAATAAAATTTAGGCATCTTATAAGCGATAGTATAACCATAGTAAAAGTATTGTTATTTTTGTAAGTCATAAATAATTAATTACAATTAATTGATTGATTTAAAATAAAATTTATTTTTCTAAAATTTATTCATAAATTAAAATTTTTATGTATTTTGGTTTTAAGATAATTTTATAACACTTATGTAATTTTTAGATATCATTGTAAAATCAGTTATGGTTTTAAAATCTGTATTTTTCAAGTAAATTATGATTTTAATTAAAAATTAAATTAATAATATTTAAAAAAAATATCTTTGAGAAATGGATTTCATTTTTGGATTCTACACATTAAAAATGGTTTGGGTGAATTTTTTGGATTTTTCTAAAATACTTTAATTTTTAATGAATAGTAAAATATGGTAATTTACCGTATATATACATTATATGTTAAATACACTATTTATTGAGTCATGGATGATGTAATCACATTGGGTTCTAAATCACATGCACATATTATTATTTTTTTCACAAGATTCATTACTATTTCTTGTCTTATGAAAAAATAATAAACTAATGATAAAAAATATTAAGAAAACCCTCATCCCCTCCACTATAAAAACCACCTACATTTCTCTCTTCTCTTTACTCCCATAAAGCCTTGTGCCTTTCCTAAATTATGCTCAAATATATCCTCAAGCTCCTAACCCATTTCCATAATCCCTTGGTCTCCTAAAAAGACCAAATCCTCTCCCCTTAAGTGGCTCTCAAGGAAGATTAACTCAAGAGGTAAATTCCTCTTTTCAATTCTTTTACTTTCTTTTCAAGTTCCTTTGTTTTATTTTCTATCCTTACCTATACTCATCCAAATGTTTTTAAAACTAAATTAACTTATATTTACTATACTATTTTTATGATAATGTAATAATTTATTATCATATCTCATTTACCCTTCTTTTATTCTAGTAATAAAGACGTCATTCAAGATGTGTTAATTTACCACATTCAAGGATGATGGGATTTTAATTTCCATTACTGTCTTAAATTATGGTAATGAAAACATTAATATGGTTGAACCATACTATAATATATGTATTATGTCTCATATATGGTTCTGTAATCTTTTTTTACACATGGTTTTGATTTATAAAACAAAATGTGTTCATTGTGGTCAAAAACTGCCAATTAACCCAAAAGGTTATCACTAAAGTTTTATGTAATGATTCATCTTCACTATAAGTAACCAAATGAAATTTACATCAATTTAACCTTATGAATGTTCAATAATAACATACAACTCCAATTCTATAAAACCAACCTCATTTTACATGGTTATTCATTCATGTATACAAGTAAACTAATCTGGAAACAAACGGACCCAAACAATGAAATTGAACCTCTTAACCCATCAAAAAGGCCATGGATAAACTTAAAAAGGTTATACTAAATCGATTAAATTTAAAATATGTTCTGGACTTATTAATTAATGAACCTAATTTTATTATTTAGTTTATTACTATCAAGTGGAGAACACCATCAGACTTAAGGTAAGAAATTCTACCTGAACCTTCATTATTCCTTCAGGTTATTCTTACTCTATTTTTACCCAAATGAAATCATATATTCTGTTTAGGTACAACTTATAATTTCTTTTTTATGTCCAAAATCATTTATCAATGTCCAATCATAATTCTCTTTTGGGGATATACATTTTTTAAGTGGTTCCCTCCTCAATGCTTCTCGAAAAGCAAACCCCTTTAAGGGAACTTCCCGAATTCATACCTAATTTCAATTTCACTCTACCATATATTTTAAGACCATATTGATTTTATAAAACTAGTGTTTTTATTATTAAAACCTTATTGTATCAATTCTGTTTTTTTACAAAAGATTATTCCCTTTTCTATTTTAAATACTTTTTAGTGTTTTCCTTAAAACCGCACTAAAGTTATTTAATGATAAAAATTATTAAATACTATTTTTACATGTTTTCACTTATATTTGACATCACTTACCATGATATATGCCTATTTTACCTTATTAATGTCCATGTATGTTCGAATTCCTTTCTTTCATAGAGACTTTTATGATACGCTAATTCATTATGCTTTATGACATGATTATGATACCCATTTATTTCTATGGGTTCCCTTATGTTTATTATTTATTATATATGATTCTATATTTGGAAATAATATTCATGAACATGTTAAGTTGGGTTCACCCAGATATCATTCCAATGCATTGGGTAAAGTTGAGTCTCATGATACGTTATGTACAATGGTCTTGGCAGTTAGCCTTAACTCGTGCTACCATATACAACGGTCATGGTGGTTAACCTTGGATTGTGCTCCTATATGTTCAATAAACCTTGAATTGTGATAAATTCATGTTTTATGTTGCTTCCACAATACAATGAATCCATGTTTATATGTTATGATTCCATGTGTTCCATGCCTTTTATTTTCATTATGTCATGCCTTCTAACCCATGTGCTAAAGATTTATTACTATGATTTTTTCCTTATTGGGATTTTAGCTCATCCCTTTGTTCATGTTATCCCTAGGTTACCCTATGAAGATATATGAGATCAATGGAAGTTAGGATCTCTATAAATTTACCTAGTCTTCTAAGACACTAAAATTCATGATCCTTAACTTGTAATATGATGTCTTATTATTCTTAAAATCATGTCATGATATGTGTAAAAGTCTAGGGTCGCTATAAATTTACCATTTGAAAGTGTTCTCATTATAACATTTAAAGAATTTAAATTGGTTTAATCCAATTATATGTCACTTTTTGGACCATAAGGGCCCATACTCCTTATGATCCAAAATATGACACACACTTGGATGTCATTTTCATTTAAATTGTTCTTATCTGTGTGATTATATTATTTCTAAAATGGTTGAGCTAGCTGGAATTCCATTTTCCAATCCATAAGTACCCATACACCTTATGAGTTATAGAGTGGCACCCACTAAACTCACACTATAGAATGATCTATATCCTACAAGAAGTTTCAACACAATTGTATATATGTAACAAGTAACAACAAATATGCAGGAGTCAATGCTTGCTAAAATTTTAAAATTAACCTAGAAAAATTCATGAACTATTTATATTGTCCCTATAATGATGCATGTTCTAATACATAACCCTAATTTCATAAGGTCGAGCAATGAAATCATTGTCCCAATATCATCAATATCAATAACATCACAAAAAAAGTGAATCACCCAACGATGAAATGATATCAACAGTAATATTCATAAACAAAACAACAATAATTCAAAGAACTTGGCCCTTACCCCGTACATGGGTTTGTGAAACCCAAGTACATCTTGTGACCAAGTCCCAAGAATTCCCAATATTCAATCTATTGTCACCAAATAGTAAAGAAAAAAAAAGTAACCTCCTATTATACCACTTTGTGAAATCTCTGACCTAGATGCCACTTAACTCGTGCCCCAATCTCGGTTTTCCACATGACCCATGGCACGTCTCACTATGATCCAGGGGATG
Source organism: Viscum album (assembly GCA_963277665.1). NCBI lineage: Eukaryota > Viridiplantae > Streptophyta > Magnoliopsida > Santalales > Viscaceae > Viscum > Viscum album. Next base: position 1,853,856,577 of record OY728128.1, read on the forward strand.
TTGACTAGAAGCGTGGTGTGTAGGTAGTGTGATGGGGAGACTATACCCCCTTGTTAGAGTAACTCAATGGATACAAAAAATAATAAACAGTTGCGGAAGCCTAATAAATCAAATAGGTATAGTAAACAGCAGAAGAATAAATGGATATAGTGTAATCCTGAATAACTAAATAACATATAAAATCCTCACAGGAAAAGATTGATACCAACATGAATGCATGGCATGCTAGTAAAAAAGGAAACTGAAAATAGGAAAGTGACATGCTAAACAAAAAGTTCAAAACTGAACAAAAGGAAAAATATTCTCCATATCATCTTGAGCCTAAGCCTGATATTCTTCTTCTAAGATCCTCTAAGAAATTTGAATCAACATCCTAAAGAGTGGCCTTTTCCCCTATCCATGCCTATAGGATAACAGTCTTCTCAGGTGCTAAAGGCAGCCCGAGTAGGGTGTGAGATAAACATCAAAGTAGGGCACCACCAATGGTGTCTATGTGTAATATGAGTAGGTGATCATAATTAAATAGTATGCATCTCATAGAAATAAAGTAAAACAACACAGAATAAATAATTAACCTCCCGCTCATGTTCCTAAAGGATACATGGTGGGTCTACCTGGTTCAACTCAAAGTCGGTATGTCCGATCAAGTCACTATATATATATATATATAACTGGCATGGGGTAAGAATACCTCCCATTCATACATGTATATAGAGATCGTAACTGGTGTGGGGTGAGAATGACTCATACACATACACTTATAGAGATTATCACTGGATTGGGGTAATAATGCCTCCCACCCATACATATATAGATATTATAACTGGCATGGGGTAAGAATTACTCCCACCCATACATACATAGATATTATAACTGGAGTGGGGTAAGAATTCCTCCCACCCATACATATCATAAGATGGAATGGGGTATGAATTCCTCTCACCCATTAGCATATCATAATCTCATAATCATAGTAGTGGTATCACTATTCACATCATATAACATAAGGAAAAACCATCTTATATCATTTCAATTTAAACAAAAACCCATTTCATGTAATGTATTTATAATAAATCGTAACAAGGGAAAGGTCATTATATCCCTTGAAACCATTCCATTAAATCTAATTCATCTTTAAGGTTTAATCCATCTCATCCAATCCAACCTACAAATACAACCATCCAATTTTCCTAACATGGAAAATTCATTTCAAGGAAATGTTTCAAGGCCAAAGTGTCAAGGTTAACTAATCACATGCCCATTTGGACAATTACAATTAAAATGGGTTAAAAACCATTGAGGAACCTTGGTATACATAAATTACACATGTAAAAATTACTCTTTCAATTAAATTTCAAGTTAAGATCTAATTTGGGTTCCATGTATTTTGGACCATTTGTCCCAAATGGCCATTTTCAAGGTGGAACCCTTATGGGGGTCCATATAGAGTAAAGGTGGTCTCTAAACCCCTAAAACCCCAATTCACCTATATCAAGACATTATGGTCATTTAGACATGAAGGAACCAACACATCAAGGGAGAATGGAAAAGATGGATCATAGCATGAAGGATTAAATACGAAACATAAAAAACTAAAATGTAAAACTATGTAACCACCTACCTTAGGGTTGTAGATAAAGCCTCGCTTGATATCGACCTCAGATTCATAGTAGGTTGGAAGATATTTGAGTTTCAGTCCAACACTATAAAAATAGAGCATATGAGCCTAAAACCAAATAGTGCAAAATACATAAAGAAAAACATATATGGGAGTATAGAGAGTAGGGATCCTTACTATAGGGCATCCAACACCGCCTACGGATCAAGGATCGGACACCGGATGAAGCCTCTATCACAAATCCTATCTTGGAGGAGTTCTTGAGATCAAGGAGGAGGATACTCTCTGTTTTTTCTTCTAGAGAGAGGATAAATAGGTTGGATGGGTTTTTAAACATTAAAGGGAAAAATGGTTATTTTTTCTCAAAACCCACTACACACAGTTTATGTTCATGGTTTTCAAACCATGCACAAACCGTGTGTTAAGTATTTTTCACCATTATATAATAGGCCGCATAACTGTGCGCCTAATCTGCATGGTTTCAAACAAACCGTGTGAAATTATAGGTGCCCCTATTAGCAACCTCACAGTTTATAGAAACCATGTATCCTGGGTCACATGGTTTACACTGACCATGCGACCCAACCTGTAACCCATTTATCTATACCTATGGGCTCTGAATGAGCCTTGGACACTCCTCGGGCCTTCCTTAGGTCGTAGCACACCTTTACCATGATTAAAGAATGATTAAAAATAAAAACTAATGATCCATACCTTAGTTAAAATTTGGGTCATTACATCGATGTCAAATCTTCTATGAAGCATCAGGAAGAAGAGAAGTCTGAGATGAATAAAGACATTGAAAAACAGAAGTCTTTAATGTGAGAGAGCTTAGAAAAGGCTGGTGAGTACAAGATAAAAATCGAAGAACAGAAAAAAGAAATTGATAGTTTGACGAACACTGGAAAAGATCAAATCAAATGTATCGAAGAACTTGAAGAGTATTTTTTCATCCTATAGTGAAGTGTTAAGTATCAAGAAAAACTCTTGAACCTCGATATGACATTGGGAAAGAAGAACATTCAGGAAACAAAAAAAATGGAAGTAGAGCATAGAGGTCCAGCTAAATAGAAACAATAGCCAAATCCAAATAATAAGATTGGTATGGGTATTAATCAATAACAAAAGTTAATAATGGTTGAATTCAAACCACAAGAACCTTCTCCTATATTGAAGATTGATTTGGCTGAAAATCAGAACCATAATATTCAGAGAACCTAAGAGAAAACCAGTAGTCCAGTGTTGAAACACTGGAATGAACCCCACATGAGATGATATTTTTGTGGAAATATGGGACACTCACAATGTTTTTGTTCCATAGAGAAGAGGTACCGAATGTAAAAAAGACCAATAGAGGCATCCATATAAGGCCCAATATTCCATGACATCATTTTATGGTCACTATTTCAAGTGTGCAGGATTTGGACACATAGAAAGATATTTCTCCTCAATAATGAAGAGGAATATACCAAAGCTAATTGAATGTGGTCATAATTAGTATTTCAATGTCTCATCAAATGATCTAAAAATTAAAAATAGATTTGAAGCTACATAAGATGAATTTGGTTCATCATACACCAAGGAAGATAAAGATTATCAATCCATATTAGGTATGAATTCAAAAACACAGATCAAAAATAAAAAAGTTGAGTAGGAATTGGTTGCAAATATTTATTTTAAAGCATCATATCACATTGGAATATGGATTATTAAAAGTTTATACACCTATAATATGATAGGAAATAAGGATTTTGTGATTGAAATTGGGTATAATAAAGAAGGTAGCATAAGATTTGGTAATTATGATGGCCTAAAGATTATTGGCTTGAACAAATCTATGTTTAGGGGAAGAGACATGAGGCATTCTGATGTATTATTTATTGAATTTATTAGTCATAAATTTCTTATTTTCACTCAAATATATGACTCGGGACATGACATAATCTTTTCAAAGAAATTATGTATCATCAATGAAAAATATGGTGCAATTTTTTTACAGGGAAAGCGCATTAAGGGGAATATCTACCTTGTGAGTGGAGAAGAAGATATATAATTTCTATCCATAGTGGAAGAAAACATGTTATGGCATAAAATTCTTGGCCATATAGGTCAACCATTCATATAATACCTATTTAAATTTGATACAACTCAAGATCTCCCCAATTTATCACATGATCGTACTCACGTGTTTGATGCTTGTCAACAAGGAAAGATCATCAGAAAGATGTACAATGAAAAATGAAAATAAGTCAACCAAAGTGATTTAATTGGTTCATATAGATGTATGTGAGCCTATCTCACCAATATACATTAATGGGAATAGGTATTTCATTCTTTTAATTGATGACTTTAGTAGTATAGAATGGGTATTTTTCATTTCCCACAAGTCTGACGTGTTTAGTTTCTTAAAACAATATTAGTGGGAATCAGAAAGGATGATTGGATAGAAGATCCTGAAATTTTATATTGATAATGGTATGGAATTTAAAAATAGACATATATAATATTATCTTGATAAACATGGGATAAGACATCAAGTTTCATCATTAAGGACTCCTCAACAAAATGGAGTGGCTGATAGGAGAAATCAGATCATCAGCAACATGTCTAGAACAATTCTTATTCAAAATTACCTAATAGAGAAATTATGGAAGGTAGAAATCTTGAAATCAGTATACATATCTAACAAGTCTCTATTGTATTTGAGTGGAGAAAAGACTCCATACAAGATGTGGTATGGAAATAATCCTACACTGAAATACTTTAGAATCATTGGAAGTAAGTGTTTTATTATCAGTAAAGAGAAAAACATGAAATTTGAGTCATATAGAGGTGAGGGGATATTCATTGGATAATCAGAAAAAAAATCATATAAATGTTTCAAAAAGAGGTTGGTAAAAGTAGTTGAAAGAAATGATGTCACAATAGTAGAAGATGAATAGAATCTTCAACAACACAGTGAATAGTTCCCTAATACGAGTTATGAAGAGGTAAGCACCTCAAGAGGATTTGAAGTGGAAAATGATGTTTTAGAAGAAGATACCAATGATTAGTAGGATGAATTAAAATCTATATCTACATGAAAACAGAAGAGTCGAGCTGAAATTGATAGGTAGAACATCATTGGTGATCAAGCAGCACCAGTTCAAACAAGAAAAATGAATTTGTTACAACAATAATCCTTCCTATCTTAGGTAGAGCCTAAATTTTTTAATGAAGTAGTTAGAGATACGAACTGGGTTCAATCTATGAATGAAGAGCTTGACCAAATTGAGAAGAATCAAACATGGGAGATTGTTTCGAGACCAATAGATAATAATTCCATCAAGACTAAATGGGTATTTCACAACAAGATGAATGAAGATGGCATAGTGGTTCAAAAAAACATGATTAGTGTGAAAAGGGTTATCCTATATATAGATAATTAATTTTGATGAAACATTTTCACCTATTTAAAGGCTAGAGATAATCAAATTATTCTTGGTCATAGTAGTGCAAAGATGGTTCAAAGTTTTCCATATGGACATCAAATCAACATTTTTGAATTGGTTTTAGGAAAAAGAAATCTATATTGAGCATCCAGATGGTTTTATCATTCATGAAGATGAAAATAGAGTTTTTCAACAAAATAAGGTGTTATTTGGGTTGAAGTAAGCACCAAGAGCATGGAATTCAAGACTATATCATATTTTGAAGAAGTTTGGTTTTCAGTGTGGGGGGGTTAACTACAATCTATATGTTAATAATGATAATAATCAAAGGATTATGGTGATAGTGTATGTCAATGACATAATATTTGTTGGATCAGATTAAGCTCAATGTAATCAGTTTGTAGAATTCATAAAAAGTGAGTTCTAAATATCACTGATTGGTGAATTGACGTTTTTCCTTGGTTTATAAGTGACATAAGAAAAGAATGGCACATTTATTTCTCAATATAAATATTCCAAGGAGTTTTTGAGAATATTTGGATTGGATAATTCCAAGTAGATGATGACTTTGGTGGATACCCTAATGAAAATATCATGAGATGATAAAGGCAATGAGGTTAATGTCACAGAATACAGGAAAATCCATGGTGGTCTATTGTACTTGATAGCGAAAAGTCCTAATATTGTTTTTTCCACATGAAAAGAAGTAATATATCAAAGGAATCCCAAGGAAACCCACATGATTATAGTGAAAATAATACTTTTTTGTATAAAGGTAATGGTAAATTTATGTTTTTTGAACAATGAAAAATCCTAGAAAGAGTTATTGGTATATACAGTTGTAGATTGGTCCAGTTTAGCAGATAATATAAAATCAACATCAGGTGGTGCATTCTATCTTGGTAGGATATGTATTTCTTAGATAATAAAGAAACAATATTTCATTTCATTGATCACTATAGAAGATTAATATATTGTGGCTACTCAATCATGCACACATTTATTATGGATGAAGCAGCGGCTTGATGACATGAGATTTGAAGTGAGGTCTCCGATCAGAATACATTATGATAATTCAAGTTCTATAAATCTCAGTAGAAATATAGTGTATCACTCAAGGACAAATAACATTGAAATAATGTGTAATTTTATCAAGTAGAATGTGGAGCAAGGGATTTTAAAGTTGTATTATATGCCTATAGAACTATAGATTGTGGGAATTCTGAAAAGGTCTTACCCAAAGAATAATTTGAACGGAATCGACTAGATTATGGAGTTAAATTGACTCCCCTCACTTGAAAAAGTGTGGATATGGGACCCCCTCTCCCCAAGTAATGGTGTGTTTTTTCCCTAATGTTCTAATTTGTGTTCTTTACCCTATTGTGGACAACAACGAAGCAACCTTTGGGTTTATTGAAAAAGGGGTAGAAATTGTGGATTTAAAAAGAAATAAAATGTATTAATAAAGACATGGGGAGAATCTAATAGGGGGTGCTGTGAGGAAGGGAGAATTTTAAATCTAATTATTCCAAAGTTGGTCAATCAAAGATTACATATCACGATATATGTGGTTTGTGATGAAATCAATTGAGTGGCTTTAGAATTAAGTGATTCATTGATAAAATTTTCATGATAATCTTGTTTCTCATGTCGATCATGCCTCATATGAGCTTAGAGTGTGTGTTGAGTAAATATTTGATCACTATCTTAATTTCAAGAAGCGGATTTTGGTAGATGATGGAAGAATCATTAATTATGTATCAAAAATGTTAAGAGTTTTCAACAAACCCAAATGGGGAGATTGTTGGGAAACATCCCTCAAGGTGTCATCTTGGTGTTTTTAGGGTAATTATGTTTGTTAAAAAATCCAAATGACTTCAAATCCATATGGATTTTGTTTTCAAAGTATATATTTAAGGTGGCATAGTTTCATATTGTTTTCCAAATTTGTGGGCCTCAAAATTAGGAGTTTGATTTATAAAAAATTAAGGTTTTTTGTAAAGGAGTTTGTGGACCGCAATTCATGGACCACAAATCCTAGAGTTTTCAAACCAAAAAGAGGTATTTGAACCTGTGAGGGATGTTACATTCTACTAATGAGGGTTCTATTTTTGGATACTGAAAAGATAAATGAGCTACATGAACCATGTAGTAAAATTAGTTGGTGTGAGGCTTGTGGTTCACGAGAGGCTTATAGTTTGTATGAGGCTATTAGTTTTTGGAATTAAGGTGGTGATTATGAATACTAAAAAGGGTTGTCATTTGTGGATGACATTGGTATCTGCAAAGGATTAAGGTGCTATGCAGACCGCATATCAATTCTTGGTGAAGGTTATACTGCATTGAAGTTTTAGGTAATTCGGATTAGTATGTTTTACGGATATATTTTCCTATATAAATACCAATAATTAGATCATTAATTAAATATAATTTCATTAGATAATATCATCATTGAAATAATTAAGGGAAGTCCAAATTAGTTCGCGAGGGAGATTTTGTAAAGGAATAAGTAGTTCCAGAGGGATCAATTCTATGAAAGGAGACAGTCTGTGAAGACAGTTCGTGAAAGGGGTTTGTGGGGATATGTATCCTGCAAAGTAAAATGGTTCACTTAGCATTGTTTGTCCATGAATAAAAAGGCACCCGCAAAGTACTCATGCCACACGGTGCAAATAATTTCATGGAGGATGCAAGACAATTCATGATGAGTGCAAGGAGGTTTGTGGAGGGACTAAAATAGTTCACGAAATCAATTTCCACGAACAAAAAATATGTGGAAAATTGGATTTCATCTATGTTTTAAAATAGAAATTCAACATAGAATCTACTGAAAATTGAGGATGTGTTCATTCATGAAAATGAAGGGACCTATATGTCCATAAATTGTATGAGGATCATTTTGAGAATAGTGAAAAAAAGAAGAGGAAGAAGGTTATCCTTTCCACTGGCAGTGATTCATTGAAAGAGAGTTAGGGAGTGACCCTTGGGAAAATAGTCAGTTGACCCTAAACATTATAAAGGCAGTGAGCCTGGGCATAGAAGTGATCTAGCCTGAACCTTGTATTTTGGTAGTGAGCCTTAGTGGATTTGGTACATAGTCACATTGTATTGTATGCTCCTTGGATGTAGTCCATTGAGGGTGAACCAAGTTAAATAATTATGTCTCGTGAATACTTTAATTTTTGTTCATACATTACTATAGGAAAGATAGAGAAGACTGTTTTTTTTAATGATGAAATAGGATCTAAAGGGGTAGTTGTTTTAATCTATTATACTCTGATTCACCCCCCCCCCCCCCATGGTATTTAAACTAGTTGGGATAATTTTAAATTAGTTATTAACCATTCTTTTCATGATGCTTCAACTCGTGAAGATTTCCTGATTAAAAAATAATTCTACCTTCATGAAATAAAAGTGATTTACCATTCTTCTAAATTCTCTATATGTCTCAAATGATGTGAAGTTGACTATTTATAGGCAATACCTCTTTCACAAAGCTATCAGGATCACCATGGATTTTTCATGAACCTCTTCATTTACTTTCATGAAGATACTTTTCCTTAGGAATCTTCAGTAAAATTTCTACATTCATGAAGCTTCTCATAGTCATGTACCTTACTATCTTTTCATCATGCCTTATCCATTCTTTGTGAAACTTCATTCAAAAACCTTAAAACCTTCATGACACCAAATACCTTCATGATGCTCCACATATTCAAAAAACTCCAATCTTCATGAAATCCATTAATTTTCCATATTTTCAAAGAGTTGTTCTTAGAAATCCATATTTTTTGAATACTTATCCTTCCTCCTAATTTTGCACTCCAAAAATTTGGAAAACCCTGAGAAATTATGGCACCTCCAACAATAAATATACTTGCACTGTAAGATCACTTGGATTGAAAGCTCCTTATTCAACCTAGTTTGGATTGAAAAAAACAAAAAATACAATCCATTTACAATTTTGAAAACCCTTGGTTCCAATAATATCCCCCTTTGGGTTTGTTGGAAATATGTAGATAAATTAAATAAAGTATCATCATTGATCAAAAACTGGATAGGCTTAAAATAAATCATTCATCACTCTAAGTCTACATGGAAAAATCTTGGTGTATAAAAAAAATTGGTAAAAGATATTTCCTTGCCTCGAAAGACCTTATCTTTTAGAAACCTCTATTACATTGAATTTTTTCATTTTCCCCCATTGTAAATAAATATAAAGAACCTGTATTATTCCATTTAGAAACCAAAACACCCCCTAGATTGTATCTCCCACTAAAACCAACACCACATTCATAAACAGATTAAAACAGTTAACATAAATGTAGAGAGGGGTTAAACCATAACCTCCTCATGGATTGGGAGGTGCCTAAATATTGAGGTTCAACCAATGTTTCTCAAACATTGGTGCTACCAAAGGCTTAGTCAGGATGTCATCCACTTGATCAATAGTTTCAACAAGCTCAATTTTAATCAGACCTTGTTCAAATTATTATTTTAGGAAGTAATATATGATTTAAATATGTTTGGTATGAGAGTGTTGAACCAAATTTTTCATAAGATCAATCACGCTATTATTATCACAGTGAATTGCCATCAGCTATTTCACCTCATCACCATTATCATCTAGTTATTATGTCATCCACAGTGGCTAAGTGTATGCCTTTTTCACAAAGATATATTCTTCTTCAACCATACTAATAGAATTTATTTCTTTTTTCTTTCTCAACCAGCCCACATATTTGTTTCCAATGAATAATTAACCCCCACTTGTGGACTTTCAATCCACCACATCTCCATCCCAGTCCGTATTAGAAAATTTTTATAATTCATTATCTCATCCTTCTATAAATAATAATACAAATTTTATAGTACCTTGAATATATCTCATTATTCTTTTAACTGCTACAAAATGATCCACCTTTTCATTACTTTGTAATTGAGCCACTAAACATATTCCAAATACAATATCCATTAATGTTATCATCAAGTATAATAAACTTCCAATGATCCTCCTATACAAGGTGGGGTCCAAAGATTCCCCATCTTCATTATTTCCATGTTTTTTACCAACCATAATCAGAGTTGACATTGGTATAGATTCAAGTATGTTTAATATCTTCAGAAGCTCTCTTGAATAATTTTCCAAAGAAATAAAGGTGTAGTCCTTTTAAATCACCTACAGCCCCAAAAATAATATGAGTTCACCGATAATGTACATTTCAAATTCTAATTTCATGTGATTATAAAATTATTCCACTGATCCATTCCTGGTTCCGAAAAATATAATATCATCCACATACACAAACACTATAAATTATTCTCCTTGAGAATTCTTCATATAGAGATTATGATGGACACCTCCTCTTTTAAACTTTAGCTTCTTAATATAAGCATCTAGTTAAGAATAACATTCTCACTTTATGTTTTAGGCCATAAAGATCCTTCTTTAATCTAAAAACCTTTGTTTCATCATTTCCAATCAGAAATAACATTGGTTGTTCAATGTGGACTTCTTCAAGAATATTATTTAAGAATGCATTTTTGACATCCATTTGATAAACTTTGTACCCTATTTGAATTATCATGGATATGAAGATCCTAATTGACTTTAGTCGAGATACTGAAGAAAATGTTTCTTCAACATCACTTATTTTAATAAATGGATAGAATTTACAGACCAAGCATTAATTATTTATGATCACACTTCTCATCTCATTGAATTTGTTTTTGAATATCCAATTTTTTCAATCACATTGTGATTTTCTAGTCTCTTGACAAGATCCCAAATCTGGTTTTTTTTAATTTGATCTAGTTCTTCATTCATATCCTTAACCCATGATTCATAATTCACCACTTCTTCACACGAGGTTGGTTCTACAATTTATAAGAGAGAAGAATGTTCTTCATTCTTCATTCTCCTTGTTTGTGTAGGTGTGGTCCAATCCTCAGTGATATTGGATTGTTCAACTTATGATCTTATATTTCTTATGTGAGGTTATGATATATTTTCTTTATAAATGGTTTACTCTTCTGATTATACTTCTAAACCATCATCATTTTGATAACCCTTGATGTTATCCAAACCTTACACACTTTCTATATTTGAATCTTTCCCTCTTCCACTTTCTTCTTCATCTTCAATCATATCAATATATAAGCTCCTTGAGTTATTCATAGTTTTACGCTCAATAATTTTGATATCATTGATTTTAAAATATTTATAAGATGATTATTTCATAATTTTTTATAATGTACTCTTCATTGAGTATACAAGAAACATTTACTCATCTACAACATCATAATATTTTCCATGATTTCCTTCTTTGTTTCTGATAAAACATTTACTTCAAAAAACATTAAAATAATTTAGTAAGGGATTTCTTTCATGCCATGTTTCATATGGTGTCTTGTCCTCTCCTATAAATATCCCTATTTGATTTTGAGTGTACACCATAACTTGAAAAAACTCTTTCTAGTAATGATAAGAAACACAACTCTTAATCAGTATAGTTCTAGTCATATTATTCACCTACTGATTTTTGTGTCTAACAAACACATTTTTTAGGTTTTCTCACTAATGAACCCTCATTCTAAACCCCATGTTTTTTTAGGTAATTTTAAAATTCAATGGATGTGAATTTTTTCCATTTTCAGGTTGTAATATCTTGATTGTGTGACCATTCTCATTCTCAAATATTCAAAGATATCACTTCATGTAGTCAATCAATTTCTATTTGCACTCTATAAACATCACACATGTAATTATACTATAATCATAAATAAAAATAATGAAGTGTCACTCTCCATATGTTCCAATCACATTTATTGGACCACACACATATATTTGAAAAATATCAAGAAGATTTTATGCCCTTTTGTTCCTTGGGTGATGAGAATTTTGGACCATCTTACCTCACATTTAAGCATCACATATCTTTTCTAGATCACGTTTCATATTTTTAATGTCAAAAATATCCTTTAACATGGATATTTTTTCCATAATTTTTTGATTAATGTGTCCCAAACTCCAGTTCCATAAGTTGTTTTCCTCCTCAATTGTTAAGAAACAAGTCTTTTATTTACTATCTACCTAGTATAAATTACTATTTTTTCTGAAACCTTTCATGATAGAATTACCCTTTTTTCATTTGATGGTGCAATGAAATAGAAATTTTATGTGCATATTTTTAATCAAATTATTATTATTATTTTTTTTCAATGATAAATCCCATATATTTATATTTTTATTAAAATAATGGCGTGGATCCCACCTCTGTAATGGAATCATAAGTTGGGATACACACCTCCAATTGAAGTGATTCCACCTGTATATGAAATAGTTTTAAAGGTGCATTCCATAAATAAATTCCATGGAGTTTTTAAACCATGAAGGTGGAAATTATGCATTATACATTAAAGAAAGATTCCTGGATTTCTCATCCAGAAAAAGTCACAGTAAATAAAAAATCCATAACTCTTACATCTGATGGCCAATGATGTTGAAATTTTGACGTTGAATGAAAAAAACATTTATTAAAAACTTTTATAAAGTATAGAATGTGTGAATAATCCATTTAATGGTTCAAAAATGCATAAACTTGAGGAGAAAAGATTTTTTACAATAAAAGGAGGAGAGATCCTCCTTCCCAAATCATTTGATTCCATCCCATTCCTTCTGAGGCACCAACGAGGAGATCTCCAAAAAGGGAGGTTGGATAAAAATCACCCACATTTATTCTTATTCATTTTATTTTTTTATTTTCATTTACTTTTGTTTTAGTTTTTATTTTAATTGTAATTTTAATTTCTTTTAAATCAATTTAATGCATTCATTTTTTTTGTTTCCAAAATTTAACTTCTTCTTTTTTAATTATAAAAATAATATTAAATAAATAAAAAATTATTTTTATTATTACTATTATTATTATTATTATAAATATTATTTATAATACCACATTCTTAATTTAAAACTATTTCATTTTCTCTCTCTCTCCTTTTTCAAAAACTATTTTATTAATTATAATAAAAATAAAAATAATTAATACTATTATTATTATTTTAACATTCATTATAAATTATTTATCTCTCTCCCTCTCTCTCTCTCTCCTCATCCATCCACCATGGTGATCTTTTTTTCTCAAAAATGAAAGGCTGACACCAATTCTTGGTTTAGGGGGAGGTCAAGGAGTTCTTGAATTTCCTTAAAGTTTATTTAAGTTTGTTGTAGATTTTATTAGCATACTTGGGTGAGGTGAATGTCCTCGATGTGGTGAAGGACCCCAATGACATGTAACTCAACTATTTCTATTCTGAAAAATAATAGAGACTCAAATATGATATTTCATGTTTGGATTATCAAAATATAATCAAATACATAAAGGAAAATAATGATTGAATCTAAGACTGAACCCTAAAACCAAGTACTTTCTTCCTAACTTCATTTTTTTTAGACTTTCAACTTATTATAAATTTATAATTCCTATTTTACATGTCACTATTTTTAATAATCAAAAACCATAAAAAGAGATAGTTTAGGTGATATAGAAGAAGTAAGTGAATGACATTAAGAAGGATCCTCAAGAGAGACGAACCTGGTCAGCCTCTATACTACACTAGGAAAAAATATTATTTCTTTTGTCCACACCCTATGGAAGGCGTGCATCAGAACCGGCATCATTACCGGGGATCCAATCAGTTATTCATTTAACTTTTTTATTTTCACATTTTAGATAGATTCTACTACTTTTATAAAAATAAAAACCAAAAAAATTATTTCCATGATGAATTAAAATGATTATTATTCTGCATGGATTGACGATTACTCACAGGTGTCGATAACAATAGTTAAATCCCCCTGGTCTATAGAAGATAGTGTTTCATTATAGGATAAACAGATCAGGGGAGCCCAGATCCAACTTTGCAAAGTGGGGTAATTCAAGGACTTCATTCAGGATCTCAAGGAGACCCTAGAGAAACTAGTAGTTGAAGGATTGACTAGAGAACTCACTGAATTCTAGGAGTAATTCCCAGAATTATATCAAGAAGAGGACATGACACAAGAATAGTTCCCCACATTCCCTCTCAACACTTTTGAAGAAGTTATTCCATAAAGTTTCTAGGAGCAAGTATAAAAACACAAACTCAAGTATAAAATTCAAGATCTTCAAGATATGGTGTAAAATCTACAATAAAAATTGGATTGGATAACTGAATATTTCCAAGAACCATCAGAGCAATATGAGTTTGAACCTAAGACTAAGCTGGAACAAGAAGATGAGCCACTTATCTTACCTGAGGAGGAAAATGAGTAAGACTTTCCTGCTAAGCCACATGTGATATATCAACAGGAATTTGATGAATTTTAGAATGAATGTGAGGAACTACTTTATATCCTAAATTCATGAAAATAAGAAGATCCATCACCACTGAAAGAATACACCGCCCAAGTTGTGGAATTTAAAGTCAAGATGGAGGATCCCAACTACCTATCTCTATCCTCATAGAGTCTACTCTAAGAGGCACTTACCACTGATTCAGAGATTTAAGTTGAACCAACTCAGGGAGTTCAACATTTTTTGACTCTATCTCTTCTGATTTTATTGAATCTAAATTGTGCATCACTCCCTCTTGTTTTGATTATAAAGAATCATACATTATTTTTTATGCCTTATAGGAGGAAGAAGAAACTAGACATGCACTTACTGAGGAACACATTGAGCTCCCTAATTTAAATGAACATGAATTAGAGGAGCCCCATTAGGAGATCTAGGTAGCTGAGTATGAGTAAATCAAAAAAGAGGCTTCTCTTATTGAATCCCCTATGAAGAAATCACTGGAAGAGAAGAAGGTTTCACAAGTATAAACAAAGTAATATGATGGTCCATAATTAATTCTACCCCCACTATGCATTATATACCTCATTGTGAAGGGGGGATATGGTGTACTTTATCCATGGATCTTCTCTTAAGAAAAAAGGATGAAGCATGAGCTGGGAAAATCCACATGTGGTGGTTCAAATCAAAGAAGCTTCATCCTCCATCAGATTTTGGATAACAGCTGGTACTGCCCTTTAGAGGCAGTAAAAATTCAGGGCCCACTTGGGGGATCATACCAAGAATTATCCCTTACTTTCTTTCTATGAATTTAGATTTCAATTTCATTTCTTAGGCAGTAGTGCAGCATGCATCCCCCTCCCTTTATCTTTTTTAGCTTAAAAGAAATGATGCTTATTCTTAATTGTGTGATTATATTTTGTAGGTTAATAATGGAATAAGGAAACCTTAAATGGTTAAGGAAGAGGACTAACATTAACTTCATAAAGGGAGTTCACTTTTAGTGTTTATATTTTAAACTCCTTAAATTTTTTTCCAAAACAAGTTTTGAGCTTTAAAGTGAAAATTGCATACCCACACTTGAAATCATGTGTTACTTGACTTATCTAGGAGACATGAGTGTTTAGGAATCTTATGATGTAATGTTTTAGATTTCAATTTTAATGAGATTGAATGTGTAAAATGAAAAATTTAATGATTAAAGTAAAGTATGGATAGTAAAATGAGAACTCATGATTTGATTGAAATAATAAATTCATGTAAATGAAATTTCTCATCTATTTTTCATGATTTGTTTTTCTAAAATTCATGTGAAATGATTTGTTATTAATAATCATGCATTGAGTGATTATCCCAAATCATATGTCTCATTCCAGAGAGTATTTATAGAGAGAGTAATTCCTATTTTATCTTGATCATATTTCTTGAGTTCTCTTGGGACATGCCACCTGCTAGAACTTGAATTTGAACTTATCAAATCTATGACTATGCAAAAACACATTTAAAATTTTTGAGGAATCCTTTGAAAATACACTTATACTTAAAATACCACCTTTACATCAATCCTTATTTTATCCCATAGATACCATGAATGACCTTATTAGGGATAATCCATGTTTCAAGCCATTTTTATCCATTCCCACCCTACTCTTAGTAATTGCATGATATTTTAAAGTTGAAGTGTGGGATAAAGAGAATCGTGGTAAATAGGATGATTTACATTGTAAGGAAGAAGTGTGGGGGTACTTATTGTGGGAATTATAAAAGGTTATGGAATCATTCATTATACTCTACTGTTTTTTCCTCTTTAATATAAAAAATTAAAAAGAACCCAAAAAATGAGAAAAATGGGTTGTGATTTGGGTAAACCAAAAATAACCATTACTAGACCTATGATTTCTATCATATATGGTTAGGTGGTGGATTTGAGGTTTATTATAAAGCATAACTTTCAAAAAAATGAAAAGGTTTATTTGAAAAATATAAAAGAACAAAAATCAAGAGAGGAACCAAATCATTCATTATGCTTAAACTAGTCATGATCTTTACATTTTATTCTTGGGTAAAGTTGGGAGTTTCTACATTGAAGGGTAGAATTTCATTACAATTTTTGATATCATGCATTTTACTTAAGAGATAAACCTCCTCATTGAGACTTAATTTTTAAATTATCAAATCCAACCAACCTTAAGCCTTACAGTCATTTGAACCTTTATTAAAAATTCCTCATGACTTTATATTTCTTTTGTATTTAAAAATTGAAGAAAGTAGCTAATTTAAAATCCTATAGATAGGGAGCATGTTCTCATGATATTAGCATAACTATACTTGAATTCTATAATGAGATGTGAGAGAAAAGAATCAAAAGTGAGGTAAATCATGATTTTTCTTGTTTAATAATAATAAATTGAGAAGCTTGAATGAATGAAATGAGAAGTTCCATAATTTTTCAAAGGGGAAAAGTAAAATACATGGATTGATTATTTCATTGAAAAATGAGAAACTGAATTGATATTTTATGTGGAATTTGAAATTTTGATTTTACATTTACAATTGTTTGATTACATTGGTGCCCTCTTTAACTCCTTGTTGAGATTTTATGCTTAAGGATAAGCATGGTTTAAGTGTGGGGATATTTTACAGAGTAAATTTATGTGCATATTTTTAATCAAATTATGATTTTTTTTTTATGTTTTTCAATGATAAAACCCATGTATTTAAATATTTAATTAAAATAGTGGTCAATTTGAACTACAAAATGAAAATGGGTTAAAATATGAAAATTTCTCAAATCTAGTTTTTTGACAGAATTTTATCAAAATGGTATTTTGGGAATAACCTTTAAAAAATATATCCAATTTTATTGACTCTTTTTCTATATTATTATTTTATTTATTTTCTTCAAATTTTTCTTTAGGACTAAGAGCTGATTCAAAAATCTTGAGGCCTGAAAAAATCATTGAAGTTGGAAACTTCTCTAGGTGGATAGCATGGACCCCACCTCTATAATGGAAAAATATATTAGGATACACATATCCAATTTAAGTTATTTAACCTGGATATGAAATAGGGATAAAATGATCATTCTGAAAAAATTGCATGGAGTTTTGAAACCATTAAGGTGGAAAGTGAATGTTATACATTGAAGGAAGCTTCCTGGGTTTCTCATCTATAAAAAGTAACAGTTGATAAAAAATCCTTAACTCCTACATCTAGTGTACAATGATGATTAAATTTTGGGGGTGAATGAAAAGAAAATTATGAATAACTTTTATGAATGATGGAATGCATTAATCATCAATTTAATGGTTAAAAACACACAAACTTGTGGAGGACGGATTCTAGCCTATAAAAGGAGGAGAGATCCTCCTTCCCAAGTCATTCAATTCTATCCCATTCCTTCTGAGGTACTAAGGAGGAGATATCCACCAAGGGATGATGGATGAAAATATCCCCCATTTCTTCTTCTTCATTTTATTTTTTTATTTTCATTTTTGTTTTTTTTTAGATTTCAATTTTATTTTAGCTTGAATTTATTTTAAATAAAGTTAATGCATTCATTTTTTTCCAAATTTTAACTTATTCTTATTTAATAATAATAATAATAACTAATAAATATTATTATTATTATTAATATAAATATTATTTATAATACCACATTCTTAATTTAAAACTATTTTATTTTCTCTCTCGCTTTTTTCAAAAACTATTTTCTTAATAATAATAATAATAATAATAATTAATACTATTATTATTATTATTTTAACATTAATTATAAATTATTTATATCTCCCTCTATCTCTCTCTCTCCAAATCCATCCACCATTGTGATCTCTTACTCTCAAAAATGAGAGGCTGACCCCGAGGCTTTGCCCAGGGGGAGGTCAAGGAGTTCTTGAATTTTCTTTAAAGTTTATTTAAGTTTGTTGTAGATTTGATTAGCATACTTGGGTGGGTAGAATGTATTTGATGTGGTGACGGACCCAAATTAAATGAAACTCACACTATTTAAATTATGGAAAATAATAGTGATTCAAACATGAGAAATATTTTAGGTGATATATAAGAAGTAAGTGAATGACATTGGGAAGGCTCCTCAAGAGAGATGACCCAAGTCAGCCTCTATGCTGCACTAAGAAAAATTATTATTTCTTTTTTCCATGCCCTGAAATAGGCTTGCATCATGCACCCCTTCTGATTAAATTCCACTACCAATCCTGAGTCACGTATTTGACTCACAATAAGGAGAATATGATTCAATCTATCCATATAGAGTAATTTTTTTTCATTATCTCATCATTTGTTAATTATGTATTTTCATTACCTTTGATTGTTAAAGAACCTTCGTTTCTGAATCTCACTATTACATATACCATTTTCTTAAAATTATTTAATTAATTTACATTTCCTTTCATTTGGGATAATCATCTGCAGTCAATAATCTAGGTGTTACTGTTATTTGTAGCTTTGAGAGTGATTTCTACCAGGTTGGATTTCTCAATCTTCTTTTTTTCCTTCCATGAGATACTTGATTGATTAGAGGTAAAAATTGTCTTTCTGATCTATTTTCAACATGTGTGGTTGAATCATAATCATATTATTATTCTAGATTAGAATTAATATTTAAAGGGTAATTCTTCTTAATTGAAAGGTATTGACTTTTCTCATAGTTTTGTAGTTATTATTACCACCTTTCCTCTGCCTGTAATAAATATCTTTATTTCCAAAGCTAGAACAGTGGAAAAAAATATATAGAAATTATTTATTCTATATTTTGATAGATATGGTCTCATTCTCCTTTGTTAACTTCTTAGGTGCTTCCCCTTCCAAAAAGATCCTTACATCTTCACAATAAGACATGGAATGGCCCAAAAGGCCACAAAATTGACATTTCATAAGAGGAAATGTCTTCTAACTTATAGTACTCCATATTCCCCCTTCTTTTGTATAAGTATTTGATGAGTAATCCTCTTTAGATAATTGAGGATAATTTTTCGCTCACTCCTCTATTTGGTTTGAAGTTGTCTCTATTAGGAAATCAGGTGTCTTTGTGATGTGTTTATCTTTCTACTTCCCTTTGCTTTATCTCATCCCATTTCCATCCTTTAATGTTTCTATATCACTGACAATTCCAATTTTTCCCATAAATTTAGTTCTTTTATCATTAAAGGATTTATCTACTCATTCAAAACCATGTTTAACACTTTCCAAAATCTATATATCTGAAAAACTTTCAAACAATAATTTATTCTTCATTTACCCTAATTTTGATTTACTTTCTAGTTTACTTCTTAAAAAAATGACTTCTTATTCAAGTCCCTAAACTATCTTATACTTTTAATCTAGTCTAGATATAAGTTCATTGATGACTTTTTCCTACTCTTTGATCCTAAGTTTAAACTTCGCAACATCTTCTATAGCTTTTAAGAGTTGTCAAATGTTCATCTAACTCTCCATGTAGTCGATCAATCTCTTCTTAAAGCTGATCCACATACTCTGATGACTCTTTCAACATGGATCCCATATTTTTTTCTTTCTTTGAATGTCACTCTCATCAAGATCACCCTAAAGTTTCACCTTGAGATCTACAACACCATTTTACTGATTGTATTCATCTTTCTTAGGTTATACCTTTTCAAATGTATCCATTATAGACTCTTCAATATCAAATTTGAACTATAGTTCTACATCCTCCAAAAATGTATCATTGTCTTATTTCTATTTGTAGATAAAGAACTTTATTTGTAATTTATTTCTTAATTTGAAGTATCCCTTTTCGGAAACTTCCTTTGAGGCCTCTTTATGATTTTTTCTTCACTTTCTATATCATCAAATATTCTTAAGCACTGAGCAGTAATGTTCCCTACTTTACCACACTAAAAAATTCAAATAAATCCTACCTTAAAATCACCCTTTTCCTCTTTTGAATTTTTTGGCAAAAAGAGAAAGAAGTTCATCATCCACATCATCTATATCATCACTAACTTTGGATATGTGAAGTTTTTACATGTCTTTGAATTCCATTTCCTTTCTTACTCATATTGTTTTATCTTCTAGTTTGAGTCTCATTTCATAAGCCACCAGACTACTTAGTAGATCATCAAGAGAAAGATTAGAAAGATCCATTTCCTCAAGAGCTGACACTTTTGGATTTTACCAAGGTAGGAGTCTTCTCAATATTTTCTTCATAATGTTAATATCCTTGATTTCTTCCTCAAGTTCCAAATATATCCAATAAATTTAGTAATGAAATTAAAAAAACTATCTTAATTTTCATCTAGATGAATCTTCAGATCATCAAATTGATTGTTAAAAACTTGAATTTTAGCCTCCTTCACTTTGTTATTGCCTTTTTATATATTTTTTATTTTCACCAGCATGGACTTGGCTATAGTAAAACTCATCACCTTCAAATAGATTTTATCAGATAGTGTTGTAGCAAGAGAATTTTGAGCTTTGGCATCTGCATCAACCATTTTCCTGTCTATTGTAATCATAGAGAGACCTATCACATCAGTAACCAGAATCTATTGAACTATTTCACATAGAACTTCAATACTAAGAGATTGTGATGAGATCTCATTATATTATTCCAAATCTGGAAGTTTCTTCCATCAAAAAATAAAACACCCCTAACATTCACCGCATTATCCATGAAAATAAAAAAAGAGGACAAATTTAAAACCTATAACCTCTATTCTCTAATACCACTTGAAGGTCTATAGAACACCCTGAGAGGGAAGGGGTGAATCAGGGTGTCAAATTTTTCTTTCAATGAGATGGATCTTTTTCCCAAGTTGGTAGGAACTTGTTAAACTTGTCTAATATAATCATGAAAATATCAAACACCCATATGCAGAATAGGAACTTGGCACAACAGTTTTACTCAGTTCTCCAGTTAGGTATATTACAAGTAGTATATGCTGAAATTGTGTCATTCATACCTGAATCCACTAACATTCACTAGATTTTATGTAACAACCCAAATTTTAATTAATGTAATTCCCACTTGATCTAATTAAATGTCAAATTCTTTGGTTTTATGTTAATAATTGTGATCGTTGATTTTATAGCCATTGAACAATGATCACGTGATTAGTATAAATATAGGGCTTTAACAAATCCAATTTACTCATACAAAGGAAGTGATGGCCTCATCCAGTATAATTGCTCTATACGAAGCCCATTTTTCGGAGCTCAGAAAAGAGGTGGCGTCTTTGGGCTTTTCTCTTGACCAAGCCCAAGCTGAGCTTCATCATGTTAAGCTCGAACGAGACCATCTATGGGAAAAATGGAAGTTGGTAGAGATGACCACTCGAGTAATGTTATCTGAGCCACCCCAAGAGTCTGTCACCATCGCACACCTTACCCTTAGGTCTTATGCGGCTGTTTTAAGGGGTTATGTAACAAATCGCTAGTACTATGTTCATGTACATTATTTTTATATAATAATGAATATTCATTCTTGTCATTATTGTTACATTGTAAATAGTTTTTAAAGTACAAATAGTGTTTTTAGTTATTATTTAATTAAGAATTCTATTTTATTAAATTAAGGGATTTTTGAATTAAATAATATTTTAATAAAATATTATTATTATTATTAAATTAATTTTTATTAAATATAAATGATCTTATGAATGCAATTGTAATTTTTATTAAGGTTTGAAAGCCATTTTTGTCAAAACCCATGAATTTTCGATAAATGTCAATTTTTATTTTAAAAGTTAAAATTAACATATTTAGAAAATTATTTAGATAAAATAAATGTTATTTCTGGAATCAGGACGTCGAAATTATCCAACGGTGAATTTTTCATAATTTTCTGAGACAGTCAAATATTTGGGTAAAAATTAAATACCGTTTAAATATATAATGTGTTTTATGACATCATAATAACCCAATAGTGATGTAATAAAATAATATAAGCTTTATTTTCGGCCAATATATTTTTTAACATTAAATTAATGTGATTTTGGGTTTATTTTACTTATTTTACAAAGCATTAATGGACCCCTCAAGACTTATTAAACATCTTGTCTTTTTAAATTATTTTCCATGGGAGTGTGACTCACCTCCACATAAGCAACCCCATTATTTTAAGAATTTCGGACTTTGGACTTATAAAATATTTTTTTCCTCTCCCCTTTTCCAAAAACCATGGGCAAAAACCATGAGCTGATTTGTGGTTTGGATTAGTTTAATGTAAGGGTTCCCAAACCTAAATAATAAAGAATTCACTCACCTTTCCTATATAAACCCACCCAAGATCCTACTTATGCCTCACTCAAATCCTTTTGAGTTCATCCAAACTCTTCCCTACTCTCTATAGAATCCTCCCAAGGTGTCTAAATCTCCCAAAAAGCCTCTCTCGGGCCTCTCTCAAGCCTTTGGAAGCACACTTCCAAGTAAGGGTTTTTCTTCCTTTCACTTTTTCTGTCCAATTTTCTTAATATTGTTATGCCCTTTTAATTTCAATTATAAATGCTGGGATATGGTTTTACACCTCCCCCATACTTCCCGCTTATATTTTGAATGATGGGAGACCCCTTTATCTCTCATTAAATGCCTCCCATGTACACCCGTTACTATGCCGAAATTCCGAAAGGAACTTCTCTCTCTTCATTTACATTCAAGCAATACTTTTGTATCATGAATCTAAATTCCATTAAAATTGTTTGTACATGTATCTATATACCCCCATTACTGTCCATTTCATGTAAATATTATGAGACACCCCTTTCTCTATCATCAACCATTTTTATGAATTCTTATGTCACGCCGTTACGCTGCCGAAATTGAACCGATTTTATAAGCCAATGCCTTTGTGTAGTGAATACCATGCCTATTTCTCCATCAAGGGTATTCACCTTTATGCACATTTACTTATTGATTATAAATTTTCATGTATTAATTCCACATTCCTTTATCATGGAATAAATTATTATGTTTAATGAATCCATGTTTTATGATCCATGTGGCATACTTATGCATGAAATGAAATGTTTAAGAAGGGTGTGCCCTTATAGCGCTCTAATGCATTGGGTAAAGTATAGTATCATGATACGTCATGTGCAATGAGTTTTGACTCATGCTAATTCAAGTGCAACGAGGTTTTACTCGTGCTTCATGTGCAATGAGTATTTACTCATGCTTCATGTGCAATGGGCCTTGGCTCATGCTAATTCCATGTTAAATGTTGTTGCCACATTTCCATGTTATGATTATCATGCTCTATCACACCTTTATGTCCATATTTCTCTTTTTCTCTATTGATATACCTATTTTATAACATGTATTGTACTCCTCATGTATTCCATGTTTATTCCCTTATTGGGCTTTATAGCTCACCCTTTTCTTATGCATGTCCTCAGGTTATCTCATGCAATGTTAAGTACGAGGGAATGCAGTGGTCATCTAAAGGAAGTTTTAAAAAAAGATGTTTTATTTCATGTTTTAAGTTTTTATATAATGATCATAAGCCCCAAAGACACTAGACCTCTCGATCTTCCATGTTGTATCAAGTGAATAGTTTGTGTAATAAATCATGTTTAAGTTTGTAATAAAACCAGGGTTGTCATAGTTAGTATCAGAGGATAGGTTTAGTTATTTTTGGGATTAGGATTAGAAAACCCTAGTAAAGCCTTAGATACAAGACTAAGTATAATAATATCATATCTAAGTTTTGGTAAGTATTGATTTATTGGGTTATCAAACAAATACATCCATGTCTGGATACGAGCAGGTAGAGGCGGCTCTGGCACAGATGTATCCTAGGGGTAAAACCCGAAAACACCACTTTGAGCTAGACTCAAACAGGAACTGGTGCACGGCAACGAGTCTTGATGCACTCTTGGTTACGACACTCCCGGTGGATACGTTTTGATAAATTCACAAGCATAGTATGAACCCTTATTAAGGGAATTAAAAAAATGCCCCTAAGAATATATTTTAGAAAGTAGATCATGAAAATCCTAGATTGAAACCTATAGACTCATGAGTTAAGGAAATAAAAGTTTATTTGTAAGTCATCAACTTTTGTCTTTGGATTACCCTTTATGTGTTACCCCCTAACTTTCCTTTTATTCTATCTAATGGCTGGTAATAGGAGGACTCGGGCTAATAACCGATGTGAAGATCAGTCTGATGACTGTGCTAATGAGATGCCCAATCCAATGGGAGCGGGAATGGCGAACTTTGTCACGATTCTCTCTCAGATAACTCAAGCTTTGAATAGAAACACGGGTCAAGAGGAATGTCCAAACCCCCCTAAGAAGGAAAAAGTTACTATCAAGAGCTTCATGAGACAAAGTCCTCCTACTTTTAGTGGATCATCTGATCCCACGATCACTGAACAATGGATCAACTCCATTGAAAAGATCTTCTCCATCCCTCAATGTTCTGAACAAGAGAAGGTTCTCCTGGCGGCTTATCATATGGAGGGTGAAGCTGATCAATGGTGGACGTTGATCAAAAATATGAAGCCTACATAGGAGATTGAGGCGTTGGAATGGAAGGATTTCCAGAAGATTTTTTTCGATAAATATTTTCCACGCACCCTCCAGCTTAAGATGGAAAGGGACTTACTTTCCCTCAAGCAAAAAGATGAAGAATCTGTTGGAGTGTACGAGGCAAACTTCACAAGGCTTGCATGATACGCTTCCGCCTTTGTCATTACCCCGAATGCAAGTTTGACCGCTTCTTTGGTGGGCTGAACCCTAGCCTGCGGAAACCATTAGCGATCCGTCACTTCGACAGCTATGAGGAAATTGTCCGATGTGCCCTCAAGGTCAAAATGGATATCAGGGAATCATAGGGGTATCATGGGAACAAGAAGCGTAAGGTAGACTTCAATTTTGGCGGTCTGATAGATAAATCCAACGGTGCTAAGAAGATCCAGCACCCCACTTGCCAAAAGTGCGGAAAGAAGCACCCTGGAAATTGCCTCAAGGGGATGAGGAAATGCTTTAGGTGTGGAAGAGAAGGGAACCTATCTATTAACTGTCGTAAATAAAGACCTGCAGCTGCGACAGAGGAGAGGAACACTCCATTCGAAACTCAACGCATTGTTCATTGCTACAAATGCAAATAACCGGGGCATTTTGCAAATCAGTGCCCTAATCCAAGGGTTTTTGGAGGCAACCAACAACCTCCAAGGAAGCAAGGAAGAGCTTTTGTCATCACTTCTACCAAAGTGAACCCCAACAACAAAGTGGTGAAAGGTACGCTAGTTATTCATTCAAGAATATCAAATGTACTTTTTGATTCAGGTTCTACACATTCTTTTTTATCTCGAAATTTTAGTAGAACAATCCCAGCACCACCACAAATAATGGAAGTGAAGATGTCGGTGAGTACGGAAAATGGGGAAATCATTTAATCCCATGAATATAAGTCCTCCCCTATTATAATCTGTGGATTTAATTTCCCGGTGAACCTCGTCATACTCCCTCTGGTGGAATTTGATGCAATTATTGTCATGGATCGGCTTTCCTTATATAGAGCCAACATAAATTGTCAAGAGAGGGAAATCACACTCTATATAGAGAATCGACCCCCGATTATTTACAAGTGTAAGGAGGAAGATGAATCTTCTTTAGCTCCATCATCTCAAGCATGGATATTACTGCCCTATGAGCATGCGTATCTGGCTCAGATGATTGATTCCAAGGAAGAAACCACCCTTGAGAAAATTCCTATTATGAGGGAACTTGCTGAAGTGTTTCCCGAGGAACTGTCTGGTCTTCCTCCTAAAAGAGACATTGAATTCTCAATTGAACTTATACCAGGGGCTCTACCAATATCCAAGACTCTATATATAATGGTTGTCGTGGAACTTGAAGAGCTGAAGAAACAACTACAGGAGAATCTAGATAAAGGGTTTATACGCCCAAGTGCTTCACCATGGGGTGCACCAGTCATCTTTGTCAAGAAGAAGGATGGTTCAATGTGGCTTTGCATTGATTATCGTGAACTTAACAAAATCACGATAAAGAACAAGTATCCTCTGCCATGGATCGATGACTTGTTCGATCAGCTACGCGGAGCACAATACTTCTCTAAGGTAGATTTTCAGTCGGGATATTATCAAGTAAGGGTGAAGAAGGAAGATGTCCCCAAGACTTCTTTTTGTACAAGATACAGGCACTATGAATTCATAGTAATGCCTTTAATACTCACTAATGCTCCAGAAATCTTCATGGACTTGATGAATAGAGTCTTTAGAGATTACCTTGAAAATTTTGTGGTAGTCTTTATAGATGATATTCTAATATACTTCAAAACTAAGGAGGATCATGAGGAGCATTTAAGAATTATACTAGAGACTTTGCGCAAGGATAAGCTCTATGAAAAGTACTTCAAGTGTGAGTTCTTGTTGAAGGAGGTCTCATTCTTGGGTCATATCATCACAAGAAATGGGATATCTATGGATCCCTCCAAAATAGATGAAATTGAGGGATGGACGAGGCCAACATCAGTAACAGATATCTGTAGCTTCTTGGGGTTAGCTGGATATTATCGACGATTTGTGAGAAATTTCTCATGATTTTCCAACCCTCTTACCAAGATAACTCGAAAGGGAGTAAAGTTTTCTTGGAGTGATGAATACGAAGAAATATTCAAGGAGTTGAAAAGGAGGATTATCACTGCGCTCGTGCTCACTTTACCCACAAGTGGGGAAATTTTTGTGGTATTCAGTGATGCTTCGAAGAAGGGATTAGGTTTTGTGCTGATACAGAATGATAAAGTGATATCCTATGCCTCAAGGCAGTTGAAAACCCATGAGAGAAACTATCCAATGCATGATCTAGAGTTGGCGGCGGTGATCTTTGCCTTGAAAATCTGGCGGCATTATCTCTATGGGGAGAAATTTGAGATATATACAGACCACAAGAGTCTTAAATATATATTCACACAAAAAGAGATTAATATTCACTAGAGAAGATGGATAGAGATCATCAAGGATTATGACTATTCAATACATTACCACCCTGGGAAAGCGAACAAGGTGGTAGATGCCCTATGTAGAAAGGACCCAGCGATTCTATCAATGATGAGAATTGAGAAGGATCCAATATTCTTAGACTTGATGAAGATGGACATGGGAATCATAAAGAAGGGAACATCATCAATCCTTTCACAAATGATTGATCAACTATCTCTTTTGGAAAGGTTAAAGGATGCTCAAAAGGATGATGTGGGAATTCAGGAAAAAGTGGAAGCTATCGAAAAAGGGAAATCCTTAGAGTTTAATGTTAATGAAGAAGGAATTGTGAGATTTAGGAAAAGACTATGTGTTCCATCAAGTTTGGAGCTGAAGAAGGAACTTTTGGATGATGCACATAGTTCAAATTTCTCTATTCACCCAGGGAGCACAAAGATGTATCAAGATCTCCGAGAAAATTTTTGGTGGGATAATATGAAGAAGGAGATCGCTGAATATACATCAATGTGCCTGGTGTGCCAGCAAGTGAAGGTAGAGAGGTAGAATTCTAAGGGGATGATGCAACCATTGTCCATACCAGAATGGAAATGAGAGAACATCACCATGGACTTTGTCACCGGACTTCCAAGGACAACCAAAGGCAACAATGCAACCTGGGTTGTGGTGGATCGTCTTACAAAGACTGCACACTTCATTGCTATTCAGGAGGATTTATCATTGGATCAACTAGCACGGATATATATCAGGGAAGTGGTAAGTCTGCATGGAGTACCACTATCTATTGTGTCTAACCGAGATCCAGGATTCACCTCTATGTTTTGGAAGAGTCTTCAACATGATCTGAATACTAAATTGAACTTTAGTACGGCCTATCATCCTCAAACTGATGGCCAATCTGAGCGGACTATCCAAACACTTGAGAACATGTTGAGAGCATGCTCAATGAACTTTAAAGGAGGATGGGATCAACATCTTCCTCTGGTTCAGTTCTCTTATAATAACAGTTTCCACTCGAGCATCCAAATGGCACCATATGAAGCCCTGTATGGGAAAAGCTGCAGAACACCGGCATGTTGGGATGAGGTCGGTGAACGTAAGCTGCTTGGACCAGAAATGGTCGAAGAAATGGTGTAGAAGTTGAAAACCATTCAACAGCATATCAAGGCAGCCCAGAGTCGATAGAAGAGTTATGCAGATAACCGTCGATGAGACCTTGAGTTTAAAGTTGGAGACATGGTTTTTCTACGCATATCTCCATGGAATAAGGTTGTGAGGTTTGGAAAGAAAGGTAAGTCAAGTCCAAGGTACATCGGCCCCTTTGAGATTCTTGATCGTGTCAGGGTTTTCGCCTATCGACTAGAACTTCCACCTACCATGGCCAAAGTACATGATGTCTTTCATGTATCCCTCTTAGGGAAGTACATATTGGACCCTTCACATGTACTCTCTTCTGAGGTGGTACAGTTGGAGGATGATCTTTCTTATGAGGAGAAACCAATGAAGATCTTAGATTTTAGAGAAAAAGTTCTACGAAATAAGAAAATACCCCTCGTCAAGGTGTTGTGGAGAAACCACAAGTTTGAAGAAGCGACTTGGGAATTGGAGGAAATGATGAAGCTGAGCTACCCACATCTGTTTTAGTGTGGGAAAAGGAAATTTCATGGGAGAAATTTCTTAAGGGGGGAATATTGTAACGAACCAAAGTTTAATTAATATAAATCCCACTTTATCTAATTAAATGTCAACTTATTTGGTTTTATGTTAAGAATTGTGACCATTGATTTTATAGTCGTTGAATAGCAATCATGTGATTAGTATAAATATAGGGCTTTAACAAATCTAATTTACTCAGACAAAGGAAGAGATGGCCTCATCCAGTAGAATTGCTCCATACGAAGCCCATTTTTCAGAGCTCAGAAAAGAGGTGGCATCTTTTGACTTCTCTCTTGACCAATCCCAAGCTAAGCTTCATCATGTCAAGCTCGAATGAGACCGTCTACAGGAAAAGTGTAAGTTGATAGAGATTACCACTCAAGCAATGTTATCTGAGCCACCCCAAGAGTCTATCACCATCGCACACCTTACCCTTAGGTCTTATGAAGCTATTTTAAGGGGTTATGTAACAAATCGCTAGTACTATGTTCATGTACATTATTTTTATATAATAATGAATATTCTTTCTTGTCATTATTGTTACATTGTAAATAGTTTTTAAAGTACAAATAGTGTTTTTAGTTATTATTTAATTAAGAATTCTATTTTATTAAATTAAGGGATTTTTGAATTAAATAATATTTTAATAAAATATTATTATTATTATTATTATTAAATTAATTTTTATTAAATATAAATGATCTTATGAATGCAATGGTAATTTTTATTAAGGTTTGAAAGCCATTTTTGTCAAAACCCGTGAATTTTCGATAAATGTATGTTTTTATTTTAAAATTAAAAATTAACATATTTAGAAAATTATTTAGATAAAATAAATGTTATTTATGGAATCAGGACGTCGAAATTATCCAATGGTAAATTTTTCATAATTTTCTGAGACAGTCAAATTTTTGGGTAAAAATTAAATACTGTTTAAATATATAATGTGTTTTATGACATCATAATGACCCAATAGTGATGTAATAAAATACTATAAGATTTATGTTCGGCCAATATATGTTTTAACATTAAAATAATGTGATTTTGGGTTTGTTTTACTTATTTTAAAAAGCATTAATGGACCCCTCAAGACTTATTAAACATCTTGTCTTTTTAAATTATTTTTCATGGGAGAGTGACTCACCTCCACATAAGCAACCCCATTATTTTCAGAAGTTTGGAATTTGGCCCTATAAAATATTTTTTTCCTCTCCCCTTTTCCAAAAACCATGGGCAAAAACCTTGAGCTGATTTGTGGTTTGGATTATTTTAATGTAAGGGTTCCCAAACCTAAATAATAAAGAATTCACTCACCTTTCCTATATAAACCCACCCAAGCTCCTACTTCCGCCACACTTAAAGCCTTTGTAGTTAGTCCAATATCTTAAATACTCTCTCTATAATCCTCCCAAGGTGCCTCAAGCTCCCAAAAAGCCTCTCTCAAGCCTCTCTAAATCCTTTGGAAGCACACTTCCAAGTAAGGGTTTTTCTTCCTTTCACTTTTTTTGTCCAATTTTCTTAATATTGTTATTCCCTTTTAATTTCAATTATAAATGTTGGGGTATGGTTTCGCACCACCACCATACTTCCCTATTATTGTTTGAATGATGGAAGACCCATTTCTATCTCATTAAATGCCTCCCATGTACACTCGTTACTATGCCGAAATTCTGAAAGGAACTTCTCTCTCTTTATTTACATTCAAGCAATACTTTTGTATCATGAATCTAAATTAAATTAAAATTGTTTGGACATGTATCTATATATCCCACTTACTGTCCATTTCATGTAAATATTATGATACATCCCTTTATCTCTCATCAACCATTTTTATGAATTCTTATGTCACGCCGTTACACTGCCGAAATTGAACCGATTTTCTAAGCCAATGCCTTTGTGTAGTGAATACCGTGCCCATTTCTCCATCAAGGGTATTCACCTTTATGCACATTTAATTATTGATTATAAATTTTCATGTATGAATTCCACATTCCTTTATCATGGAATAAATGATTATGTTTAATGAATCCATGTTTTATGATCCATGTGGCACACTTATGCATGAAATGAAATGTTTAAGAAGGGTGCACCCTTATAGCGCTCTAATGCATTGGGTAAAGTATAGTATCATGATACGTCATGTGCAATTAGTGTTGACTCATGGTAATTAAAGTGAAATGAGGGTTTAATCGTGCTTCATGTGCAATGAGGATTTACTCATGCTTCATGTGCAATGGGCCTTGGCTCATGCTAATTCCATGTTAAATGTTGTTGCCACATTTCCATGTTATGATTATCATGCTCTATCATGCCTTTATGTCCATGTTTATCTTGTGCTCTATTGATATGCCTATTTTCTAACATGTATTGTACTCCTCATGTATTCCATGTTTATTCTCTTACTGGGCTTTATAGCTCACCCTTTTCTTATGCATGTCCTCAGGTTATCCCATGCAATGCTAAGTACAAGGGAATGTAGTGGTCATGTAAAGGAAGTTTTCAATAAAGATGTTGTATTTAATGTTTTAAGTTGTTATGTAATGATCCTAAGCCCCAAAGACACTAGACCTCTCGATCTTCCATGTTGTATCAAGTGAATAGTTTATGTAATAAATCATGTTTAAGTTTGTAATAAAAGCAGGGTTGTCATATTTTATGGATTACAAAATATCATACATGGTCACTCCATGTCAGGATCACTACCTTTATAAGAAATTTTAGGTATAGCACACTGCCTCCCTTATATAACTTTTATCAACTCCCCATTTCTCACTACCTTAGGTGAATTGTTACTCAGTTTATCAAATTGAAGGTCGCCTCAATATATTGGGAACGTAAGTCTTTTTCCTTGATTAGCATGAGACTCTGGTTTCACCATAGTTCTAAATTGATGCACTTGAATGTGTTATTCGCTCAAACCAGATGATAAAAACCTAATGTTTGTGAATCTATCTGCCTTCATGAAACCCCATTTTTGTTTCAAATATGTTTCTACTTTTGAAAACCTACATAATTTCATGAAGATCCAAACCTTCGTGAAGCTCCCAGCTTTCACCGAAATCCAAATTATCATAAATATCTTAGTCTTTTCAAAGAATCTTTTTCTAAAATTCCTTATGATAAATTAGTTCTTAAACATTATTTTCATGATGCTTCATCTCTTGAAGAGTTCTTGATTCGTAAATAATTTTACCTTCATGAAATCAGATTGACTCACCCTTTTTCCAAATTCTCTTCATGTTACAAATGATGTGTGTTCACCTATTTATAGGAAATTCCTCACTCATGAAGCTTTTAGGATCATCATGTATTTTTCACAAAACTCTTCATTTATGTTCATGAAGATCCTTTTCCTCATGAATCTTCAGTGAAAATTCTCTATTTTTGAAGATTCTCGTAGTCACATACCTTACCGTCTTTTCATCGCGCCTCATCCATTCTTCACAAAACTTTACGAACCTTTAAACCTTTGCAACACCAGATACCTTCTAGATGCTCCACATATTTATAAGAATCAAACCTTCATGAAATCTATTCATTTTCCATATTTTTAAATAATCAGTCCTACAAATCCATATTTCATGAAGCATGCTCCTTCCACCTGATTTTAATCTCCAAAAAATTTAAAAAAAACTAGTAAATGATGCCACATTCAACACTAAATCCACATGAACCATAATATAACTTATCTTGCAAGATCTCTATTCAACTGAGTGTGTATTGAAAACAAACATAAAAAAAATTATAGCTGTGAAAACCCTTGGTTCCAACACACAACTCATTGGTCCATGGAAATAACTTAGGCCACTATTTTATTCCTCAGAACACCACTGTAAGAATGTTATTAAGTCATGTGTGTGTGTGTGTATTGGGATTTGAGTTAGTTAAATCTTCAAAAAAAAAATCTATAATCATGATATAAAATGTTATATTATAACTAGAACAGTTATACATCGTCTTCTTCTTATTGGAATGCGATCATTGCATAGTCTTCAGCAGGATACACACACACACACACACATTTTACATCATGGGAACCACACCTTGTGAGGATGTATATCAATATGTATGGATAGCTTGAGGATGTAAATATGAGGAGGGTTAAATAAATTTATGAAGTTATTTCTTTTCATTTAAAGAATTCATGAGCTAAGTTGTACCTAAAATAGAAGAAGCTAAAATGGTTTTTCTATAAAGTTTTTTACGTTCCTGTTTCTCCATAATTGAAAAAACTATTAAGTGATTATTCAATAATAATTTATAATCAGATTCACACTAAGAGGTTGGATTATAAAAGGGACACTTTATTCTTAGGTATTCATCTAAAAATACTCTATTGAAATTCCTTTACTATAAAAACACATTCTTTCCTTAGTTTGTGGCTACTCAAAAATAGTTTGGGAATAAGAGTATATTTTTTTATTCACATTCTCATGTAATTTTTGTGAAAGGGAGTTTATTAGGGTTCAGTTATCATCGTTTTGGCATGAGATAAGGGAGATGTTTTAGAAATTACAATTTTAAAGTTTGGAAACATTGTTATATTTTTAAAGTTTTTAGAAACAAAATTCTCTTTATCTATGATATTTTGAAAGTAAAATTTTCTCTCGAGGAATTGATCTCAAGGTTGGTATTTAAATAATTTCAATTCCTTTTGAAATTATCATTTTATGTTTAAAAATTTTATTTCAAAAACTCCCACTTTCTATATTTTTTTAAACCATGTTCTCTTTTGAAAATAATTTATCTTCAAGGATTTGTTTCTTTCATAGTTATAGTTTATGTATAAAATATTTATTGATAGATCGTATCTCTTTCTATACGTATTCATCGATCAGCCATGTATATTTTTAATTTTATATTTTATTGAAAAGATATCTCTATGAATTTTTAATTGAATCCGATCAATACATTTATTTTATTTACTTATTTATTTTTCTTCTTATAAAAAACACCATTTGTTAAATTTTCAAAGACTAACTATGAAATTATTTTTATACCCTTCCCGATTTTTAACATTGATGTTAGGGGTCTAAAATGAAAATTTTGATGGAAAAATAAAGTTACTAAATGTTTTGTTAAAATTTGGCACTTGGAAATTATAAATGATGATAAGGGATGGGAAGTGAACCCAAACCATCAAGGTAATTTTTTCCACCAAGTGATGGGTGGGCCCTATACAACCTTCAATGTTATAGGTTTCCTCATGGTTTTTTCTATGCTTGTAAGGATTTATTACTGAAAAATCATTGGATTTAATTTTATATGTAAATATTATTTTTAAAAATCAAAGGTTTCATTTGAAAAAGAAATTATTGATTTTATAAGGATTTAAAGGTTTTTTTTAACTAGGGAGTTTAATATTTTTTAAAAAAATTAAAAAACCACCCCTTAATTTATATAGGTTTATGAAATTTGTTTTCTAAAAACCTTTTTGGCTTTAAAAGAAAATTTATACTTAAAAAATGTTTTATTAAGATAAAAGTGTTTTTTTAAAAGAAAACACATTTAAGTAGTTTTTAAATATGTCAAAAGGGGTTTTCCTCCTTTTTTAACCCTTACCAAGCTTTTCTATTCACCCTAAATTTTAAAAAAAATTACAGGTCTCAGTGATGTGTAGAATCTATTTTTAAGTTTGTTCCCAATTGTGAATTTTATCCTGAGTGAAGCTGTAGTAGTACCTAAATAAATTTTATTAGTGGAAAATAAAAAATCCCATTCAAATAAATAATATGGGTTTTGATATGTATTATAATTTCCTAATCAAAACTATAGACCTAAAAAAATTGAATATATAGTGACTCAATATTAGTTAATGTAGGTATAATTTTTAATTTTTAAATTTGAGTCACTTATTTGGTGTCAGAGAAAATGTATAAAAGAGTATGTATTTTCATAACTAGACCTAGGAGTGTGGTTCTGGGGTACCAAACTCCCCAAAGTGATGGGGTACTTTCCACTATCTATGGAGTCAATAATCCCTTTTGTGTTCAAGCATGGTCCTCCACATGGATCAATTACTCCCTCAATAAACATGAAAATCTCTCAAAAATATGTAGTTATCCACTACAGTTGTAGAAAGGTGGAATGGGAATTATGTCATTTGTATATTTATGGTCATAAAGGTATTTTGGTGTGTTAGTAATAATCAATTTCCTATGAGACATGATGTATTACTAGGCTTTCAACTTTGGATTTTTTTTGTCTTATACTATTATGAGTGTCTCTGATTATGTATGAGATGAAATCATCAATGGATATGAATTGTGAATATAATAATGATTTATTATGAATATTATTTCTCTATTATCCCTAGGTCCTATATCCATAAAATCATATTTGGGTTTTCTATTTTCTCTCTTGTTCTGGGGTTTCAAGTTGAATTATTATTCTCATCTTTCCTTTGTGTTATAGGGAATTCTACTAGGTATGTTTATACTCACCGATAACACCCCAATTTTATATTTTTTTTATATTTTAATTTTAATTATATTTTATATAGAAATATAGAAGATTATAAATTTTTGATTAACTTTATATGTTGCATGGTTGGAGTGCACTATAGGGTTCTGGGTATCAGGCTAAGTAATTCTTGGGTCCCCATTTATTTTATTTTATTTTATTTTTATCCCTCCCTATGAGAATCCATAATTTTAAAATTTTGGAAAGGGAAATACTCCCCTAATTGACATTGTATAGTTTATGGGAGAAGGAATGAGAGAGAGTATGATCTTTGTCTGAGGAGTTCGATCAAAGACAGATAAGGAAGCAACTGTTATGAAGCATGGATTGTCAGTGCACATAACTTAAAGATTTGGTGATTTAGGACTTGTCTATTTTTATTTTCTTTATCATTATTTCGTTTTTAATTACTTTTTTTGGAATTTGATGGTTTTTGTGTGAATTGTGGCTGGAGGGGTAGTGTTTTTTAAAGGAATGAGTAGATCTTGCAAGTTCACAGGGTGCCTATGTTTGGAATTTTCGATCGCACAACATATAGTCTTAGGAACATGCATAATGTAGTTTTTTGGTGTTTTTAGAGTATATGATGGCTAATCATGTGATATGTGATTATTATATAGATTTATTGTAGGGTTTTTGAGTTTGATACCTAGGGTGTGGCACAGTACATGCCTATGAACGCCATGTGAGTTACATAGCATGTAGTAGTACACGCCATATCAGATTACACAACACAATCATTCCTTGGGTACCACATGTCATGTGGACAATATTACATGTCATTTAGTTTGAGACTACAAGAACCAAGGTCTCAGTTGTATGTGTCGACTAATACATTGGCCTTACCCACCATGTAGAGTATGAGGCACATAATTTACTTTGAGATTACGTGATGTTTCGGTGTTGGTACATGCCTAGATGGAGGATTTGGTTGTACACATCATGTACACTATGGTACACATCATGTACTTTACCCTTAGTGAGGTTTTGTATATTTTTCTCGCCCATGTGTCAAATTTAGAAAAGTAAATAGTTCATTCTAGGTATCTTTTCATCTAGATCATAGTGGTGGGGTCCTCTTTGCTATCAGAAGGGCATTGGCGAGATGATTTGGGGAAGTATGGATCTTATCCCCAAGGTAGTTATGACTAGATCTTGGAAATGATTTAGATCAAGTGCAGGGATGGTAACCCCCCTATTTGGACTTTAGTGCTCTTTGGGAGTTCATTGGTAGTTGTGGATCCTTTGGAAGAGGATGGAAGGGTCATGAACATAGAAGTTTGGGAAAGTACTTGATGGTGCCTTCATTATAGAAGATAGGTTTAAAGGGACTTATAGAATGAAGTGGGAACTTAAATAGATTCCCTTCTTCCCATGAACCCCAGAGTTAGAGTTTGTTCATGAGGTTTTGGATAGGATTATAGGGAGTTAATTTTCCACTCTTATTATGTTGTGGTTTTCAAGCCCAATTTGTTTTGGATGGTAGTTACCCTCTCTTCCATGTATTTCCCCACAATTTTTCATGGGATATGGAGAGTGATATTATTTCGGATCATTCTTAGTGTCCCTTTCACTGGATCCTTTACACCAATTACTATAACTCAAGAGCGATATAAATATGGGATGGGGTACTCCCTTGGGTTAGAATCATTGTTAAGTTGTGGTTTATATATTTCCTTTATGTAGTTATTACTTCCCCAAACATGTGAGGTGAGGTTTCTCCATGTTAATGGATAGTTTATTAAATATCCCTTTATGTTTCAAGCTAACCTTTATATAGATAGTAATGATACTCACATCGATCTACCTTATTCTTTAGAGAGGTGCGTGATCCTCTTAGTTTTAAGTAGCTATCTCTGTTAATTTAAGAACTCTTTTGAGGTGTGGGTCCTCCATAATGATTTTGGAATTTTATCATAATGGTTTTGGTATTTTAGAAGCATGGATAGTTCATATTCTTATGGATTAGTGGTGTGCATGGTGATCTATGTTCCACTTTTTCATGATTTTCTAGTGTATTTGAGTTATGTGAGATGAATAAACATTCATGTTAGTTTATTTCCCCCTTATAGGTTCACTAGGTCTCAAAAATCCTTCTTGGTCCCTGTGTTTTTGAGTTGATGTGTTTTCTCTCTTGTAATATGGGGTGGAAAACTCCCCCATGGAAAATTGT
Organism: Viscum album; assembly: GCA_963277665.1. Lineage (NCBI taxonomy): Eukaryota > Viridiplantae > Streptophyta > Magnoliopsida > Santalales > Viscaceae > Viscum > Viscum album. Next base: position 1,853,894,195 of record OY728128.1, read on the forward strand.
GTAGTCCAACCTTCTGTGGAGTTAGTAACTCCCTCATATAGTATGTGTCTCTTCCAGTGAGGTGTGTGTATATCACTTTAATAGGACTTCTAACACTATTCTCTAAGATAAATATGTTTATAAGGGCCTTTTGTGGTGCGAGGCGCTATTCTGGGAACAATGGTGTGAAAATGAGTTCAACTCATCATATTATATATTGGATGAGTGTTGATATGGGATCATGAAATGTGTATCATGGTACAATAATCTCCCCTACAGTATGGGATCTTTTAGGCTAGATCCTCAGGGTATGGTGTGGAGATTTGGGTAGTAGTCCTTTTATGTTAATCAGATGTGGTTTGACCTTCTATGTCACGATTGAGTAAGGAGGTGGAGTTTTCCTTTGCAGCATGGGTTTTATTTATGGATCCCTCATTCCATGGGATTATTAGACTATGAGGTATCTTTTGGTCTCTTTAATCAAAGTATTAGGGGTTTTATTCATAAGTGAAGATACAACTTCTTCCTTGTCTCTTGTTCTCCCCATTAGTCTTGATTTGGGTGGTTGTATAGTTCAAACCTTACTTATGAGATAACCTAAAACCTATTTCACTTTATATTTTTAGGTTATCCTAATGGTTATTTGTATAATCACCCATTCATGGTATTAGTTTCCACACATGTTGTGCATGTGCGGATGGCATATAGGTCATTGGCATTTTCTATGGGTGTGGTGATGTTGGAGTCAGATATTTGTGGATCCATGTGGTGCCTATTACAGGCAGTGTGGGTGGGTGTTGGCAGGACATGGTGATCTCCTTTCCAGTCACTCATGGTTTCCTTTTTTTAAATAGTATTGGTCCTTGTATCTTTTTTCCCTTTTGTACTAGCATTTGTATTATATATAGATGGGATGTTTAGCATGTATGCATGGATATTTTAATTTAGTTAGTTATGTACATCCTTTTTGGTTATGAATATTATAGTTGGATGATTTTGTATGTTTGATGTGGTTTTTATAGGGTAAGGCCTCCCATATATGTATTATGCCTTCTTGGTGTTAGTCACTAGACTATGGACTATTAGAGGCGATATTGGAGTGGTACTGTAACATCCTGACCCCATACCATTGGTTTGGGTAGGGAAGTGGTGCGACTGGCCTTAGGTGACATTCCACTAGACACTAAAGGCTAGAAATAAATTCCAAGGACATAATAATACAATGGGGAATTATTTTCCCTCAAACACATACACAACATATAAAAGTAAATGATAAAATTAATAAAAATAAATTATATGATGCATGAAAGTAAACTAATACAAATCAATATCTAAAATAACTAAAAAATGTCAAATTATTGGTAGATTATGATACAAAATAAGAAATCAAAATTCTAAATACATGTAAGACTCAAGTCACTAGGGTGGCACCAGTCTAGAATCCAAGACTCGACTGACTCCCATGAACCATCACAAAACATCCATGACATTGGCATCACAAAGCTCTACTAGTAAAATATGAAACATTACCCTTACATGCATCATGATAAATAGAATATACATATGCACCAAGGTGTATATTAAGTGGGTAAGTATATCAACTCAGTGGGTAATGCCCAAGACTTCTCACACATGCCACTAGGATAAGAACAAGTTATCTCATAGTTTTATATAAAAATAGAAAGAAATAATATCAAATATTTTTATCAAAATATCATTTAAAAAAGTTGTGTAAACAAATTTCCATGATACATACTCAATCTAGAACTCATACACCCATTCATGTATCCTTCTTTTGAACATTCTTATCTCATGAGCAGAAAACCCATCCTTCTAGACTCAAGTTATCGCTTGGCTATGAAATAATATTTCTCCTTAGCACCATTGGCCAAGTTTGAACCAACAAAGCCTTGTTTATATGAAATATGAACACACACTAACTATGTTTATTCTAAATTATCACACCCAACATTTCATAAATAAAACAATTTTCCTTTTTAGTATTTAATCAAACATGTTATGTGTGTCACCCATGATACCAAATTTAGATCCATGAAACAAAAAAAAGGTTTTATAATAATAAATTCAACAAGGTTTTCCATGAAAATTATATTAATTTAATTTAGAAATCCAAGCCTTCAAGTTTTAGGATAAAGTGGATATAGAGAGAGAGAGAGTTTTCCTACATCATATAGTTTCTGTTCTTGAAGAATCACATAGTGATCTAGGTAGATTCATGTTCCTCCTTCCTTTCCTTCAATGAATCTCAAATCCATCTCATAAAAACACAACACAAACCCTAGATCTATTCATAACAACCCCCTTCTAGAGTTCCATTTGAGCATAAATGTGGATATCTATAAGAAGAAAGTGAAATAGAATTCTCACCTTGGATTTCCTAGATCTAATGCTCGAAGATTCATAAAAATTGGGCTTCATAAGGAGGAATATAACCAAAATATTCTAGAGGAGGGATGTAGTTTGAGATACTAATACAAGGGTGGAATAATGAGGGTTTCTAAGATTTTTTTGGTTAAAATACAATTTTTATATTTAACTAATATCATTGTAAAGTTAGGATACATGGTTTGGAAACCCGTATGCCTACCATATGAATGCCTGCTGCCTTGAAAACTTCTAAGTCATGTGGATATCATATGGTTTGTTCAAATTGTGTTCTACCTATGCACCTAGTCAAATAAACCCTCCTTTTTGGTTGGAGATAATTTAAATATGGGGGTGAATTTACTTCAAAAAAAATAAAGTGGGAGGTAAATGTAAATTCAAATTGAGATAGTATTGAAAAATAAAGTGATTGAATCTATTAAATTAATTGAGTGATAATTGATAAATTAAATCAGAGTTATAAATATTAATATCAAAGTAAATTAAGCATTTAATCATAGCAGAGATGATCTAATTGAATTTATGCAATTATTTGAGTTGATGATAAATGATGTAGTGCGATAAAGTAAAGATAGGGAAAGCACAATTGATAAGGAGTTTGGAAATAGCTCGATGTTAGCCCATACATCTCCACCCCTCAACTCAATAGTTCAATATTATAAATTCCTTGATCTTAGTGATGATTAAGAAACCTATCCCTCACAATTTGGGTTTATGATAAATCTCTTGAACTTTACTGGTAGCTAAGGAACCCATTGTAGAAAGTTAATGAAAATGGAGAGGTTTTCTTTCTGAAAAACCCATTACAAAGACACTCACAAATATCTTGTATGGATAATTACAAATTGGGATGAGATATTTGAGAGAAAGTGTGAGATCATTTGAGATATTTAGAATATAAAATTGACTCTTTGAGTGGGTCTTGGGAAAGCTAGAAATTAGGATTTGATCCAATCTTGAGATCATTGATGGGGGGAAAGTTATTCCTTACAATATTCCAAGGGTTTCCTTTTATAGGCTCCAAGAGCACTGGGAACATTATGGAATTCATTATGTGTAATAAATATGAATAATAAAACCTTTATATTCTATTTTACCATATTAAATGGCATATCAAACTAGCAGCTTTGATTCCACCGGATACCTGGTAGTCTCCAATGGGTAGCCAGTGGCCTACCTACAACTCAGGGGATTCTGGAAAACCACCACCAGATAGAAGCTATAATCTATAAACTATTTAGTGGCCTTAAAATATAATAGTTCACCTTTGGATGGATCACCGACTAATCGGTGCTCCTCCACTGGCTAGTTGGTTGGACTTTTGTACATATGAAATTCTATCATCATGACACCAGCTAGCCAATGTTGTCTGCACTACTTCAAATTCTTGTAGATCTACCTCCACTTCCTTATATTTCCTTCTAATGATATTCCAATACGATTCTAAGGACTTGGATCATGATAAGAGATATGTACACGCCTTTAAAAAGACTTCAAAATATCTCTATGATTCCATTGAATTAAGTCACTTGTTATTCAAAGTAAATATTAAAACACACTCAAATGACATTATTAGAAACATAGGTGAGTGTTTGAAATCATTAGAACACCATGATAGAGAGAGGTACAACATTACTTACCTTGCATGGTTTCCTAAGGTCCCCGCATGGTTTTCTCTAATCATGATCAAATTGTGCACCCTTAAGAACCTATCTAAAAAATTCTAAAACCATCCATAAACTTCACAAGGCTAAACCCAGTCATTATATAGCTCAAAATAAAAAATAAAAAAGTAAATTACCACAAACTAGGGGTGTTACATTCTCCCCACCATTGGTATTTTCATCCTCAGAAATTTGTAGTTTGTCAGTGCTTTGGAAGATTTTAATTCATTACTCCAGCATGAATTTATCTCAAACCCAAGCCTCCTCTTGAATATCACAATGTTTCCACAATACTTAGACCAATGGGATATAGTTTCCATGCAAGACTTTATCTTTTCTATCCAATATACATATCACTGCATAGATAAATATAGCATTTGGTTCAATTATGAAATGATCCCATCGAATCACGTGGCTAGGATTGGGGTGGTATTTTTTCAATTGAGATAAATTAAATACATTATGAATAAAGTGGAATATTGGTGGTAAATCCAACCAATAAGACACCTCTCCAATGTGTTCAAGTACCTCAAATGGTCTGATGTGCCTTGGAGACAACTTTCCTTGATTTCTTAAACAATTATACCTGGGGTTGGGAGAGACTTTAAAGAATACATGATCACCCACATAATATTTCTAATGGATCAGGTTCATTTCTATATATTTCCTAATCATCTGGATTTTCTTAGTCATATCATAAAAATGGATAGGTCTAATTAGTGAAGTTTCTCCTGTTTCTACCCAACAAAAGTGGAGATCGACTTGGGCTATCATACAGTGTCTTGAATGGAGCCATATGTATCATGGCCTAATAATTTTTATTATAATAAAACTAAACTAATAACAAATAGTCTTTCCAAGAACCACTAAAATTGATAACAAAATCTCAAATCATTTCTTCTAATTTATGGATAGTAGTTTCTAATTGTTCATCTATTTGGGGATGATATGATATTCTCATGGTCAATTGGGTTCTAAGGGATCATTGTAAGGATTTCCAAAACTATGAGGTGAATCTAGGGTATTGGTTAGTGACAATAGAAATAGTTACCTTATGAAATTTAACCACTTCCTGGATATAGAGTTTCACTAATTATTCTACTATATTGGACTCTTGAATTAGAATGAAGCGTACTGACTTGGTGAGTCGGTCCATGATCACCCAAATAGCATCATGCTTCTGAAGTGTTTATGGTTTACAGATGAAAAAGTCCATGGAAATATACTACCATTTCCATAAAAGTATGGTAATTGACTATAATATATCATCTGGGCATTGGTGTTTAGCCTTTACCCATTGTAAAGTGTTTCGTCACTGGATATAATCAACAATCTTCCACATCATGTCAGACCACCAAAAATGAGCCATCATTTCCATGTAAAATCTTTGAATATCTAGATGAACAACCAAATTATAGTAGTGATATATGGAAAAGATTTATTATTGTCATAAAGAAGGAATGACAATATGATCTCGATTGTGAAACATAGAGTTTGTATACATTTTCCAACCATCAATGGTCTCCCCACCATTGAGGTTTGTCCCAGTGGTAAGGAATTTTGGATTTGATCATTGAGCCTCCTTGAACAATTCAATCAAGTTGGGAATAAGCATGATTAGGAAGAAAATTACATCCTTATTATGTTCTTCATATTCAATATGCATGGAAGTAATTATGCTCATAAACTATCATTAGTTGTTATCTTCATGAAATACTTGGTTATATGACTTTTAACTCAATGCATCAACCAATGAATTCCCTTTATTGGGTGTATACACAAAATTGAAGTCAAACATCTAAATATACTATATACGTGTCATTGTATTAAGTTCAAGTACCCCCTAAGAAACAATTTGATTCAATCTCTTATGATAAGTGAAGACAATGAAGTGTTCACCAAAGATATAGTGGCACCATGTATTTCATGGACCACTACAGTGAACTTCAGACCATGCATTGGATAGTTCTTTTCATGTTTTCATAATTAAATCGATTCATAAGCTACAACATGGTCTCCTTTTATAATAACGTAACCCAACCCAGATCTAGATGAATCATTATATACTATATATCCTTGTCATGGTTCTAGAAATATGAGTATAGGTGTTGAAGTGAGATGAAATTTAAGCTCCTTGATGGATTCCTAAAATTCATCAATCCATGTAAATAGAATACCCATTCTAGTCAAAAAATCATAGGATAAGTGAGACTTGATAAATACCATAAAAATAAAAGATAATAACCCACATATACCAAAAAGTTTCATATCTCAAATACATTATTAAGTGGTTACCATGAAATGACTACTTTTATTTTTTTCAAGGTCAACTAAGATGCGTTTATCTAAAATTACTTGCTTGAGGAAATAAACTTCTTATATCTATAAGTCACAATTAGATAATTTAGTATAAATTCAGTGATCACACAATGTGATCAGTACAATCTCTAAGTCTTTCTCACAATCATTTCTAGTTTAAGAATAAACTAAGATATCATCAAAAAATACCATGACAAATAGTCAAGGTAAATGTGGAAGATACAGTTCATCAAGGAAATAAAACTTCATGTGGACTCATGATACCAAAGGATGTGACCAAGTATTCATAGTGATCATATTGGCTTTGAAATCTATCTTCAGATTAACCTATTTCCTAACTCAAATTTGGTGGTACCCTGAGTGTGGATCAATTTTAGAGAACTACTTGGATCTATTCAATTGATCGAATAGATCATTAATTCAAGGAAGATTATATCGATTATTTATCATAACTTAATTCATTTTACCATAGTTGATACATAATTGAAGTGAACTACCTTCCTTATTTATGAATAGCACTGGAGAGGCTCAAGGTGATATACTTGGTCTAATGAATCTTTTTTTTTTCTAATTATTTCAGTTAGAATTTAAATTCTCATAGTTCCTTTGGTTCCATTATATACCGGTTGGAAAGCTTGGATTTTTTTGAAGCAGTTGTTTCAGAGGATCAGTCATGTATCTGTAGAGTAGATGATGTTCCACTCCCAAGGGGATGTTTTAGGGTTACTCCTCATTGATATTTAGAGATCCACATCAATTTGTTTTATATAATTACACTGATTCATTTCCATTTCATTGGATGTCCTGATTGATATTAGAGAGATGGTCACTATGAGGGGATCCTTGAGGGAATGGTTTTATTAGGTCCAGTGTGTTTTTTCTAGTGTGGATGTAGTTTTGTATACCAAAGGGGTATTTGGGAGTTGATAAAGGCCTTATGAGTTCCTATTGGGACCAGTTTGAGTATCAAATAACCTGTTAAATCATCTATAAAATCTTGTAATGATTATTGGTAGCTTTAATTTTTGGTATCTTCTCCAGTATTGGGAGGGAGTTTGTTGATCTATTGAGGATTGTTTGTGGCCTACTTCAGGGGATCCTAAGGAGTTGAATCAAAGGTTGGTCTATGCTTATAATTTGTGTTTTCTAGAGGATGAAGCCACATGCATAGTGCTTTGTGATGTCCTTAGTGGTGGTCCTAGCTATGTGTTAAGGTGAATATGGACTAGATAGCGCGAGTTCAGTTATTGTGAGGATCTGACTAGCCAAAAGTTAGTTATCTTGGCTATATGGATACCTTGGTGACATGAAGATAGTTTTAGTGGGAGATTCCTTGTGGCATATTGAGATGTGTGATGAGGCAGATCACTCTGTGGGAAATTGGTTGCGGGTATTTTAGTTTCAAGAAGATGTCAATCTAGGGTTCAGAATAGATGGATCAGGTCACCTATGATGGATGATAACCTGACTAAGGTCATTAGTGCATGATTTTATAATTTTAATTGTTAGAAAAGGGGGGGAATGAGATTATCGATGTTACCCTCATTCCCTAAGCTAAATATCATTGATGTGTGCACTTTTTATCTGTTGATGAGGAGTTGTGGAAGGATCTTGTGATGTAGTGTAATACTCTTGTCGAGGTTCCCAAGAGAGCATATTGATATAATTAGATTTTCCTTGTATGACATTATTCCAGATCACCCTTTTAAAGGTGGGGAGCTTAATGCCCTCAGGTGAAATGCCTTAATTAATGAACCATATCTAATTGATACTATTAGTTCGTGGTTTTTATTTGTGTTGGCATTGATGGGAACCCTAAGGTTGGAGAAAAATTATTTGGGCAGAAAACCTTAATGAATTCCTGGTAAAAAAATTATGATTGCGCCAAGAGCTTCCCCTGTGATGGATTGAGACTGATTGGCATTCATGGAGGAATGATAATTTCATATGTTCAATCCCTAATTTGAGTGATAGAAAGGGGATGTGTTCCTGAGTGGGTTGTGTTATGGATCCTCAAATTTATAGGCCTTCATAAGCTGGAGGATCTCATGTGAGGGTGTTTCGTCTAATCACATAAGGAAGGCTTATCAGATTCTTGGTAAGCCGCTCTCACTATTTTCTTTTCAAGGATGAAAAGTCTTGAATGTGGGGACAACATAGCAATTGAGGTTTCCCTATGTGGAGTACTTATCTCACTTTTTGAGTTTTGGATCCCCGATCCTTTACGAAGAGTAAAATGGTAAATTCCCCTAGTAAATGACCTTGGAAATATTTTATAATGATTTTTTTTTCAGGAGGTGAAGTTTAACATTAAGTTGAAATTTTGTGAGTTTTCAAGATGGGTGAATTTTAAGGATATTTATTAATCATTAAATAAATATAATTATTATCCCACTTGTGAGAAAATTGATATCTACTAAACGGATCCCTATATGAAAATTCCAACTTCACAGTTTAGTTTTGAACGGGCAGATTTACCTAAGCAAGGTATAAATTCCAACTAGTTTATGGGTCCCAGGCCGAGTCATTCTCAAGTCCCCATTTGTTTTGTTTTTATTTATTTTTTCCTCATCCCTATGGGAATCCCTCATTCACACATTGGGGGAAGAGTGAGACTCCCCTCATTGGCGTTGTGGATATGAAGTGATAAGTAGGGAGGGTGAGGAGGAGCATCATCTGAGGAGGCCAACTGGAGCTGGATTGAGACGCAATTACAATGGAGTGTGGATCATCGGTGAGTGGACCTTAAAGCTTTTGTAATTCTCTATTAGGTAGTATTTCACTATTTTGATTTTCCTCGTCATTATTTTCCATTATCTTCAATTCCCATTTTCAGAATTCAATGGTTTGGGGTGAATTAAATCTAGTGGAGGAGCGGTTTTCAAAGGAATATGTGGATCTGGCCGGTTCACAGGGCCCTGTGATTGGAATTTCTGATCACATGGTGTGTAATCCTATGAACACATGTCGTATTGGGGTTTTTCATGTACAAACTAAGGTACATCATAGTACATGGCCTGGTACCCTGTGTGAGTTACATGGTTTGTAGTAGTACACACCATATTGGTCTACACAAAACCGGCAGTCCTTCGACCCCACACTTCTTGTGGCTGAGAGTATAAGATGTGTAGTTCTAGACTACACAACTCAGGGTCTTAGTTGTACACACCAACCAATACCATGGCCTTACATGACATGTAGAGTATGAGTCACATCATGTGCTTTGAGATTACATAGCATTACGACGTCGGTACATGCCCAAAGGGAGGCTTTGGGTGGACAGGCCATATATTTTCCTCTTAGTGGCTTTTTGCATATTTGTCTCACCTATGAGTCAGATTTAGATAAGTAAATATTTCATTTTGAGTATATTTCTATATAGATCATGATGGTGGGGTCTTCTTCGCTATCAGAGAATATTGGAAAGATGTTTTGGGGCTATATGGATCATAACCCCAAGGTGATGATGACTGGATCCTGACGATGATTCAGAGCAAGTAAAAGGATGGTAAACCCCCATGGAAGCACTCAAAAACCAAGGAATTGGACCCTCATGTTTATTTCAGAGTTTGGTACTCTTTAGAATTTCATTGGTAGTTCTGAATCCTTTGTAAGAGGATGGAAGTGTCGTGAATGCAGGAGTTTGGGCAATTCCTCAGTGATATCCTCATTAAAATAGGGAAGTTCGAAGGAGCTTATAAAATGATGTTGGAACTCGATGAGATTTCATTATTCCCATGAACCACAAAGTTGGAGTTCATGCATGTAGTTTGGGTTAGAGGATATAGAGTTAATCATTCACTCATGTTATGTAATGGTCTTCGTGGTCGGTTTATGTTGTGGACGGTAGGTACCCTCTCTCCCAAGTACCACCCCATGAGTGGTCAGAGGAGATGGAGAGTGAGACAATTTCATAGCATTCTCAATGGCCCTTTCATCGGATCCTCAACTTCGGTGACTATGAGGGGAGAGCACTGTGGGCATGGGATGAGGCACTTGCTTAAGTTAGCATCATTATCGAGGTGTGGTTCATTCCTTACGTCGATGGATTTAGTAATCCCCGAGAGATGTGGGGTGTGGGTTTTCCATGTTAAGGAATCGTTTCCTAGAGCTCCCTTTGTGGTGCGGGCTAACCTTTTTGTGGACAATGAATAGTTTGAGATATCATTTGCATGATTTTTAGTCCTCCCATGTATTTTGTCAAGGTTTAGAGAGAGAAAGAAGTGATAAGATTAAGATCTGGTTGATTTTTCCTTCTTGGATCGAGTCCAGGTTCTTCCAAGGATTATGTGCTTGTTGTATGGTGTATAAATCGCTGATGCTAGCACATGAGAGTCTAAGATCAATAAAACAAGAGCTTCCACTACTACAAATATGAGTTTATTCAGTTCTAAGTTTTATCAGCACCAGCTAAAAATGCTAATAAAGACTTTTTTTGTCAATGTTAATAAAAAAGTGTTGATAAAAAGTTCATTTTATCAACGCTAATAAAAAAACATTGATACAGGGATATTTTATTAGCGCTAATAAATAAGTGGCGATAAAGATAGATTTTTATTAACGCTACTAAAAAAAACACTGATAAAGTATATATTTTATAAAATAAAATATATTTTATTAAAAATAATATATTAATATATAAATATATTGATATAAATATAATATATTTTTTGAAATAGTATGATAGATCTTCAGTTATGACACAGGTCAAGTCAAAAGTTCTTGAAAATATTAGTACCGAATGCTTCTATTGCGCTGGTTCCTTCAGTAGGAAATATTTTTTTAACATTGCTTTTAATAACCGATGCTAAAAATTATTTATAATGTTCGATATTATTGAAATGTAATTTTATTTTTATATTGTAATTTTCAGTCAATATTTCATTTAAAACTATCCTTTCTCACTATTCAATTCTATACATTTAGATACGATTTTTTTTTTTTTTTGTAAAAAAAACCCTTATCTGATGGCCTTTTGAATGTTTTTCACGGTTGCTTAACATGAAAGCAATGCCTGAGAGCAGAAGCTCCCTTTTCACCGTTGGTTTGGTTGGTAGTAGTAAAAGCCACTGACGGGGAATACACAGGCCGTGTACAAAGGTAAAAAAAAAAAAATTGAACCAGGCCATATTTTCAAAGCTCCATTCACGGGTCCGGGTCTCGCTGAGCCGGATCCGGGGCCCGGGTTGGTGCGGTGGTGAATGCGGGCCGCATGGTGACGACCCGCTCTCCGTCCACCCCCATCTTCCGGGCCACCCGCCCCGCTTCCAGTAACCGCTCCACCGCCCCTTCCATGTACGCCTTGGCGGCCTTCACACTCATCCCCTTCGCCATCCCGTTGGGGTAGCTCGCGAGCACGTGGTCCCCCTTCAGGACCGCCGCCAGCTGCAGCATCTCCTGCTGGAACTCACTCAGCCCCGCCTCCTCGTTCGCCTCCCCCCGCCGGATCCTCACCGGCTCCGGCAGCTCCACCGGGCAATCGGTTCGGGGTTCCGGCATGGTAAGGAGAATGTCTTCGAAGGTGCCCGCCCACGCGTCTCTCCTGGTGAGGAAAGGCGAGCTGAGGTTGAAGATCTTCTTCACGGTGGCCGGAATGGAGGAGTGCTCGAACTCCGACGACGGAAACGGCTTCCCCTCCGGCCCGTGCACCACGGTGCCCCTCCTTATCCAAGGCGAGACGGCGATGGTGGGGACCCGGACCCCCAGCCGGTCGAACCGGAACATGAAGGGCTCCGGCCCCACGATGCCGTCGGGGGTGGGGACCCCCCGGACCGGCGTCGGAACGTGGTCGTAGAATCCGCCGTGCTCGTCGTAGGTGATGAGCAGCAGGGTGGTGTTCCACTGGGGGCCGGCCCGCAGCGCCTCGTACACCTCCTTCACGAACCGCTGCCCCTCGTACACGTCGTGCGAGGGATGGTCGTCGTTGGCCGGGATCAGCTTGGAGTCCATGTACCGCTGCTCCACCACCACGTACCCCGGCAGCCGCCCCTCTCGGGCGTGCCGCCGGAAGAGTAGGTCGTAGGGGCGGAAGCGGGCCAGGTGCTTCAGCTTCCGGAGGTTCCGGTAGAACAGAGTCGCCGGGATGTTCTGGTAGTAGATCCCGAAGGGGACGCCGTCGTCGTCCAGGCTGTCGAACAGGGTCCGCTGCGGGTACCCTGCGACGAGGAGGCGGGGGATGTTGCTGGTGGCTCCGCCGGAGGTGGCGGAGTGGACGAAGAGGCGGTTGGGCTGGGTGGAGGCCGGGACGGAGGCGAACCAGCGGTCGAAGACGGCGAACTCGGAGACCAGGGCCCGGTAGACGGGGACCTGGTCGGGGTCGAACCCCCGCATGACGGCGCGGGGCATGGTGGTGCAGTTCATGGAGCAGGCCTGCTCGGCGAAGCCGTTCATCGGCGGCGGCCGGGCGGCGGAGGCGGCGTCGCTCCCGAAGATCTGGTGACGCATGGCCTGGAAGGAGTGGCCGGGGTCGGGGTCGACGAACTCGGCGCCGTCGGTGAAGGGGATGCGAGGGGAGGCGGGGTCGGAGACGTTGAGGGGGTTGGACTGTGTGCCGTCGGCGCCGTCGATCTCGGGGTTGAGCCGCTTCATCCACCCCAGCATGTGGTCGAAGGAGCGGTTTTCCATGACGATGACGACGACTGTTTTGATGGGGGAGGAAGATGAACAGTGGCCGTGGAAGAGGAGGAGCAGGAGGTGGAAAACGAGTGGGGTCGAGGCAGGTTTCGCCATTGGAGAGCGACCGAGCGGCTCTGCACCTGACTGCGCGAGGCGAGGCAGGGATTGAAAAGGAAGGGGGGTGGTCACGGGTGGGCTTAAATGGCAGAAATGAGACACGTGGCTAACAACATTTCGAGGGGTGTCACTCCATTGGCACAGGGCCTACAGGCTGGCAGCGACTTATTCTTTTTTTTTTCTTTCAATAAATTACTTTTGTGATAATATCGATGATAAAATAAAAAAATTACTTAGTTCATATGAACCCACTTTGAAATTAACTTTAAATAATTTAAAAATATATCCAACATCAACTATTGTTACCAAAAATCCCTCAATATACTTTTTGGGTTGTACTTGTTGACAAGTTTGAAGACAGATGGTTAACAACAAGTTGAAGGAAGAAGTTTCTATTGTATGATGAATCAAAACTTCAAAACCGACTAAGGCCACCCATGTTGTACCTGTGGTGCTTATGATGCCTACTTGGGATAAACTGGGATGCCCAAAACAAGTGTGTTGGTGTTCGAAGCAAGTTGTTGTCGACACGAGAAGCGGTAAGCCAAAATGGGCAATAACAAGGGACCACGTCTGTGGTGTTTGGGGTTTTATAGGAAAACGAAAAATGTTTCTACACCAGACCATGGATAGGAAGTCATGGTCGAGCATCTATTTTACGTCGAAGGACTGCAATTGGAGGAGGCCAACACGGGTGAGACCACATCGTTTCACTTGGCATGGTGGAGATTGGTTCGTCCTTTTAGCCACAGGGAATCTGTTATGGGCATGGAGGAAGGTGTGGCGATTTGGGTATTCACCTGTGAGCCACGAGGAGCACACTATGACCATGTTGAAGGTCGTGGCTCGGGGAAAACCCGCTTGCGAAAAACAACTTAAAGCAGAAGGCTACGACCATGGGGCTCGGTGTGTTGAAGGTAAAATGACCAAGGTTTGTGCACCACACCTTGGTGCATGCCGTTTCGGTGCTCGAGTCAGTAGATTTGAAAAAAAAACATGTTGCCTTGATTCTTGGCTTTTATGGCAGTTGTAATCACCATTTAATGGGTTGTTTCTGATTAGTTTTTGAAGACCTTAATTTATGCATTCATTTGCATGGATGAATGTACATGAAGGAGATATTTTAAAAAGAGAGAGGAGACATAAAGGGGGGTAGAGATCTGTATAATGACTATGAAGAATCTAGAGGGCAGAAGAACAGAGGGTGATTCCAAATCTCATCTGGAAGCTTGAAGGTTGAAGAAGGTGTTATTCCAGGAGCTTCATTCTCTCGCTGAAAGTTCGACAATTCATGTGTTGAAGAGAAACACCATTCTTGGTGGGGAATTCTATTATCATCTGGTGAAGAAGAAAGACATCATCAAGCAAATCAGTGAGTTCCCTGGTGTGCGAGATTAATGTGGTTTCCAAACATTCGTGGTAGTGAACCAGGAGGGTCAGTGAGATGGCTCCAAATTTATACTTTTAAAAGTAGCGAGCTTTTTGTGATTTTGGTGCACAAGGGAATTGTTGTGCATGCTCTATGGATATAGCCCAGTGCGTGTGAACCAAGTAAAACCCCTCGTGTCATTTACTGCTCTCATCGATAGGAAAGAGAGAGAGAAACTGAAGTGTTCCTCAAGGTGAGAGAACAAGATCCATAATCAAGGAAGAATCATTTTTAACTTCTTTACCCGGATTCACCCCCATCTCAGGGTGTTATCCTTGATAGGGGACTAACAATTGGTATTAAAGGGTGGTTTTTCTTTCTCTCTCTTATAAGTATGATGACGATTTTCAACCACAAAGGTATTCCCATCTCTAAAGGAAATAATTTCCAACTGTGCAAAAGCCAAATGCAACACTATTTCAGGTCTTTGGGCATGGAAATCTATACAACAACCATTTATGGAATCACTGTTAATATAGAGAGTGGAGCCTTGATGGAGAAAGATCATCAAGAATTGGATGCAGATTCCAAATCCATAAATTCTTTGGGAACTGCTCTAACCAATCCTATTTACATAAAGGAAATGTCATACAAAACCTCTCATATTATATGTGGAAAGATTTTGAATATTTATGAAGAAGATTAGAAGGTTTATGAGGTAAAGTTACTAGTTTTATGGAACAAATATGAAGATTTGAGAATAGATTCAAATGAGATGGTTGATTCCTATTTCAATCCTCTAAATGTGATTGTTAAATACATGCAGGGACTCGATGAAGATCTCAAAGATTAGAATATTGTGAAGTTGATCATGAGAAGAATCCATCCCCATTTTAATGTAAAAGTGTCAGTTCTATAAGACAAATACCCAAATGAAATATCACTTGATATTTTTCATAGTACTCTTTATGGGTTATGAGATGAGAAATGAAGAAAAAAAATTCAAGAATGAAGGAGAGTACCCAAGAGGTGGCCTTTAATTCCATGAAGAAACGCTCAATCAAGGAGAATCCATACATTGTTGAAGTTGATGAGGTTATGTCAATTTTTTCCTCTAATATCAAGATTGGAAGAAAAAAGTTCAAGGGAAAGCTTCCTCTTGCTTGCTTCAAGTGTGTAAAGGTGAAACACCTTGTGGTTAAATGTCTCAAGAATGATCAAGAATATGATGATGAAGAGAAACAACCCAAGAAGGTAACAAGAGATGTGGAAAGTATAAATAACTTCCAACAAAGATCCTTAAAAAGGAGAAATTTAATTTCTAAAGAAGAAGATTCTTTTGGAGAAAGTGAAACATAAGATGTTGAATATTTCAAGGATAAAGATGTGTTGATGGGTAATGAAAATAATCTAAAATATGATGACAGTGATGATGATAATGAATGATTTGTGGGAAGAGTTGATATTCAAGTATAACTTGAGGTAGAACTTGAAGAAATTGATGTTTAGTGAGAAAATATTAAGAATTCCAATGCAACGATACATGATTCCAAGCTTTACAAGCAACAACAATAAGAAGAAAAGACATAGCTGAGGTATGATATTGAAAAAATAAAATATACCATTTCAAGAAATACGAGAATGAAAGTTGAACAAAAACTTAAAGTGGGAGAATAAACCCGAATCGTTGATGTTTTAGAAAAAACTATCAAAGATAGAGTTAAAAGGACTGATAAACTCAAAGAATAAGTTATGAGTTGGTGTCAAAAGTGCAAAGATCAAGAAAGACTACTGACACCCGACATGATGACATGAAATTCTAAGGCATCATCATCAAGTCAAACCAAAGGGATTTCTGAGGAAGAGCATATACCTATTCTTCTGTTAAGGCCCATACAAGATAAATGTATCACTGGGGGGTGGTGAATTAATGATACCTTTTTCTTTTAAGTCTCATTTCTTTTGAAACAAACTTTGCCTCCAGTTAAAGAATTATCACTTTGCTGAAAACAAAACATTAACACATCCATAGGAACACAAGTATTTTCAAGGTCCACTATTCAAAAAGAGTAGTTATGTACTTGGAATGGTTTGGAAACAATCCAATACCATACAATCCACTAGAAAATAATTCTTTTATGTGGATACAACAAGTAAGATATACCCTTACACTTGTATGACACTGTGATCAATACAACAGTGCATGTGCTTCTTCTAGCATGAATGATATAATAAATTTTTGTGTAACAAGTACTAAAAGCTTCAACAATTGGTTAAAAATATGTTACAGTGTTTCCTTATCAACTTCCACGTATGAGATTATTTAAAACAAAATTCTTCACTTTCATACCCAACAGTGGGTAAGAACTTCACTTTTGGACTTCATACAAAACTTAGTCCGACGACTCAGTCTGATTCCCTAGTCTAATTACTCTGTCTAGAAAATAGATAAGAAAATAATACTCTATATTTTTTTTGAAACACTTCAAACTTTCCCCGAAACCATCAGACCGATGACTCGGTCCGATCCGATAACTCGGTTCGATCTGATAACTCTGGACACTATTCTTCCTTACTCTTCTTCTGTTTGGTAAACCTCCTCAGGAAAGCTCAATATGGAAACTTCTTCTCTCCTTAAAAACTTTCAGTGCTTTATCTCTTTCTTTGTATGTGAATAGTACCAATGTCCGAAAGGATAATTTACTTTTTACTATTTATAGGTGAATCCAAAGTGGTATGGGCGTGAATCTGAAAAGTTTTTCCACTCAACCAAATTTCATTGACTTTGAATTTCACCTTCATTTTGGCTCTATATTTGACTTATTCAGTGCTTCTCAATTCTTCTCTATTCTTCTCGAAACTTCTCAAAACATCTGACAGCTTCATAATTTCTAACTAGTCTTCATTATGATACCAAAATCCATTCCGATGAAAATCTTCATTACGATGAAAACATAGGAAAAACTAAAAACTACTCATTATGATGCTCCGTACCAACTTGTTAAACAAACGAATGACATGTCATTTTGATTCTATGTATCAACTTAAATACATAAAACTTTGAAACCATTCTTCCATAAACATCATTGCAACCTCTATAGCATTTAAAACCACCTTCGACAATATTTTGGTAGCAAACACCCCTTTGAGAACACATCCAAAAAAAACTTCAAAGGCTTTCTTCTTTTCAATTCCTCAGACTGATGATCCTATGTCTGATGAAGTCCAACATCTGATGTCTTGTCAGTGTCAGTATACATCTGATGGATTGGTCTTTGTTTCCTTTCGATGAATCAGTGTCAGTATCATTCTGATGAGTTGACATTGCTTCTTATCTGACAACTCTTTACCCAATTATAATACAATAAAACCTGATGAAAATGGTTAAATTCATTGATGATCTTATTTTAATTGATCAGTCTATGATCTCTTCCCTTTCATTAGACCCAACAAATCCCAAATTTTCTTATTCAATAGTCCCAACAATCTCTGTTTACTGATCTACTTCAACAAATCAATCTTGTTCTACCTCTCATGGATCGGTTTCACCCCATGTCTGATGAAATGGTGTCAGCATTGAATTCTTTCTTACAAAATTTCTATAACTGATGATTAATAATATGAATTGTTTATTTTGGTGGATCGGATAGTATGATGAATTAGTTAGTCTGTCGGATTGGTCGATCAGTGATTCAACAAAATTTCTACTTCACCAACTTTAAACTCTCCAACATTTCTTCTTCCAGAAAATACTACTTGTATCATGAATTCTTCATGAATTTTTGAACATTAGGATTGACATATAATCATATGACATAAGTTGTAAATTTCTATGAATTCCCATCTTTCCAACATCTTCTGTATTTCCATCCAAACCTCAATCTAATCACCAAAACTCGGACACCTTTTCTCCCTTTATTTCAAAAATCTTGGATCATAAGTTTATAGAAAACTCATGATGTTGGAAAATTACAAAATAGAAAAGAATATTTAGATTTTATATGGAGTAATTCAGACTCTGATAAATTTTCTCATACCAATCAACACTTTCATTCCAGACATAAGGTGAGTTCGAAACACAACTTCTTTCATAAACCTTCTTCAGAACAGAAAACTGAAACTGATGAACTTTCTTATCAGGATTGTGTCTGATCTTCTTATTATGATGTCCCCTTTTATTTGATTACCAAAACTTAAAAAGTTAATTGATTTTTCTATAATGATAACAAAATACAAAAAAATCAACACAAACTTCTTTCAGCATCCAAAACAACTTCCATCCAACTTGATCCCAACAATCTCCCCCTTTGGATTTTGTTGTCAACCGAGGTTCATAAATAAATAAAATTTGTAATATCAAGATATGGATCACTTATCAACAAATATAACCCTAAATGAGTTAACTAATTATAGGAAACAAGAACTATTGATAGAAAAACCATGTCTTCCAAAAGTAATGACTCATGAAACTTATTTAGCTCTTAAACATTCCATTTCTTCAAGACTTCTTTCTTTCTTCCTATAAAACAAACAAGTTCCCTACAAACATCTCAAAAAACTTTTAGAATAGTTTACACACTTACATGCTGAGTTCACATCTTACCCACAACACCAATACATACATTCTTCCTTAAAAGTTTTAGCATATATCAATGGATAAATTTATGAAACAATTCTCCCCCTTGACAACACTATCGAAAGACTAGATGAAAGAGGGGACAAAAACACATACCTCAACCTTGGAGAGAAATAGATTGGGTACCCTTGTTCAGCCTAATCATGAAAAATGATTCCTTTGATAAAGGTTTTGTGAATTTTTAGCAACTTGCTCCGATAAAGGAACACACTCCAGCTTCAATTCATTATTATTCATATGCTCTTTGATGACGTAATATTTGATATCGATATATTTTTAACAAGAATGTTTTATTGGATTTATTGTAAGGTTTATAACACCCTGATTATCATAACATAATAGAAGAGGTAACTTCACTTCAACAATTAAGTCTTCCAACTGAGTCTTCATCCACATAAGTTGAGTAGCAGCTTGAGTGACAACAACATACTCAGCTTCAGCTGTTATAAGAGTTACTGAAGTTTGTTTCTTAGTATGCCAACTTGAAAAAAATTTCACCGGAAAGAAAAATCCACCAAATGTGGATATTCTATCATCAATACTTCATGCCCAATCAGCATATATGTGACAAAAAAAATCAATACCTCATGAGCTATCATACTTTATTTCAAAATCTTTTGTTCCTTCGATATATCTGAGAATTATTTTTCCAGCCAATAGATGTGATTATTTTGGAGCACTTTGGAATCTTTCACATAAGGTAACAACATAACAAACTTCTGGTCTTGAGGTAGTCAGATACAAAAAACTTCAAATCAGCTTCTGAAACTCTTTGGAGTCAACTTCTTTACCTTATTCATCTTTAGTCAACTTGGTTCCCATTAAAATTGGTGTGGAAACAAGTTTCTAATTTTCTATTCCAAACTTCTTAATAAGTTCCTTAACATACTTTTCTTGAAAAATAAATATGTGTTTCTTTATTTTTGATATTTTAACCCATAAAAGAATTTCATTTCACCCAGTATGGATATTTCAAACAACTCTTTCATCTCTTCAGCAAACCTTTCACAAGTTTTTTCATCATTATTAGTAAATATTATATAAACGATATATAAAATTAAAATGAGGGGAATATCCTAAATTTATTTTATGTAAAAATTACTATCAACCCTTCCTTTCTTAAAATCCAACCTCCTTAAGTTGGTATTCAATTTGTAACATCAAGCTCTCCGAGCTCTCTTTAGTCCATACAAGGCTTTCTTCAACCTGTACACATAACTTTAATTATTTCCAATAAAAAAAACACATGGTTGTTCAATATAAACTTCTTCATAAAGTTATCCATTAATAAAGGTTTAATTCACATCCATTTGAAAAAATTTGTATCTTTTTTGTGAAGCAATAACAAGAAAGATTCAGATTGTTTTTAGCCTTGCAATCGTAAAAAAAGTCTCATCAAAATCAATACCTTCAATTTGTGAGTAACCTTTGCACACCAATATTTATTTATTTCTTTTAACTTCACCATCTTTATTCAACTTATTATAAAACAACCACTTTGAACCAATAACATTATTTTCATTTGGATTAAGTATGAGTTCCAAAGTATTATTTTTCTCAATTTGATCCAACTCTTCCTTCATATCCTGAATACATTCCAAATGCTCAAAGGATTATCTAACATCTTTCAGCTCAACTTTTGAATACAAATAAGTATGTGTAATAAATTTTGATGTTATTATTTTTTGAACCTTTTGATTTTGATCACCAATAATGTTTTGAGCTTCCACTTGCTTCCTCATTTCAGGATGATATGTTTGAGATTCTTCTTCATCACTAGAAACAAATGAGTTTGATTCTTATTTATTTGTAGGATTACAATTTTTTTAATCATTCATCTTCTTCATATTCCCCATATGCATGTGTTTTTGAAACATCTTCCCCAAATTTTTCAATAACTTTCACACCAACAGAGACAAATAATTTTCCAATTTCTTTGTTAAAACATCTATATCCTATTTTTTTAGAGCATAGCCAAGAAAGATTCCATATTTACCTCTCTGATCAAACTTTACAAGGTTTCCACCTTCATTCTTTATGATATAGGGACTCCCAAAAACTCTTAAGTGTTTCAAACTTGGGTTTTTATCACAGAACATGTCATAAGGAGTCATATTAGAACTTGGAATATAGAAGCACTGGTTGGGAATATAAACATCTATTCTCATAGATTTCATCTAAAATTAATGACAAATACCATGTTCAAGTAACATAGTACGTCCCATTTCAACTAAACTTCTCTTATTCCTTTCAGCAACACCATTTTGTTGTGGTGTGTATAGTGTACTAAACTCATACTGAATTCCATATTTTTCAAGATAACTTCTGAACTCTTCATTCTTTTATTCACCACCATTGTTCATTATCAACTTCTTCACATAATACCCTCATTCCTTCTCATCTCTTCTCCTGAAACTTTTAAACATATTTCGAGCATTTGACTTATGTTTCAAATATACAACACAAGTAATGCGAGTAAAATCACCAATAAAACAAATGAAGTACTTATCTATAAATTTTTAATGTTTTATGATTGGCCCACAAATATAAGAATGTATAAGTTCCAGGGTTTGAGTTGAACAAATATCAACTTTCTTATGAATTTTTTTTGTTATCTTTCCTTTCTGACAAATTGCGCAACACCGATCTCTTTATCTTGACATATTAGGAATACCTTGTGTATTATATTGAGGTGAGGCTGATTCCTACATGTCAAAAATTACTTATGGATCATTTTAATAAAGTAAAAAAATAATCTGAATGCGTTTTCTTAGTTTTGAGTATGTTAGTTGTTTTTTCACTAAAATTAATGTCAATTTTGAATAAAAAGACACACTTAGAGTCATACCGGTCACACCATGTATCAGATTGGGGTTAGGATGATTCATAAATGTCTCAAATTACTTATGTATCATTTTACTAAAGTATTAAAACAATATGAATTTTTTTCTCAGTTTTGAGAGGATAACTTTTGTTTTTTACTAAAATGTCATTTTAAAATGGAAACATGCACTTTTAGTCATACAGGTTGCATCATGCATGGGTTTGAAATGAGACTAATTCATACACATCATAAATGAATTATGAATCATTTTCCTAAATTATCATTTCAATCCGAGAACATTTTCTTAGTTTTTAGTGAGTGACATTTTTTCTATTAAAATGTCAATTTAAAACTAATAACAGACACTTTGACACCAACCCTCCTTGATGACCACGATATATCAATGTTGGTTTTCCTTAAATAGTTCTCTCATACACCTAATAACTTTAGTGGTTTATTACACACATATTTATTCAAACATTTAAGTTGGATTATATACCTGTTTGATGATTGGGAGTTTTATAGTTGTTGCTTCAATAACACTAGTGGAGAAATTGAAGCTTCCAACACAAAATTATCTTACATGTAGATTAATACCCTATATAAAATCAATCAAACAAGTGGTGATAAAATTATTTCAATAATACACCTAAAAAACTTTCACAATGGCTCTTATCCTAAGTGAAAAGTTTTGTGTGCACTTTTCAACAATTTTTCCCAAACACAATCTTAGTATGACCCTATTATACTTAATTACCCAAAAATTTTATTGTTTGAAAGCTAGCACTTTGTCTCCTCCTCTGCCTTAGTCTCCACCTCAGTCTTCACCTCTGCCTCCTCCACACCAGTCTCCGACTCCAACCCAACCTCCGCCTCCACCTATGATATTTCCCAACAATTTTATTGTTTGTAGGTCAGAGATTCTAAAAAAATTTATTTCCTCTATTATACTTCTCCTTGAGAAAGAGATAAAAAACAATATTTAAGAATTATGACACTAATTCTTCACACATAAAATACATTTCAAAGGTTATAAATCATACTATATCACAAACATAGCAGGTAATCACCTAATTTTTTTGTCATCATGCATTTTGAAAAAAAGTATGTTACCCACTTGTCTCTAAACAAATTTATTACTTCTTTTGAGTTCCTAGGTTGTCAAAAATATTGATAGTACTGAGAAAGTATATACAAAAAAATGAATATGAAATATATTTAATGAAATTGTAATTACCTTTAGAAATTACCTGTTGGGGGATGTTGGTCTTTTCATGCTTTATGATCTCTCTCATAAATTTACAAACATAATATCCACAATCGATGCCATTATCTTATTTCAGACACTATAGAAACATTGACCAAAATAAGTAAATTGTTTTGAAATGTTTTGATAGTTAAATATTTCTATAAATACCATAATTTGTTTCCATTTATAGTAATCTATAGGCCTTATATCATCATACATCAACTCCATGCCATAATTTATCCTATATTTAGAAATCACCCTATCATAATATTTTTTTGTTAAAACATATACTGAAACATATAATTCAAAGTTTATATATAAAATTTCGATTTTAGTGTATTATATATTCACAATACACATCATTTGTGATCAGTTGGTTGGATATCCATTTATTGGATCCAAAAAATAAATATTCAAGGTGTCCAAATTGACTACGATCAGTATCTAATGCTCCCTAAAAAAATAAAAACAATTTAGTAATAAAAAAATAAAAAATATATTCTATGTGATTAGATTGTAGAGTTTTACTTTTTCATTATAGGCATCAAAAATAGTCTACCATCTGATACTTTTTTTATTAAACTCTTTAAGTAACTCTACCTTTTTCTTCTTAATTTCTTCATCATCCAAAGTAAGTTTTTTTCCATAGAAATGATACAAGGATTAATGAATCCAAATCATGCTTCACATGATCTCACCTTTATACAGTTTTAATATAAATGACTATAGAAAATATGAATATTTATTAGCTTTAATAAACATATTATCTCACTATTTGGATAGATATATTATGAAAATTTACCTTATGTATGTATTCGCAACTGAGACGCACAACCATTCATGCTTGAGAATCTCACTTAGAGTCTCGAGACCAATTTCGTCTATCAAGGAATTTTTATATATTTCTTTTTAATATTAAATATAAGGCATAGATTTATCATTAAATGCAACCTCTATATGAATTTGTAATGATAATAAATGTTGCTATGGAACTGGCGGGGAGAAGCTACTCTCGGAAGGTCGTTTTTTTTCTTAGTCGATTCACTAGATTTTATTGATTCGACCATCCATTTACCCATAACTTTATCTATATATAATATCATACCTCACGTCAGACCTTTTATCATCAACCATTATAGTTTTTTCATATGATTTTTTTAAAGATATACCTCGTGTATCTTTGTAAGATTAGATGACCATGCTATGAAAGCTCCAATAACATCATCACCCGTTCTAATATCTGGAGCATCAAGTGGAACAGACAACTCATCAGTTAGCTCATGAGCTACCTCAATACCATATATCTTATGATATTTTGGGAGGTCTTGATGGTGTATCTTGTCTCCCGGAATATTATACATTGTACCCATCACAACACAACAGTGCGTGGGCATTGACAAATAAAAATCACATACAATTGTACCCTGCAAATTTTTTGTAATAAAAAGTTACCGGATGTTGTTTGATTCACATTTAGGGGAAAGAGTAATGAAAAAATTGATTAATATGGGAAAGTTATGTGGTTGGGGGAATTACTAGCCTTAAAGCTAGTGGGATCATTTGGATCATGTGCAGATCTTTTCTCCACCGTCGGTTCACTTTGATCCTTTCTCATACACTGTTCTTCCAAACTAGACCGAACAATAATATATTACAGCGAGTCTATTTTTGTATGAAATCATCTCACCATATTATATGTATCTCCATGTGTTTTTATCTTCTCAAAATATGTTCAAGGAGAGACTCTAAAACCTAATCCTCTAATGCGACCATATTGTTCAGGCCTCTTCAAAGCTACTGAAAGTAGATTTTCTTCTGGTACGACCATTTTCGATTCTTGTATCTAAACCATATAAAAAAATATGAACATAAATAGATATTTTTATGTAATATTATTATAAATCATAATGAATTACAATTATATCATACTTACACATGTTTCTCATACTGTTTTTGTGTTTTCATCAACTAATCTACCCTCTTTATTTACACGTGCCTCCTTCCATATCAAATGACGTGGGATGGAAGTGGATTCAGATTTTGATTCATCAATCTGCACATAAACAAAGGAACATATGTTGTTTCATATCACACAATTAATCTTTTATTATTGATTTAAAATACATACCAATTTCTTCCTTAATGAATTGTATCTCATCCTTGTTTTGTGATAGGGGTACATTGGTTTTTATGCATGTTCTTTATTTGAAATAATCTTTTGTTGTTTCATAAATTAAGAATTTTGAATCAAGTTGGATAAAATAAATAATTTCAAATAATATATTATCGATTGCAATGTTCCTAAAATGATTTTTTATTGTGATGATTAATGAAATCAGTTCTTGTTTCTTGCTTTATAATATGTGCATGACTAACTGGTGGGTGGGCCTTTACTTTCCCCTCAACATCCCTAAGATGTAACTTCATAAGAAGAGTCTGGAATCCTCTATGGGCGTTTTCAGTGACTATTAAGACAAATTTTGTATGGAAATATTTTAAAATAAATGAACTCTATAAGGAATAATGAAAATTAAATCAACGTTCCATTATATAGTTTTTAGTAAAATAGGGAAAGTATATCGTAACATTACTAGTATATATTTCCAAAGGATTTTCTTCATTACAAGTTGGACACATAACCATGAATCAATATCAATCGGAATATTCATCCTCATTGTGACCCCAAGATAACTAATGAATGTTGACTTGTTGGGGTCAATAGGTTGGTCGTGTTGATTCCAACCAACCTCAAATTTTATACCCTGATTTATTGCCTTGATAATTTTATTCAACACTATGATGTTGTGTTGTTGTTGGTTTTTTTCATGAATATGTATTTGATCCCCTAATAATTCCATAGTTTCATCATAAAAAACTTGTTATTCCTTAGGATTGGTAACATCATCATGTGTTGAAGAAATGTTTTGCATGAGTAGTCAAACATTTAATTTTTCTTGAATAACAACAATACAATACACTTCATGCTTAAAAGTCCACATTTACACACATCTTACATGAATTTTTTTACTTTATTGAACATAGATATAATACTTCAATACTCCAGTACAACTAACCTTCACTACCTTTATTTAATCTATCCCCAGATGCTTGATTTCCTTCCATCTCTTGATGATGGATTGAAATCCGTCTATCAAACTAGCTTTCCTCTCATTATTGTGGTTACAAAGTTCCTTGATGAAATACATCCCGAACAATTATTATTTTATTTTTTTGCTTGATACCCATCCCCCATCTTTTATGGACATCCACCTATATTGCTTGAATTATTCTAACCAAAATTCATCCTATACCAGGTACTGGTGATCATTTTGGATGAATACTACTCAGAGTATTTCAAAAAACATAAAAGATATGAGGGATGAGTCTCAAGAAAAAAATGAAATAATAACTATTCGAGTGATGAAATGTCACGAAAAAACCCAGGTCAACCATAAACCGGTCACCCAAGTCTGTCTGCGTCATGGACCTAAGGGCATTCCCGATCCCCACGGACTGAAAACTAGTGACGGGCATCAAAACACGTAGTTGGAGATGATTTATCCTATAAAATAAAATACAGATTAACAGAAATAAACTGAACAAAATAGGTAAACAATAACAGAAGAAAATAAAATAAAGATAACCAGCTAGACATACCTCTAAGTGACTCCATGTGTCACCACCAAACATAGAACCACACTCGCTCCAAGACCGATCCAAGACTAAAACCTAAAACTAAAAAGTAAAGTTGGCGTGAGCACCGAGATGCTTAGTAGGAGATCCAAGGAATAACAACACCCCATTCCCTTACCTTTTAAAAGAAATCCAATTATGCTAGTTTGAAAATAAGACATAATAAATTAATGTTTTTCATTCTTTTCAAATTTAAGTAATAAGTTTCACCTTCAAGGAAAACATTTCACTTCCAATATATTTCAAAGTATATTCCAAGCTTACATTAACACTTCAAAATGAAAGTAAAATAGTTTGAACTCAAGTATGGTTTTCAAAAAAGAGGGAGCACGCATGAAACAACTAAAACAAAAATCACTCTACAAGCACCAAGTCATAAATGAGCACCATGATCAAATCCCCTAAGGTTCATCTAGATCGTGTGGGTCCATAGAACCTCAAGTTTCGATGTAAGAGTAACCATAACAGATATTTATTCTCATGAACGATCCACTAGTAGGGAACATACCCATAAACTAGTGGTCCCGAACATCATCATAAATGTTTAGTTAGTGTTGTAGCTTCAAACTTGCTAAATGAAGCAGGGATGAACCACTCCGAATCACTAGCATGATAAAACTAGTCTGATCACCTAGATACCCCAGGTTTACCATGTGCTCTATTTACATTTTATTTCTCACATGCACACCAATTCCACTTTCCCTTTGTTACACAACAAAGGGAATCTCTTGAAAACAACCTATTTCCCTTAGGAAAACCACTTTCAAGCCATACACATCTTAAAAAATTTTAAAAACACCTTTTTCACCACACACATAAGTCATGAGACCTTTAGAAGTCCAAACATGCATTTTAAAAATAGTTTAAAAGACCAATTGAACAACCATAGAACCACACTTTTAAAAGTAAGCTTTATACCTTATATAATTCAAACTATTCATTTTAAAGGCTTAAAAGAAAATCTAAAAACCAAGTGAGAGGACATTTTTCAAAGTCCATGACCAATTACGTATATGTATATAGAATAATAATTTCATATAAAAATGGAAAAAACATTTTAAAAACAATCAAGAAATCCTAGAATTCAAGTTAAAGACTCAGGTATAGGGAACCTACCTCAGGGTGGAATCAAGCCATCCACTTCAGCTCTTGGCACTTTCTAACTAAAAGTTGATGCTCCCCCACAAGCATATGCACTTTCGCATACATGCAAGGACACCTAGTCCATATGCACACATTCGCATGGCCCATGAACATGTGCAAGGGGATCCTTAAAGGTATGCTTATATTCATATACTAGTCTCCACTCACCTGTGTGTGATTTTTTATATATACACATAGAAACACCTATACCTATAAATGCACATTCAATGCCATGGATGAATATACACATAATGGGGGAACCTATATGTATATATTTACTTACCCATGAACACGCAGGCGAGTCGCCCTTGGACTGACGACTTGAAACCACTCAGAACAGTCCAACACACTACACAAAAATTTAATGAATCAATCAAAAACTTAATAAAACATACCCAAGATGAAAAACTAGACCTTACTCCAAAAAAACACTCAAATATTCTCTTTAAAATCAAACACACAACAAAATAATACCAAAACAAAAAACACAACCCTTGCATCATTTAATAAACCAATTACATGTATTATAGAATGACCTCAAATAACAAAACAGGGGTTACACAAGATAGACACTAAATTTCAGGTAAAAACACTACTTTAAAAACTAATGCTTAATCCATCCTATCAAAAATGGATTTTGCACTACAAGATAATTAGTATGAACCTTAAAATAATTAAAAATCCTAATTTAGATGGTGCAAAACCAAGTAGTGAAAAGTGTCACGACCCCTCCCTACAAGGTGTACCCCTCCTAATCCAGGAATGTGAGAAGGGTGATAATGACCCCTGAGTCCCATATCCAGTAGGCCCTGGGTTGACGACTAGCACCGAGGGTATAATAAACACACAAATGGGAGGAATTACCCTCTAAGAGAACACATGCGAAAGAGAGAGATAAGACATACACCAACCAACTCTATCACAGACAACAATATAAATGAAATCCCAAGTACAAATATGTAATGTAATGAAAACTACTACAATTGAAAGGGGAAAAAATACAAATACCCAAAAGAAAGAAAAAACAACAACAACCACGAATCCCAAACAGCTCCTGCAACCCCAAGATAGTACAAACCAGCCTGATCTCTAACCTACTTCAAGTGACCTGAAGAACAGTTTATATAGACATAGGGTGAGTATAAAAGTATACTCAGTAGGATCCTCCACAGAGCCTCTTGTGAAAAAGTAAATAAAGAATGCTAAAGCACAATGAACAACAAGTGAAACTAAATCATCCCCTAAATAGGTATACTATGTTCCCAGCGTCACCATGGCTACTCTCACCAAGTAACACATACAAGAGTATATAATATAATAAAGAATATTAAGGGTACTCCGCTACTACTTCTCCACTGGTTTGTCGCTTTTCCCCAACGTCACACGTCCTAAGCATCTATCTCCAAAAGGCTTGCCCGCAAACACCTGGGTGAATCACCACAACATGCACCTCATGCAAAAAAACCACCACATCCACGTAAGAAAAGTAACCAGGTAATTTCCAGAAGCCACCACAGCTTGCATAACATATATCATACATCTTGCATTATACCTCAAGCCATTACAACTCACACACCAAGTAAGGATCCTCAAGCCGTCACAACCTATACACGTTACACCTATAGTAGTCCATAGAAAACTATATCCAGAATATATGTGTGTGAATAACCACAAGCCATTAAAGACCTATACACACATATATGGGAAAAAAATAACTGATGTGCCTACCAGAACAAGTAACTACCAAGAGAAGAGAGTGGGGCCAAAGGGGGTAGTCAGTTAGCCATCCTCCCACCAGAATGTTAGGGAAAACACCCCCCAGGGTTCAGAATCCCTGGGGTGTCAGTTTCCCTAACTGACGGGGTGGAGTAGCATATAAAAACACAAAAATTACAGAAAATACTATATCTCACAACCACACTATGGTAATAACCTAGTCTTAGACTCAACTGCAGCTAATGTCGCTCGGACTCCCGACTGCCACTTCTAAGACTAGGTATTCTATAAGCACACAGGCATTTAAAGAGATTTAATACATTACTTAATTCCCTTTTTATCAGTTGCACCTTATGTTAAATAATTCTTTAAACATTATTTAACCATTAAAAATTTCCACATTATATTTCATTAGCATCACACCCAAAGTTCACTATTCCTTTAAATTGAAACATCAACATTGCGTCCCAGCAAGCTCCAACCCCTTGGGTTAGCATCATTTATTCAATAATTTATTAACAACATTATTACATTCCCATATTACCAGGAATTCTAGAAAAAAATTCTAATATACTAAACACAAGGGGGATCAACACGGTGGGTAGATGAACTACCCGTCGAGTCTTTTCCACCTATAGAAAGAGCATAGACCCATCCTCCCGCAGGAAGCTAAACATGGAAATAACGTGAAATACCCCTCGCGTATTTTCCCCTTTTGGAAAGTGGGTAAGCAAAACCAGCTTCCTTGAGTAGTGGGGAAAGTAAATAAGATAAATAACCCACAAGATCAGCAAGCATCCAAACATTCACATATAACTCGTTCCATCATCCCCGGTGTCCTCCCTGACACCCACATGCATAAACTGATGCATCTCGTCACTCTAGGGATCAACTGATGCCACATCCAATAGGCCTTCATGCCCCACATATCAGAACATCTATCTAGGCTCACATCATGACACAAGTAGTAAGAAAACAAAAATCATATCAATTGGACTCTTTGCCCTTAAACAAGAAAGAGGGTAACTCAGAACCCTACAAGGAATTATCTTTTATCGAACAACTAGTTCTTTAATCCATCTTGGATTAACCGATTTATTATTTGTAGGTTCTAACTTTGGGAAACCTAAATAGTAAGCTATCACAATTGATTAAACATGCTTAAAACATTAATTTGATTAACATCAAATTACAACAACAACATCCCAATTCATTTACATGCCTCTTTATCTTTATCCAAACAATTATCAATTAATTTTATTTTTATGTTCATTACCAATTTCCATCAAGAACTAAAAAATAAACAAAGAAAGAATAGATATTACACTATCTAGAAAAATAAGACTCAATAACATATGACCGATATCAATTTATTTCTCCAGTTAAAATATTTAATATGTCAATTCCATTGTGATCCAGTGAACTAAAACATGTTGACTATACAGTTGCACGTAAAAGAATAGAGAAGCAATGAATACCCTACCTTAAATGGTTCTTGACGTTCTTTATACGAGAATGATCCACACAACGGGTTACGATCTCCTCCCCCCATGACAATTGTATCCACCCGTGGATGCAGAGACACCACCATACTGGTCACACCCAAGAAAATTTCATTAAGAACATAGAGATAGAATTCCATAAAAGGGAAAGGAGAAACAGAAAGAGATGAACCCAAAAGAATGATGATAGATCATACCTTATATCGAAGATCGATCAATACTGCTTGGTTGCATTAAAAATAGAGGGGATCCAATCCAAGGAGGAAATTTTGATCGCACAACTCCTACGAGAAGGAATAGAAGGTTTGAGCATCTCACTCCTGAGAACAAGGAGGAAGAACTAGGGAGGAAGATATCTCATCCCTTTAGAAGATTTAATGGAGCAACAATTTAAAATATGCTAGATTTTACATTAAAAGAGAATCACATTAAATCATACGGTTTGACCAAGTAAAAACATCTCGAGCCTTAGGAAAATTAATATAGGAGTTATGGATTTTGAATTGGCCTTAGAGTTCTTAAAAAGAGGATTTAAATGCATTTTAAGTCAAAGGAAATGTCAAAGGGGTGAGACTGTAGGAAGCTGGAAACACTGTTCACGAACTCAAAATTTGGAAAAGGAAAAAGTGGCTACCGTTGGACCTCACCATTCTGGAAACACTGTTCATGAACTCAAAATTTGGAAAAGGAAATAGAGGCTATCGTTGGACCTCACCATTCTGGAAACACTGTTCATGAACTCAAAATTTGGAAAAGGAAATAGAGGCTACCGTTGGACCTCACCATTCTAGAAACACTGTTCATGAACTCAAAATTTGGAAAAGGAAATAGAGGCTACCATTGGACCTCACCATTCTGGAAACACTGTTCATGAAATCCAAATTTGGAAAAGAGAATAGAGGCTACCGTTGGACTGTTCACATAAGGTTACCATTGGAACTGTTCACATAAGGCTACAGTTGCACTGTTCACATAAGGTTACCAATGACACTGTTCACATAAGGCTACTACTGCACTGTTTACAGTGGTATACCATTGGAATTGTTCACAATGGTATACCGTTGGAACTTTTCACAATGGTCTATCATTGGAACTGTTCATTGATGGAACTTTTCACAGAATTGGAAATTTTGAAAAGTGTTAGGGATAAGTCACCTTGACCACCCAAACACCCCAAACACTAGATTTCAGCAAAGTAATGGACCATAGAGGTCTGAGACATTACATCAGATACCACTCAAAACATTCTTGTCCTTGAGAATTTAAAACCCACCTAAAGGGAAACTGAAACGGGGTCCGAACAACTACCCATCGAGATACCTCTCAAAAGAGAGCAAGCCACAAGAAGTAACCAAAAAAATCCATATTATAAACATGAAATGTATATAACCACAAAGGGGACATCGTTACATGAAAAGAGTTAAACATCAAACAACTCTGGGTACTGAGCACGTATGTGTAACTCACGTTCCCAGGTACTCTCCTCCACGCCACCGTGTTGCCACAAGACATGAACCAAGGGGATAGAATGCTCGCGCAACACCTTATCTTTGCAGTCTTGGATCTCCACAGGCTACTCCTTGAAGGTCACATCATCATAAACATCGATCTCTACCCAATTGATGATGTGTGATTCATCATGAAGATAACGACGGAGCTGTGATACATGGAAAACATCATGTATATGGATCATCTGCGGGGGAAGTGCTAATCGATACTCCATGACTCCAATATGAGCCAAAACTTCGAAAGGCCCAAAAAACCAGGGAGAAAGCTGACTCCCATGGCCAAAACTTCGCTATCCATGATGAGGAGTCACATTCAGAAACACGTGATCCCCAACATTAAACTCCAAAGGTCTCCTCCTTTGACCGAC
Source organism: Viscum album (assembly GCA_963277665.1). Classification (NCBI taxonomy): domain Eukaryota; kingdom Viridiplantae; phylum Streptophyta; class Magnoliopsida; order Santalales; family Viscaceae; genus Viscum; species Viscum album. The sequence goes on from OY728128.1 coordinate 1,853,927,303, forward strand.
ATATGATTTCTGATGATCCTGTGCTGTCTTCATCCTCTCACGAATCACTTGAACCATATCCGTTGTATTCTGCACTAGTTCCGGTCTTAGAATTGCTGAGTCTGCGACCCCAATCCAGCACAATGGAGAACGGTAAGGTCAGCTATACAAGGCTTCAAATGGTACCATACCGACGGTGGAGTTTTTTTTAAAAGGCAATGCATTGGTCAAAGACCAACACAAAAAATATTATTAAAAAGGAAAGGGAATATTACATGAGCCTAAGAGAAGAAATTTTATTACAATATTTCTCATATAAAGGTAAAATGAGGATATCAATAAAAAATGATCATCCTTGGGACTCCGTGGAGTCTCACCACCTCCTCCAGACCTCCACCTCAAGATCCCCCAACTGAGAATCTTCCACCTACTACACCAGAGATGACTGCACCATCATCTGAAAAAGACAACTTCTTCCCCCAAATTCTCCCATATCTAGATGTAATGCTGACAGTTCTTCCATTACTCTCCAAGAATCTCCAAATTCACACACTGCATCACTACATGACTTCCGACTCAGCGCATCAGCTACAAAATTCCCCTTTCTAGGTGTATACGAAATTTCAAAGTTGTATTCCTATAAGAACTCCATCCACTGACATCATCGTAAGTTCAAGTCACACTGGGAGAAAACATACCTCAAACTCTTATGATCGATGAAAACCACAAAGCGTTCGCCAATGAGGTAATGTATCCACAACTTCAGAGAAAACACCATGGCTGCCAACTTAAGATCATGGGTGGCATAGTTACATTCATGGGGACGCAACTACTGAGACCCATAAGAAACAACTAATCTCTACTTCATCAGAACACAACCTAATCCCAGATGTGAAGAATCACAGAAAACATCAAACTGAACTCCCTCTACTGGAAGACAAAGAACTGGAACACTTACTAACTTCTCCTTTAGATAATCGAAAGCTACATGACAATAATCAGTCCATATGAACACCTGATCCTTCTTAGTAAAAGTTTTCAGAGGAGTCACAACTTGAGAGAAATAGGCTATGAACCTCCTGTAGTAGCCTGTGAGACCAAGGAAACTTCGCACCTATGACACTATCTTGGGGGCTGCCCAAGACACAACTGCTTCTATCTTCAATGGATCCACAACTACTCCCTGATGGGACAAAACATGCCCCAATAAATGGACTTCTCGATCCTATAACTCACACTTAGACAACTTCCCAAATAGATGATGTTGACGAAGAACTCCCAAAACAACATGTAGATTCTCTACATGCTCTTCCTCAGATGTGGAGTATACAAGGATGTCATCGATGAAAACCATAAATAACTTGTCTAGGAACTCACGGAACACAACGTTCATCAATACCATGAATACAACTAGAGAATTCGTCACACTGAATGACATTACAACAAACTCATAATGCCCATGATGACAATAGAAAGCAGTCTTCAGGATATCCTCATCCTTCACACACATATGATGATATCCTAACCGCAAGTCAATCTTTGAGAACCAAATTTCATCCTTCAGTTGATCGAATAAATCATCAATCCATGGAAGAGGATAGATATTATTTACTGTCACTTTGTTTAAGCGATGATAATCGATACACAACAACAAACTTCCATCAACCTTCTTCACGAAAAAAACTGGTGAACCCCACGGTGACACACTCGGCCGAACAAAATCACACTGTAACAGACCATCAATATGTATACATAGATCTCGTAACTCATAAGGGTCCATCTTATATGGATACATATAGATAGGAGACACTCCTGGCTGTAGCTCGATCTCAAACTCGATCTCTCATCAAGGGGTAATGCTACAACCTCTTCTGGAAATACATCATGGTACTCTTCTAAGACCCTAGGAAATGCCAACTGATGAACCTATGAAGAAATCATCATTAGCTCAACCATAATGGATGATAAGGATGGAACACACCTCTGACCCATCTGAGGGTCTCGCTCGCCAACAAACACCACCAACTCTCTATCTGCATCGAAGAATACAACCTGCTTCCTGAAGCAATACAAAATAGACTTCACCGAATACAACCAATACATTCTAAGGATGACGTCATATGGTTGTATCCGTAAACATAGAAAATATCCCTAAGAGAGGTGCTGCCCCAACTCTAGATCAAAATATCTACATACTTCAAACAATTCAGCTTGACCTCCAACTGGCGTGGTCAATTCCAAGGTCATGGGAAGCCTCTCTACCTCAAGTCCCAAAGCATGGACAAGGGTAGGTGATATGAAGGAGTGTGTCACTCCTGAATCAAACAAGGCGTACACCAAGGTAGAAAACAAGCAAAGGGTACCTCGAACGACGTCTAGCTTGTCGGGAGCTGGCAACGCTAAAGCATGAAGCTGACCATGACCTCCTCCATGACTTCTATGACCCTGATGAAGACCACCACCATGATTGCGCTCTTCTCTCTAAAGATGGTGTTCATCACGGGGCTATCCTCTACCTACCCCATCTACCCTCTGCTGGTCCAAAGCTGGTGCAACCGGCTGCTGCTGCCTCAGCTAGAACTGCCTCATTAGAGGAACCTAGAGTGGAACACCTAGTGTACGATGATTGCTCTGAAAGGTCGGACACTCTCGCTGCTCATAACCTCGACCACCATAAGAAAAAAAAGCACCTGATCCCTTGGCATAGGCCGGAAATCCGCCGCCTCAAGAGAAACGAGATGCGGAGGGCTGGGACCTACCCCGGATGAACGAAAACTCTTCTGCCCTAAAAACCGGGAACCCCGAACCACAACTCTGCTTTGTGAGGAATCATGGCGACTCCCCTATCATGACGAAACGATTCTATACAATGTCCTCTTGATTACCTATACCCTTTAAAAAACCTCAAGATATGTCTTCAACATAAATGGGGTGAACTGGCGCTGGATATCTGGATGCAAAGACTCCTCGAAATGACTTGCCCTGGACTCCTCATCTGGAAACAGGTCCAAAGAATATCATAAAAGGTTCCTGAAATGGATTCTAAACTCTTGCACACTGAAGCTCCTCTGTCAAAGGATAAGAAGCTCCTGGAGAATGGATGCCTTCATGGTCAAAGAAAGAAACTCAACTCTAAACTTGTCTCGGAACTCCTCCCATGAGATCGCAGACTCCTCACGATCCCCGAGTAACAACAACCACTAATTCCTCACTACTCCACATAGCATTGTCACAACCAAGGACACCCAGTGCTCCTTCCGATCACGAATCGAACTGAAGCCTATCTTGACCTCCTCTTACCAGGATTCCATGACTGAATCTGAAACAGAGCCCTCATAATTTTGCAGACTCTGGCACTGAAACTCTTGAAGTGTCCTCCTCCAAGTGTTGTCGTTGTCAACCTCTACCCGGTGACGATCTGTTGGCACAAACTACTGGAAATATTCTATGCGATCCTGATGAGGACGTCGACCTAGAGCCATACCTACAAAATAAAAAATATTTAGATCTCCTAAACCAGGAATATGGAAGACTCAACATTAATTAATTCATTGTTTTCTTTTATTCATTTTAGGTTAACCTATCCCAAGATCTACCCATTCAAACACAGGCACAAAGAAGAATGATGCATGATCATTTCCTAACTCTCTACCCTGAAAATACTATCACCTTGTTTAGTATCCATTTTAAACTTAAAGGTCTACGCATTAGATCATAGGGGTCCCTAAATGACTATGTCTCAGCTAGTCTCCAATGTTTACATCACTTGCTAAACATGATTGACACTGTTTCCCTACAAACCCATGCAACATTTCCTGTGCCTAACACCAAACTCCATCCTATCCCTCAACCAGAGCTCTGATACCACTTTGTCACGACCCCTCCCCACAAGGTGTACCCCTCCTGGGATGGAAACGTGAGAAGGGAGATAATGACCCCTGATTCCTTCCTCCAGTAGGCCCCAGGTCGGCAACTAGCACCGAGGGTATAGTAAACACACAAATGGGAGGCATTACCCTCAAAGAGAACACATACGAAAGAGAGATAAGGCAGACACCAACCAACTCCAAATCAGACGACAATATAAATTAAATCCCAAGTACACATATGTAATGTCATGAAAAACTTCTACAACTGAAAGGGGAAAAACTACAAATACCCAAAAGAAAGTAAAAACAGTAGCAACCATGAATCCCAAACAGATCCTACAACCCCAAGATAGTAGAAACCAGCCTGATCTCCAACATGCTCCAAGTGACTTTAAAAACAGTTTATATAGACATAGGGTGAGTATAATATTATACTCAGTAGGATCCTCCCCAGAGCCTCTCATGCAAAAGTAAAGAAAGTATGCTAAAACACATGGAACAACAAGTGAAACTAACTTGTCACCTAAACAGGTATACTATGTTCCCAGCCTCACCATGGATACTCTCACCAAGTAACGCATACAAGAGTATATAATATAATAAATAATATCAAGGGAACCCCACTACTACTTTACCACTCGTTTTCCGCTTTTCCCCAACATCGCACATCCTAAGCATCTCTCTCCAAAAGGCTTGCCCACAGACACCTAGGTGAAGCACCACAACATGCACCTCGTACAACAAAACCACCAAGTCCACACAAGAAAAGTAACCAGGTAGTTTTCGAGATCCACCATAGCTCGCATATCGTGTATCATACGTCGGACATTATACCTCATTCCATTACAACCCACACACCGAGTAAGGATCCTCAAGCCATCACAGCCTATACACATTACGCCTATAGTAGTCCATAGAAAAATATATCCATAATATATGTGTGTGAATAAACACAAGCCATTACAACCCTCTACATGAATATATGGGGAAAACTAACCACTAAGCCTACAGCACAAGTAACTACCAAGAGAAGCGATCAGGGTCAAAGGGGGTAGTAATCCATCCATCCTCCCATCAAAATGTTGGGGAAAACACCCCCAGGGCTCAGAATCCCTGAGGTGTCAGTTTCCCTAACTGACAGGGTGGAGTATTGTATAGAAACACAAAAAGTACAGAAAATATTATATCTCACAACCACACTATGGGCATAACATAGTCTTAGAATCAACTGTAGCTAACGTCTCTAAGACTTCCGACTTCCACTTATAAGACTAGGTATCCTATAAGCACACAACCATTTAAAGAGATTTAATACATTACTTCACTCCCTTTTTATCAGTTTCACCTCACTTTAATTAATTCTTTAAACAATAATTAACCATTAATAATTTCTACATTATATTTGATTAGAATCACACCAAAAGTTCACTATTACTTTAAATTGAAACCTTAGCATTGTGTCCTAGAAATCTCCAACCCCTTGGGTTAGTATCATTTATTCAATCATTTACTGGAAACATTATTACATTCCCATATTCCGAAGAATTCTAGAAAAACATTCTAATCTACAAAACACAAGGGGGCTCAACACGGTGAGTAGATGAACTACCCATCAAGTTTTTTCACCTATAGTAAGAGCATAGACCCATTATCCCTCAGGAAGCTAATTATGGAAAGCACGTGGCATACCCCATGCATCTTTTCCCCTTTTTGAAGGAGGGTAAGAAAAACCAGCTGCCTTTATTATTGGGGAAAGTAAAGTAGATAAACAACCAACAAGATCAGAAAGCATCCAAACATTCACATCCAACTCGTTCCATCATCCCCGGTGTCCTCCCCAGCACCCACATGCATAAACTGATGCATCTCTCCACTCTAGGCATCAACTATTTCCAAAACCAATAGGCATTCATGCACCCACATATCACAATAGCCATCCAATCTCACATCACGACACAAGCATTAGGAAAAAAAACATCATATCAATTGGGATCTTTGCCCTAAAACAAGAAAGAGGGTAACTCCAAACTCTACAAGGAATTATCTTTTATCAAACAACCAGTTCTCTAATCCATCTTGGATTAACTGATTTATTATTCGTAGGTTCTAACTTTGGGAAACCTAAATAGTAAGCTATCACAATTGATTAAAAATGCTTACAACATCAATTTGATTAACATAAAATTACAACAACAACATCCCTATTCATTTACATGCCTCTTTATCATTATCCAAACAATTATCAATTAATTGAAGCTTTACGTTCATTACCAATTTCCATCAAAAACAAAAATCTAAACAAAGAAAGCATAGATATCACACTATCTATCAAAATAAGAGGCAATAACATATGACTGATATCAATTTATTTATCTGGTTAAAATATTTAATATGTCAATTCCATTGTAATCTAGTGAACGAAAACATGTTAACTATACAGTTTCACATAAAATAATAGATAATCAAGAATCCCCTACCTCAAATGGTTCTTGACGTTCTTTATATGAGAACGATCCACACAATGGGTTACGATCTCCTACCCCCGTGACAACTGTATCCACCCTAGGATGCAGAGACACCACCACACTGGTCACACCCAAGAAAAGTCCATTAGGAACATGGAGATATAATTACATAAAAGGGAAAGGAGAAACAGAAGGAGATGAACCCAAAAGAATGATGATAGATCATACCTTATATCGAAGATCGATGGATACTGCTTGGTTGCATCAAAACAGAGGGGAACCAATCCAAGGAGGAAATTTTGATCGCACAACTCCTACGAGAAGGAATGGAAGGTTTGAGCATCTCACACCTGAGAAAAATGAGGAAGAATGAGGGAGGAAGATATCTCGTCCCTTTAGAATATTTAACGAAGCAACGATTTAAGATATGCTGGATTTTCCATTAAAAGAGGATCGCATTAAACTACGCAGTTTGACCAAGTAAAAACATCCCGAGCCTTAGGAAAATTAATATAAGAGTTATGGATTTTGAATCGGCCTTATATTCCTTAAAACAAGACTTTAAATGCATTTTACGTCAAAGGAAACATCAAAGGGGTGAGTCTATAATAAGCTAGAAACACTGTTCACAAACTTGAAATTTGGAAAAGGAAAAAGAGGCTATCGTTGGACCTCACAGTTTTGGGAACACTGTTCATGAACTCAAAATTTGGAAAAGGAAATAGAGGCTACCATTGGACCTCACCATTCTAGAAACACTGTTCATGAACTCAAAATTTGGCAAAGGAAATAGAGGCTACCGTTGGACCTCACTGTTCTGGAAACACTATTCATGAAATCAAAATTTGGAAAAGGAAATAGAGGCTACCGTTGGACCTCACCGGTCTGGAAAAACTATTCATGAACTCAAAATTTGGAAAAGGAAATAGAGGCTACCGTTAGACCTCACCATTCTAGAAACACTGTTCATGAACTTAAAATTTGGAAAAGGAAATAGAGGCCACCGTTAGACTGTTCACATAAGGTTACTGTTGGAATTGCTCACAATGGTCTACCATTAGAACTATTCACCGATTGAACTATTCACATAATTGGAAATTTTGAAAAGTGTTAGGGATAAGTCACCTTGACCACCTGAACACCTCAAACACTAGATTTCAGCAAAGTAATGGACCAGAGAGGTCCGATCCATTACAAAAAGAAAATACCACCTCAGATAACAACGATCAACTAAAATAAGCTGAACCACTTCGTCTTCAGTGGCAGTTGTCAAAACATGCACCCAAGGTTCACGATAGACCATTCTCACAACCATAGAACAAAAAATACCGATAAATCGGATTACCTAAAGACCTAGGGTTCGACTGAACCCTATGGAGCGACGAATAGGCTAAAATGAGGCCAGAAATAAGGAGGAGAACGGAGAAGAGGCTCTACCTTGGTGATTCTGAAAAAGAATACGAAGAAATTCGACCCTAAAATCTTGGATCGAAGGAGGGCCATGGAGGGGGTCACACAGCTTGCGTGCTGTAGGGTCTTGGTCATGGGGGGTTTCTCCATGCGAGTTTGAGGGGGATTAGGGAGAGGAGGCCACTGCAGATAGAGGATTTCAGGAGGCAATGCGTCACACAACCAAGAGGAGGTGGGGGGTGAGCGTTGTGCGTTGAAGGGGAGGGGGGATTGGGTGCTTAGGGAGGAGGGCCTCCCTTGGGATTCCAAACAAAAGAAAGAAAAAAAAGAAAAAAAGAAAAAGAAAAAAAAAGAAAATAAAAACTAAATATAATAATAATATTGATATTAATAATAATAATATTGATATTAGTAATAATATTATCCCAAAAAAAATGTCACAAAAGAAAATAAAAATACAACGCGCCAGGTCGTGGTGTGACAATTCTTCCCACCACGACACTTTATAGCAACAAAAAGTTCCAAAAGACTCGGCTGTTCAAATCTTGAAGCAATGACACAACAATTCTAAAAAACGAAACCCCTAACACTTGAGGATTTAACACTCAATTTCCACCCAAGATTTGAAACCTTGAGACTTGGACTACCAAGTGAAAGAACCAATGACACGGGACTCACATTTACAAACACAACCACAACCTGGAACACCCTGACCACTGACTTAGAAATCACTAGAGTCCACTCAAGATCACTAATGAACATTCTTCATATGACCCATCTTCTGGGATAACCTTCTACATTGACCAGGGTTAGGCAGAGCAGAGGAAAAGAGTTTCCCCAATAAGAACACCTTGAAGACTAAGTTCTTCATGAATTTGTCCAATGTTGGTCTCCCCACCATATTAGGACTCCAACCGAAAACTAACTTTCCCAAATCGAAACAAATCAGAAAACCAATCAAGACCCCTAATGCTAGTGTGACCCCTTAACTTCTCGAGTCACACCCAACCAACTTAAGGGAAGGCATTGGCGAGACCCATAGTGGGTATCCCCACCATATTAGGATTCTATCCAACATTGAACCCTTATGAATCAAAACCACTCACAAAACCAAACCCAAATGATGACACCTATGAGATCAGTGATGGGTCTCCCCACTATTTTAAGAATAAGCTAACACATGCGGTTCAGACCTTTCATCATGAATCCACCAGCACAAACCAACTTCCGACATAGGATAGGGGGTCCAACAAAAGGAACCTAAAATAAACACTGACTCTAGACTCACCTTACAAGAAAAAAGAGGAAAGTAACCTTCACCAATACAAACATGGTCCTTTTAATAGAACCAAAATGACTAACGTCCTGACGACATCTAGAGTTCCCAAAGACCCGAATAAAAACTTGACTTCCTCGCGTTACATCACAACCCCTATCAAACCTCAACCACCATAGATAAAACAAGCAACAATGAAAAGAAAATAACCCCACTACTCCACTGGGGGTCTGGGAAAAACTAAAAACCAAAAATGACCCATTAGGGACCTTTGGACAATTCTGGATGGCATACTTTAGACAATAATCGTAAAACCAACCTGAAGCACATCACAAAACACGCCTCCACATTTAACCATAAACCATTAACTCAAACTCAAAACATCATTTCAACCTTGAAACACCAGCTCAAAAACAAGCATCAATCCCATAAACTAATACATCACAAAACCAAACCATAACGAAATCAAATATCAACCAAAATAATACAAAAGCAACATCACCAACCAAGCCTAAACCCCTCTTTCACAAATGACCATTTTCAAAACCATCCCAGTTCAAAACCATCCCAGTTCAAAACCATCCAAATGCTAAAAAACCGTTTTTAAAACCCACTTCCCTATTAAAATTTATCAAAAAAAAATCATCCTAGAACATCATTAATCAAAACATTCTTTTGAAAAACAAAACAATCCTTGAAAACTAAGAACCCACCATTGGTATTACATGGAACCTCACATACATACATTCCCATTCCAACTCGAGAACCCATCCACGCATACCAACAACCATCTACATCCAATTACATTCATCCATACATGTGGACGTCTATAGGAATACCAAATCAAAACAAAACCTTTTCATTTATAAAACAAAACATCCAAACTAGATTTGAAACTCCAAACCAATTTTGAAGACATCCTTTACAATTCTAAAATAAAGCATCTCCAAATTTCCATTTCCAAGAAACTCCCATTTTACATTCCACAATAACTTCCAAACCCCCCCAAACTTTCAAAAACATTTTCAATTTCACTTTTCAAAAAAGATTTAAAGATCTTAAAGCATTTTCTAAAACACTTTCCATCCCCAAAACAACTCATTCCATTTTTCAACAAACCAATATTTTTATTTTGGAAATCCAATTTCAAAAGACCAATCATCAATTTTACAACCTGAGAAAAACACCACAAAACCAACTAAAAATCACACCAAGAACGTCCCAAAGCAACCAATTCAATGCATAAATCAAGATTCCAAATTCTCAAATAAACAACTTCTACACACATTTTGGTCACACAGTTTGGTTGATTGTGCACCAACCGGGTGAGCGCATAAGAATTCATCAGAGGCAATTTCATGGTCTGCACATGGTTTTCTAGGTCATGCACAACATCCATGCACCCCTCTAGAATGACCACCAAATCTCAAAACTAACCAAAAAAATGAAAAGAAGACTAAGGACCTTGAAAACAATCAAGATCCAGACATGGAATTTGAGGAAATACCATCCCAAACCACCCTTGCAATTCAAGTGTCATTCCGAATAGGTGGTGATCAAGAACTTACATGTAATTAACCACTTGGATTCAGAAAATCTTAACTCTAAACTATCATAAATCCCCAAAGGACATGGGATAAAACTCCTTTGATACCATTTTGTCACGAACCAACCCGTCTAGACCTTGAACTGGAAACTGAGATGGTCCACAACATAGACTGAAGGGTGTTCATGATCCCCATAGACTGGAAACTAGTGTCGGGCATCAACACACATAGTTGGGAACAATTTAGCCCAGAAAATAAAATATAGATAAAAAAAATTAAACAAAACAGGTAAATAGTAACAGTGGAAAATAAAATAAAGATAACCAGATAGACATACCTCCAAGTAACCCCATGGGTCACCACCAAACATAGAACCATTCTCTCTCCAAGAGAGATCCAAGACTAAAACCTGAAACTAAAAAGTAAAGTAGGCGTGAGCACTAATATGCTTAGTAGGAGAGCCAAGGAATAACAACACTCTATGCCCTTACCTTAAAAAAATCCAATTATGCCAGTTTGAAAATAAGACATAATAAAGTAATGTTTTTCATTCTTTTTAAATTCAAGTAACAAGTTTCACCTTTAAGGAAAAAATTTCACTTCCAATATATTTCAAAGTAGATTCCAACCTTACATTAACACTTCAAAATGAAAGGAAAATAGTTTTAATTCAAGTATGGTTTTCACAAAAGAGGGAGCACACATGAAAAAACTGAAACAAAAATCACTCCACAAGAAGAAAGTCATAAATGAGCACCATGATAAAATCCCCTATGGTTTATCTAGCTCGTGTGGGTCCCTAGAACCTCACATCTCGATGTAAGAGTAACCATAACAAATATTTGTTGTCATGCACAAGACAATAGTAGGGAATATACCAATAACCTAGTGGTCCTCAACATCAACATAAATGTTTAGTTAGTGTTGTAGAGTAAAACTTGCTAAGTGAAACGAGCATGAACCACTCTGAATCACTAGCACACTAGAACTAGTCTGCCCACCTAGATACCCTGGGTTTAGCATGTTCTCTATTTCCATTTTATTTCTCACATGCACACGAAATACACTTTCATACGTGTTACACACCACCTACATAATTTGGTAAGACACTTGCATAATTTATAAATCACAACAAAGGTAATCTCTTGAAAACAACCTATTTCCCTTAGGAAAAACCACTTTCAAGCCATACACATCTTAAAAACTTTCAAAAACAACTTTTCACCACACACATAAGTCATGAGAACTTTAGAAGTCAAAAACAATCATTTTCAAAATCGTTTAAAAGACCAATTGAACAACCATAGAACCACACATTTAAAAGAATGCTTTATACCGTACATAATTCAAACTATTAATTTTAAAGGTTTGAAAGAAAATCTAATAAACAAGTGTGAGACCATTTTTCAAAGTCCATGACCAATTACGTATATGTATATAACATATTCATTTCATATAAAAATGGAAAACACATTTTAAAAATAATCAACCAATCTCGGAATTCAAGTTAAAGACTTAGGCATAGGGAACCTACCTCAGGGTGGAATCAAGCCATCCACTTTGGTTATTGGTGCTTTCTAACTAAAAGTTGCTACTCCCCCACAAGCATATGCGCCTTCACATACATGCAAGAACACTTAGACCCTATGTAAACATTCTCATGGCCTATGAACATGTGCAAGGGGATCTTTATAGGTATGCTTATACACATATACCAATATCCACTCACCTGTGTGTGCATTTTTTTATATACACATAGGCACACCTAGCCCCATACATGTACATTAAATTCCATGGATGAATATACACGTAACGGGGGAACCTACATGTATATATTTACTTACCTATGCACACGTAGGTGAGTCACCCTTGGACCGGTGACTCAAAACCACTCATAATAGTCCAAAACACTACACAAAAATTTAATGAATCAATCAAAAACTTAATAAAACATACCCAAGATGAAAAACTAGACCTTACTCAAAAAACACACTCAAATATTCTCTTTAAAATCAAATTCACACCAACATAATACCAAAACAAAAAACTTAGCCCTTGCATCATTTAATAAACCAATTTCATGTATTATAGAATGAACTCAAATAACACAACAGGGGTTACACAAGAAAGACACTCAATTTCAGGTAAAAACACTACTTTAAAAACAAATGCTCAATCTATACTATCAAAAATGGATTTCACACCATAAGATAATTAGTATGAACCTTAAAACAATTAAAGATCCTAATTTAGACGGTGAAAAACCAAGCAGTGGAAAGAAAATCTCACCTCGGATAATGAGACCAACCAAAATAATCCGAACCAATTCGTCTTCGGAGGTGGTTGTTGAAACATGCACACAAGGGTCCCCAGAGACCATTCACACAACCCTAGAACAAAAGAAGACTGATAAATAAGATTACCAAAAGACCTAGGGTTTAACCGAACCCTATAGAGAAATAGATAGGTCAAACCGATGCCGAAAATAGGGAGGAGAAGGGAGAAGAGGCTCTACCTTGGTGATTCTGACAAAGAACATGAAGAAATTTGGCCCCAAAATCGTGGATCGAAGGAGGGCCGTGGAGGGGGGTCGTGTGGATCGCGCGCTGCAGGGTCTTGGCCGGGGGGGGGGGGGGGTTCATTGTGCGGGTTTGAGGGGGAGCCAGGAGATGAGGCCACCGTGGAGAGGGGATCTATAGAGGTGGTGCATCGTGCGACCAAGAGGGGGGGACGTCGTGCATCGAAGAGGAGGTGGGGAATCAGGTGCACAGGGAGGAGGGCCTCTCTAGGTATTCCAAACAAAAGAAAGAAAAAAAAGAAAAAAAGAAAAAAAAGAAAAGTAAATAAAACATAAACATAATAATAATAATAATAATAATAATACTAATAATACTGATATTAATAATAATATTAGCCCATAAAAAGTGTTATAAAAGAAAATAAAAGTACAACGCACCGGGTCGGGGTGCGACATGAAAGGTTCCAGACACTACCATGAAAACATCAACTCATCCCAACTGAGCTTCACTTACTCCAACCCATGTTACTAGTCCTTTTCACTCACATGTATATCAAATATAATAGATTTATATCCACTAAGGTTCAAAAATAACTTAAATGTAATTTTAATTATGGCTTCTAACATATTACATTACAAAAATGAAGGAATGAACATTCATATCTACATGACTTCCACTCAAAATCATTTACTTCCACTCACAAATATTTACCATTTTCCACTTCCTCTGAAATGTATCTTTTTTTTTCAGGGCTAAGAGGAGATACAAAATTATGGTGGTATTGGTGTGAGGTGGATGATAGATCTTGAAAACTAACCATTTCTCCAAGATGCCAAGAGAAAGTATCCTAAAGATGAAGTTGAAAGCAGGGATAAAGAACTCTTCTCATTGTGGGAGGAATACCTTAAAGAGTCAGATTAGAACCATTTTAAATTTATCAAGGTTTAAGGGGAATATAATAAAATGGTTCATTTGGAATGTTTTTTTTAAAAAAAAAGTACAACACAAGTATTTTCAGGGGTTCTCCCATAATAGTAGTATTCTCATTCAAGTATTCTTACCTACAGAGTTCTAATAAGATCCAATGTGACTGCACCCAAATTAAAATTAATTTTTGATGAAGTGTTTTCAAAAGTAACTGAGTGAGTCATATAAGAAAATTCATATCAATAAACCAAAAAAATTCATTCATTATGTTTTTATTAATTTTTAGGTTTCATTTTTTGTGTTCTCAGGAAGTAGTAAATGAGGAGGATGAAAGGATAAAAGAGTTTAAGAATGAGTTCGTAGATGTGGTATTCAAAGTCATGGCAGTCGCTTTGATAGATATTAATGAATAAAATTTGAGCGGGATATATTTAATTAAGGAACTTTGGAACCACAATGATGGGAGGAAGGATATTTTGAAAGAGGGAGTCTAATCCATCATTAAGTGATGGAAGGAAATCAAGTGTCTGGGGATGGATTAAATAAAATCAGTGAAGGTTAGTTGTACTAGAGTATTGAATTATTATATCTCTATCTAAGGAAGTAACAATTTTCATGCTAGATGCATAAAAATGTGGAATTTTATGCATGAAGTGTATTTTATTATATATCTATCTCACCAAAATGAATACTTATTTACACAAACTTATTTGTGAATCCCATGGTCCCTTTTTATGAAATGTTATTTATGTTTCTTACAACTATTATGTGTTTTATGATTCTTTCAATTATCATACATTAGGAATATTTTCATAAAATAAAAATGAGATACATGATTTTCATGTGGATCAGGGGTATAGAAAATAATCAGAGAAAACCTACCTAGTTACTTTACTTAACCAATTTATGTGCATCTTGGTGCACATGTAGCTGATGTTTTCTTGGGTTGATGATTGCAAGGATTGATTATTTATTGGAAGGGATATAGTATCAAATGATAGCTAGTGGATACTTGTGGAGTTTGTGTCATCAATGTTAGGTTGGTTATTCATATGAGATTTTATTTTTACCTAGGATTTATCAAATGGTTATTGTTTTTATTCATGTAGGAATTTATATTCATGGAATTCTATCATGTACTATTTTACAAAGATTCACTTGTCATGTGAGTTGGGTTTTTAAACCATTTCTCATGGATCATGTTGAATGCTGCATATTAATTATCAATCCTTTGGAAGTTGGTTGATGGTTCCAAGGGTTGAGTAACATTTTGATTCAACTTAGGTCAGGTTATGAATAGTTAGACTATATTGTGATGTTATAGTTTTATAAAAGAGAAATTTATTGATAAGATAAAACACACACACACAAGTAAAGAAAATAAATTTTCTTAAATCAGGTCACTTCATAAAAAATCACTTCATTCTTGGGGAGGAATTTATTTATAAAATTATTTGATAGAGAAGTAAACTCATATATAACATCTTCTATAGATGATGCCGCATATGGAAACTCTTCTGCTGGAATCTGATATGGTGTGTTGTGCTATGACATGTTTTAATTTATGAATGTAAAATAAAATAAATTCATAAAATATAATTACTATTAGTTTATAAAAATTTAAACATTATTTTAACTAGTTATATATTTAAAGGACATGAGAAATTATTATAAACCATTCATTGATAATGGAAATAAATGGTGTCTCCTTTAATGATATCCCTAACCTGTTGAATATCATCTTCTCTCATAACTATAATGTTTTAGTGAATATATTTTTCGATAAATGTACAAATATTATGAACCTATCAATCAATTATAAACACACCTCTTATTGAAAATACATCACAACTTTTGAGTTCAGATAAAATAAACAACTGAAAAAGTATGCTTATTTTGATTTCAATGAAAATTTAAATAGTTTGTTCCTTATTAAATTATATCTGTAGAAAATATTGATAATGTTAACCAATATAAACTAGAAAATTTAAACTTTAGTTCCTTGAATTAGATTAACCCATTCACATTAAAACAATATGTATATTAACACACTTTATATTATTTATATCAAATAACATTCCCTCTAAAATTAGTCCAATATAATGTTAAACTTTTTTTCATCTTCACGTGCATGTAATACCATGGAAACAAGATTCAAACAATGAAAAAACCACACTATCTAAAAGGTAAAAATAAATAATATAATAAAAACATAAAAAAGTCACCATCAACTATAATAGCAGATGTAGATGTAGTTTGTAGTGGTCACGTATGAAGCTGGAATGATTTTACAAAGTATGGGTGGAATTGTGTAGGTATAGGTAAGTGTGTGTGTGTGTGTGAGAGAGAGAGAGATGAGATTTAGGGTTCATCATGGTTAAGAACAGTGCAAAAAATGCAAACTATGGAACCCAAAAAATCAAACAATAAGAGATGAAAATGAAAAAATAACATATATTGGATTCTAGCCATGATTCTTCTGAGAGAACGTGGAGGAGTATCGCCGGCAGCAAGGAAGTTCCATGAGATCTTGAGAATCACAACTGGATGAGTCACAGTTAGGGTTCTTTTAAATAGATCGGGGACACATTTATCAATACTTAAAAAAAGCGCTAATAAATATCCCTTTTATCGACGCTAAATTGATAAACGCTGATAAAAGACATCTTTATTAGTGCTAAAAAGCACTGATAAATGATTTATAATTATAATTATAAAAAAATTGTAAAAACATCATATAATTATATATATTTTTATTATAATTTTATAATTATTTAAATATATAATTATTTATTTATAATTACATTAATAATTTTTTTAAAAATTTATATTATTTTATTTATAATTATAAATACATAATTTTATAAATATAGTAAATATACAATTATAAATATATTTATAATTATTTATTTATAATTATAAATATATTTATATCATTATATATAATTATATAATTATATATATATATTTAATAAATATATATAAATATAAATATAGTAAATATATTTATTATTTAAATATATATATTATAGTTTTATAATTATAAATATATTTATATAATTATATATATATTATATAATTATATATATAATAAATATATATAAATATATAAATATTCATTATTTAAATATATTCATTATAAATTTATAATTATTTAAATATGTAATTATTTAAAAATAAATATATGAATAATAATTTTAAAAAAATATTTATATATTTATATAATTATATATATATAGCCCCTAGGGTGCAGTTTAGTGGTAGCTTCCCCTACGGGTCTCGACGAGGTATTGAGTTCAAGTCTCGCCAAGTACATTATTTAAGTAAATTTATTATAATTTTATAATTATTTAAATATATATAATTATTTATTTTTAATTATATAAATAAATTTTTAAAAAATAATATTTATTTGTTTATAATAATCATAAATATATAAATTTATCAATATAGTAAATATACATTTGTGAATATATTTATTTATAAATAATTATTTATAAATATATTTTTAACATTATTAATGTATATATAATCTTAAATACATGCATTTTAAAAATGAGTGAAATTGAATAATTCAAAATGAGTACACTTTAAAAATATTGAAAAAATAGATAAGTTTTATTAATTAAATATAAATTATTTGAAAAATATGGATATATATTTGAGTAAAGATGAATACATATTGAAAATACTAAAACATAGTAAATAACATATATAAATAAATAATATAAAATGATCAAATTCAAAAATAAATTAAAAATTAAAAAATAAAAAATATTAAAAATGAATAAATAATACCTAACTGTAGTAATATTAAAAATAAATAAATAAAATTGACCGATTAATAAAATAATATATTAAACATATCATGTTATAATGAAATTCTAAAATATGCTAAAATTTGAATAAATTACATAAATATTAGGTGTATGTGATTTTATATATAAGATTTAATTAATTGCGTAAATATTTGTGTGTGTGCATTGTATATAAAAATGTATTAATTGCATATATGTATGTGAAATAAATGTAACACACAAAATTTGATATATGTTAAATTAAAAAATCAAACTACTTTAAAAATGAATAAGACATTAATATGTTTTTAATTATTACATTTAATTCAGTTTTTATATTTTTTTTAAAGTTGGATCTGGAGCCTCTTTATTATTGAAACAAAGGAAAGTACCTTTTTTATGGGTAGAGGAGACCCATTACATAACATGTAGGCCCAGTGGGCATTAAAGCCCATTACATGGCCTTGAAGACCCATATTTTTTGGTCCAAAGGCCCTTCGGTGAATAATACTATTACAGTACCCAGGCTGCTACAGTACCACTACCGCTACAGTGCCTGCCACCACTACAGTGTTTCTAGTGATATAGTTCGCACTGCTATAATACCACTATAATGCTGCTATAGTACCTATGCCCAATGGGTTTTGAACCCCCGTCCTTGATGTAGTATTACGGAGTGTTTACCACTAAGCTAAACCTCAACTAAAGTTTCTATATATTTATATTTAATATATATTATTTATTACTATTTATAATTTATATATATATATATATTATACTTATTCATTTTTATTAATAATTATTTCATTAACAAATTTTTAAATAATATTTTAATTTATTCATTTTTATTTTTTTGTTTAATCATTACAAATTATTCATTTTATATATCTATATTTAATATATACTATTTATTAATATTTATAATATATATATGTATATTAAATTTATTTTTTATCAATAATTATTTAATTAATAAAATGTTTATTATTTTTCTTAATTTACTCATTTTTAATTTTTATTTGTTTAATTATTTCATTTTATTCATTTTATATATCTATATATTTAATATATAATATTTATTAATTTTTATAATTTTTATATATGTATATTCAATTTATTAATTTTTAACATTAATTATTTAATTAATAAAATTGTTAATATTCTTTTATTTTTATTTGTTTAATTATTTCATTTTATTCTGGACATTTGTCAACACTAAAAATAAAGCGCTGATAAAAGGTACATTTTATTAGCACTAAAAGAAAGCATTGATAAAGGCGTCCTTTATCATCTGATAAATGCTAGCACTGTTAAAGTCTTCTTTTGTAATAGTGTGAAGAGAAACACCATTTTTGGTGGGGAATTCTATTATCTTATGGTGAAGAAGAAATACATCATCAAGCAGAGCAGTGAGTTCCTTAGTGTGAGAGAGAAACGAGCTTTCAAAACATTTGCGGCAGTGAACCACAAGGGTCAATGAAATGGCTCCAAATTTATACTTGTAAAAGTAATGAGATTTTAGTGATTTCAGTGCACAAGCACATTGTTGTGCATGCTCCATGGATGTAGCCCAATGCGGGTGAACCAAGTAAAACCCCTTATGTCATTTTCTGCTTTCACATCTCATTGATAGGAAATATAGAGAGAAATTAAAATATTTCTCAAGGAGAGAGAACAAGATCCATAATTGAGGAAGAATTGTTTTTAACTTCTTCACCTTGATTCACCCCCATCTCAGGGTGCTATCCTTGATTTGGGACTAACAAGTGGTATCAAATGGTGGTTTTTCTCTCTCTCTCTTAGAAGTATGATGATGATTGTCAACCATAAAGGTATTCCCATCTCTAAAGGAAATAATTTCTGGTTGTGGAAAAGCCAGATGTAACAATATTTTAGGTGTTTGGGCATGGAAATATATACAACAACCATTTATGGAATCACTACTAATATAGAGACTGGAGCCTTGACAGAGAAATATTATCAAGGATTGGATGTAGATGCCAAATCCATAAATTACTTGGGAAGTGCTCTAGCCAATCCTATTTACACAAAGAAAATTTCATGAAAAAACTCTCATATTATATGGGGAAAGCTTCTGAATATTTATAAAGAAGATTAGAAGGTTCGAGAGGAAAAGTTACAGGTTTTATGGAACAAATATAAAGATTTGAGAATAGATTTAAATGAGTTGGTTGATTCCTATTTTGATCCTCTAAATGTGCTTGTTAAAGACATGCAAGGACTTAGTGAAGACATTAAAGGTTCCGGGCGCAGCAAAAGCATGTGGGTGGATGTGCCCACTTGGATTTTTGTCGTTAGCAATGATTAATCCGGGATCAATACGACGATAAACGCCAGTCTCCACGGATTGATTCACAGAAATAGACAAAGAAGAAGAAAGGTCCTAGAACCATAAAAGTGGATCATCACAGGTTTATTATAATTAATTTAATTAATTGACAAGAAGTACCTTTTGGGTGTTCTTTCTTCGTTGATATTCTTGATCACGTTCCGATGTGATTTGTCATTGCATCACAGAAGCCAAGGTTATACTTACTCTAGTGGTAATCCACACGTGCACCACGTATCTCTGGACGTCACCAAAGGTGTCTTCGGGTGCTAGCATGGAGAAACCTTTGCTTGCGTTTCCCACCTTAGATCGTCTTGATCCGATGAAGAGGATCTCTCTCAGTCTTGAGAATGTTCTTGGAAGAAGGAGTTCTTTCGGTCTTGAGATAATTCTCCACAATTGTTGTGCACACAACGATTCTTATGAAAAGAGTTGGGGTTGTGAGGATATTTATAATCGGGTGTGAGGTTGTAGAGTTATGACAATAAATAAATTAATTACGCGTTTTATTTATTTCATTAACTCTTTTGAAAACCCCATGTCAAATCATTAATTCCTTGACATGCACCCACGCTAATTATAATAAATATCATTTAATAAAATGATATTTCCTCAAAATCCTGACTGGAAAAACTACACGGTGTGTAATCATAAATACACAACATGTACTTGTTTTTCATTAAAAACTACATGGCGTGTAATCATTGATACATGACGTGTACTTGTTTTTAAAATAAAAACTACACGACGTGTACTTGTTTTCATTTTATTCTTCCTCCAACATTAAAATGATTTAGGCTTCCTTGAATAATTATTAAACCACATATGGGAATAATCTTTATTCTACTTGAGATACTTGGATACACTTAGTGTGTGACCCTCTAGGCCTCTTTCTCATTGGCATTAGGTGGGCTTGCCTAAAGTCCAAGATTACTGTCTAGCAACGGGTCAAGGCACCCAAGTGAAAGAAGTTGATGCCGCATTGACGTGTCACCTCATACGAACGCTTACTGTGTAATTTAATCCCTTTGTCTCAATATCTCATCAAGCAGGTTTCATGGAAGTTTCATAAACCTATATGCTTGATCTGTCATTATTTGACTTCTAGAAATAAACTCGTCATGACACCATGCCCATGGAATTTGTGTGACAGTTCTATTTCAATCAAAGGGCCCAAGATATCTACTTCCATAAATATGGAAGGGACAAATCCTTCCTCGACTTATCCATTAAAAACATGTCATTCGTGACGCACCCAATGTACCCTATTTCCCACCAACTCTCTTCGTGACGGTTTTCATCAGCAAATCGAAGTGCGCGAGTCATGACATGACTTAATGATAATCTTACAGTCTAAGGACCATTACACATGCTTGTAGATATCAATGTCTGATGACACCAAGACATGGAGAATTGCTATTGGCGGGTCTGTTCTCATAATCTCCCATCTTGGAGATTACCAAGTGTGAACTCCATGAGAGAGAATCTCTTCTTCTTATGAGTACTCGCACATGAGGGTCTGTATACTATATGTCCTATCATAGTATGTCATCTAACTGTAGAACTTTATTTAAGAATATTGTTATATCATTTCAAGGTTCTCATCATAGCGGATATCTACCATGAACTTATTAATGAAAAAAATATTCCAGGACATTATTATATTATAGTCATGAAGAATAATGAATAATATATAATAAGAGTACATTCATGTAATCAAAGTACAAAACAATTGGTTCTCAGGACACCAACCCTTACAAACTCCCACTTGGAGTAGAGCCAACCGCCTACAACTTTTAGTCTGCTAGACCTCACATGATGATCATGTTTCTATTGAGTCAAGGAATTAGTCAAGGGGTCCTCCACGTTGTCTTATGTGGAAATACTGCTCACTGCAACTTCACCTCTCTGAGAAAAATCCCTCAAGAGATGATACTTCTGAATTATGTGATTTGTTTGCTGATGTGACCTTGGCTCTTTTACAAGTGCCACCGCTGCAGTATTATCACAATAGAGTGTGATAGGATCTTTACTGCTAGGTACTACATCCAGATCTTGGACGAATCTTCGCATCCATACTGCTTCTTTAGCTGCCTCAGAAGCTGCGATATACTCGGACTCTACTGTATAATCTGCCACCACACTTTTCTTTGAGCTCTTCCAGCTCACTACACCTCCATTCAAACTGAAGATGTATCTAGTCTGTGACTTCATGTCATCTTGATCAGTCTAGAAACTAGCATCTACATGTCCTCTGATGACTAGTTCCTCATCTCCTCCATAAACCAAGAACATATCCTTAGTACACCTCAGATAATTAAGGATAGTCTTGACTGCCATCCAATGACGGTCTCCTGGATCAGCTTTACATCTGCCAACCGCACTTAATACGTAAGCAACATCTAGCCTTGTACATAGCATATCATATATGACTGAACCAATCGCAGATGCATAAGGAATCCTTGCCATTTTCTTTCTTTCCTCATGTGTCTAAGGACACATTTTCTTGGAAAGATGAATGCCATGTGACACTTGAAACAATCCCCTCTTAGATTGTTCCATACTAAATCTCTTCAGTATCTTGCCAATATATGTACTTTGACTCAGGCCCAACATTCTTTTGGATCCATCACAATGGATCTTGATCCCAAGTATATATACTGCCTCACCCAAGTCTTTCATAGAGAAGCATTTATCCAACCATTCCTTAACTGACTGTAAGACAGGTACTTTGTTTCCAATTAGTAATATGTCATCAATATATACTATTAGGAAAACGACTGCACTTCCACTAAACCTTTTGTATACACAAGGATCACATTCATTCTTAACAAATCCAAATTCCCTTACAACTTCATCAAAACAAATGTTCCATGTCCTTGATGCTTTCTTTAATCCATAAATGGATTTCTGCAACTTTCATACCTTGTTGGAATCCTTTGGAGTCACAAACCCTTCTGGTTGTGTCATGTAGACATCTTCCTGGAGGTTCCCGTTAAGGAATGCTATTTTGACATCCATTTTCCAAATTTCATAGTCATGGTAGGCGACAATGGCCAATAGGATTATGATGGTTTTCAGCATTGCAACCGGTGAAAAGGTTTAATCATAGTCAATTACTTGACGCTATCTAAAACCTTTGGAAACCAGTTGTACCTTATAGGTGCTGAATTTCCCCTCCATGTCCAGTTTCTTCTTGAATACCCATTTATTACCAATAGGCTTTACATCAACTGGAGGATCTACCAAAATCCAGACTTGGTTTTGGTACATGGAATCCATTTCAGAATTCACGGCTTCTTGACACTTGGCAACGTCTGTGCCTTCAACTACTTCCTTGTAGGTAAGAGGATAATCATTATCAACCAATAATGAGTCACCATCCTCGGTGATAATAAAACCATATCGTATTGGTTCTCTCACCTCTCTCATGATCCTACGCAGTTCTTGTGTCTCTAGAACATATTGTTTTTCCACGGGGCTTTGTGGAATCTGTTCTTGTACCAACTCCTGTGTATCTTGAGCCTCGCCTTCATTGAAGTCTATCTCGCTCCCACTATCTCTTTTGGAGATGTGCTCCATCTCAAGTAATATGGCGTGTCTTGCCACTATAACCTTTTTGTTTGAGGGGTTGTATAGGTAATATCCCCTTGTTTCCTTGGGTTATACTATAAAGATACACTTTGTGCCTCAGGGTGTAAGTTTGTTACCTAAAGTGGCCTTAACAAATGCTTCGCTACCCCACACATGTAAATTTGATAATTTTGAGTCCATTCCATAACTCATATGGAATACCATTTATCGATTTGGTTGGTACTTGGTTTAGTATGTGTGCTGCTGTTTGTAATGCATATCCCCAAAAGGATAATTGAAGACTCGCATGACTCATCATTGATCTCACCATGTCCAACAGGGTGTAGTTACTCCTTTCACTTACACCATTCCACTGAGGTGTGTAAGGAGAAGTGAGTTAAGATAGAATCCCAAACTCCTGTAAGAAATCAATGAAGTCCTGATTAAGATATTCTCCTCCTCTATCTGAGTGGAGTTTCTTAATCTTCTTACCAAGCTTGTTCTCAACTTCATTATTTTCTTCTTTGAACCGATCAAAAGAATTTGACTTATACTTCACTAAGTAAATATATCCATATCTACTAAAATCATCAGCAAATGTTATG
This sequence comes from Viscum album, assembly GCA_963277665.1. NCBI lineage: Eukaryota > Viridiplantae > Streptophyta > Magnoliopsida > Santalales > Viscaceae > Viscum > Viscum album. The sequence goes on from OY728128.1 coordinate 1,853,951,620, forward strand.
AAGTACGAGAACCCACCCATTTCTTTAACTAGAAATGGTCCACACACATCTGTGTGAACTAATTCTAAAAGATATTTATCCCTTTCACCTTTCCCACTAAATGGGGCTTTGGTCATTTTTCCTTGTAGACACGCATGACATACACTAAGTGGTTTTAGTTCGAAAGAATCTAAATACCCATCTTGATGTAATTTTTTCAAACATTTCTCATTGACATGACCTAACCGGTGATTCCAAATTTGGGTGTGGTATGAGTCATGTGAATTAACTTTGTCATTGATTTCCATTACTTGGTTTATGTATTCTAACACATAAAGGCTGTTATATAAATACGCCCTACCAAAACAAATGCTATCTTTATAAAAGTATCAACATCCACTTCCAAAATTGAAGATGAATCCATTAGTATCTAATCTGGATACTGAAATAATGTTTTTGGTTACAGAGGGTACATAATAAAATCCTTTCAAAACCAAGACCATCCCAGTAGGAAATGTGAGGTGGTAGTCTCTGATAGCTAGAAAAGCGAGTCTGGCTCTGTTGGCTGCTCGTAGATCCACCTCACCTCGGTCAATCTTCCTGAATCTACTTGGTTCCTATATTTGGATACAGATGTGAGCACCACAAGTAGTATCTAATACCCAATTGGTAGAAACAGATAGATTTCATTCAATGACAAATTCACCTGAAGCTTCCCCTTCTTTCCTTGGCTGGGTGCAGTTTTTCTTCCAGTGGCCCTTCTTGCCACATGCGAAACAAACAGCCTCCTGTTCTCTTGCCTCCCCTTTAGTCTTTTTTTGTTGGAAGTCCTTAAAGAATATTTGGGATTAAATCTCTTCACCTTCACTTTCCTTTTATTCACCATGAGGACAAAAGGCTTTTCACACTTCATGTCATTCTGCACTTGGTGAATGAGGATAAGAAGATCAGACAGAGACTTCTCAATGTTGTTCATATTGAAGTTCACAACAAATTTTGAGAAGCTCTGGGGGTGTGATGCAAGAATAATATTGGTACCTAGTTCTTCAGGGAGTTTAAACCCTAGAACCTCCAAGCACTCAATGTAGCCAATGATCTTGACTACATGAGGCCCGGATGGGGCACCCTCTCCAAGATTTCTCTGAAATAGAGCCTTGGAGATCTCAAACCTTTCCTATCTTTCTCTTCCTGGTATAGACCACATAGGTTCTCGAGCATGCTATAGGCATCCATGTCTTCATGATACTTCATGATCTCACTAGAAATTGATGATAGCACCAAACATTGAACGTCGAGTGCGTCGTTCAAATGTTGATCATAGACCAGGAAATCTTCATCACTCACCCCTTGCACAGGCGAATTAGAAAGTAAAGAATCCATCATGTAAAACTTTAGTTCATGGAATAGGATAACCTGAAGGCGCCTAAACCATTCCTGAAAGTTACTGCCGGTGAGGATATTGTCTTTTTCCAGAATTGATCGCAGAGAAAATGTGGTTGACGAGTTTGTCATATTGATTCTACAAATTAAAATAGCAGATTTATCAGTACCTTTTGATTACATTTTATGAAAAATAATAAATGAATTTATTAATTCTCCCACTATTTTATCAAGTCCCAATAGCCCTCACCATTAAACCCATAATGTCTAGTTTCTTTGACATTCTAGTGGAAAGGATCCATATTTCTCTTTGCATAACCCCAACAAGGGTTGGTCAAGCTATTTGAAGGTATTTAGGTAGGCATGTCTTTGCCAACTATGAGCTTACAGTTCCTTGATCTGTTGAGTGGACTCCCCAATCCTGGAATCCTGACTCAGATTTCCTCAACACTTGCCTCCATTTTACAACAAGTCTAGCAAGGGCTACTCCTCTTGATGTAAAATGTTTAAGTCAACCCGAAACTTTCATAAGAGCTTCTTTTATAAAAGTAAGTGTCTCAACAAGGGTTGGTCAAACACATAGTTTTATTGAGTCTTTCCCTTAATCAAGTAATGAAAGGATTGGTCTAACTTAATATGGTATTTGAGGTATTTTATTCTTTATGCATAGTTTTGCATTATCACATGCTTGTTAATATTAAATGATGCTTGATTAAGTGATTAACCATGTTCTGATAATGTTTATGCATAGTCCGGTTTTTATTTTATTCCATCTTTGCATGCTTGTTTATTTCATTAATTATGTGATCGTGAGAACACATACATAATAAATAAACCATGAAATCCAATAGAAATTAAATAAGATGGCATGATCATGAGATTCTATTGGTTAGCTTATCTAGCAGTTTGATAAGATAACCCCGACCTAGGGAAAAACACTTTGAACTAATGGTTCGTGTTTTGCAGCTCCCACCTATCCACCTTTTTATCTTTTGGGTTGATTTTGCCTTAGATTTGGGTTTTGAACTATCTCCTATGGCTTGGGATATCCTCTATTACATGGGGTTTACATTAAAGAAACCATGGGCACGCAGGCCCTACATTTTATTGGAAGAAGCCTCGCAGGCCAACAAATTTAAATTAAACAAATTTAAATGAAACCAAACACACATACAAAGGGTCTTTGGTCTAGCTCATGATCATCCATAGCATGCAACGACATTTACGCATATTTAGAATTCAAATTATTTTAATCATTCTATTATTTAAGATAAGTCACGCTTGAATTTAATTAATTATGATCTTATAATTAATCAATTATTTATCTTAAATTCCTTTATGAATTTCTTTGAGATTCTTCTCATCCATATCCCTTGTACAGGTCTTTGTACTTTTGGAGGAAACCTGGTGAAATTCCATTTCTGGAAAGTACATGGCGTGTAGTTTATATTTACACGGCGTGTATTTCTTTTCACCCTTTATCCAAAGTTCATGCCGAGGGATTTGGCATGTTTTCTCTAAATTGGAAATTTTGGAGTACACAACATGTAGATTAATCTAACATGGCGTGTACTTCCTTGTTACGCGGTTACTGGCCTGGAAATCCCGTGTACGCAGAACACGACTTCTCCTTGTATACAGATTCACCTGGGCCAGATCAGACTACACGACGTGTTGATTTAACATACACGTTGAGTATTCTGGTTCCACGCACCATTCATTTCTGGTCAACATGGTGTAATAAAACTCAGGTATACTCAATTCACACAGCGTGGTTTGGCGGACCAGTACCGGTTCGTTGAACCTAAGTACACGATGTGTAGTTTTCATTATACTCTATGTATTCTCGTGTTATACATACAGAAAGAGCGGCTTCTCCGGATGAGTTCCTCATTTTTATTTTAATCAAAATTAAAATTAAAAGGACATTTCTGTGATGTGAATTGAGAAACAAAGGAGGAAGAACATATCTCATTAATTCAGTTGAATAGAACGATTTATCACGAATTGAATCAAATATAAATGCATAAATTATCAATGAAAATTAAATAACTATAATCAACGTTGTAACCTCCCTCTAATACCAATTGAAGGTTCTGGACGTAGTGGAAGCACGTGGGTGGATGTGCACACTTGGCTTTTTATTATTAGCAATGATCAATCCAGGATCAATACAATGATAAATGCCAGTATCCATGGATCAATTCACAAAAATAAATAAATAAGAAGAAAGGTACTGGAACCATAAAAGTGGATCATCATAGGTTTATTATAATTAATTTAATTAATTTAAAAGAAGTACCTTTTGGGTGTTCTTTCTTCGTTGATATTCTTGATCACATTCTGATGTGATTCATCGTTGCGTCGGAGAATCAAAGGATAGACTTCCTCTAGCAGTGATCCATACGTGCACCACGTATCTTTGGATGTCACCAAAGGTGTCTCTGGGTGCTAGCGTGGAGAAACTTTTTCTATCATTGCCTACCTTAGATCATCTTGATCCGATGAAGAGGATCTTTCTCGGTCTTGAGAGTGTTCTTGGAGGAAGGAGTTATTTCAGTCTTGAGAGAATTCTCTAGAATTTTTGTGCACACAAAGATTCATATGAAAAGAGTTGGGGTAGTGAGGAAATTTATAATCAGGTTTTAGGTTGTAGAGTTATGACAATAAATAAATTCATTACGTGTTTTATTTATTTCATTAACTCTTTTGAAAACCCCATGCCGAATCATTAATTCCTTGACATGCACCCACACTGATTATAATAAATATCATTTAATAAAACTATATTTCCTCAAAATCCCAACTGAAAAAACTACATGGCGTGTAATAATAAATACACAACATATACTTGTTTTTCATTAAAAACTACATTACGTGTAATCATTAATACATGGTGTGTACTTGTTTTTAAAATAAAAACTACACGACGTGTAATCATTAATAAACGACATGTACTTGTTTTCATTTTATTCTTCCTCCAACATTAAAATGATTTAGGATTCCTTGAATAATTATTAAACCACATATGGGAATAATCTTTATTCTACTTGAGATACTTGGATACACTTAGTGTGTGACCCTCTAGGCCTCTTTCTCATTGGAATTAGGCGGGCTTTCCTAAAGTCCAAGATTACTGTCTAGTAACGGGTCAAGGGACCCAAGAGAAAGAAGTTGACATCGCATTGACGTGTCACCTCATACGAATGCTTACTGTGTAATTTAATCCCTTTGTCTCAATATCTCATAAAGAAAGTTTCATGGAAGTGTCATAAAACTATATGCTTGATCTGTCATTCTTTGACTTCTAGAAATAAACTCGTCGTGACACTATGGACATGGAATTTGTGCGATAGTTCTATTCCAATCAAAGGGCTCGATATATATACTTCCATAAATATGTAAGGGACAAATCCTTCCTCAACTTATCAATTAACAACGTGTCATTCGTGACGCACCCAACGTACCCTAATTCCTACCAAATCTCTTCGTGACGGTTTTTGTCAGCAAATCTAAGTGTGAAAGTCATGACATGAGTTAATGATAATCTTCCAGTCTAAGGACTATTACACATGCTCAAAGATAGAAATATCTGATGACACTAAGACATGCGGAATTGCTACTGGTGGGTTTGTTCTCATAATCTCCCATCTTGGAGATTACCAAGCGCGAACTCCATGAGAGAGAGTGTCATATTCTTACGAGTACTCGCACATGACGGTCTGTATACTCTGTGTCCTATCATAGTATGTCATCCAACCGTAAAACTTTATTTAAGAATATTGTTATAGCATTTCAAGGTTCTCATCATAATGGGGATCTACTGTGACCTTATTAATGCAAAAAATATTTTTCAGGACATTATTATATTATAGTCATGTAGAACAATGAACAATATATATTAAGAGTACATTCATGCAATCAAAGTTCAAAACAGTTGGTTCTCAGAACACCAACCCTTTGTAAGGGAAAGTGTCAGTTCTAGAAGACAAAGTGTCGGTTCTAGAGGACACCAACCCTTATAGATATCAAAGATGAAAATATTGTGAAGATGATCATGAGAAGAATCCATCCCCGTTTCAATGTAAAAGTGTTGGTTCTAGAAGAAAAAGACCCAAAAGAAATATCACTCGATATTTTTCATTGTACTCTTTGTGGATTATGAGAGGAGAAATGAAGAAATAAAGTCAATAATGAAGGAGAGTACCCAATAGGCCCCCAAGGAGAATCCAAACATTTATGAAGTTGATGAGGTTATGTCATTTTTGTCCTCTAATCTTAAGACTGGAAGAGGAAAGTTCAAGGGAAATCTTCCTCTTGATTGCTTCAAGTGTATAAAGGTGGGACATATTGTAGCTAAATTTCTCAAGAATGATCAAGAATATGATGATGAGGAGAAATAACCCAATATGGTAACAAGATATGTGGAAGGTATAAAGAACTTCCAATGGAGATCCTTCAAAAGGAGAAACTTAATTTCTAAAGAAGAAGATTCTTCTAGAGAAAGTGAAACATAAGATGTTGAATATTTCAAGGATGAATATGTGTTGATGGTAATTGAAAATAATCCAAAATATGATGAGAGTGATGATGAGAATGAATGAGTTGTGGGAAGATTTGATCTTCAAGTATAACTTGAGGCATCCCTTGAGGAAATTGATGTTTAGAGAGAAAATACTAAGAAGTCCAATGTAGTGGTACATGGTTCCAAGCTTTACAAGCAATAACAATAAGAAGAAAAGACAGAGATGATGTATGATATTGGGAAACTAAAATATATAATTTCAAGAAATCCAAGAAATAAAGTTAAACTAAAACTTAAAGTGTAAGAATAAACCTAAATCATTGATGGTTTAGAAAAAACTATCAAATATAGAGTTAAAAGGACTGAGCAACTTAAAGAATAAGTTATGTGTTGGTGTTAGAAGTGTGAAGATCAAGAAAGACTACCGAAATCTGACATGATGACATGAAATTCTAAGGCATCATCACTAATTCAAGCCAAAGAGATTTTTGAGGAAGAGAGTATACCTATTATTCTGTTAAGGCCCATCCAGGATCAATTTATCACTGAGGGGGGGGGGGGGGGGGGTCACTACAAAAAAACATGGTGTTTCTTGGCATTTTTTGGCATTTTGTGATGATTTAAACCACCATAAAATGATGCGTGATGCTTTCTAAAAGCATCATGTATTTTCATGTTGGGAATAATTTCTTGATGCTTTTTGTGCATCGTTTTTTTATTTCATGGCGTTTCATTTGGCGGTAGTTTTTTTTTCAATTTATGTAATTAATTAATTTACTATTATTTAATATTATTTAATATTATTTATTTATTATTTATTTACCATTTTTTATTGTTATTTATCCTACCATGCATGCCTATTCCATTCATTCCATGCATAAATCTAAAAAATATATGCGCTGGGAGAGATTTGAACCCCTTACCTCTTGGATATATTACAAATACTTTACTACTCCAACATGCTCTTCATCTCGTGAGTAAATAGTATGTAATATACTTATACATATACAAATAAAAAATAATAATGATATTAAATAATAATAAATAATGAATATATATAATGAATATAAAACAAATAATTAATAAAAAATTATAAATTAATAGATAATAGATAATAGATATATAATAAATAGATTATCAATAATTATTAAATAAATAATAAATAATCAAAAGGTTTAGGAGACAGGTGAGCCTACTCCTAAAAATTTATTAAAAAACGATAAAGATGACAAGTAAAGGATCTTAGATGGGGCCAGATAAATAAGGGAATCCCTCATCCAAAAATAAAGTCTACAAATTCATAATAGGATCATTCCCATAACCATGAACAGAGTCATCAACGTTCTCTTCAGTTTCCCACTTTGATTGTGAGGTCCTTTGAATGAAGAGCATATAGTACTTCTCCCTTATCTTTTACTGCTCCATGGTGAGTTTGGGGGCCCTAGTAGTACGACCACACCCATGTGCACCATCATCACGACCGCTCCCACAACCATGGTTCTTGGGATGCTGACCTTGCTGCCAAGTCTTTTGCTAGGCCCCTCTTGACTCTTCCCTCTCAGACACCACCTCCTCCCAAGAATTAGAGGAAGATAATCCCTTGTCTTTAGATAGGGATCCTTGAGAAACCATTGAAGACCCCTAAACATGAATCTGATCAAGAGAAATGGCATTCCCTTACCAATCTCTATCAACAAGAGCATGATCTTTTATAGTCTGCTGCTCAGCAGAGACCTAAATGGAAACTTCACCCCTTGAGACCTCAGATTGATTAATATCTATATCTATTCCTTTCCCAGGATGAGAAGAGTCATCAACAGCGGCTCTAACCTCTGAGGGTATGGGTGGGGACCCAATCGATGCAGTGACAATTTCTCTATAAGAAGGTATACTCCTACCTATGGATGTATCCATCATCCTCACACCTTCAGGAAGAGCAGTCTCCTCATCAGATACATGGGTTTTCTTGGTAATGTCAGCCCATGTTTTTTACTACTCGTCTGGGACCGCAACAAGAGCCTCCATCCCACTGTCTTTAGGCAATTCATTTCCCTTCACCTTCACAATCACCACAGTCCCAAGGGGAAGGGATCATTAACCTTCTCAGGTGCTATGACATGTCCTGTAGACTTCCTTCTGATCACTTGACTACATCCATCTTTGGAGTGACCAATGCATTTACAATTGGAGAAAAAATGGGGGTAATTTCTCATATCGAATAGTAAGATCAAAATTGTAGTCAATAGTGGAAAGGGTCACAGTGTCAATTGGGGTTGTAGTGATATCAATTTGAACTAAACAATGTGCAAAAAAAAAAAACAAATCGCGCTTCTTCTGTAGTACGATCCAAACTAATTAGAGTCCCAATTAATGACGCGATGTCAAAGAGTATCCGAGGATTCCAACAGACCCTGCTCAATCCATAAATTTCAAACCCAAACTTGGGTCCTTGTTCCACGAGGTGCAAGAGGATTAAAGCATGGATGTCAGTTCTACAAATACACCATACCTGGTTTGAGGGAAACCGATCCGAGCCCCCATGCCTTACACTTCAAATCATCTGATGAGAAGATGATATGAAAGTACCCTACCCAACCAGGATACACTTCCAATCATAACAACCCAATTCAGAAGCGAGTCATCGAACTAGATCAGAGTTCTTCCATAAACACAGACCTGATGGTAGCACTGATCTCGCGATCAATGACAATTCACAGGTCTTGAACCGATTAAGAAGCAGATCCTGGTTCGTACGGACAAGAGCCGAATTGCCATGCTTAAAGATCAAGGCCCCATCATGCCCAGAAGAAAATCGAGCACTATCACTCAGATCCGGACCGAACCCGGCTCTCCGGGAATGCCGATGTGGACGAGAAACATCACCCGCTAGAACCATATACGAGTCGAACCTGAGTGAATCGCAATGGCCTTTACCACGGAAGGAGGCCGCCAAATCAGAAGACACCATCAGATCTATCAGCAGACCCCAACCGCAGCTGCTTCAAGATCAGAGAATAGTACACAAAATCTGTATTTGAAAACAGATCTGTTGCAGAAGATGTCGCGCTAGCTACTGCAAGAACCAAGCACAGGATGGATCTGTTGTGCCAGCTGTTACACCAAGCACAACTACCTGCTATAAGAACCGGAGTCGCGCCAGTCGCTGCATAAACCGGGCACATGAAACACCGAGTATAGGAGCACCGTCACTGGAAGGCTTCAGGAACATATCTTCAGGCGAGATCCGTGTGCCAGCAAACTGGGGACGCTGCTGAAGAACCCTAAGCACCATGAGTCGCCAATCCGGAACCCTCTACTCCGGAACCCTCCGCCTCCATATTCAAATAAATAATAAATACATAATAAATAAATAAATAATAAATAAATAAATAATAAATAACTAATAAATAAATAAATAATTAAAAATAATAATAAAAATAATAAAAATAATAAAAATAAATAATAATAATGACAATAATAATAAATAATAAATAATAATAAATGATAATAAATAATAAATGATAATAAATAATAAATGATAATAAATTATAAATAATAATAAATAGTAATAAATAAATAATAAATAACTAGTAAATAAAAAATAAATAAATAATACATAAATAGTAAATAATAAATAATAAATAATAAACAATAAAAAATAAATAAAAAATAAATATAAAATGAATAAATAATAAATAAAAAATAAAAAATAATAAATAAATAAATATGAAATAAATAATAAATAAATAATAATTAAATAATAATTAAATAGTAAACAAATAATAAATAAGAAATAAGAAATAAGAAATAAGAAATAAGAAATAAGAAATAAGAAATAAGAAATAATTAATAATAAATAAATATGAAATGGATAATAAATAATAAAAAAATATGAAAAAAATATGAAGTAAATAATAAATACGCAATAAATAAATAATAATTAAATATTAAATAAATAAATAATAAATAATAAATAAATAAATAATAAACAAATAAATAATAAATAAATAATAATTAACAAATAAATAATAAATAAATAATAATTAAATAAATAATAAACAATAAATAATAAATAATAAACAATAAATAATAAATAATAAATAATTAATAAATAATAAATAAATAATAACTAAATAATAAATAATTGATAAATAATAAATATGTAATAAATAAATAATAATTAAATATGAAACAAATAATAACTAATAAATAATAAATAATAAATAATAAATAATAAATAATAAATATAAATAATAAATAATAAATAATAAATAATAAATAATAAATAAAAAATAAAAAATAAAAAATAAAAAATAATAAATAAATATGAAATGGATAAAAAATAAAAAATAAAAAATAAAAACTTAATAAATAAATAATAATTAAATATTAAATAAATAATAAATAATAAATAAATAATAAATAAATAATAGATAAATAATAAATAAATAATAAATAAATAATAAATAAATAGTAAATTAATAATAAATAAATAAACAATAAACAATAAATAAATAATAAATAAATAAATAAAAAATAAAAAATAAATAAATAATAAATAATAAATAAATAAAAAATAATAAATAATAAATAACTAATAAATAAATAATAACTAAATAATAAATAACCGATAAATAATAAATAAATAATAAATAACAAATAACAAATAACAAATAATAGATAATAAATAATAAATAATAAATAAATATTAGATAGTCATTTAATAGTAAATTAATAATAAAAATAAATCAATATTAAATAAATATTAAAATAATAAATATTAAAATAATAAATAATAAATAATAAATAATAAATAATAAATAATAAATAATAAATAATAAATAATAAATAATAAAATAATAAAATAATAAAATGATAAATGAATGTAAATATCTATAAATATATATACATATAATAAAATTTACATAAATATATATAAACACACATTTATGTTACATAAATATATATTAACACACTCAAATATATAATTGTATATTAATATAAATATATATGTAAACATTTTTAAATATAAATATATATATACTGTAATGACTCGGGTTTTGACCCGTAAGACTTTGGAATATTTTGGAGAATATTTCTGAAGTCGGGTGCTAAGTCGGCACGGGAAGTCGGTGCCCAGGGAGCCTCGGTGCAACGATATTAAAAGTATTAAACATATTTTGTCATGCACACACAATTTCACTTGGAACGTAAATAACTCCCATATGGAGTCTCAAATCAGATTTTTGAGATCGTAGTTGAGTCTGGAACGTCATGTTTACCCTAGGTGTGACCTAAGGTCGTTTGCGCCATGAGTTTCGATCAGGGGCCGTTTTGGTGACGTGGTGTGAAATGGAAATTAATTGGTTTAATTAAATTAATGCCAAATTCCTTCTCCCCAACCCTTAGAAACGCCACACACTAAGGAGGAGTGACTCATCCTCTCCTCCCTCTTCTCCTCTTTGGCGACCAATGAAACCGATGCCAAATTGAAGAAGCAAGGTGCCGTCGATCTCTGTTTGTGACGTGTATTGTCATCAGATCGAGCAGCAGCATGATCCATGCATTATTCTTCATCCAAAGCTTCGACATTTCACCAATGAGGTAGGAGGATTTGTGTTTTGGTCCCGATCCCTTTTGTTATGCATTTTTTTAAGGTTTTAGAACCCAAATACAATTGTTATTGATCCCTACTAGGTAGATTTGTCAGTTTTGGGGAAGAACGAGATGAATCGGGGTGTTTTGTAGGTAATTCATTACTGGAATTACCGTTTACATGGTGTGTAGTTTAGTGAAACACACCATGTAACTTTTCTATTCAGGTAAGATGAACATTTGGGACTACACGCCTTGTATGGGTGTTATATGACATGTTGTGCCCTAAACTGTGTGACCATGAGACATGTCTTGGGTTAGTCGTGTGAAAATACATGGTCGTGTACAAACACATGGCCATGGTACATAGACATGGGGTCTAATACATGAACATTATCAAACTAAATGGGAAGTGGCTGTTTATCCTGAACACTCCATGTAGTATGGGATACGTGGCATATAAGTGAAGTTCTAAGGATCGAATAACAACTGAGAAGGGGGGTTGAATCAGTTGTTTAACTTTTTATAAGTTTCAAAACTTTAAGAAACTCAACCCCTGCAACCTGTTAAGATTTATTTCCTTATCAATCTTTAGCAAGGAACTCACGCATGTAAGAAAGGTAAATTAAGAAAGGCACACACAATTTACAAGGTTCGACCTCAATAAGAGAACCTACGTCCTTTCCATAACCACTCCCATGGGTCTATGGAAATCCACTATGATGAAAAAGTGAATACAACTTGCGCCAACTCCCGTTAGACACCTTCTATCCCCCAATATGAAAGATTATACTGACTCCTATCAGTTTAAAATGTTTTCTTAAAGAACAAATGAGACACTCATAAGAAAATGAACTTTGTTGAAACTGCTCCACAAATGCTCACATAGAATTCTTAATCCAGTTTTCTTGGATCCGATTTTCTGGAACCGAACTTCTCAACAATGAAAATAATGATTCCACAGAAATGACCACTCTAAATATTCAAATCGGATTTCTTGAATCCGATTTTCTGAAACCGGTCTTCTCAGCAATATAATAATGATTCCCAATAAATTCCCTCTCTGAATATTCACTCAAGATTTCTTGGATCCGATCTTCTGAATCCAAACATCTCAGCAAGTAAATAATGGCTCTGATTCTCTTATTCTCAAACACTCAAGAAAACTTCTTCAAGATGGTAGATGCTTTTCACTTTGAATTCTCCAGTGCTTTGCCTTTTCTGCATGTGTAAAAAGTTTCAAATGAGTGAATGATCTGAGCACATATTTATAGGCAACTCAGAAAACAAAGGCGAGAATCTTGAAAATCTTTCCCACTTCTTCAAATTTCAAAAAACTCCACAAATATCTTGAATTTAATATTCAATATTTGACTTCTTCAAATCTCCTTAAATTTCTCCGAGATTTAAGCAAAGTTTAAATTCTGGTTTCCTTGAACTCAGAATTGTCATTTCGAATTTCTCAGCATGTTGCTTAGGATTGTCATTCCGAATTTCTTATCATGTTTCTCAGGATTGTCATTCCTAATTTCTCAGTATGTTTCTCAGGATTTTCATTCAAATTTTTTGGTTTAGTAAGTACACTCTGAATTTCTGGCTTAGGAAGTACACTCTGAATTTCAGATTCAGGAAGTACACTCTGAATTTCTGGGTCAGGAAGTACACTTCAAATTTTAGGCTCAGGAAGTACACTCTGAATTTCTGGTTCAGGAATTATACTCTGAATTTCTGGTTCAGGAAGTACACTTCGAATTTTTGGTTCAGGAAGTACACTTCGAATTTATGGTTCAGGAAGTACACTCTAAATTTCTAGCTCAGGAAGTACACTCTGAGTTTATGGTTCAGGAAGTACACTCTGAATTTCTTGTTCATAAAGTACACTCTAAATTTTTTGTTCTGGAAGTACACACTGAATTTCTGGATCAGGAAGTAGACTCTGAATTTCAGGCTTAGCAAGTAGACTCCGAACTTTAGGCTCAGCAAGTAGACTACGAATTTCTAGCTCAGGAGGTAGACTCTGAACTTTAGGCTCAGCAAGTAGACTCAAAACTTCAGGCCCAACAAGTAGACTCCAAACTTCAAGTTTATCAATTAGACTCCGAACTTCAGGCTCAGCAAGTAGACTTCGAATTTCAGGCTTAGGAGGTAGACTCCGAACTTCAGGCTCAGCAAGTAGACTCCGAACTTCTGGCTCAGCAAGCAGACTCCGAATTTCTGGCTCACGAAGTAGACTCCGAATTTCTAGCTCAGGAAGTAGACTCTGAATTTCTGGCTCACGAAGTAGACTCTGAATTTTCTCAGAATTTTTCTTAGTGAAAAACATCAATCCTATTCACCATTTATTCAATAGATTTTATCATGAAGCTTTTCATGATTTGTGAGAAATTTAAGATCAGTAAAGCATCTTCTGATTTTGTTAAGAAAGTTTGAGATACTTTCTTAACTTCTGACTTCTTATTCTTCAACATAATCTTCTTTAAGGAAATCTTCAACAACCAGCAACTTCAACTTTCTGTAACTCGAAAAAATTCTTCAATAAAAATATTAGTTTTCAACAAATACATAACTTTTTTAAACAAAAAACCACAAAGGTTCTTCAATCTCCCCCTTTGGATTTGTTGGAAACCCTTGTTAAGAAGTTTTCACCTCTCAAAAAAAACATCTCAAGTTGTTGAATTTTACCAAAACATAGCCTTTCTTAAAAAGAGTGTCCTGACACCACACTATTGGATAAAGTAATGTTTTTGAAGGATTTCCATCCCTCGGTGACAAGAAAATTTTGCGGCTATGTAAAGATAAACTTCACCTTACTCAAAACTCCCCCTCAACTGTTATCTTTCTCTTTATCACTTTTATTTTCCTCTCTCATTTTTATTTCTCTCCCCCCATTATATGATGACCACAACTTTAGACTCAAAACTCCCCCTCAAGTGTTATCTCTCTCTTTCTCACTTTTCTTTTCCTCTCTCATTTTTCTTTCTCTCTCCCACATTATATAATAACCATAGCTTTAGATTCATAAAAGAAAACTTACCCTCCCCCTTTGTCAACATAATCCAAATCACGGTGGGGGTCACTTCCTTATGAGTTTTAGGAAGTCATTGGAGAAGGATGAACATGGAGTTTCAGCCTCAGTTCAACAAACCTCTCCTTTGACATTACTTTTGTGAAAATATCAGCAATCTGATACTTTGTTGAAATATATTCCAGAAAGACTTCTCCAGCAGCATCTTTCTCTTTTAAAAAATGATACTTTATATTAATATGCTTTGATCTTGAATGTTGAACATGATTATTGGAAAGATCAATGTCACTTTGATTATCACAGAGTATTTTCAAAGGTTTAGAAACTTTCACTTTCAAATCTTCCAGTTGAACTTTCATCCACATCATTTGAGTACAAGACTGGGTAGTTGCAACATATTTGGATTCAGCTATACTTAAAGTTACTGATCTTTGTTTCTTGCTGTGCCAACTCACACAACATTCCCCTAAGAAAAATGTTCCTCCTGATGTTGATTTTCTATCATTACAATCACCAGCCCAATCAGCATCAGTATAACCATGAAACTTCATCTCATTGTTTCTCTTGTATAATAACCCATGTGAAGTTGTTCCTTTAGCATATCTCAGAATCCTCTTAACTGCCAAAATATGTGATTCTTTTGGATTACTTTGATATCGGGGACAAAGAGTCACATCATAAGCAATATCAGGCCTTGAGGCTGTAAGATAAAGAAGACTTCCTATTAACTTTAAAAAGTCTTTCTGATTCACACTGTTTCCTGACTCATCTTTGCTCAACTTTGTGCTCACTGATATAGGAGTTGAAACTTAATTTGATTATTCCATCCCAAACTTCTTTAACAATTCTTTGGAATACTTTTCATGGGATAATAAAATGTAGTTTTCTTGTTGTTGAACTTGTAATCCAAGGAAGAAAGTTAATTATCCCAATATTGAAATTTCAAAATTTTTCTTCATCTCTTCAGCAAACTTTTCACAGACCTTTTCTTCATCTCCAGCAAAAATTATATCATCCACATAAACTATTACAATTAAAGTTCCAGAGTCAACATATTTAACATACAAGTTGCTATAAACCTTTCCTTTAGAAAAGTTCATCTTTCTTAGAGAATTGTCAAGCTTCAAATACCATGCTCGTGGAGCTTGTTTCAGCCCATACAAGGATTTATTCAATTTTAAAACTTTTTTTTTCATCCTCATCAAGTAAAAACCCACAAGGTTGTTCAATGTAAACTTCTTCATCAATCTCACCATTTAATAAAGTTGACTTTACATCCATATGATAAACCTTGTAATTACGATGAGCAACCACTACAAGAAACATTCGAATAGTTTCCAACCTTGAAACAAGGGCAAAGGTTTCATCAAAATATACACCTTCCACTTGTGAATACCCTTTACACACAATCCTTGCTTTGTTTCTTGTAACTTCTCCATGCTCATTCAATTTATTTCTGTAAACCCACTTGGTTCTGATAACATTATTTTTTGCTGGCCTTGAAAAAAGTTCCCATGTTTCATTCTTCTCAATCTGATCCAGTTCTTCATTCATATCATCCACCCATTCTTTATGTTGAATAGCTTCTGAAACTGATTCTGGTTCAACTTTTGAGATAACGGAAGTCTGATTTTATAATCTTAACTTCCTTCTTGTCTGAACTATATCCTTCTGATCCTCAATAATATTTTCAGATTCAACATGTTTTTGTAATGTAGGAAAACTCACATTTCCTTTACTAGCATCACTTTCTTCCCCATGTGACTTATCTGAGTCACTCTCACTCTGGTGGGGATTCTTTGATTTATCTTCCTTAGTATTCTTAAATTTTTTTTTGAAAGAACTTGGATTTTCAATTACCTTCACTTCATATGAATCCACCATTTTTTTGTAAAATTTTGTTCCAACATTTGTAACTTCTTCCATTCAGTGAATAACCCATAAATATCCCTTCTTCAGCTTTCTCATCAAACTTTCCTAAGTCTCTATTTTTTATTTTGAGCAAGCATGGACTCCCAAAAACTTTGAAGTAATTAAAAGAAGGTTTTTTTGTTATACCACATCTCGTAAGGAGTCGTGTAGGTTTCTGGTCTCAACAAACATCTATTTTGAACATGTACAACAGTGCTAACAACTTCTCTCCAAAAGAATTTTGAAAGTTTGTATTCTGATGACATACTTCTTCTCATTTCCACCAAGCTTCTATTTTTCCTTTCTGCAACTCCATTTTGTTGTGGTGTATAGGGAGCACTATACTGATTTTTGATACCATGCTTCCTTAGGTAAGTTTCAAAAGCATTGCTTGTGAATTCGGTACCGTTGTCTGTTCTCAATTTCTTTATGGAAGCCCCCAATTCTTTCTCGACATCTCTTCTGAAGAATTTAGACATTTTAATAGCCTATGACTTATGATTCATGAACATGATGTTTGTCATCCGAGTGAAGTCATCAATAAAAGTGATAAAGTATAAATCTCCTTTTGTTGATTGATGTCTCATTGGCCCACACAGATTGGAATGAATAAGATCAAGTGGTTTGTTAGATTGAATCTCAACTCTTTTATGGCCTTTGTTAGTCATCTTTCCTTTCTGGAAATTAATACAAAAATCTTCATCTCTTCTTTTTAGTTCTGGAAAATTCTGAAAAACATAAACTTTAGAAAGCTTACTCATGTTCTTCTACCCAAGTTGGCCAAGTCTTCGATGCTACAACTTATTTTCATCTTCAGCACTCAAATAACAAGAGTTATTGGATTCTCCAATTTGAAAGAGATTCCCACTGGTTCTTTCTCCTTTTGTAATAACTTTTCCATTTTCACACTTTTGATGATACAGGAATCCTTTCTGAAGATAACTTCTTTTCCATCATCACAAAGTTGACTTAGAC
Source organism: Viscum album (assembly GCA_963277665.1). Lineage (NCBI taxonomy): Eukaryota > Viridiplantae > Streptophyta > Magnoliopsida > Santalales > Viscaceae > Viscum > Viscum album. The sequence continues at coordinate 1,853,969,010 of OY728128.1, forward strand.
TAATTAAGTTATGTTTTATCCCATCAACAAGCAAGACTTCCTTAGATTTTAGTTTCTTTGCTTCAATCTCTGCCGTTTCGATTCCCTTAATTTTTAGGGAACTATCATTTCTAAACGTAACCGCTCCTCCATCATGACTTTCAACATGTTCCAAGATTTTTATATCACCTTTCATGTGTGAAGAACAACCACTATCAAGAATTTATGGTTTTTTCCTCTTACTTGCTTTCAAATCTGTCTCAACAATAAAATTTCTATCATCAACCTTCTTATTTTCAGCATTCTTTTCTTTCTTATCATAAGAAACTTTTTCTGGAAGGAGTGTCATACATTGTTCAGAATGATGACCAAACTGATCACATGTTCCACAAACTTCTTCCAAAAATTAAAATTGATTCTTTGTTGGAATGTTTCTAACATCTTGAGAATTCACCTTTTCAACTTTCTGTGAGTACGGAGAGTTACTCATCCTTATTTCACTATTTCTTCCACTTTTCTCAAACCTTCTTTCGGGTAGAGATAAATTGTGCCAAAAATTATAAGCTCTATGACCATATATTCCACAACACCAGTAATATCCCTCAAATCTTGATTTTCTATTCATGAATGATATTTCATTATAGAAACTTTGTTGAGGTTGATAACTTCTTTCAGCTCTAGAAAACTCTGTATGTAGGCCATCTCTCCTTTTGAGCGAGTCTTCTACTTTTATAGGATTGATAGATTTCTTACATCATTTCTCCACCCAATATTTACTAACACTTCTTCCAAAACCTGAAATGTTAGAAGAATCAGATGAAAAATTATTTTTGGGAAGATAAGATTTCACCTGATTCTCGTAATGAGCCTTTACAGCATTTTTAGAGGTCTCAGATTTTACTTCTGTAGCTTTGTTGAAGTTTTCATTCATCTTCCTCAGGATATTTTCAGAATTAAGGAGTTTTGATTTCACATTGTTTGATTCTTCTTCCTTAGCTTCTAGCTTCTTTCTAATATCTTCAATCATATTTCCTTGTTTAGAAATTCTAAGTTTGTGACTTAAAATTTCTTGAATGTATTCATCTTCCTTCTTGATGACATCTTTACTTCCATCATGAACTTCTTCATGATTTTTCTTCATCACACGAATTTCTTTCTTGAGAGATTTTTTTCTCAAGACATGTAAGGATTTCAGATCTTAGTTGATATTCTCTGTAAGATTCTTCACCACCTTCTTCACTTTCTGAGGAAACATTTTTTTTAAAATTTTGCAATGAAGGTTCTGAATATTTCTTTACTTTCATTTTCCAAGGAATCATTGTCAGATGATTCCGATTCAACATTCTTTCTCAACATACTTCTTTTCTTTCCTAAAAACATATTCTTGAATTATTTTGAAGTCTTATCTTCTTTTTCATTCTTGTTATACCTCTTCCACCGAGAATTCTCATTACAAACATCTTGCTATTCTCCAACTTTCTTCTTAGGGAAATTCATAGAAAAGTGTCCAATTCCACCACACTCAAAACATTTGAGAGGAAGTTTCCCTCCATAATTTCCTCTTCCTCTTAGATAGTTATTGGATATGAGAGACATGATTTTTTCATTCAACTCTTCATCTTCCTTATCAACAAACTCACAAGGGTCAGCTTCTTCATCATCTTAGATTTTCATCTTTCTCATAGCTTCAAAAGCCATTTCATCCTTCATCTTCTTCTTAAAGACTGAAGATTTCCTCATTTCATAAGCAATAAGAAATTTATGCAGTTCATCAAGAGATAAATCATCCTTGTCTTTTAAAGCTAAAATTTTATAATCAAACCTGTCTAGAAAGTTTCTCATAAGTTTCTTCACAATTGTATAATCTTTTAAGTATTCTCTGAATCCTCTGATGTTTCACACAATTTCATTAACTCTGGTGAAGTATTCATCAATTATTTCATCATCTCTCATCCTGATGTCTTAAAACTTACTACACCAGATTTGTAGCTTGGCCTCCTTGACTTTTGTATTTCCTTCGAATACACTTTCCAGCTTATCCCACATGCTTTTTGATGTTGTGAGACCCATCACCTTCTGGTAAACATTTTCTGATAAGGAAATAAGAACATAATTTCTAGCCTTTCCATAAACTTCTATGTTTCTCTTATCAGAAAAAATCATAGGATCATTTTTCTCAATAGGAGGAAAGCCAATAGTAGCAGCATCAACAACTTCAAGGCCAAGAGATAGGAGATAAGGAATCATCATATTTTTCCATCCATAATAATTCTTGCCATCGAACGTAGGAATTCCTCTACTGTTGACAGAATTGATATTATCCATGATAAGGATTAAATAAGGGAACCTCCCTCTGATACCACTTGATGTTCCAAGTATCAAATAAAAAATGAGAAGGGGGGTTGAATCAGTTGTTTAACTTTTTATAAGTTTCAAAACTTTAAGAAACTCAAACCCTGTAACCTGTTAAAATTTATTTCCTTATCAATATTTAGAGAGGAAATCACACATGCAAGAAAGGTAAATTAATAAATGCACACAAGATTTACAAGGTTCATCCTCAATAAGAGAACCTATGTCCTTGCCATAGCCACTCCCGTGGGTCTATGGAAATCCACTATTCTGAAGAAGTGAATACAACTTGCACCAACTCCTATTAGACACCTTTTATTTCCAGATAGGAAAGATTATACCAACCCCCGTTAGTTTATAATGTTTTCTTAAAGAAAAAATGAGACACTCATAAGAAAATGAACTTTGTTTAAACTGCTCCACAAATGCTCACTCTGAATTCTTAATCCGGTTTTTTTGGATTTGATTTTCTGGAACCGAACTTCTCAGCAAGGAAAATAATGATTCCATAGGAATTCCCACTCTGAATATTCAATCCGGATTTCTTGAATCCGATTTTCTAAAACCGGTCTTCTCAGAAATATAATAATTATTCCCAAGAAATGCCCACTCTGAATATTCACTCCGGATTTCTTGGATCCGATCTTCTGAATCCGAACTTCTCAGCAAGTAAATAATGGCTCTGATTCTCTTCTTCTCAAACACTCAAGAAAACTTCTTCAAGATGGTAGATACTTTTGACTTTGAATTCTCCAACACTCCACCTTTTTTCAATGTGTAAAAAGTTGCAAATGGGCGAATGATCTGAGAAAATATTTATAGGCAACTCAGAAAACAAAGGCGAGAATCTTGAAAAACTTTCCCGCTTCATCAAATTTCAAAAAAACTCCAAAAATCTCTCGCATTTAATCTTCAATGTTTGACTTATTCAAATCTCCTTAAATTTCTCTGAGATTTAAGCAAAGTTGAAATTCTGGTTTTCTTGAACTGAAAATTGTCATTCTGAATTTCTCAGCATGTTGCTCAGGATTGTCATTCCGAATTTCTCAGCATGTTGCTCAGGATTGTCATTCCGAATTTCTCAGTATGTTGCTCAGGATTGTCATTCCGAATTTTTGGTTTAGGAAGTACACTCTGAATTTATGGCTTAGGAAGTACACTCCAAATTTATGGTTCAGGAAGTACACTCTGAATTTCTAGTTCAGGAAGTACACTCCAAATTTCTGGTTCATGAAGTACACTCCGAATTTCTAGCTCAGGAAGTACACTCTGAATTTCTAGTTCAGGAAGTACACTCCAAATTTCTAGTTCGGGAATTACACTCTAAATTTCTAGGTCAGGAAGTACACTCCAAATTTCTGGCTCAGGAAGTAGACTCTGAATTTCAGCCTTATCAAGTAGACTCTAAACTTCAGGCTCAACAAGTAGACTATGAATTTCTGGCTCAGGAGGTAGACTATGAACTTCAGGCTCAGCAAGTAGACTCCGAACTTCAGGCTCAACAAGTAGATTCCAAACTTCATGTTTAGCAAGTAGACTCCGAACTTCAGGCTCAGCAAGTAGACTTCAAATTTCAGGCTCAGGAGGTAGACTCTGAACTTCAGGCTCAGCAAGTGGACTTTAAACTTCTGGCTCAACAAGTAGACTCTGAATTTATGGCTCACGAAATAGACTCCAAATTTATAGCTCAGGAAGTAGACTCCGAATTTCTGGCTCATGAAGTAGACTCTGAATTTTCTCAGAATTTTTCTTAGTGAAAAACATCAATCCTCTTCACCATTTCTTCAACAGCTTTTATCATGATGATTTTCATGATTTGTGAGAACTTTAAGATCATTAAAGCATCGTCTGATTTTGTTAAGAAAGTTTGAGATACTTTCTTAACTTCTGACTTCTTATTCTTCAACATAATATTCTTTAAGGAAATATTCAGCAACCAACAACTTCAACTTTCTATAACTCAAAAACATTCTTCAACAAAAATATTAGTTTTCAACAAATACAAAACTTTGTTAAACAAAAAACCACAATGGTTCTTCAATAAGGGACACAGTTGGCTGATCTGTGTAGAAGGGAAACACAGCCAGGGGCCGAGTGAAGAGGGACACAGTGTGTACCTCCTCTACATGTTATGTACCCCTACATGGGTTAAAAATCTATGTAGATAGGATACACTTTCAGGTTCTCGGGCGGACTCACACATTGTGTGTACCTCAGTGCACGCCATGTACTCTTAGGAGATCCTCTTAGGATCTTCTGGTTTCTGTATCTTCTTCTTTGGGATTTAGATTCAGGCTTGTGAATAGCCTATCCTGAGTGTTTTCCATGCATAACTCTATGATGATCTCCATTATAGCTTATAAGATACGAGGTGGTGTAAATAAAGCAAGATTCTCATAAAGAAGTACTAAGCTGATGTTGGATATTGGTGTGGTTTGTGAAGAGAGAGATACTAGGACTGGTACTCCCTTGTATCTTTAGGGTACGAGTTTCCCTTACCTATCTTCTTAGGAAGATATGGGACTCCCAACATCATGGGCATGGGTTCATTGCCTTTGGGGTAGTTTCCTCCCAGGGGTGTTACTCCCCCGATGGACTAGGGTGTAGGTTTCCCCATGATATTCGTGAAGATGGATAGTACTACCCAATTGGATCAGGGAATGGGTCCTTCATATATGATATATAGATAGAGTTGGTACTCCCCTACTATGTTAGGGAATGAGTTATCTATTCTAGGAATCGATACTCCCCTGTCATTCTAGGGTGTGGGTCCTCTATATGTATTGTTCCGACAGAGTCGGTACTCCCCAATCATGTTAGAGAGTGGGTCCTTAAGCCTAGGGTCAGTACTCCCCTATCGTATCAGGGTGTGGGTCCCCCATAGTGAATGATCTAAAAAAGTCGGTACTCCCCTGTCCTACCAGGGTGCGGGTCCTCTAGCCACTAAATGGTACTCCCCTACCATGTTAGGGTGTGGGTCCTCGATCCATAGAGTGGTACTCCCCTATCGTATCAGGGTGCGGTTCCTCTATTTTCTGAGTAGTAATCCCCTATTGGATTAGGGTGTGGGTCCTCACTTTCAGATTAGTACTTCCCCGTCTCCAAGTAATAGTGAGGAGAGGGTCCTCCATTGGAGTTAGAGCTCCCTCAACTGTGGGATATAGTTATAAGGAGTGGGTCCCTCCACTTGATATAAATGATACCTAGATTTGAGTTAGTGCTCTCTCAATAGAATGAGGTGCGAGCCACTCCATACAATAGTGAGAATGGTTTTGAAGGTTAGTTTGGAGCAGTACTCCCTTGACTGCAGGGCGGTGGTGAGGTGTGGGTCCCTCCATTCTCTCTTATTATAGAGGATGCATGTGGTGCATATTCTGGAGTAGTACTCCCTCAATTGTGTGTATTGGTGAGGGGTGGAACTCTTCACTTGGGTTTTTCTAGATTGCACCACGCACAAGGTAACAACGACAGGACCTCTGGTGCTAAGCACTAGAGCTGAACCTAGTAAGATGTTCCTAATGGAGCATGTTCTTTCAAACATATGATTGGGAATGGTAAGGTTGTTCCTGATGGAGTGTATCTCTTTGACGGGTGCCATTTGGAATGGTTGAGCTCATGGAGTGTGTTCTTCGGGTTTCTTAATATGGTTAGAGCTTACGAAGAGAATCCTATTGCTGGATATGAGGTTGGAACCTCACGAGACTTAGTGTATGAGATGAGTATATCTGGGATTTTTTTGGGAGTCCTTACAACATTGTCACATGTTGGTGTTAACACTCCTTTTAGACTGAGATTAATTGTCATGTAAAGATGAGGGTGGTTCAAGGTAGAGCTTCTCTCTCTAAATTGGGGGTCCATTTTCCTAGGTCGAATAGCCTATTGCCTTTCAGTTTCTCTCTTTTTCTTTTGGGGTTTTTAGGGTGCCTACTGAGTATTTTTATACTCATCCCTACACAGGATTTTTCTGCACATGTTTTGTGTCTTGTACAGACCACAAGCCTTTTGATGGATTCCAAGAAGGACCCTAGGTAGGAAGATATTAGTGAGATAGGAAGACCAAGGTGTTTACTAAGGCTAGTCCAAGGATATTTCCAATAGTTGTAGTTGAAAACGATCCCCTCCTTCTAAGCAAGTTAGATGCATTTATAGTTTTCTTTGGTGGGCGATGTTTTTCCCTTCTTTCACTTTTAGTACTTTTGTTGTACTATGGTTGTGGGATTTAGATTTATGCATGCATTGGTTGCTTTTGGTTTTTATATTTCATCATTTTTGTGAGCTTGGAGATGTGTGCGTGCGTACAGGTACATAGGCAATGCCTCCCATGTTAGCGATATGCCTACTCGATGCTAGTAACCAGCCCATGCCCTATTGGAGGTGGTCTTGAGGAGTTATGGCTTGGGCCCCATCCCATTGGTTCATGACAGAGGTGAATTAGAGATAGCTGGTTCCACATTTGGACCATAGTGTCATGAGTTTGGTTTGGGTTGCATAGTGATAGCGTCAGGTTGTTTTGAGTTAGGCTCTTAGGCCATAAGTTCTAGTGTTGGTGTGATGGCCAATGTATCCATTCACTAGGTCTCTGATAATTTTCTTTTCGACTCGGTACATTAGGACACTAGTCGTTGGGAAATAAATGGTACATGCATCATATAAGACCAAGTTTTGATTTTTCCTATCCTTCATGAGTCAGCTCCCCGGATATAATCTTTGAGCATGGTGAATCTTGATTCTATTTTAGGTTTCCTCCATGAAGATAGCTAGATAGGATTCTACAATGTGATTGTGATGACAATCTACCCTATGATGAGGCTTTAATGTAGCGCACTGATTTTGGGGCATTACCTCTAGGTGGTCTACCGATGGTTCCACCACCTATTGAGCACCAGGTTTTACCAGCAGTTAAGTCCAAGGATGTGCATAGGATGAGCGCATTACATGAGTTTCAAAGGCAGTGACCTCTGAGGTACTGGGGTGATACAGACCCCTAAGTAGCAGATGACTAGCTCGAGGCTGTCACATGAGTTTTCCGCTTAGTGAGGACACCTCCCGATCAGATGGTGGTCCTAACAGTGAGCCTTCTACAGGGTTTGAACGAGTGATGGTGAAGTCTTATGATACAGTCTCATGAAGAGGTGATGCTAACTTGGGAGGATTTTGAGTGACTCTTTAGGGAAGTGTTTTACCCAACCACATTGAGATTAGTGCGTATCTAGGAGCTTCTACAACTTCAGAAGGGTGTCATGACAGTGGCAGAGTTTTCAGAAAGGTTCACTGACTTATCGTGATACTCCTTGGATATGGTTTGAGATCTATTATTCAGAGCATGGACCTTAAAGTAGGTCTTTCATTGTGAGATTAGGGCATCTGTGATTCTTTTATGCATTCCCACCTTTGCTGGAGTGATGGAGCGAGCTCTGGTAGTGGAAAGTTTCCTGGCTGAGGAACATGTGGATGTGACCCGTAGTAGTGGTCATGAGGGTGAGGCATTTACAAGAGTTGGTAGATTACTAGTAATAGGATCAAAATGTAGGAGGCATACCCATACCCAAAAATAGATGTGCGGGTCTGTAGTGAATGAGCATCATTGAGGATCTAGTCAACATAGGAGTGGTGATGTTACACTTGCGATTAACGGGGAAATCTCACTAGAGATTTCCCAACCTTCCATGCTGCTGAGAGGGATCTGGATGATAAGACACCTTGGCAGAGACAATTCTTGGAGTAGGGAGTTCCGAAAGGTGGCAGACGAGGCGGAGGAGATGAACGAGTGGAAGTTAGTGGCAGAAAGTTCAAGGTGTTTCCACCACCACCCTCAGATGGTCCACAACAATCTCAGGGAGCTGGAGGACGTGAGTGAGGACAACTGCATTTCGTAGAGGCCTTTGACCTAGAATCTCTAAGGATGAATAGAGGTAAACATTGTTTCCTTTATACTTTTTACATTAGTAATTATTACACTGTTGTGGCTAATATTTTCTTTCCACCTCTTGCTTGAGGTTTACCCAGAGTGATGTGGGGCATCGGTAAATCCCTATATTGGTAGTTTTGACAGAGGGCCCAGTAATAGCCAGTGTGTGTTTGGGAAGCCCTTTGTTTTCCATTAATAACCTCAGGTGTTTGGCATCAGTTTTTTACTTGACATGCTTGAGGAGGATGTGGTGTAGTTTGACGTAGATTTGAACTCATGAGGAAGAGGGAGGCTTTCCCCATCGATACACATTTTTTATGTGACCAAAACCGTGTTAGTGAGTCAATGCTGCCCAAAGTGGATAGTATTGAAGTGTGGTGGATAAGTTCCTTATATTTTCATGTTCAAGGAGAGGTTATGCGACAAAGTTTCAGAGTAGGTCCTAGCCTTGGCAGTGGAGTTTCCCTACTCAACTTCTTTAGTTTAGCATCCCTGGGAGAGGGATATCCTTGCTTAGAATCATTTTTAGTGGTATATTTAGACCCTATGATGTTTCCATAGTGTGGATTGGTTTCCTACCATCCATACTCAGATGAGGTTCCATTAGTGGGTGTGGTAGTGTTTCTGTTTTGGCAAGCTATGTTGCAGTTGGAGGTTTGTAGATGAAGGGTATGGTAAGACCCAATGTTCTCTTGGGTAGCCCCATTTTGTTTGTGAATACCCTCACATGTTTAATGTCAACCTTGAATGAAAAATGATTGAGGAGGATATTGTATAGTCCGTCCAGTGGTGGATGTGAACTATGGGGTTCCGTTAGTATCTACATCAGGATTAGCGAGCTGGTGTACCGCCAGACCCCATGACTGTAGAAGGATTTTGGTGCTTGGTTCTTTACCACATGTCACAGTTAAGGAGATATGTTCCCATTTGTTTCACGATATTGTCCTGTTAAAATCTATATATAAGAGTGATTTGATCTTGGTGGTTCCTTAATGTGTGTGCTTGTAATAAGCACAATAACCCTTAGTAAGCTCACTGACATGGGAGTCCAGTAGAGAGATTAGTTTCTTCCCATGTGCTTAAGATTTCACTTTTAGGGGAAGAAAATACCTAATGTGGGGAGAATGTAATGACTTGGGTTTTCACCCATAATACTTTATAATATTCCAAAGAATATTTCTGAAGCCGAGCACTAAGTCGGTGTGGTAAGCTGGGGCCCAGGGAGCCTCAGTGCGGCAATATTAAAAATATTAAATATTTTTTGTTGCACACACGTAGTTTCTCATTGAAAATAAATAAATCATGTTCGGAGTCTCAGATCAAATTTTTGAGACCATGGTTGCATCCATAACATCATCTTTACCCTAGGTACTACCTAAGGTCATCCACACTGGGAGTTTTGATTAAGGGCCATTTTGGCGACGTGGTGTGAAAGGGGAATTAGTTGGTTTAATTAAATTAAAAAAATTCCTTCTCCCCCCAACCCTTAGATACACTGCACACTAGGGAGGAGTGAATCATCCTCTCCTACCTATTCTCCTATTTGGAGACCAATGAAACTGATGCCAAATCGAAGAAGCAAGGTGCTGCTGATCTATTTTTCTGATGTATATCATCATCAGATCGAGGAGCAGTAGGATCCAAGTGTTATTATTCATCCAAAGCTTTGGTGTTTCACCAAAGAGGTAGGAGTATTTGATTTTTGGTCCCAATACCTTTTGTTATACACTTTTTAAGGTTGTAAAGCCCAAATAAAATCACTATTGATCCCTGCTAGGTAGATCTATGAGTTTTGGGTAAGAACAGGATGAATTGTGGTGTTTTGCAGGTAATTAACGACTGGAATTACCATCTACATGGTGTGTAGTTCAGTGAAACATGTCATGCAGATCTTCTTGTTCGGGGAAGATGAACATTTGGGACTACACGCCATGTATGGGTGTTACACGCCGTGTAGTGCCCTAAACTATGTGACCATGGGACATAGCTTGGGTTAGCCATGTAAAAATACATGGCTATATACTAACACATGACCATGGTACATGGACATGGGGTCCAGTACATGGAAATGGGAAAAATACATGGGAAGGTGGATGTTTAGCCTGAACATGCCATGTAGTATGGGATACATAGTGTGAAGGGACACAGTTGGCTGATCCGTGTAGAAGGACAACACGACCAGGGGCTGAGTGAAGAGGGACACGACATGTACCTCCTCTACACACCATGTAACCCTACATGAGTTACAAATATGTATAGACAAGATACAAATCTAGGTGCTCGGGTGGGATCACATGCCGTGTGTGCCCCAGTGCATGCTGTGTACTCCTAGGAGATCCTCCTGAGATCTTCCGCCTTCCGTATCTTCTTCTACGGGATTTGGATTCAGGCTTGTGAGTTGCCTATCCTGAGTGTTTTTCCACATATAACGTGATGGTGACCTCCATTATATATTATAGGATATAAGGTGGTGTAAATTGAGTGATATTCTTATGAATCATTATTAAGATGATGTTGGAGATCGGCCTGGTTTGTGAAGATAGAGACGCTGGGATTGGAAATTATATGTATCTTCACGGTGTGGGTTTACCTTACCTCTATAATTAGGTAGATATGGGACTCCCCAAATCATGGGTGTGGGTTTTTTTTCCTTTGGGGTAGTTTCCTATAGGGGTGTTACTCCTCCGATGGACTAGGACTCAGGTTTCCCCATGATGTTCGTGAAGATGGACAATACTCTCAGGTTGGATCAAGGCGTGGGTCCTCCATAAATAACATATAGATAGAGTGGGTACTCCCCTACTATGTTAGGGTATAAGTCTTCTATTCTAGGATTTGGTACTCCCCTATCATTCTAGGGTTTAGGTCCTCCATATGTATTGTTTCAGCAGAGTCAGTACTCCCCTACCATGTTAGGTAGCGGGTCCTCAAGCTTGGGGTCGATACCCCCCTATCGTATCTGGGTGCAGGTCCCACATAGAGAATGAGCTAGAAGATTCATTAATCCCCTATAATACCAGGGTACAGGTCCTCTATGAATTGAATAGTACTCCCCTATTGGGTTAGGGTGTGGGTCCTCAATCCACAGAGTGGTACTCTCCTATCATATTAGGGGGTGGGTTCTCCATTCTCTGAGTAATACTCCCCTATTGGACCAGGTCACAGGTCCTCACTTTCAGAGTAGTACTCCCCCATCTCTAATTAGCAGCAGGGAGTGGGTCCTCCATTGGAGTTGGATCTCCATCAAATGTGGGATACAATTACAAGGAGTGGGGCCCTCCAATTGATATGAATGATACCTAGATTAGAGTTAGTTCTCCCTTGACGGACTGAGGTGTGGGCCACTCCATACAGAAGCGACAAATGTTTTGATGGTTAGTTAGGAGAAGTACTCCCTTAACTGAGAGGCAGTTGAGAGGTACATGTTCCTATGTTCTCTCTTGTTAGAGAGGATGCATGCAATGCATAGTCTAGAGTAGTGATCCCTCAAATGTGTGCAGTGGTAAGGGGAGGGCCTCTCCACTTGGGTTTCTCTATATTGTGTTAGGCGTAAGGTAATGACGACATGACCTCTGGTGCAGGGCACTAGGGATAGACCTAGTATGATGTTCCTAATGGAGCATGTTATCTCGGACGTACCATTAGGAATGGTATGGTTATTCCCAATGGATTATATCTATCAGATAGGTTCCAAATGGAATGGCTGAGCATGTGGAGTGTGTTCTCCTAGTTTTATGTTATTGTTAGAGCCTACAAATAGAATCTTGTTGTTGGTTATGAGGTTGGAACCTTATGAGACTTAGTGTTTGAGATGAGTATATCTGGGAGATTTATGGGAGTCCTTACACTGTTGTCACTTATTGGGGTTGACACCACTTGTCGAATGAGTTGACTTGTTATATACAGTCAAGGGTGGTTCGAGATAGAGTTTCTCTCTCTTGATTGGGGTTCCCTCTAGCTAGGTCAAGCAAAATGTTGCCTTTCAGTTGCTCCTTTTTTATTTTGAGGTTTCCGGGGCACCTACTAAGTATTTTTATACTCACCCCTACATGGGATTTTCCCACACATGTTTTGTGTATTGTGAAGACCATAGGCCTTTCAACGGAGTTCATGAAGGACCTGAGGTAGGAAAACCTTAGTGAGATAGATAGACAAAGGTGTTTACCAGAGCTGGGTCGAGGAGATTTCTGGCAGTTGCAGTTGACAATGATCCCCTCCTTTTGAGCAGGTTGGATCCTTTTATAGTTTTCTTTGGTGGGAACTATTTTTTACCTTCTTTTTCTTTCAGTACTTTCGTTGTACTCTGGTTGTGGGATTTATATGTATACATGCATTCGTTACTTTTGGTTTTTACATTTATGCATTTTTGTGAGCTTAGATATGTGTGTGTACATACAGGTACATAGGTAATGCCTCTCATGTTAGTGATATTCCTACTCGGTGCTTGTCGCTAGCCCCTGGCCTATATAAATATAAATATGTATAAATATTTACAAATATATATAAATATACACAAATACTTATATATATATATTTACATATATTTGAATATACACATAAAAATAGATTTTTTATTGACACACACATGTTTATATATAAAAATTACTTGCATAGGTGTGTATATATATATATATATATAAATTTATGCATTTTTTAAGGTAAATAAAATTGATAATTATTTATTTTAAATGAAATTAATAAAAAATATTTATTTCTATTTGGTTTATATGTTGAAAAATACATTTCTATGTAAATATGTATTTATACAAGTGATTTATTATAAGTAAATATAGGAAAATATGCATATATTTAATTATAAATAAAACTAAATTATGAAAAAAATAAAATTTCAAAACCATAATATCAATATAAACATAATCTCTGGGAATAAATTTAGTATCCATCAAAAAAGGCAATAAGACCCCCTTAAACGAGGCTGAAAAGCCATCAAATGTTAAAAAATTATGGTACCCCAACTAAAAAATCATATTTGGAGCCATTTGGGCCCTCTTTTGTTCTTGAAAAAATAGTGACTGAGGTCCCACTAATCAACATGGTGTAGATCTCATCACAAGCTTCAATTTGATATGTGGTAGAGCTCAAAAAATACCCAAATCAAAAGTTATGACCGTTTGAAGTTCAAGTTTGATTTTATAATTTTTTAAAAACTATAATAATTTTAATTCATGTAAATTTTACAAAATTTAAATCTAATTTGGTTTTATTTCATTTCATATGATTCAATTTGACTTGTTGAGGAGCTAAAATGGACTCCCGGATCAAAATTTATGGTCAATTGATATCAAAGTCTGATTTTCAACTTATTAAACATTTGTTTTAACTTTAAAATTATTATTAACTAATAATTATAAATATTTATCAATTAAGAAATTATAATTAATTAAAGTTATAAATAATAAAATATATATGCTAGTAAATAATAAATAATAACTAATAAATTATAATTAAATATATTTTTTAATTTTTTTCCTTTAAATTAGGGGCAGTTTTTTTAAACCACCGCTATTTCCCAATGATTTTTAAAAAACCTCCACTAAAAAAATTATTTTTTTTGAAAAAATAATAAAAAAATTAAAAAATAAATAAAAAACATTTAGCGATGGTTTTAATAACTACCACTAAAAAACTGCTGGTAAATTTTTTTGGGAAAACATTTAGCAGTAGTTTTCAAAAACCACCATGAAAAAACCGTCGCTAAATGCCTATTTTGGTGTAGTGAGGGGTGAATGAGTGATGAATTTTTCTTTTAAGTCTCATTTCTTTTGAAATAAACTTTACCTCCAATTAAAGAATTATCACTTTCTTGAAAATAAAACATTCACACATCCACAATAACACAAGTATTTATATGGTTCACTACTCAACAAGTTTAGCTATGTACTTGACATGATTTGGAAATAATCTAATACCAAAAAATAGACTAGAAAACAATCCTTTTATATAGATACAACAAGTAAGATATACCCTTACACTTGTGTGGAACTACGATCAATACAACAATGCATGTTCTTCTTATAGCATGAATGATGTAATACAATTTTGTGTAATAAGTAATGAAAACATTAACAGTTGGTTTAAAACATGTTTCTATGCTGCCTTATCAACTTTAAAATTTGAGATTATTTAAAAAAAAATCTTCACTTTTCTACCCAACAACAGGTAAGAACTTCACTTTTGGACTTTGTACAAAACTTAGTCTGATGGCTCAGTCTGATTCCCTAGTCTGATTGCTCAGTACAAAAAACTGATAAGGAAATAATACACTGAAAACAATTTTGAACCACTTCAAACTTTCCCCAAAAAGGTTAGTCTGATGACTTAGTATGATCCCATAACTCTAGCGACTATTCTTTCTTACTCTTCTTCTTTCTAGTAAACCTCCTCAGGAAAGCTCAATCTGAAAACTTATTCTCTCCTTGAAAAATTCCAATGCTTTCTCTCTTTCTTCATACGTGAATAATACCAGTGTCAAAAAGGACAATGGACTTTCTACTATTTATAGGTGCATCCAAAGTGGTATGGGTTGGAATCTAAAAAGTTTCCCCACTCAAACAAATTTACTTAACTTAAAATTTTACCTTCATTTTGGTTCAATCTTTGACTTCTTCAGCACTTCTCAATTCTTATCAATTCTTCCAAAAAATTCTCAAAACATCTACCAGATTTATATTTTCTAACCAGTCTTAAGTACAATACCGAAATTCATTCTGATAAAAATCTTCATTATGATGAAATCATGTGAAGAACTGAAGACTACTCATTGTGATGCTCCATACTAACTTGTGAATTTGCCAGCAACTTGTTCTAATATAGGAACATACTCCAGCTTCAATTCATTATTCTCTATGCGCTCTTTGATGAAGTGATATTTGATATCATTATTTTTCATGTGAAAGTTGTGTTAGATTTATTATAAGTTTTATAACACTTTTATTATCAAAACCTAATAGAATAGGTAACTTCACTTCAACAAGTAAGTCTTCCAATTGAGTCTTTATCCACATAAGTTGAGTAGCAGCTTGAGTGACAACAACATACCCAGCTTTAGCTGTGCTAAGAGTTACTAAAGTTTGTTTCTTAGTATTCTAACTTACACAAATTTTCCCTATAAATAAAACCCCACTAGATGTAGATCTTTCATCATCAACACTTCATTCCCAATCAGCATTTGTGTAACAAAAAACTTAATACCTTCTGAGCTATCACACATGATTCTGAAATATGTTATGCCTTTGATATATCTGAGATTTTTTTTCTAGCCAATATATGTGATTATTTTGGAGCACTTTGTAATATTGAACATAAGGTAAAAATATAAACAATGTCTAGTCTTGAGGTAATAAAAAACAACAAACTTCCAATCAGTTTCTGAAACTCTTTGAAGTAAAATTCTTTACCTTCTTAATCTTTAGTCAACTTCATTCCCATTGAAATTGGTGCAGAAACAAGTATTTAATTTTCCATTCCAAACTTCATAAGAAGTTCCTTAACATATTTTTATTGAGAAATAAATATGTGTTTCTTATTTTTTGAGATTTTTAACCCAAAAAATTATTTCATTTCACCAAGCATGGACATTTCAGACAACTCTTTCATCTCTTCCGCAAACCTTTCACAATTTCTTTCATCATTATCAACAAATATTATATCATCAGTATTTGCAATTACAATGAGGGAAATCTCTTGAATTTATTTTATGTATAGATTACTATTAACCCTTCCTTTATTAAAATCCAACTTCTTTAAGTAGGTATCCAATTTAGAATACCAATATCTTAGAGATCGACTTATACCATACAAGGATTTCTTTAACTTGCACACATAAATTTCATTCTTTCTAATAAAAAATCCACAAGGTTATTCAATAGAAAATTCTTCATCAAGTTATCCATTAATAAAATATTACTTCACATCCATATGAAAAAATTTGTATCGTTTATATGAAGAAATAACAAGAAATATTTTTATTGTTTCTAACCTTTAAATGGGGGAAAAATTCTCATTAAAATCAATACCTTTAATTTGTGAGTAAACTTTAAACACCAATTTTTTTTATTTCTTATAAATTCACCATCTTCATTAAATTTTTTCCAGAACACCCATTTTGTACCAATAACATTATTATCATTTGGATTAGGTATGAGTTCCCAAGTATCATTCTTCTCAATCTGATCCAAATATTTATTCATAGACTGAATCCATTACAGATTCTCAAAGGATTCTATAACATCTTTCATCTCAACTTTTGAATACAAAGAAGTATGTGTAATAACTTTTGATGTTATTTTTTTTTAACCTTTTGATGTTGATCACCAATACTTTTTTGAGCTTCCATTTTCTTCCTCATCCCAGGATGAGATGTTTTCAGATTCTTCTTCATCACTATAATAAATTGAGTTTTATTCTTCTTCATGTGTGGGATTACAATATTTTTCATCCTTATTATATATATATATATATTTTCATCTTCTTAATATTCCTCATCTACATGTATTTGTGACATATCTTCCCCATCTTTTTCAACAACTTTCATATCAACAGAGTCAACTAATCTTCCTATTTATTTGTTGAAACATCTATATCCTCTTCTTTCTAGAGTATAGACAAGAAATATTCCATCTTCACCTCTCTGATCAAACTTTACAAGGTTTCCAACATTATTCTTTATGATATAGGGACTCCCAAAAACTATTAAGTGTTTTGAACTTGTAGTTTTGTCAAAGAACATGTCATAAGGATTCATATTAGAACTTGGCCTGTAGAAGCACCATCCCTAAATATAAATATTTGTTCTCATAGATTACCCCCAAAATTAATGACAAAGACCATGTTCAAGTAACATAGTATATCCAATTTCAACTAAACTTATATTCTTCCTTTTAGGAACACCATTTTGTTGTGGTGTGTATGGTGTACTGAACTCATACCGAATTCTATGTTTTTCAGGATAACTTATTAACTATTCATTTTTGTATTCACCACAATTATACATTCTCAACTTCTTCATAGAATACCCATATTCATTCTAATATCTTCTCCTAAAACTCTTAAACATATTCATAGTATCTAACTTATGTTTCAAATACATAACATAAGTAATTCAAGTTAAATCATCAATGAAATAAATGAAGTACTTATATACTAAAGTTTATTGTTTTCTCATTGGCCCAAATATATTAGAATAGATAAGTTTTGGGTGTTGAGTTGAATGAATGTCAACTTTATTATACACAAAGTTTGTTATATATACTTTCTAAAAAATTGTGCAACACCGATATATTCTTCTTGACATATCAGGAATACCTCAAACTCTGTCTCGCTTTGATAACATTCTCATGTTTCTATAACACATATGACCGATCATTTTATGTAATAATTGATTTTATTCTATCATGTTTAAGTAACATGAATTCTGAAATTCACAAACTTGAAACAAATTCCCTTTTGTACCTTGTCCTCTTATAACAACTTTTACATCTTCCTCTATTTTAAAAAAAACCATATTTTCTAAAAACAACTTTATTGTCTTAATCAAAAAATTTAAAAATACTCAACATATTGTTTTCTAACCCATAAAAAACAAAGTTTTCTCATATTTCAACTTTACTTCCCTAATAATAGGGGATCCAAATTCTTTCATTCGGAGAGATTCATTATTTCCAAATGTCATTGTCCCTTATTTGAAGTATTTCAAATTCTTCAACAATTTCAAATATCCTATCATGTAAGAAGAACACCCACTATCCAAGATCCAAGGATGCTCTCATTTTGTATCTTTGAGAGAGTTTTATACAACAATAGTTTTTTATTTTCTTTTATGATTCTTCACATCCAAATTCAGAGAATTGTCATAAACCTTTTGTTATACTGGTAAAAAAAGACACCATTTTACAAGATGTATAGGTTGTTCACATATTTCACAAATTTTTTCTAAAGGTTGGAACCTATTTTCAACTTTCAAAACATCCTTCTCAGATTTCTTCAAACCATATTTCTTAGATTTATTCCTTTGAGAGGATTGAATCCCCCTTAAAATTTTCATTTTATAACTCATTGAATAGTTGTAATTTTTTTTAATTAAACCAACACAGACTTTCCACATGCCCAAATCCACCACAATACCAGTGATATCCATAGAAAGATTACTTTCATATGAAACTTTCATATTGTCTAGAATTGTGAGTATTTTTTTCATAAAATTTATTTTCTTTCACTTCTGAACTTTTTTGACCCCCAAACTTTCTGCTATCACCCAAATTCTTCTTCTTCAATTCGGATTTCTTCCCAAAATTATTGGATTTAGTAGTGGTAAAACTTTTCCAAACTCTGAAATTTTAAAAACTTTTTAAATTCCAACTTTGTTGGTTTAGGCCACATTCATGATTTTCTCAACCTTATTATTCTTAGGAACATTTTAAAATTTATTTCTAAACATTGAAGATAACTTTTAATCCTTTTTAGGTTCACATTTTCCATAACTTTCACCAACTTCGGAGATAGAGTTCTTGAAACATGTAAATACTTGCTCATATTTAGAAATATGTTATTGAACAAGTTACAACTATTCTTCTTTTTTCCTTCAAATTTACCGTAAGATTTTCATTTTTATTCCTATATTTATCAAGATACTTCTTCAGACAATCAACTTCTTCCAAAAATTTAACTTTCTATTCAGGAAACCATTCTTGATTGTTTGATGTAGAAATTTCCTTATTCAAATGATTGATTTCTCTTTATAGACTTACTATATTCCTCAGATATTATTTCAATTATATTTTTAGATAAAAGTCAAGCTTATTCTCTTCTTATTTGGAACCAATAATTCCAAACTCTTCATTATTAACTATTTCAATTAAAGTATTTTCTCTAGAAATCTCAGTAAAATTTTCATCTTCAACTTCGTTGCCTTCATTTTCATGATATTTAGACAAAAATATTATCCTTTTGTATTTGAATAACATTTTTTCCTTTCCATTTAAAAAGGATTTATAATTATCACCATGTTTCTTCCCATATATTCTTAGCCTTTTTTCATCTTCATCACTATCTTCTTCATTCTTTCTATGAGGATAATTACCAACAAAGTGCCTGACGACTCCACATTCAAAAACTTTTAAGGGAATTTTCCATTTATAATTTCTTGTAAATCTTTCCAAATTTTTAGAAAACAAGGATAAAAACTCATCAATATTATTACATACCTTATTTTTGGATTCAAAATCCCCAGCTTCTTCCTCTTCATGATTCTTTTTAGACTTTCCTTGCTTAACATCTTTGAAGGAAATTTCTCAATCAACTTTTTCTTAGATTTTCATAACTTTATACCTTATCATTTAATAAGTAATGAGAGTAATGTGAAGGTCATCAAAATATAGATTTTTAGGATCTCTATCTTCAAGATATGAAACTTTTACATCAAACTTATCAGGAATAATTATCAAGATATTTTCAACCATAGTTGAGTCCTTAAACTTTTCACCAAGAAATATTATGGTGCTCAAAATACTATTCACCCTTATAAATAAGTCACAAATAGATTCATACTCTCCCATTTTATAATCTTCATAATTTATCTTTCAAATTTGTAACTTTTAATTCTTCACCTTTATGTTTCCTTTATAAGTGTTCTTCAACTTTTTCTAGATACCTTTGGTGGTATCAACTCCCTTCACTTTTAAAAATTCACTTTCAGAAAGTGATGAGAGTAAAGAATTCATAACTCTTACATAATTCTTAAGATTATTCTTATCTACAGATGTGAGAGGAATTTTTTCATAAATAGGAAGAAATCTATCTGTCGCAGCCTCCAAAACATCATACCCAAGAGACATTAGATATGGAAACATTCTATATTTCTAGATATGATAGTTATTTACATCAAACACAAGAATCCTCTTATCATTCACACACTTTATATTTCATATTACAACTTCTCTTCAAAAACTTTATCAAAGATAAAAATAAAGGGAACCTACCTTTGATACCAATTGTTAAGGCCCAACCAGGATCAATATATCACTGAGAGGGGGGGGGGGGGGTGAATTAGTGATACCTTTTTCTTTTAAGTATTATTTAATTTAAAACAACCTTTTCATCCTGTAAAATAATTATCAATTTTTTGAAAAAAACATTCACACATCCATAAGAACATAAGTATCTATAAGGTTCACTACTTAATAAGAGTAGTTATGTCTTTGTAATGGTTTGAAAACAATCCAATACCACACAATCCAGTAGAAAAAAATCCTTTTGTTTAGATACAACAATTAGGATATACCCTTACACTTGTGTAGAACTATGATTAATAAAATAGTGCATGTGATTATTCTAGAACTAATTATATAATATAAGTTTGTGTAACAAGTAATGAAACCTTTAATAGTTGGTTCAAAACATGTTATTGTGTTGAATTATCAACTTCTACATATGTGATTCTTCAAAACAAACTTCTTCACTCTCCTACCCAGCAACAGGTAAGAAATTCACTTTTTAACTTCGTACAAAGCTCAATTCGATGGTTTAGTATGACTCCCTAGTCTGATTGCACAGTGTAAAAAGTAGATAAGGAAATAATAATTTTAAAATAATTTTAAACCACTTAAAACTTTCCCCAAAAATGTTAGTCTAATGACATGGTTTAATTTAATAAATCTTGACAATATTCTTCCTTACACTTCCTCTATTCAAAAAACCACCTCAAGAAAGCTCAATCTGTAATCTTATTCTCACTTTTAAAACTTTCAGTTCTTTTTATCTTTCTTCACTCATGAAAAATACCAATTTCATAAAGTAAAATATACTTTTTACTATTTATAGGTGCACTAAAAGTTGTATGGTTAAGAATATATAAAGCCTTACCACTCAACCAAATTTCATTAACTTCAAATTTCACCTTTATTTTGGCTCCATCTTTGAATTCTTCAGTGCTTATCAATTTTTATCAATTATTCTTGGAACTTCTCGAAATATCTGCCAGCTTCAGACTTCCTAAACATTCTTCAGTATGATACCAAAAGTCATTCCAATGAAAATATTCATTATAATGAAAACATATGCAGAACTAAAGACTACTCATTATGATGTTCCATAAAAACTTGTTAAAAAAATGAATGGCTTCTCATTATGATGCTTCATATCAACTAAAATACATAAAAATTTGAAACCATTATACCATAAACATCATTACAACTTTTTTAGTGTTCAAAATAACCTTTGACAATACTTTGGAAGAAAACAACCCCTTAACAACACATTCAGAAAACCTTCAAAGTATTTCCACTTTTCAATTCCTAAAAATGATGATCCTACATCCAATGAAGTTTAGTATACAATGAATTATTGGTTTTAACATGAATCTGATGGATTAGTTTTTGTTTCATTTTTACGAATTGGTGTAAGTGAGATTCTGATGATTTGACACTACTTCTTTTCTAATAACTCTTGATCTAATTTTAATACAATACAAACTGATGAAAATTACCAACTACATTATTGATATTATTTCGATTGATCAGTCTCTAATCTCTTCCATTTAATCAGTCTCAACAACTCCCAAATTTTCTTATTAAATGGTCCCAACAATCTCTACTTATTGATCTGATTCTACAAATCATTCTTGTTCCGCCTTCGATGGATTGGTGGCACCCCATGTCCGATGGGCTGGTGTCCGCAATGAATTATTTTTCTAGAATTCATCCAACTAATGATTTATCCTGTGAATTGTTTCTTTTGGAAGATCATATGGTTTTATGAATTGATCAGTTCTTCAGATCAGTTGATTAGTGATTCAAAAAAAATTATACTTTAACAACTTCAAACTCTACAAAATTTCTTCTTCTAGAAACTACTTCTTGTATCATGACTTATTCATGACTTTAAGAATATTAGGATCATAATAGAATTGTATGAATTAAGTTTTAAAGTTATATTACTTCCCATACTTTCAGAATCTTCTGTCTTTCCATCCATACATTGATTCGGTCACCAAAACTTGAACACCTTTTCTCCCTTTCTTTGAAAAAGATTGGATCACATGTTTACAAACAACTCATGATGTTGGAAAATTAAAAAACAATAAAGCATCATCATATTTTATATAGATTAATTGATAATCTGATATATTTACGTATATTGATTGACACTTTCATTACATACCTAAGGTGATTCTGAAACACAAATTCTTTAGACCAGAAAACCGAGACTAATGAACTTTCTTATCAAAATTACGTCTGATCTTAAGACTGTGATGATCCCTTTTATCTTATTACCAAAAATTAAAAATTGAATTGATTTATATTTAATTAAAACAAAATAAAAAACAATCAGCACAAGCTTATTTCATCATCCAAAACAAATTCCATCCAACTTGGCCCCGACATCTTCAAGTATGATGATTCGAGAATAAAAGAAAATCAGTTATAAAGAATGATGAAGATAAGAATAAAAAAATGGTGGTTTCTAAACAACTAGTTTCAACTCCCAAAAATAAGGTATATCATCATATCACTAGAAAGGATACAAATCATGAGGCCAATGAAGATACAAGTACATCAAGGTTCAAATGTTTTTTTGTTATGGAAAGTTGGGACACACTTATTATGTGTTCTCTATATCCAAGATATTTTTTCAAGAGAAATTCCAATCCAAATAGGCAAGCATAATTTCTAATAATTATTTTTATTTTAATGGATATTGATTTTTTTTGTGATGGATTAAGTCACAAAGTAATTAGTTATGCATCAATAAGGCAACAAAGGGCATCAATAATGTCTTGAATTGAAAGTAAACAAAAGTTGGAATCTTCAACCAAAAGGATATAAATTCAAAATACATTTTTAGTATTTAAATAAGAATAAGAGTTTATTGAGAAAAATATTAAGTATACACACTCATTTTTAACATGGGTATCAAAAGGAAGTTTATTTTTTTAATATTGTTGAAATCTACTTAAGAGAAACGAAAAAGTTGAGTTCATGGATCTTGTACAGTGGATGTAATTAGAACATGAATGTAAATGAAGACCTCATTTTTAATATCAATTACAAAAAATATGGTTTCATTTGTTTTGGGAACAATTAGAGTCTTATGATTGCTGGTTCTAGAAAGGCCAAAATCAGTGGCAAAGATATTGGGTGAGATGATGTTCTCTTAGTTAAGGGGATAAGTCAAAATATTCAAAGTGTTATCCAATTGTGTGACCTTGAGCTTGTGGTGGAGTTCAAATAAAGGTATGTTATATTAAAGCTAATGATGGTTCACTTATTCAATAAAGAAGTAGAACCAAGTTAAATTTATATTTTGGAGTGGAAAATTTGTGTATATTTTCCAAGGAACCGAAAAAAATGCTATAGAATAGGAGACTTGTTTATTTGAGCCAAACATATTTTGAAAATTTATCAAAGATTTTTGGGGCACATGAAATTCCATATCTCATATACGATAACACACAAATTTGTGACTCATGTCAAAAAGAGAAGATCACTCACAATACTTACAAGACAAATAAGGTGAAGTCAACAAGGTTGCTTGAGCTAGTTCACATGGATATATGTGGGATAATCTCACCAAAATAAATATATTGAAAAAGGTATTATGTGCTATTTTTTGATTATTTAAGAAATATAACATGAATTATTCCTATCACACACAAGACTAAGGTATACAGATGTACCAATCATTATCATAGAGGGGATAAAAAGATACATAGTGTGAAGATTCATAAGTTTTGAACCAATAATGGCACAAAACATATTAATCATAAAGTCAAATAATATTTTGAAAATAATTGAATTTGAAATTAGGTTTTAGTTGTTAAAACACCCCAAAAAAATGGGGCAGTGGAAAGAAGAAATCACATAATCAATAACATAGCCCAAAAAATGAATATAGAGAAGTATCTCCCATAAAGATATTGGAAATAAGTTGTTCGTAAAGTATTTCACATATCTAATAGAGAATTTCTATGTCCAAATGAAGGTATAACACCATATGAAATCTGGTATGGAAATAATCCTTCACTCAAGTACTTATGAGAGTTTAGAATTAAGTGTTTTATCCCCAAAAAAGGGATAAATATAATGTTATAAGATCAGGGTGATGAAGGCATATTTCTTGGATATTATTTAAATAGAAAATCCTATAAGTACTAAAATAAGAAACTTGAAAAAATTATTGATATTAATGATGCTATGGAGATTTAAAGTGATCAAATTATAGCTATATACGAGAAAATTTCGCATATCAACCAACCAATTTTTAAAGAAGAAAGTGATGAAGAAGCACATGGACTAGGGGGTGTTTTAAGGCATAATAAAGATTCTGATAAAAAATCCAATAGTGAGTAATATATAACTATTCTAGTAGGTTCAATAAGATTAATGAGTAGGGATGAAATCACTGAAGGTGACATTTCTAGAGACTAGTAAACCCAAGTTGAAATAATAAAAATTAAGGCTCAACAATAGGTATCTTTATTATATTTGGTGGAACCAAAATAATTTAAATAGGATACAAAGGATGATATTTTTTTCAAATCTATGAATGAAGAGCTTGATAAAATAGAGAATAATGATATATGGGAAGTTGTTCTAGGGCTAAGTGATAAGAATGTTATGAGAACTGATGCACCTAATTTGTGTATACATTTCCATATATATAATTGAAGATAAAAGCATGTTTTCAACAAATATCTATTGTTTCATGAACATATTCTTTGATTTTGGTGAATCTGTTTACTTGCAGAAGATTTCTGGCTTAATACACGGATCAAGGAAAGTTTGTGAAAATTTTGAAACTACACAGCATGTACTTTTTTACACGCCGTGTACATCCAGGCAGGGACACGGACTGAAGGAGGGAGTACATGCCCATGTCACCAGGAAGAAGATACATGCCGTGTGTGGCGGCGCTACACGCCGTGTACTACTTTCTAGAAGCAGTAGTTGCTGAAGAAGAGTCCACACGCCCATGTGGCTGTTGATGAAGACACGGCGTGTTTGAACTTTTACACATCGTGTCTGCTATTCTAGAAGGGGTTGGCGGCCAAATGAGTGCACTACATGCCGTGTATGGCGGCGCTACACGCTGTGTACACCCAACCACCAGGCAACGCCGTGTTCAAAAGTCAAAGACGACATGTTAGGCCGCCTACCCATGGAGAAATTGGCGCCAAAGCGCGTTGAAGAAAAGTACACAAAGTGTACTTTCTATACACGCCGTGTACTTTATTTTTCTATAAAAATAAGCCTTGGCCTATGGATTTTGGGATTTCAGAACCATTGAGAGGAAAGAGAAACTCTGCTATCACCATTCCCGAATCTACCAAGGTGTCATCACTCCGCCATTCCATCTTCCGATACTCTACCTCAACACCTACACGATGAATCCTTCAGGTATCATGTGTGTCGTTTCTCTCCTAAATTCTATGTATAACTAAACCCCTCATGTTGGGGCTGTGGATGATGGGATCATAATTTGTATATTATTTTATATAGTTGTGTTTGAATCATTGTAATTCATCTTACACTTCTTAAACCACTATCTAATATAACTGAGAATTCTTAGCCGGACCAAGGGAAGGATTCTCAGCGATACAAAAGAAAAGTAACGGTGAAAACATCCATGACCATTGGAAGGTTTTCACCAATTCAAATAATGGACTGGACGTAATAAAGGATTAAGGAATTTGACTACCGGACCAAGGAGTCAGCTGCTCTAATTCCAAACAAGAGGAACCGGACCAAGGAAATCTTGTAACAAAATGAAATCCTAAATGATTGAATTATTATGAACAACACAACCATTTAAACAATCTGAATAAGAACTCCTTATTCACCACAGCCCCGACACGTCTTTTCTTTCCATTTCTAAGAACTCTTTAAATTTACCCGTTGTTTTCTTTCAGACTGTATCCATTCTTCAAAGTAAATCAATTTAGTTTCAATCAAAACCCAAAATCAAACCAATCGTTTCTAAATTTTTCATACTTCACCTAATTAAGTATTAACTCAATTAAATTCATGCACACCACGGTTCCCTATGGATCGACCCCAAACTTATGCTATACTAAAGTTTTAAGAACAGGTAATTAATTTAGGATGCATATAACTTCAATCAACGATAAGAGAGACCAAATTTTGGCACTGTTGCCGGGGACACCGTTTGGTTTTAGTGCTAAGATTTAAATTTTGTTAATAATTTATTTAAGTGAAAATAAAAAAGAAACAAAAATTATCAACAATCTCTTTTCTAATCCCATTTCAAATTTTCTTTTTTATTTTTCCCTTTTAGCCTAGTTTTAGTTTTTGTGTTGTGCAGAGCTTAAAGTGTATGTTTAGACGTTTTACATGATCTAGAAGTGTCGAGTCTTCAGAATTAGTTCCGCTTGACCCAGAAATCGAACTAACCTTGCTTCATTGTCGGCGTACACACACAGAAACTCAAAACCATCAACAACAACCTATGGAGAACAAGGAAGAGGGAGCACCAGCCGTAGATGCTGCGACTGAGTATCAGTACCAGGATCAGCAGCCTCCCGCTGCTGGTCTACCGGAGAAACCTTCTGGAGCCTTCATGGAATTCCTCCCAAGGGATTACCGATGACCGCCGCAACTACTCTTCCCACGACCATACTTTTCCCCTCAGGAGCAGTTTATGCAAGCTCCACCTCATCAACAACAACCTCCAAGATGTACCCTTATGGAGTACGGAATTCCATCTATTCACGGAGCTGATACGGGCATCGTTCATCCTCCGGTCCAGGCCCAACACTTCGAGATCAAGCCTGCTATTATGCAGTTGATCCAGAACACAGTCCAATTTGGAGGCCTGGCCAGTGAGGACCTGAACGCCCATCTCTCCAACTTTCTGGAGATCTGTGACACCTTTCGGTACCATGGCGTGTCCGAGGACGCCATCCGTCTTCGCATATTCCCCTTTTCTCTATGGGATAAGGCGAAGGACTGGATTAAGGGGTTTCCACAACGATCTATCCTCACCTGGGAGGAGCTAGCCTAGGCGTTCCTGTCCAAGTACTTCCCACCATCCAAGACGGTGACACTCCGGAATGAGATTCATAACTTCCAGCAGCACGACTCCGAGTTGTTTTACGAGTCCTGGGAACGCTTCAAAGAGATGTTACAAAAATGCCCCCATCACAGACTCCCACTCTGGATGCAAGTCCAGACCTTCTACAGAGGACTTACCACAAATACCAAGTCCGGGGTGGACGCTGCTGCTGGAGGTACGGTGATGCGGAAGTCCCCTGAAGAACTATTCGAAGTACTGGAAGACATGTCAGCCAATAGCTTCTAATGGCACTCTGAGCGGGGGACTCAAAAGCGAGGTATGCACAATATTGATTCTACCACTATGTTGGCTGCTCAGTTGGACGCTGTGTCCAAGAAAATCGACGCATTGAACCTCAAAGGAGCATCTCAAGTTCAAGCGGCGCACCATCTAGCATGCGGTGATTGTGGTGATAACCACATCATGGGAGAATGCCCTGGTTCGGCTGGAGGCCCCTCGACGAGCGAGGTGAATTATGTTGCCTAAAATCGAGGGCCCAACTAGTACCAGTAGTACCAGAACCTGGCATGGCGAGATCAACAGAACACAGGCTGGGGCCAACAACAGCAGAATCCTCCACCCCAGCGACCACCCAACTACAACCAACCTCCATATCAGAACCAATTCCAAAGGCCGCAACAACCCCAGCAGGGTCCTTATCAGCAAAAAGGGTATCAAAACCCTTGTCCACAGCAGCCATGACAGCCACCTCCTCCACCAGATCAACAACTACCTCAGCAGGAGAACACCTCAAGGATAGAGGATCTAATGAATAAATTCATATCTACTGCTGAGACTCGGTTCCAGAATCAGGAAGCTTTGATTCGAGGCTTGGAGAATCAGATTGGACAATTGGCAAATCAACTCTCAGGGAGGCAGCCTAGTACACTACCGGGGAACACCAAAAAGAATCCAAGGGAGGAGGCCAATGCTATCATGCTCCGGAGTGGAAAAAAGCTCCACCAGAACCAATCAGCACAGCAAGGTGCATCCACACCCACTGTTGATGACAAAAGGTACCAATACCGACCCCTCATCATCCAAAATCCCGTAGAAGGAGACTTTACAAAATAAAGAAAAGGAAGTAATCCAACCATTCAAGCCTGCCTTACCCTTTCCGGAAAGATTGAAGCAAAGGAAGATGAACCACCAATTCAGCAAATTCATAGATGTTTTCAAGAAGCTACATATCAACATACCATTTGCAGAGGCCCTGACACAAATTCCAACATACGCCAAATTCATGAAGGAAATCCTCTCGAATAAAATGAAGATGGAGATTTGGGCGTTATTGCACTAACAAAGGAGTGCTCCGTGGTGGTTCAACATTCCATTCCTCCCAAACTCCAAGATCTAGGTAGTTTCACCATTCCTTGTACTATTGGATCCTACAAGTTTGGGAAGGCCCTCTGAGACTTAGGGGATAGCATGAACCTTATGCCCCTCAGAGTTTTCAAGAAGCTGGGACTCCACAAGCTCAAGCCTACCCGCGTCGCCCTTCAACTTGCTGATCGATCCATCAAGCACCCGAAGGGACTACTCAAGGACGTACTAGTCAAGGTGGGTAGGCTGATTCTCCCTGCTAATTTCATCATCCTTGACATGGGGGATGACCAGGAAGCACCTCTTATACTTGGAAGTCCTTTCTTGGAAACTGGGAAGGTACTGATCGATGTGCCCCAAGGGGAGCTTATTTTTCGGATAGGTGATGAAAGAGTTTCCTATAACATCCTCAAAGCCGTCAAACATGCTTCCTTGTCAGATCATGAGGACTTTTATGCAGTGTCCACCATGGTTAATCATTTTAGCGATAAAGGGGATGAACTGGTATTTTTTTTTATTTCGAATAATTTAATTGATCCAGATATTCTATTAGAATAAGCGCCAGAAGACTTGCAATTCATAGAAGGCCAGGGAGGCCACTATTGGGATCATGCAGTTGTTCTTAATAGTTTGGAACAGGACAAGGTACATCCACTTGTGCCTTTGATTTTAAAGGCACCTGAACTCGAACTGAATCCTCTTCCATCTTCTCTCAAGTATGGGTATTTATGACGTAATAAAACTTTGCATATTATACTTAATGCAGAACTATCACAGGAGAAGGAAGATGCACTTCTGCAGGTTCTCAAAAAGCGGAAGCATGCTATTGGGTGGATAGTCGCTGATCTAAAGGGCATTAGCCCTACCATTTTCACTCACAAGGTGCTACTTGAAGAGGGTTCCAAGAAATCTCGGCAACCACAATAGCGCTTGAATCCTCCCATGAAGGAAGTTGTAAAGAAGTAGGTGATCAAATTATTGGATGCAGGCATCATCTATCCCATCTTGGATAGTCTGTGGGTGAGTCCTCTCCAAGTGGTACCCAAAAAGGGGGGTATCACTGTGATTTCAAATGAAAAGAATGAGTTCATCCCTACATGCACTATCACGGGCTGGCGAGTCTGTGTGGATTACCGGAAGTTAAACGATGCAACAAGAAAGGATCACTTCCCCTTGCCATTCATGGATCAAATGCCAGAGAGGCTAGCATGGCACAAATTCTATTACTTCCTCAACAGTTTTTCCGGTTACAACCAAATCTCCATTGCTCCAGAGGATCAGGAAAAGATCACTTTCACTTGCCCCTATGACACATTTGCTTATCGAAGGATGTCTTTCGGCATATGTAATTCCCCCGCCACCTTCCAGCGCTGTATGATGTCCATCTTCCACGACATGGCGGAACGAATCCTGGAGGTATTCATGGATGATTTTTCTGTTTATGGAAAATCATTTACCATTTGTTTTCAACACCAAGAGATTGTTTTGGAAAGATGTGAGCACACTAACCTAGTCTTGAACTGGGAAAAGTGTCATTTCATGGTGAAAAGTGGCATAATACTTGGCCACAGAATTTCAGCGAAGGGGATAGAGGTGGACCCAGAAAAGATTGAAGTCATTTCACGACTACCAATACCGACTTCCGTCTGCGCCATCCACATCTTCCTGGGGCATGCGGGATTTTACAGGCGGTTTGTCCACCACTTCTCCAAAATAGCCCAACCCCTCACCAATCTTCTAACCAAGGATGCCATATTTGAGTTTGATGACCATTGTGTCAGATATTTTGAGCATCTAAAACAGCGCCTTGTGGAATCTCCAGTTATGATTTCTCCCAACTGGGAGGAACAATTTAAGGTGATGTACGATGCGAGCGACTACGCAGTGGGAGAAGTCTTGGGCTAGCGACTTGACCGGATTTTCCGACCTATCTATTATACCAGTAGGACGCTCAACGAGGCACATATTAACTACACCACCACATAAAAGGAGATGCTCGCAGTGGTTTTTTGATTTGATAGGTTTCTTTCTTACTTAGTGTTGTCTAAAGTTATTGTTTATACTAACCATGTAGCACTAAAGTACCTACTCAACAAGAAAGACGTGAAGCCCCGATTGATCTGCTGGGTACTCCTCCTACAAGAATTCGATCTTGAGATCTGGGATAAGAAAGGGAGTGAGAACTTCATTGCTGACCATCTCTCCCACCTCGAGCTGCCTCACTTGGAGGATGAAGAAGATCGGGAGATCATGGAGGATTTTCCTGATGAGCACCTCTTTTCAATCAGTGAAACACCTCGACCATGGTATGCTGATATCGCTAATTTTCTAGTTACAGGTGTCTTTCACCCCGACCTCTCCTTCCAGCAAAGGAAAAGATTTTTCTCTGATGTGAAAAGGTACTTCTGGGAGGATCATCTGCTATTCTGATCCTGTGAAGATGGAGTGATCCGCCATTGCATCCTGGAGAATGAATTTCATGGTGTCCTGGAGTTCTGTCATGCCTCACCAGTAGGAGGACATCATGGGCCGGACCGTACCATAGCTAAGATCACGCAGTCTGGATTTTTCTGGCCCACCATGCATAGAGATGCCCAGGCCTTTGTTTCCTATTGTGATCAGTGCCAGAGGACAGGTAATGTGGGATGTAGAGCCGAGATGCCTCAGCACCCCATCCTGGAGGTCGAGATTTTCGACGTCTGGGGCATAGATTTTATGGGTCCTTTTCCCTCATCTTTTGGGAACACTTACATCCTGGTCTGTGTCGACTACGTCTCCAAATGGGTGGAAGCTACTACTACAGCTCACGACACAGCCAAGGTAGTCATAAATTTCTTAAATAAAAATATTTTTAGCAGGTTTGGAGTTCCACGAGTACTAATCAGCGATAGAGGGACCCACTTCGACAACACACTGATGAGAGGAATAATGTCGAATTATGGACTAAAGCATCAGATGGGGACACCATATCATCCCCAGTCCAGTGGACAGGTAGAGCTCTCCAATCGTGAGCTCAAACAGATCCTGGAAAAAATAGTGAACACTTCATGGAAGGACTGGTCCAAGAGGTTAGATGATGCCTTGTGGGCATATCAGACTACTTTCAAAACACCACTGGGAATGTCCCCGTTCCACCTCGTCTATGGAAAGCCCTACCATTTGCCAGTATAATTGGAACACAAAGCCTATTGGGCCGTCAAAGCCCTGAATTTTGATCTAAAGGCAGCTGATGAGAAACAGAAGTTCCAACTGTCGGAACTAGATGAGATCCAATTAGAGGCATATGAGAACGCCAAGTTGTACAAGGAGAAGACAAGATCCATTCACGACCTGATGATATCACAGAAATCTTTCCAACCCGGTGATCAAGTACTTCTCTTTAATTCTCGTCTTCACTTATTTCCAGGGAAGTTAAAGTCACGCTGGTCGGGACCATTACACGTTATCCACGTATTCCATCACAGAGCGGTAGAAATTTCTGGAGAAGATGGTCAACCATTCAAGGTAAACGAGAAACGCTTGAAATCTTACCATCCTACAGATAACATGGTGGGAACGTTGTCCACCATACTCCTCAGGTAAGCAAGGTAAGTTGGTCAAGCCAACGACCTCAAACAAAGGAACTTCCTGGGAGGCAACCTAGAGGTTACACACCGTGTCCAAATTATTTACACGGCGTATACTTATCTTTTTAATTGGTAATATTAATAGTATAAATCCAAAGTACAACAAATAAATAACCAGGGATGATGCCGGTGCTGATGGCAAAGTCACTGGAGTTTATTCAAGCCGTCCTCGGTTCGAATCCTCCCGACCTACCTTCGGCACGGGGTTCCTCCTATTAATTACACGAAGTGTGTGGTATTTTCAATCTATATATATATATATAAATGTGTTTAATAAAACCCATGGTGGGGATGGGATGGTTGGCTAGAATCGTAATCCAGTTTCAAAAGACCCGTGTTCGAATCCAGACAGCCGTCCCATTTCTATCATTTGTTCTTTTAATAAAACCACATGAAGTGTACTCCAATATACGACGTGTGCACCATGATTTTTCAAATATAAATTAAAAACATTTTAAAACTAAGAAATCACATGCGGGTGAAGTTGGCGGATTGGAAAAGTCTCAATACCAGGTTCACAAGACCTGGTTTCGAATCGCACTAATCTCCCCGCTTCACCCCCATCCTTTCCTAAATAAAAACCACAAGCCGTGCTTTTCTTTTTTTCCATGTGTATAGGACATATAGAATAAATATATATATACAATAAATATGAATAACAGAACAACCTTTGCTCCAGTGAGTGAGGGCGTCCGTTCGAATCGGCCGATCGCCGGTTCGAATCCCACCCCAAGCACCGGACCAAAGGTTGTACTACTCTTTTTCTTATTTTAAAATACATGGTGTGTATTTCCTGATATACTTCGTGTATAGGTTTATGTATAATAGAATTTGTCAATATATTTATTTTTAATTATTAATAATAATTATTATATAGTTTACTATAATAATTATATTTTGTAATTAAAAAAAAATCGGGATACACGGCGTGTACCAAAAATACACGCCTTGTACCGAGGCTATATAAGCCACGGGCCACCCAGCTTGAGGCCGTGTCGCACGGCCGCCCCATTCTTCCCCTTCTTACCGTTTCTTCTCCCAAACGCCATCCGAACCCCCTTTGATAGATCTATCGATTTGGGGTGTTTCACATTCTGATTCTTCTCACATTGTGATCCTCAGTCCAGGTACGCCGTTCTGCACCCTCTATTTCAAGTTTTTAGAATCGTTTAGGGTGTTAATTAGATCGGCCGACCGTTCGGATTCCGCCTGTACATGGCCACGATATGAAGAACACATGCCGTGTACATCTGTACACGGCCACACACAAAATATTTTGAAATTTGAATGTACACGATGTGTAAGTTCGGTACACACCGTGTAGCCCATTTCCTTTGGCCCCTTCGTGTGTGGCGCATACCACGGCCTGTCACCCCATGTTCCAGAACACAGCATGTATGTTCGGTACATGCCGTGTCCTTTATATCTGTAGCCGGCCTGTGTCTCTCCCTCTACACAGCCACGTTCTTCATGTGCAATACACGTCGTGGCCTGTACTTACACGGCGTGTATTGTTTTCTTAGAACTGATAGCAACATGGCCGTGTCCTTTTTATTACACTACCACCTGCACTTTGATGTGAACACGGCGTGTATGTTCGGTACACGCCGTGTCATATTACATGGTCTCTTTCCACCCTAGGTGTGTCTTTACAGAGAACATGAGATGCTCTCCATTTCTGACTACACGCCGTGTACTCTGGAGTACACGCCATGTACTTTTCTTTTCCAGTTTTCTCACATTTTCTTTGTTTTGTTTTCTTTCCTTTTTATTTTTCTTTTGTTTTGTTTTCTATTTCTTTCTATTTCAGGATATGGCAGATCACGATCATTCACAAGGGAAGCGGCCTGTCTCCGCTACTGAGGATGAGGAGTCCAGTTATCGTCGGATCCGACTCCGACCACCTACGCGGCCGGACCCCGATGCTCCGGTCTTTGAGCTCCCTCCGTTGGCCATTCTGCCGCCACTCACTCCCTCAGATACGGCTGGGCCTACTTCTGCTACACCGGCTACCACTTTCCCTGTACCCTCATCCTTAGCGGCTGGTCCCTCTTCGCGCACACCTTCCACCGAGCCACCCTCTTCTTCGGCGGATCCACCTCCAGAGCCAGATGTTGCTGCTGCACCGACACATGGGCCAGGACTTGCAGGTGCTCCATATCCCTGCATGGTATTCCCGGTCATTGACCTCGCATACGACAGGATCCGATGATTCTCTCATCAGCCGATACCATTGAGCGACCGGTACCTTGACAGCAGCATTCCGCAGTGGCTCGGTATTTGGGAGGAGTTGGAGGTACTTCTTGGGCACACCGCACTCCTCAAGATTTTCCAGGTCAGCACTCCTGTATTTCGAGATTTATTTTTGGGTTTTTTGGCCTCCTTTGAGTTTGATGGAGCGGAGTACCGGGAGACACCTGGCGATGCGGTGCCAGTAGTTCGATTCTGGCTAGGCGGCTGACGTTTTTCTCTGACGATGACAGAGTTTGGCCGAGGGTGCGGCTTCTACCCCCATCCTATCACACCACCCCCCGTTTCTGACTTGACCCAGTCCGAGCGCTCTGACCTTATTTCCATGTGGCGGGAGATCGTTGGGCCTGACCACCGGTACTCCCCCACTTCTCAGAAGAGAACTCTTATAGCCGACCCTGTCCTTCGCTTCACCCACTGGTGCTTCAGCGCCATCCTCTTCCCCCGCCATGAGGATATGGGGGTCGTGACCGGCCGTGACATGGAGCTTCTTACCTGTGTCATCCGGCACGCCTACCCGGACCTCCCATATCTTGCCGCCTCTTATTTTCACTCCATCTTTACTGGCCGTCAGGGAAACCTGAATGACGAGTTTTACACCACCTGTCTTGCCCACCACTTAGGGGTATTCGAGCCCTCATTACCACATGACTTGATAGGTTCACCCCAACGGATGGACTTACTCATGCTCATTCGCATGGGATTGGTTCGGAAGTAGGGGGTGCCTACATCCTTGCTCAGGCTCAAGCCCCGCCACCTGCTGACCCTGCCCCAGGTGCTGACCCCGCTCCTCCTTCCCCACCCCCTCCAGCTTCTCCACCTCACCCACCTCCTACTGACCCCACTTCTTTTTCCCTTACTTCTAGCGTCCCAGCCCCTATCCCACCCAACCCCGCACCCTCGGTCGATCCGGCCATTTCCCTCCTCCTAGCCACGATGGAGCAGAAGTTAGCCTGTATCATCAGCCGCCAGGACACCATTGCACACCATTTGATTCATCTGGACGGCCTCCAGGACTGGATGGAGCATCTGTTGGTGCATATTTCTCAGCATCTTGGTGTTCCACTGCCTCAGCCACCAGCCTCTGCCTCCGTTCCTGGCCCTTCTACTGCTGCTCCACCGCCGTCTCCTACGCCGACCACAAATTCCGTTCTGATGACTACGGTGAGCTCTGCTGCTGCCACTTCTGCCGGGCCAGGGCCTTCTGTTGAGCTTTTGATCCCGAGTCTAGCACCTACGGCTCCTACTTCTTCAGATACCCTTCCCGATGCCGAGTCAGAGCCTCACCCTTCCACGCCTCCTGTGCCGTCTCTACCAGCCGATTCTGTACAGGATGATGCCTCCCCTGAGGCGACCCCATGATAGTGACATTTTCCTTTATCTTATATATCTCTTCTGTCATTTTATTTGCTGTGATGTTATGCATGTTTGTAGTTTTTTTTCTCTCTACAGTCACAGGTACGGGCATGGAGCGCCTTGGGCATCACTTTTCATGAGGGGAGTATTTTTCCATTTCTATTTTCTTTCTTTTTGGATTTACTTCTTCCACTGCTTTCCCTCATTTTTCCCCCATTTCTCCCCATTGCCCACCCTTTCCCTTGGTGTTGCACTTGGTGGACCATGTGCAGTATTAAGTGCGGGGGAGCCTCTATATCTTTCACCTTAGTCTTTTCCCTTAAACTAACCTAGGAGACATCATTATTAGACTCTATATTTGTAAATGTAAAGCAATTTTGGTTAATCAATATTATAAATGATAGAGTTATCAGTAAGAACTTTTGGAAAGGTTACATGCTTTTTAGTTTTTAAGTATTTTAAAATGATTGCTGATATAGTTTCAATTGCAACCTTTCATCCTTGATTAAATTACATTAATTAGGCTAATCATTTATATGCATGTCATGAACTGATTGTCCCTTTATTATTTTTCCACTCCTGAGAGGTATTCTAAACCCTTTTTCATATTTCTTTTCTAATACCCTCTTTCTTTATAGATTCTTAGGATATGCATCACTACCAGAATTTGCAAGTTTTTCCTTTCGAAACATGAAGAAATTTTTGAATTACTTTAACATGATTGAGGCATTAGATTGTTTCAACCCCTTTATCTTGAGACCTACCCTACATTTAATCTTATTTAAGCCCATAAAAGCCATGAACAACCTTTATAGGAAGCCACATTACAAGCCTATTTCCCTTCCTACCCTATTTCTTTTTAAACTTTGCATGATTATTCATTTAAGCTTTAAAGAGGGAGTTGGCAATACATGGCATATTTTTGTGTACAACCATGAAATAAAGTGTGGGGGAGTGCCTCTTGATAATTTGGGGTAGAATGGGTTCCAAACATCTACTCATTGTATTCATAAGGGATGACCTTTTGTTTTGTTGTTTAAAAAAAACACAATAACAAACAAACAACAAGGGGACCTCATGCTTATTTTCCCATAAACCCTACTTGCCTAAGGAAGTTGGTGACGATTACAAAAGCATTTGCCTGAGCTTTTGAAGGATATATTTTCAGTGAGCTTTACTTTGAATATCATGCAATGTTGTTTAAAGGAATTATCCATACTTTTTCAAGCCTTAGAATTTATTTTCACATCTGAACCTACCAACCCTTAGCCACAGAAACATCTAAACCTTATTGATAAAGCCCTCATGATTTTTGTAATTCAATTTTTATGAAGTAGAGAACAAGATATCTTGAAAACCTATGGATAGAGTGTATATGCCTTGGATTGAGCATAAATTCGATTAAAAACATCTTGAGTGTGGACTGTAATTTTAACTGGTAAGGTAAATCATCAAGTGGCATGCTTATTTTTGAAAGGTTGAAAAATGTGTTGAAAGAGGATGCGAGTAGTTCATTACATTATATACGAGGCATGATTTTAATATCTCATGAATTGAATTTGTTTTTAACTTTTATAATTTTTCCTCAGTAACTTTATCAGTTATACGTTTGATTAATTAAATGCCTTCCTTTTCAAATTATAGGATCTCTTAATTAGATATTGAGATTTTGCTTGAGGGCAAGAAAACGACTAAGTATGGGGGAAATTTGATGCACCTAATTTGTGTATACATTTCTATATATATAATTGAAGATAAAAGAATGTTTTCAGCAAATATCTATTATTTCATGAACATATTCTTTGATTTTGGTGAATCTGTTTACTTGCAGGAGCTTTCTGGCTTAATACACGCATCAAGGGAAGTTTGTGAAAATTTTGAAACTACACGGTGTGTACTTTTTTACACGCCGTGTACATCCAGACAGGGACACAGACCGAAGGAGGGAGTACATGCCCATGTCACCAGGCAGAAGATACACGCCGTGTGTGGCAGCGCTACACACCGTGTACTACTTTATAGAAGCAGTAGTTGCTGAAGAAGAGTCCACACGGCCATGTGGCCGTTGATGAAGACACGACATGTTTGAACTTTTACACACCGTGTCTGCTATTCTAGAAGGGGCTAGCAGCCAAACGAGTGCACTACATGCCATGTATGGCGGCGCTACATGCTATGTACACCCAACCACCAGGCGGCGTCGTGTTCAAAAGTTAAAGGCAACGTGTTAGGCCGCCTACCCGTGGAGAAATTAGCGCCAAAGCGCGTTGAATAAAAGTACACGGTGTGTACTTTCTGTACACGCCGTGTACTTTATTTTTCTATAAAAATAAGCCTTTTCCTACGTATTTTGGGAGTTTAGAATCATTGAGAGGAAAGAGAAACTCTGCTATCACCATTCCCGAAGCTACCAAGGTGTCGTCACTCCGCCATTCCATCTTCTGATACTCTACCTCAATGCCTACACGATGAATCCGTCAGGTATCACGTGTGTCGTTTCTC
Source organism: Viscum album (assembly GCA_963277665.1). Lineage (NCBI taxonomy): Eukaryota > Viridiplantae > Streptophyta > Magnoliopsida > Santalales > Viscaceae > Viscum > Viscum album. The sequence goes on from OY728128.1 coordinate 1,854,007,392, forward strand.
TCCTAAATTCTATGTGTAACTAAACTCCTCGTGTTGGGGCTGTGGATAATGGGATCATAATTTGTATATTTTTTTATATAGTTGTGTTTGAATCATTGTAATTCATCTTACTCTTCTTAAACCACTGTCTAATATAACTGAGAATTATTAGCTGGACCAAGGGAAGGATTCTCAGCGATACAAAACAAAAGTAATGGTGAAAACATCCATGACCATTGGAAGGTTTTCACCGATTCAAATAATGGACTGGATGTAATAAAGAATTAAGGACTTTGACTACCAGACCAAGGAGTCAGCTGCTTTAATTCCAAACAAGAGGAACCGGACCAAGGAAATCTTGTAACAAAATGAAATCCTGAATGATTGAATTATTATGAACAACACAACCATTTAAACAATCTGCATAAGAACTCCTTATTCACCATAGCCCCGAAATGTCTTTTCTTTCTATTTCTAAGAACTCTTTACATTTACCCGTTGTTTTCTTTCAAAATGTATCCATTCTTCAAATTAAATTAATTTAGTTTCAATCAAAACCCAAAATCAACCCAATCATTTACAAATTTTTCATACTTCACTTAATTAAGTATTAACTCAATTAAATTCATGCACACCATGGTTCCCTATGGATCGACCCCGAACTTATGCTATAGTAAAGTTCTAAGAACGGGTAATTAATTTGGGACACATATAACTTCAATCAACGATAAGCGAGACCAAGAACCAATTGGGTGTTCTGAAATAAGATTAATGATTATGGAAAGGATATTTATAATAAAACACAACTTATGTGCAAGGGGTGTTCCCAAATTGAAATAATTAATGTTGATGATACATTTTAACTAGTATAACAACTTGAAACCATTCAGTTATTCTTAACCATGGCGGTTCAAACAAGTTTCAAATTATATCAAATGGGAATCAAATCCACTTTATTGAATGGATAACTTGAAGATAAAGTGTTTATTTAACAACCAAATGGGTTTCTCACTGATGAGGATGAAGGAAAAGTGTATTAATTAAAGAAGGATTTGTTTGGACTTAAACAAGAACCAACAATATTGTATTCTAGGTTGGATCAATGTATAAAGAAGTTCAATTTTCCTAGAGGAAGGGTTAATCATAACCTCTATATCAAGAAAGAGAATGATCAGTGATTGATAGTGCTTATCTATATTAAAGTAATTATTTTTAGAGGCTCTAAATACAACCAATGAAAGAAGTTTTCAAATCTCATGATGTGGGAATTCAAGATGTCCCTAATTAGAGAATTTTCATTTTTCTTTGGCTTACAAGTAGTTTAAATAATGGATGAGATATTTATCTCCCAAAATAAATATGAAAAGGATATTTTTAGAACATTTCGGATAGATTATTCAAGGCCTATGGAAACTTTGGTAGAGACAAGAATGAAATTGATAAAATATGAAGAGAGAAATAAGCTCAATGTGAATTCAAATTGATAAATCATTGGGAATTTTATTTATTTGAATTCCACTCAACTAATCATTTTATTTTCCACTTTTAAAGATACTCATTTTTAGAGTGATCCTAGATAAATCCAAATGAAAAATGTGAAAATAATTCTACGATATATCTATCACATGATGAACTATGGGTTGTTTTATCATAAGGATTTAAGGCAGAATTTATTGGGATATACTAATGCGGATTAGGATGGTTCGGTCGATGAAAAAAATCAAATTTAGTTGGTGAATTATATCTTGATAGTTCATGCATATTATAGAAAAGTAATAATCAATATTTCATATCCATTAGCACCATAGAGGATGAATAAATTATTTCCACTCAAGTGTGTACTCAGTTTCTATAGATGAAGTAAAAACTTTATGATGTAGGTATAAATGTGATTTATCCTATTCTAATCATTTGTGAAAACTCAAGTTTGATCAATATTAGTAAAAGTACCATAAACAATTCATGGAATAATCACATTAAGATCAAATATCATTTCATAAAGGATAAGTTGGAGTAAGGAATTGTGATATTAGAGTATGTGTTAACTCAAGATCAAGTAGCATATATCATGAAAAAGGAACTAACCAATGAGGTTTTTTAGAAGCATCAGTTGGATCTTAGTGTCCAACAACATTCATTCATTTGAATGGTTCTGAGATAGAACCCCTAATCATAATGGTTTCTCTCATGAACAAGGTATGTTTTGTCTCCTTTAATTGTTGGATTTATAATCCTAAATTGTGATATTTTTATAGAAGTGATCTCTTTGGGTTTATTTCCAAAGGGGGAGAAATGTATAAGTTCCTTTGAAATGGGGATAAGTGAAGCATAAAGGGGGAGTGAATGCCAATGACAAATTAGGGGGAGTGATGTGTGATCGTTGATAGAATTCAAGGTATGCGGTAGTGAATTTTTTTCCATCCAATCCTTGTTTCTCAAACTGAGAATGACTCACATGAGCTTAAAATTGGTAGTTGGTGTCTTATTAATACACATCTTAAAAGTGGTGTTTTAAAAGGAATAATAATCGGTTCTTGGTGTGTTTAGAATGCTGATAACAAACCCAAATAGGGATATTGTTTGAAAAAAATTACTCATAAGGATTTTTAGGTTGTGTTTGTTGACAAGTTTGATGAAGGATGCTTCACAATAATTTTAAGGAAGGAGTTTCTATTGTTTGGTGAATTAGGACATAAAAATGGCTAGGACAACACCCTATTTATCCTTGCGGTACTTGTACTTTTTTTACTTGTGAGAAAAGAGGATACCCAAAATGGGTGTTGTGGTTTTCAAATTAAGTTGTAGTCGATAAGAGAAGTGGAAAGCCAAAAAATGCAATGATAGGGGACCGTGACCATGGTGTTTGGTTTTTTAGAGGAAAATTAAAAATGTTTCTACACTAAGCCGTGGATAGGTATCCATGGTCAAGAATCTATTCTACGTTGAAGGCATATAATTGAAGGAGTCCAACACGAGTGAGACCAAATTTTTTCACATGGCGTGGTGAATATTGGTTCATCTTGTGAGACACATGGAGTCTACTATGGGCATGGAGGAAAGTGTGGAAATATTCTTATTCACTTGTGATCCATAAGGATAACACTAGCTTTTTTGAAATCCATGTATTGAGGAAAAATCACCTATGAAAAATCTCTTAAATTATGAGGCTATAACTATGGAGCTTGGTGTGTTGAAGGAAAAATGACTAAGGTTTCTGTACCACACTGTGGTGCATTCCATCTCAAATTATTGAGTTAACAGATCTAAAAAAAATGCATTAACTTGATTATTGGATTTTATAGTAGTTATAAACACCATTTAATGGGAGGTTTCTGGTTATTTTTGAAGACCTTAATTTGTGAATCCATTTTAATTGAGAAAATCACATAAAGAAGATGTTTTAAAATGAGAAAGGATACATAGTGGGGGATAAATATATATAAAAAGAATTTTAAGAATTAAGAGGGAATAAAAAGATAGGGCTATTTAAAATCTCATTTAGAATATTGATGGTTGAAGGAGGTGTTATTATAGGAGCTCCATTATCTCACTAGAAGTTTGAAAATTTATATGTTAAAGAGAAACACCATTATAGGTGAAGAATTATATTATATTAAAGTGAAGAAGAAATAAATCATCAAGTGGTGTATCAAGTTACATGATATAGTATACTAGTTACCTTTCAAAACATTCATGGTAGTTAACTAGGAGGTATAGTGATACTACTACAAATTTATACTTTTAGAAGTAGTGAGATTTTAGTGATTTTGATGCACATGAACATTTTCATGTATGCTACTTGGACATAGACCAGTACAGGTGAACCAAGTAAAATCCATTATTCCATTTATTATTTTCATCACTCATTGAGAGGAAAAATAAAGAGGAATTGAAGTTCTCCTCATAGAAAGAGAATAAGATCCATAATTGAAGAAGAATCATTTTAAACTTATTTACCATGATTTACCCCCTCAAGGTGTTAAACTTTATAAGGGACTGCCAAAAATAAAATAATTTATATATCAATAAATAAAACATAAATTATACACATTAAAATATTTGATCTCAAGTTGGTGCATAAAGATCAAGCATGTCAAAATTAGATTTGTAATCAAGTCAAACCAAGTCGAGTATCTTCATACTCAAGATCAAGATCGATACTTGAATTTTATTCTCAAGATTAGTTTGATCCTTGACTGAGCATCATTTTTCAAGACCAACATCGAGTTCAATATTGAATTAGTCTTGATTGAGCTACTAGATTAGAATCAATTTAGATAAATCACAATACTTTACCATAATTTTAAATTATAGAACAATTTCAAATTCAAACTCGAGCTCATATTTGTACTCAAGATTGAATGTACGAGGTCAAAACTAAATAAATATATATTGAATTAAAATAATATATTAAAATATTTGATGCTCAATTAGGCTTGTGAGATACCTAATTATGTTATTCTAACACACAAACTTAGCTTTAGTTATTACTCGAGTAGGCCGAGCTTGAGCTCAGGCAAAAAAAATCTACTTGAATTCAATTATTTTCTAATCTAAGATCAAGCATCTTGTGAGAACCTTGAGATTTTTTATAACCCTAGTCCAAATTAATAAAAATAGATCAGGTTAAAAAATATATATCTTATAAATCCAATTAAACATGAGGAGCCTTGATGATGTTTTTTTGAACTTAATCATAAACAAAATAACAATATATTTTAATATGTTTAGTTTTATCATAAAAATTTGTGTTTGTTGTGATATGAATAACAAGATCATTACAAAAAAATAATTACATGGGTATAAAATAAGGAACATCAAGAGAATGTATCATGGTCAGAATATATAGATTTTTCACTAGTGATAATTGTCATAAGATTTGATGGAAAAACAAGACACAATAGTTTGTTTCTTGATCCTATAGGATACTAGAGATCCTAAAAATAAGACAACTTCATTTTCCACAAATAGATGACTAAAGTGGTTACTGGACTAAACATAATTTCAAAAACTTAATAAGTGGAATTCATAATCAAAGATAAGTAGTATTCTATAGTTTAGATTTCACTTGAAATGGAGACCGAATTAAAAAACAACATCAAAGTAAACTTAATGAAATGCTTGTGATAATTGAGATGAAAGATGTGTTGAACTCATTAGACAACGGTATGTTGGGGTTTTTTATCAACCCATGATATAAGATATATTGAATATATAATAATATTATGAATAATATATGTACAAATTTAGAAGAACATTTTAAGTGTTTAAAGCTTCTAAAAATTATAAAACTTGGTTTTAAGATCCATTAATTATTACTTTACTAGTGCTGAATATCATATTATATGATTTTCAAACATTCATTTGTGATATTTGTATTTTTAATAGTGTTGATGCATTTGATAATATTAAATATAGGGTTGGTCGGTTTCATGGACTGATATATATGTTATAAACATGTTTATAATAAAATTTCATAGACATGAGGTGTTTTTAAAGTCTTCTAAGAGAATATCAAGGCCCCTAGAAGAATAATTAAGACTATAAGAAATTTGGATAATTATTATCTATGTATAGTAGATTTATAGTCTATTATCCACAAATTTGGGTAAGTGTTTGACACAGGCTTGTTACAATCCCAATAGCCTATTATTTTATAAAAAAAATTAAATTCAACATAGTGAAATACCTTATGTTTTCACACAAGGAGGCCCACTCTCAATAATGTTCCTTCATGTCACTAATTAGTTTTTTTATAATTTGAAAATGGGGGAAATGATATTCCATATAACTTCTCTCCTAGATCTGATTCTAAAAATATATTCTTTACATATTTGATTTGATACTAACTGAAGGGACCCAAATTTAAACAACCATAATTAAACTATCAATAAAAAATATTGAGTCACTTATATAACCAATACATTTTTAGATTTAGATTTTTTGATAATTTGGAAAAAACCTTCATCTAATAAAATTTATATCTTTCCCATCAACTGGATATTTTCCCACTAAACCAAGGATTCCTTATTTTAACATATGTTTCTAACATCTACCAAAAAAATTCTCTACACATGATATACATATAGACATTTAATATTTAATAATTTTATTCATAACCTGGGGAAATGGAAGTATAAAAATAGTAAGCTCAATTGCTCAGTAAGAGTAAACATGAATGATAACAACTAAATATCATAAGTGAGGATAAGATAAACATGTGGGTATGAGAACATAATCAAGGTACATGAACACATCATAGGGAAATAATACCCAATAAAACATGGATCATATGTCATGAATCATAACATAAGTCTTTTGGCATAAATAAGAAGATATCACAAGGTCATGGCATCATAAAAATGTGTAAACAACATACAAAATGACATCATAAGTATAAGTCAGGACCCACTACCAAGACAATCATAATAGAGTGAACAAAGTCCCATAGAGGATTGATTTTACTATATATCACCTTAAATATCTTCTCATATGATATAAAAAATTACCCAATGCATTGAAGAGATGTATACCTTTGGGACCACCTACCACATAATAATATTTATATGCATATATGTGTCACATAATAAATCATTCATAATTTCATTAAAGCATAATTATCTAGAAAAATAAATGCGTTTCATGAATATTTCTACAAAAAACGATCGTAATTCACCCAAATAAATAACATGGATGGTATTAATAGTTTATCTACTTAGTGAAGCATAAGAAACATTAAGGGATATTGACATAGATGAAAAACACTTTTATAAGAATATGGGTTACTCAATACTTTTTAATGAAATCATATAGGAAGAGATAAATAATTGGATTGTTTGATATCAAAAGTTTAATCTCCTATAAAAACACCACATTATAATTTAAAGAGTAATACATTAAACAAAACTCAAAATATACATATCTATTAGTTTTTTAGAGAAAAATGGAATCCAAATTATAATTTTTCCTGTAAATCTATTGTTGTAAAAATGAACTCATAACTCACCTCAAAAATCTATTTTAAGGGGTGAAAAGTTGAAATTAATTTTTTAAAAATAATTCCAAATATTGAAAACTTGGAAATAAATGATGTTAAAGATAATAAATGTGGAGTGGAAGATAAAGATACACATAAGTAGAATGAAATATCTTAATTTATTCTTCTAAAATTTTAACCTTTATTTTTAAAATGAAAAATTAATAAAAAATGAGAGTATCAATTACTTTGTAAAATCACAAAAACATTAAGATGAATATTAATTAATAAAAATATTTATAAAATCATGATAAGGCATTTTGTGGAAAAAGTTAAAAATGAAAATTTTCAAACTTTTGTAAAGAAAGTTAAAAAATGACTAGTGCAGAAAAAGTTAAGAATATTCTTTCTAATTTTTTAAAAGGTAAAAGATAGTAAAAAATTACCTTAAACAATCATTGAAGTATATTAAAGAATATTATTTAAACAATATAAAGAATATGGACATGGAGGAGAAAGATTCTCTACTTTAAAGAAGAGGTAAGGCCAGATCCACTTATAATAATACTTTTGGTTGAATTGTGAACCAAAGGGAAGTGAAAAAGTAATAAGACATGTAAAACTCAATAATTACCAATAGAGAAGAAAATATATGGGGTTTAATGGAGAAATATTATAAAATTTCCCCATATGGAAACTTAGTCATAAACAATCTCGAATTTAAAGAAAACCATTATGAAAAAAGTCATGTATGAGCAATAAATCTATAAGGGGGAAATGAGACCATAAATTCATCAATAATGAAAGTATAATGGTCTGGTAAAAATTATAGAACTTTAATTCAAGTCATAAAAGCTAAAATATAGAATTTATGGATAATACTTGAAAAGATTAGTGATTTGTAATGGAAACCCTTACCATGATCATAACATGTGATGTATAAATATATCATAGAAGAGATTATGTAAAAGAAATAAAAATCCACATAAAAAAGTATAAATGAAACATAAAAAATATCAAAGTTTATAATGAACATAATATTTTATTAACATAGATAATTAAGAGAAGATATAACTCAATGAAAGTAAAATGTGTTAAGAAACCTTTTACAAACATTATTTAAATATGAATAAAAAAACATGGAAAGAGATCATGAGATAGAAATTAAAATAATATGAATAAAAAGTGTTTTATGATTAAATAAGTCAATGGTATAATGAATACACCGTTCAAAATAAAAATAATAGGCTCATAACTTGAAAAATGTCTCAAGGAATATAAATTGGGATAAAGACCCTTACCTTAGATTCCTACTTAGTTTAACACGCTATATACTTCTATATAATAAACTAATACTCATTAATAATTTATTTTAGAACCTCATTCATGTATATTTTATTTTTAGGGTCCATTTATTATCATATGTTATTCATTTTCCATATATATTTTTTATCATGTCATCCACTTGGGGTTGTTCATTCAATTTATCTAAAACTACTTTGATATATTAAACATATTAAAGTGTGTTATAAAATAGTTCCATAATCCCTATAATTGTAGATTTATAGACTATTTATCATTATATTAGAACAAATTTTATACATTTCAATACATTTTCCAAATTATATTTAAATTCTGAAAGATGTCTCAGTATCCTCATTTTGAGAAGTTAAAATTACCATGATCATTTATTAGACATACCATTAATATTAAAGTAACTTTATATTTTTTGATAAAATGATTAATGGTTTTAAAATTTTATCAATATTCTTTAAGAGTTTATTAAATTATATTGAGGATTGTGAGATGATTTTGAGACAGTTTGAAGAAGTTCCAAAGGTGTTCTAGAACTCAAGAGATTCTATTCAACCTAAGAAATTAACAAAGTATCAAGCATAAGTCTTTGAGAATTGACCATAAGGATTTGATATTTGATTATAAAATTACATGTATCATTGAAATTATTTGATCATATCTCCAATTATTAATCATAATACTTTGTTCCATCATATGTAATGAGTGTAAGTATTTGAGAGTGTAATCCTTTTCCATGAGCGTAATCCTTCTTGTACTGAATGCATTAATTTTCTAAGTGTTTGAATTTGTTCTCCCTAGAATAAGTCTTACTTAGAAAAACAATAAGTTTCTTCTAACTGAAAATATGAGATTCCAAAATTTAATTATTCTGAATAAAACAAACTCAATGGTGTTAAAGTTCCTAAAATGTTAAAATATCACATTTAAAATGTGATTCAAGTTGTTTATTATGATATTTTTAAAATAGTGCTTTATGTTAATTTATATTTGTTTTTTATAAGATGATTTATTTGAAAATTTGTAGTAGTTCTCCAAGATCTATCTATCTGTGAAGAATATACTGATATAAAAGATGGGAGTTAATGTAATGATGTTGCGCCATTCTTAAAATCAAATAATCACAGACCTAAGATCAAGCAATAATTTTAGATGAGTTTTTCAATATTTTATGTTAAATATGATGATAAATTTTCTATTATGTTGAGATACAATTATTCTTTTTGAAAACTATATGTGGAAAATAGAGTTCCAAATTGATTCAGTAAGAAAAAAGATGCATGTATTTTTGGAATTCAAAAATTCACTATTTGTGAATTATTCTAAACATTTAGAGAGTATGAAGCAAGTTTTGGAGTTGGTTTTCATTAATTTAGTTCGAAATAAGAATTTTATACATGTTAGTTTTATATATACATGAAGTTATTAAAAGTGAAGAATATTCAAAATATCATGGTGCATGTTTGAGAGTCTAACTAAATGGGGAAATAAAGGAGGATCATGTTGTATGATTCTATTGATAGAAGAATTAAGAATGATGATCTGGATAAAGGTTCACATGAATTAAATTAATTCCTATATTATATGTTTCCCTAATATTGGGAGTTTTTTTATAAAATAATAATTACTTACTAAATGGAAAAGAAGGTGAGGAAAATGATGAATTGGAATGGAGATAGTCTGAAGCTAAATATCTATGATTATCATTCTCATTTAGTGGAGCTAAATAATTTAGTGAGATCATATGATATCTAGAATAAGTTCTACATTAGATCTTCATGAAGTGATTAGTTATTCCTAAATATTCTTCAAGGAACATTGAGGGATATCTACAACTTCTTTTGCTAAAGCAACCAAACTCTTAATAAGATCTTTCTCATCTCGGTTACATCTTCTGTATAAATAAAATATGAAACTTCATAGTCTGGTGTGACTTTGGACTATCATGGTATGACTCTATGCCAACATTGTATTCTTTTGATTAGTTATTTCTTATAGTGAATAATCCAAGGTTGGAGAGACTAACCAACTATGATAAGAAGTATGTTACCTGTAAAGGGTTTGAAAATTGTAAGAAAATCCTTGTGTTCTCCATCTCATTATTTTATGCATACACGAGTGAGGTTGAGACTCTATACTTGAGTTAATCGAATCATAAAAGTTTAGAAGTGTAAAATCCTAATCCCATTTTGAGTTACTTATCTCTTTAAATTCTATTGAACCTCACTAAATTCTATAACCAAGCATCATTCTTAGTCTAAAAGGTGCATCAGAGGTTCTTGGGGGGCTCAGAGGGGAGGAATTACTGAGGTATAGCAGTGGAAAGTAGCAAATAAGCTATTGTAGTTCCACCAGATAAATAGTGGAGTCCACTAATTATCCAGTGGATGGGGAAATAGCCTTGTAAGTCTATAAGAATTCCCTGTCTATCCGCTGAGATCACAACGACTTACCTGTGGGGGTCTGCCATGATTTTTAAGTGGGGTCAACCCCATCTTTTCTCCCATGACCAATTTTAACCTCTATAATCCCTTATATTTTTCCTTAATTCAATATTAATGAACATTAAGGGTTATCCAAGTCTTCCTTAACTTTTCTAATGTCAACCTATGATTCCATGATCCGTTGTTCAATCCAGATGTCTAGATTTAGTAATTTTTTCCTAGTATTAATGAAATATCCTTCCTTTATTCATGATACTTATTATTCCATCCATAATTTGGTGGATCTATCATTTTTCATTTGGGATTATTGGCGTTTAACCATGATCTATATTATTTAATATTGTAATTATTCTTCTATACTTTTGAGGTAGGTGGTCTAAAGCATCTCCCTATGGTCAGCTTTTGGTTTCTAGTATATGTAACATGTGTGATAGTGTCAAAATGTCATATGCATGACCTATTACTTTTGGTAATCACTTGTATACCATGAAAATATTTACTTATACTTTCCATGGATTCTATTGGGTCTATTAATGATCAAGACCCTAGACTTTCAGCCACCCACATGGTGTGACTATCCTTGAACCTAGGTCTAAAATCTAGGTTATATGAATCTAGTGTTCTCGAAATTGAATTGTGGAATTGTGGGTTCCTTTAAGACCAAACATTTTGAACCTTGTCACCCTAGGGGTTTAAAATTGGGAATTAGGACTTGTCTTGACATGATAATTGGTAATTGGGCATAATTGACATGTGGATTAGTAATTGGGTATAATTGAGATGTAATTTGGAATTTTTTCATGTTAGTATGGAAATTGGTATATTCATAAATTTGGCTTGTCATTGGTCCATGTAATGGAAATTCACCTTGGGTCTATTGTGAACTAAATATATAATTTCCCCCGGCATGGGAATTCACATTAGTTCTGTTGTGAACTGAATATGTAATTATCCCATGGAATGGAAATTCACCTTGGGTCTATGGTGAATTGAGGATTTATATTATATATTTATGGATACCATGGTTACTAAGACTAGACTCATTTGTGGGTATGCGCAGAAACATTCAAAATCATGCCAAATTAGTTATGGATGACCCAAGGTGTTAACATAAAGCTCAAGATTTGGTGAGTTTTAATTAGATGTTCTACATTTAATTTTTATTTAATGCTTTTTATTGTATTTTTGTATTTATTATTACTCAGAATTGATTTTTAGACACTTCTGGTGGTTTACTACTGATTTTTACTCACACCTTGTTCACTCCACTATTTGGAACATGAGAAGACTTCATAAATACTGGTCTGGACTTGGGAAAAGAGCCTCATTCTTGATTGGTTGAATATTATGTCGGGTTTGGAACTTGAAGATGAGTTAGATCATATAATTAAAAACCTTCTTTGGGAGTCTTTATTTTGAGTATTTCTTTCATTTGTTTGACTATATGACATTAGTATGACATTTCATATGGAATTTAATGGATTGGGGATATTGGGTTGTTTTAGAAATTACATGTTTATCTGATGGATTTGATTGTATTGAAGTGTTTATCATGTCTATCTTATTATTGTTATTATTTACTAGAGTTTATAGTCTCTCCACTATATTTATTAGACCCTCACTACTAGTCAGTAGCCTCTGGTGTATTAGGAGGTGCACTTAAGGTCTCATGGACACCCTTCTTGGTCACATGAGGGAGAATCAAGATGATGACGTTACAATGTTGTATCAAAGGAGGCCTTATATATTTTATTACTATTTAGGAAAGATGGAAAGGAGAATAGGATGTGTCAGGACATGGTAACGAGCTCATGAATGGGAGTAGCTAACCCATGTGATGACAAAAACCCAAGTTTATAGGGATGATATTATTTTTCTTGAGGTTTATTTGTTAATATTATTTCACCTTGTGTGATACACTTATCATGTTATGTTACTGATTTATGAGATTTCACACATGGACTGGTATGGCATGGGGTGTGTACACATGCATCATAGTAGGAATGCATGAATGCATGTCATCATGCATTGCTCATACTAGGGATATATTTATTGTATATAAAATATATACCTATCTAAATTGTGCATTAAACACCATGAAATGTCTGATTAAAGAAATAAAATCAATATTTTATAACATGTCATTTCACTTTTTAAACCAATATTTGAAGTGAAATTGTATATATGGTTATTTATTTCCCCTTCTTTCCCTTTTGAGTTTGAATAAGTTATGTACCCCATGATTTGAGGTGTGTGTTGAGCCTTGTAGTTAAATACCTCTATGTCATCTTTTGGTTGAATTTAAAGAGAGTGGTAACAATCATATAATTCATGCAGCAGAACTAAAACTTTCTATGGATTCAAGAAATCTGATAGATGATAATCTACTTGATTTTTTTTTTCTATGGGCCATGATATATTTGGAGAGGGAGACTAGTCATGTTGTCCCTTCTATATTTTTTTTGAATTGGGAGTTATAACCATAATACCCACCCACATCCCTGGGGAGGGAGGCCCTTGAGAAGTAGAGTTCTTGATTTAGTTTGTCCAGATGATCTTTGGTCACCTAAATACACCCATGGAAAAGAAGATAAAACTTGATACCAATATTCTATGGGGACCCACCAAGTACTGGAGGGACATCATATGGATGACTAGATAACATGTGGATCTTACCAAGAAATACTCATATGATAACTTTCAAAGTCACCTTTACCCATATATGATGAGAGATTAAAGGGATCAAGAGTTCATACACTTGAAGAAAGGGAACATTTCTGTAATGGACTAAAATGGTCATTTTACTGACCTAAAATGTTTTTATCCTTTATTGTTAATAGATAAGATAGCTAGGGAGAATAAATTATAGGTTGGGATTCAGTATGAAATTAAGTCACAAGTGAATGTATTCTTCTTGAAAAACTTATCTAATGTGATAAATTATGATCTCACCACTAAAGGGAACCCAAAGGAGGCTCTAAGTGGTGGGTATGCAGTTCTGACAGGATGATCGGGGAGTTCCTATTTAGGTAGTAGGAAGTACTACTTCAATAATTTCTACCAAGGAAGTGGTAGGAAAAGAATACAGGGGAGTGGATCATCATCTTAAGACTTTATCCAGATGTAGTTCTATCAATTTTTCAAGTCTTTACACAAGAATTGACAATCTATGTTTCTTATATTAGAGTGATAATCATGTGGTAAGATGGGCCACCTGTAAAAATTATGCAGGGGAACTCAACAAACTAACAGTGGTAGAGGATCATGAAAGCACTGGATTCTGGGAGGGATTCCACCACCCCTCAACAAACTGGTATCCAGAGCTGTAAAAAATTTACATTATAGTGTAGGGGGAATTATACCATAATGTAGAATGATAATATCAATAGGAAGGATAATCGTAAGGGAGCTAAGCTGGAGCCTAGGGTAGAGGGGTGAGTCAGCTTCACACAATAAAGCATAATCCTACCAATATGGATTCATGTCCTACTTTTAGAGGTATGATTCTTATTGTATCTACCATTTCTTATGTTTTGTTTAATACAAGAGCATAAAATTTATTTTTATCTACTCAATAATTCAATGACTTGGGTTTGGATGTGGAAAGCATGGATGTGGTTATGAACATCAATATGCCGTTAGGGGTATGATAAGAGGTTATATAAATCTATAAGGTGTGAACTCTTGAAATTAGAGGCTATAAATTTATTTGGGGTCTATTTTTGTTGGAGATGGATGGATAAAATTTGATTCTATGTAACAACCCAACCCACTGGGGCTTTCATAGCTGGTGGAAGGCTGAGCCACCACAACCCCATGCCCTCCTCTAATAAACCAGGGGCTAGAGACCAACACTGAGTAGGCATATCACACACATGGGAGGCCTTATCTTATGGTACATGTATACACATAGACATACAAATACATGTATATAAAATAATATAGAGATAATAAAAACAACTAATAAAAAAAATACACGCATACATCTATAACCCAAAAATAGAGTTTGACAGTACTATAAAGCATGAAAGGGAAAAACGAAAGTCTACCAAAAACTACAAAAGATTCCAACCTGCTCAGAAAGAGGGGGAATGCTATCAAATTCATGATTGATACACAACTTGGTAAGTCTAGCCTAGAACTATGCTCTAATAACTCTCAGTACTATAAATACATCACTAAGGTACCTATCATATTCACAAGATATGACATGTGAAGGAAGTTCCCATGAAAGGTTGAGTATAAAAATACCCATTAGGCACCCCAAAAACCCAAAATAAAAAGGGATAAACTGGAAGGTAATAATTATCTCGACCAAAATCTAGAGGAGGAAACCTAATTAAGAGAGAGAGAGAGTATAGACCTTTGTATTGACTATTCCTTGACTATACATGACTAGTCAACTCATCACCACCTAGTATATTAAGAAAAATGACACATATCGGAAGGTATCATAGAATATCCTCGATAGAAACATAATAAACTCCAAGTATCTTGGTCCTAACCACAAAGATAGACATAGAATCCTACTCAAGGCTTAAAGGTATCACTCTTCTAGGAGATCTCACTCTATAAGATATGCCATCCCTGACGGTACTCATTTGAGAGATAACACTCATCAGGCATCGCTAAATCAATGGAATATCCCCACCATACCAAGTGGCACCAAAATAGAGAAAACACTTTTTAGGTATCACCAAATAGAAATTCATGATGAAAACTAAGAGGAATAATCCAAGATACACACTCTATTAGACTAATACCTCATTAAAAATATGAGATATTGATACTCAGATATGGGATCAATTCCCAAGGATCACTAGGGGAAACCAGACCCTACTGGATTTATCATACTAGATAGGGGATCAACACTCTTGTAAATATTGTTCATGGTGATTCCATGAACCCCAATTAGAGAAAAAACATGGTATAACACTGAAGATATCGATTCATAGATATAGGGTCAGTGCCCAGGGATCACTGGGGGGACACCTGACCCTATTAGATTTATCCTTCTAGATAGGGGATCAACACCCATGTAGTGTTGGTCATGTCGATTCAAACAACCCTACCTAGGGATCATGAAGTAAATAAGTATTGGTTCATGACACTCAGAGAGATACATGCTCTAATTCACTGAGGGGTCTGAAGTTTGATTCTTGGGACTAGATGTCTTACTAAACACCCATGGAAGAAGACTGTGTCTAACTCACTATAGAATAAGGAAACTCATCCACACTGTACATGTTCAAGGAATCTATAGAGGGGTCATGATCTTATGATGAGGATGTGATGCCACACTGAAACCTCATAGTAATAGACTAAGGGAACTCACTCAACCAATACTGGTTTATACATCACTAATAGAAGTGAACCATAATGTCATGTCACGTCATATCTCTAACACCAAAACCATAGCCACCATTGTATCCTAAAAATAAAACTATACATGATTGAATACTCATAGGACTACATTCAATTCCTGAAGATGGAGATGCATGAGGGAAATGTCTCTAAGGGAAGTGAATAGTGTTTACTAGTAGTATATAGTGTGTCTCTCATAACTAGAACATGTTCGTGTCCTCTATTGGTACTCAGTATGTATGAAGGGGAATACATGGTTTATACCCCATGTCACATGACATGTAACCTTTTCCAAACCCCGGGGTGTGTCCACGCCCACACACAACATGGCTAGACATGTCTCCACATATGATGTTTGCTCTACATACACATCATGTTCCTCTTGACCCGACCCAAGCTAGTTTTATCGGTTGTTCCCATGTATCTCAACTCATTCCCATATCCTATAGTCGTTTCTTGACACACTTTCATGTCCCTTGACACAATGATTCTATCCATGTCCTTAGCCACACGACTTAGGCTCACTACACGATATGTACCCCCGGTATATGGCATATAGTCCCCAAAGTTTATCATCTAAGAAAGATAAGAACAAATGATGTGTGCTCCGAAACTATATGCCATGTGATTGGGAATTCTAGATGGGAATCCTTTGTGAGCCACCAAAACCCCCAATTTTCACATAAAACCCACAAATCCACCCCTAGGGGATCTATAGTAGTCGTGATAGGGATCTAAAACCTTAAAACAAAAAATAAAATTGGATTGGGATGTAAAGTTCCTAAATGTTACTACCTTATGGAGAAACACTGAATATTTGAGTCTAATGTAATTCTTGGAAGCTGCTGCACCTTGATCTGGTGGTGATTGGTGTAAAAAATAGGGTCTGGTGGCACCTCCTCACCTCGATTCCTCCTCGGTTCATCCATTTCCATGGGTGAGAACCTACCCCACTTTAATATGGAGGAATCCAAACCTTCCCTCCCCCTTCTGTATGGTGGAATCCAAATGGGGGGGGGGGGGGGTAGGTTTATTAATTTAATTTTAATAAATTAATAAACCACCATTTAACACCTCTCTAATGTTTTCCTCTGACCGGGTACTCGACACTGAAAAAATTTATTTAATGATTAGAGTAAATTACATGTTCCAAACCCAACCATGGTATCATATTTTCAATATAAGACTCTAAACACAAGTTATTCCACATTAACCAAAAAATTTCATGTTTATGATAAAATATATTTACTATTTTTAATATCACCGCATCGAGGCTCTCCGTGTAACACCCATAGATTTTGTGAAATATTTTTTAAATTAATTTAATCTTTTATATATTTTTAATTTCACATAACACCATGTTTATCTTTTATTACACTTAACAAAAATTTTATCTTATGTTACACATAACACCGAGTTTTAATGAACCGTGAGAAACAATTAATATTATTATTTAAAAAATGTCTATTATTACCTAGACATTAAATTGGAATCATAAATTGGAATAAATGAATTTTAAATATTATATATAATGAATTTATATAAATAAAACATATTGATAAAAAGTGCTTAATTTTTCAATAAAGTCTTTATATGTTTCGAAAATACTATTTTCTCAAAAACTATTCTTTTTATTTATTTTTGTGAACAATAATAAAATTAATTTTTGGAACTTTTGGAAAATTAATTTAATAAAATAAAATTTATTTTTAAAATCATAATATCAAAAATATCTTAGATCGTTTTTTTGAATTTTTTTGAAAAGTTTATTTTTTTGATGAATAGTGAAAAATACTAAATTTTAATTGAAAACTGCTTTTTTATTTAAATTATCTATAATGTAAAATTATATTTTAAATTTATTTACAATTAAAATTTGTTCAATTATATATATATTAATCTAATTAAGGTCATTATAATCATTTTCATATTAAATTTTGGTATAAAAACTTTGTAAACTTTTGAGCATTTCCCCTTTAAAAAGTCACTTTCTCATTGTGTTTGCAGGATTAATTTTAAATTAAATTATGAAAATTATGTGAATTTAATTTGAAAAAATTGATTCCATATTTGTAATTATCATAAATTATATTATATAATAAGGTAAAATAATTTTTTTACCATAACGATTAGTGTAAAAAATTAAAATTAATAACTGCAATTATGGTTAAAATAGAGTTTTTCACTTTACATGCATTTGTATTAAAATTAATGTTACACACACATTTTTTATTTAATAAGTTGGATATGATATTTAGAATAATTATTTTTAAATTATATAATAAATATCATTGAAATTTTATTCTTAAAGGATAAATTACCCAGGTAAATAAAAAGATACAAGTTACCATGGTAAACACTAAAAGGGTTAAATTGAGTAATCTTAAAAACTAAATAATAACATGATAAAAAAATGTGTTTATTTTATATTTTGGAGTTTTTTATAAACTAAATAATTCATTCACTTCATTATTAATCTATTTTGGATTCACACGAGGTAAGAGTGACCTCCCAATAGTGAATACTTTTGGATATTTACAGAAATGCCACCCCTCCTCAATTATAAAAGGGAACTCATTTTCCTCACTTATTCACACCTCTCATAGGCATTGGATCGACCAAACACTACAAAAATAACTTAAAAAATTCCATCCCCTCGTAATATAAGACTTATTTTGGGAATAAATCCATCCTTGAAAGGATTTTGTGCAAACCTAAGGAGGATATATGAAGAATAGGTAACATTTATCAACAAGCGTTTTAATTTAATTTCTTACTACACCTCCTTAAATTATTATTATATCGTGATTATATAATAAAATAAGTATATTAAATGTAATGATATGTTTTTATGCTAATTTAATTACCTATAACCATCTCTAATTCATTCAAATGGGTTACGAAATCATCGTTCGTGTGTATGGTGAACTACCGCCTCACGAACTGATGTCATTAGTTTTTCCATTAACACATCTCACAGTTGGACATAATGATGGATTTATTATTTATATATTATATTAATGATATTATTATGATTTTTTAATTATTATATCACACAAAACTTTATGATTTATATTTTTTGAGAATATGATAATGTCGCTCGTGTGTACAGCAGACATCCACCTCGTGACACAGTATGGTTCATTCACGCTTTATATGGAAAATATTATGGATGAGTTTATAAAAAATTTATGATATATATGAGATAAAAATTATTATTTATTTATAATATATCATTTTACTTTATTTATTTCAATACCACAAAAAATAGAAATAACGTTCATGCGTACGTATGACCTACCATCTACACAAATGAAGTATTTCATTTTCTATCAGTAAATTTTATGGATAAATATAAATACCTATATAATAAATATATATGATATTTATATCATGGTTAAAATTCTTGTGATTATGAATCCATGATTTAATTAAGTGGACAAAAAATAAAAATACAAAACATACATGAAACACAAAGCAGTTATTACCTGAAACGTGACTTCAACATAAAATTGTTAATAAATGGAAAATAAAAGGTCATAAAAAACCATATATGGTATTATATATATTAATATGGTTATTTAATATATTTATAATAAACCACTACTAGAAAAATAGGTATTTGCGACGGGATCCCGTCGCAAATAGCCCGTTGCTGAAAACGCCGTCGCAACTGCCCTTATTTGCGACGGGCCCGTCGCTAAAGCCTTTTTTTGCGACGGGCATTCTCCCCGTCGCAAATAGTATTCCATATTTTTGTAAAAAAACTTTTAAAATAGTTTTTGCGACGGGACCCGTCGCAAATACCTTTTGCGACGGGTCCCGTCGCAAAAACTATTTTTTTAAAAAAAATAAAAAACTATTAATAATAGTTGTATTTGCGACGGGCATAGTATCCCGTCGCAAATACGATTTTTTAAAAAAAAATAAAAAACTATTAATAATACTAGTATTTGCGACGAGTATAGTATCCCGTCGCAAATACTATAAAAAAAATAAAAAAAATAAATTATTAATAAATTTTTTTAATTAATATAATAATATAATTATAATTTACAAATGAAAATAATAAATTATTTTAATTACTATAATAATAGTAGAATTATAATTCAAAAATAAAAAATAATAGAATATTAATAAATGATTTAATTAATATAATAATATTACAATTATAATTCATAAATAAAAAAATATTAATAAGTTATTTTAATTAATATAAAAATAATAGAAGTATTTTACATTCAAATAATAGAAGTATTTTACATTCTAATTATTGGTAATTATTACTAATTATTGGTAATTTTTCCTAATTATTGAGAATTTTTCCTATATTGAGAATTTTTCCTAATTTTTTCTAATTTTTCCTAATTTTAGGTATTTATTACTAAATATTGCAAATTATTGGTAATTATTGAAAATTATTGGTAATTATTGGTAATTATTGGTAATTACTGGTAATTATTCCTAATTATTCCTAATTATTCCTAATTATTCCTAATTATTCCTAATTATTCCTAATTATTACAATTTATTACAATTTATTACTAATTGTTACTAATTATTACAATTTATTACTAATTATTACAATTTATTGCTAATTATTACTATTTATTACTAATTTAGAAATACTTAGCAATACTTAGCAAAAGGAAAACTGCTTGAATAATGAAAGGAAATTTGGTAATCATCGTTGTGGAGATGATTATAAATTTTCCCTTCATTATCCAAGCAGATTTTGTTTACTAATTATTAGTAATAAAAAAAATATTATCAATATTTACGAAAAAACAATATTAATATTATTAAAATAATAAAAAATTTATAAAATATTAAAATTATCAATATTCATAACAGACTTTGTTCTATTCTTAACATGTTCAAATCTTAAAGGGTCGCCAATTGTCAGGTCATGCGCAATAAAAAGTTTGTGTCAGCCATATCCAATGTAAACTCTATAATTGTCCTTGCATGGTTGATCACCTCGCAAGTAATGTTTCAATCAGACAAACCAAGTCATTCCCTTCTTATCTATAAGAATTATCTCACATGAACCTTTACATAGACCATTCTTCCTTAAAAATTTGAGGGGATATCATTATTTTTCCCTTAAATTTTCAAGGAAGAATGGTCTATGTAAAGGTTCATGTGAGATAATTCTTATAGATAAGAAGGGAATGAATTGGTTTGTCTGATTGCAACATTACTTGCGAGGTGATCAACCATGCAAGGACAATTATAGAGTTTACATTGGACATGGCTGACACAAACTTTTTATTGCGCATGACCTGACAATTGGCGACCCTTTAAGATTTGAACATGTTAAGAATAGAGCAAAGTCTGTTGTGAATATTGATAATTTTAATATTTTATAAATTTTTATTATTTTAATAATATTAATATTTTTTTCATAAATATTGATAATATAATTTTTTTTGCTAATTATTGCTAAGTATTCCTCAGTATTCCTGAGTATTCCTGAGTATTCCTCAGTATTCCTCAGTATTCCTGAGTATTCCTGAGTATTCCTCAGTATTCCTGAGTATTCCTGAGTATTCCTGAGTATTCCTGAGTATTCCTGAGTATTCCTGAGTATTCCTGAGTATTCCTGAGTATTCCTGAGTATTCCTGAGTATTACTGATTATTCCTGATTATTCCTAATTATTCCTAATTATTCCTAATTATTCCTAATTATTACTGATTATTACTAATTATTCCTAATTATTCCTAATTATTCCTAATTATTCCTAATTATTCCTAATTATTCCTAATTATTCCTAATTATTCCTAATTATTCCTAATTATTCCTAATTATTCCTAATTATTCCTAATTATTCCTAATTATTCCTAATTATTCCTAATTATTCCTAATTATTTGCAATTATTGGTAATTATTGGCAATTATTGGTAATTATTACTAATTATTACAAATTATTGGTAATTATTGGTAATTATTACTAATTATTACTAATTATTGTTAATTATTGGTAATTATTCCAAATTATAGATAATTATTACTATTTATTGGTAATTATTACTACTTATTGGTAATTATTACTAATTATTACTAATTATTGCTAATTATTACTAATTATTGGTAATTATTACTAATTATTACTAATTATTACTAATTATTACTAATTATTGCTAATTATTACTAATTATTGGTAATTATTACTAATTATTACTAATTATTACTAATTATTGGTAATTATTACTAATTATTACTAATTATTCTTAATTATTGATAATTATTGATAATTGTTCCTAATTATTAGTAATTAAATGAATAATTACCAATAATTAGGAATAATTACCAATAATTACAAATAATAACATTATTAATATATTTTATTATTAATACTAAAATAATATAATTTTCTGATTTATATACAATTCTCCTTTCATCTGTGCGTTTTTATCTCCACATACAAATAATACATGTGAAGACAGTAAACACACAGATGAAAAGAGAATTGTATACATATAAAAAATTATATTATTTTAATAATAATAATAAAATATACTAATAATGTAATAATGTTATTATTCCTAATTATTGGTATTTATTACTAATTATTAATATTTATTCTTAATTATTAAAAATTATTACAAATTATTCCTAATTACCATTAACTATGAACAATACTAATAATTTAAATTTATTAAGTAAGAAAACAATGTAAACATAATTAAATTACAACTAATCAAAAATAATTGAAACTAATAAAAAATTAAAAATAAATATTAAATTAAAATTAACATAAATACCTTGAAAATTGATGAGCTCTGATCGTTCTTCAAAACTTTAATAACAGCTCCGAAGAAAAAAATTAAACTGAACAAAAACTCAACTTTAGAAATAGAAATTTTAGAGCAGAAGAAGGTGGAGAATGAGAATGAATTGAAAAAAACGGATGGGGGTATTTATAGGTTAGATTATTTGTGACGGGTCCATTTGCGACGGGAATCCCATCGCAAATAGTATTATTTGCGACGGGCACCGTCGCAAATACCTTGACCCGCATTTATTACGGTCAACCGGTAAATAGTTATTTGCGACGGGACCCGTCGCAAATAACATAGTATTTTCGACGGGAATACTTTCCCGTCGCAAATACCTTTTACCGCCGCCGGTTATTTGCGACGGGGAGGCCTTTCCCGTCGCAAAAGCCTACTTATTTGCGACGGGTAAAGACCCCCGTCGCAAATAAGTTTTTAACGGGACTATTTGCGACGGGAATAAATCCCGTCGCAAATAACCCATCGCAAATACCCATTTTTCCCGTAGTGAACTAATATTTATTATACATGAGGTTTTAATGTGTAATAAGGAAGTAAATACTTAAGGTAATGGATATTCGTTTCACTTTTTTACTTATGGGAGACACATTCCATATTCATCAACTATTTATTTTATGTGGTATATATAATTCCCATTAATTAATTTTATGATATTAATACCTAAAATTATGGTTATTTATATATCTATTTTAGGATCTATCTTTCATGGGATTTACAGTTCAAAAGTTACCAAATTTGTAAGGGATTTTTGTCGCAATTTACCTCCTTTGAGACATATGGTTATGTTATGCACATATATTATTTTATGAGGTGTATATACATCCCATTTGACATATAATATCATGAATTTATTTATCCTCATGATATTTTAATTTCTTTTTAATGATATTTCTTCATGGGGATTACATTTCAAACTTACTAAAGCGGTAAAGATTTTATGTTACAATCTCATTGTTTATGGAGATTTTTTATGACTGTGTTTTTAATGATAAAATATTGTGATCTATATGTAAAGAAACTCATATATTTTATTATCATATGTTTATTTCATTAAAATACATAATTTCCTTTCATTTTTCTCTCTTTAGGAACTCAATATTTTAAAAATAATTTTTTTTAAAAAAATCATCTTTTCGGTTGAAAACCCTTATTCTTACAAAACCATGTTTTTTAAAAATGTTTTCAAAAAAGTTTTTTATTTTTTTAAAATTATTTATTAAAGTTATTTTTTACCCATGTTTTAATTTTTAAAAAAAATTTTAGATGTAATCTCCATGTCATTTTAAAAAAAAATTTTGTTTGGATTTGACGAAAAATGGGAAAGGAATATTTGTGTATAACATGGACAGAATTTCCCACCATCATTACCATTATTTTCATTTAAGATTAATTTATAAAATTTTAAGGTTTTTTTCAAAGAAAAGTATTTTCAAAATGTTCTATGTTTTAAAAATTGTTTTCCATAGTGAAAATGTTATTTTTTTTCAAGAAATGTTTTAATTATCTTTTAGTGCTTCCTTTATAAGTTTTAAAAGTTTATTTTTAAAGAAAAGGATTTAAAAAATGTTTTAAAAATTTATTTTAAAGGAAAATGTGTATTTATAAAGAAACGATCCAAGTTATTTATCTTTTAAAATAATTTTTCATATAATATGACACCCATTGATGCTACCTATTCCTTACTGGGGATATGATCCAAGGATACCATTCTTATTATTTCTCTGAATGGTTTATATTTATGATGACATGATGTTTATGAAACCCATTTCACTTCCATAGGTAGTATGATAAAATTATTATGAAAACCACCTCTTTTTTCCACTGGTTATACCATGATAAAATTATTATGAAACCTTCTTCTTTTTCCACGGGCTATACTATGATGAAATGATTATGAAACCTATCACTTTTATATTAGTTATGATATGATGAAATGTTTATGAAACCCATTTCATTTAATGGGTTATGATATGATACATGTATTATGATCTTATGAATCACATATATATTATTTTCATTATGTGATGGTGGTTATGTTATAACCAGTTATGGGTAGTACCTATATATCCCTCCAATTAATTGGGAAGAGACTTATATATAATGAGATAGAATGGAATTAAATGGAGAGTGAACCTAGTTTATTAAGGAACTTTGTCCACTATGATAGTTTTGGGAGTAGACCTTGACTACTATGATCTTATGAGTGGACCTATCTTTCATGGACATAATTTTTTGTGTGAACCATTAAATGTTCAAAATGTTATGTGTGAACCTGATTACATGTTCACAATGTTATGAATAAACATTTATTTCATTTCTATAATGTTATGCATGTACATGGTTATAGTCAATAAGTATATGAGAGGGTCTAATTTCATGTAATTAACTTAATGAGTATACAAGTTTCTATTTAAACATGTTAATAATGTTATAAACTGATGTGTATTCCACAACTCAATTTCTTATGAAAATTTTATATTCTCACGACTCATGTTCTTTGATTTATTTATGATTCATCTCTTATGAACTTCCAAGTTTTATTCCATGCCTCAAGATTGTGGTTTTTTAATAGGGAAAGGTTTTAAAATGTTAATTTCATGTTCTCATACCCTTATTCTCATTCCATAATTATGTAATCATTTATATCTCACTTCATTACCCTTACTAATCATCTGAGCTCACCCTTTCTTATGTTTCCTTTCTCTAGGTAATAAATAAAGGTTTTAAGTAGGGTATGTTTGTAAAGAGTACTAAAGAAGAAGATATTTATGGTTTATGTTGAAAATATTTCACCAAGTTAGAATATTGTGTACCCATCCTCCAAAAACACTTAAATATTATGGTTATTAGGAAATGCTTCTATAATGTATTGAATATTCATCTAAAAATATGTAATATTTATGTATGAAAATCCTGGGTCACTATAGTTGGTATAAGAGGAAAGGTTAAGTTATAATTTGTAAACGAGGATGAGAAAACTTTAGTGAGATACCTATGGATATTTCTAATGATTTTTCTAGGTATGTCTCTAAGGATAAGTCTAAGTATGATTCAAAGTATAGGAAAATGTCCTGAAATTTTTGTAAAGGATAAATCAAGTGGTTCCTAAGTAATTACATCCCTATCTGGATACTATAAGTGGATGTAGCTATAGAACAGAGGTATTATAGGGGTAATAACTATGAAAAGGGAACATTGATCTAGACTCGATCATAACCTGATGCATGAAAATGAGCCTTGATGCACACCTGGTATAAAAATCCCAGGGGATATGCTTTGGACATTCACAAACTCTTTACGAACCATCATAAATTATTTAAATAGATGATGACTATCAAATGACCTATGATAAACCTAAGGTGTTATAGATTAAAAATAACGTGTCATTATTTAGACACCATATAAGTGATTTTCATGATTATTTGGTGATTAGAATTGCTCACACTATGCCTTTTCATTTTATTCATTAGTAAGAACCCAAAGGAACTGGGGTTAACATTGAATGTGAAGGAAAATTTGATGATGAGAAGTCAAATGGGACAATGTATGGAGTGAAGTATGTTGTAATTATACTGAATAAGCTATCAAAAAACATGATTAATCACATACACCTTAACCAACTCTAAGATTCACAAATAAGAGAATGACAGAGTTCATTGAAATTTTAGGTAGTGGATACCATAGAGGAAAGAATATTTAGTTTATATATGTTGAGAATGTGGAAAGAATCAATCAATGGATTATCTTAAAGGAATGATAAGATGTTTTGAATGTGGAAAATAAGGATACAAATCAATTAATTATAGAGAAAAAAAATAAAATTTTTGGTCAAAATAATGGATCTGAATAATAGTATCTCTATAGTATCATCGACTATTGAATGTTTTAAATATGGAAAGTATGGGAATTATGAAAATTGATTTCCTAAGGGAAAATCTCATGAATAGATTTATTAATTTTATACAAGTAATGTTTTTTTATTACTGATGATGAGACTGCAAATGACATATGAAAGGAAGGTGGAATTAAGGAATACGATGATGAAGTTTAGTTAATGGATTTAAGATAAGGTGGAATAATTGAAGTGTTTATGTATTGAAATTCCAAAATTATAATATATGAATCATAATATATATAAGGATTGTTTGTAGAAGTTTTTCATTAAATATTTTCAATAATATGTTAAATGGTATTGATGTACTAGAAAATTGATTTAATGACAATGAGATATTTTTATTAAGGAAAGATAACCCTTAATAGGTTCAAGATGTTGAGATAATGATGTTTGAATAAAGAGATGTTGGATATGAATAAGTAAATTTGATAGTACTGATTACCTTTAAATTTATTAATAATTTTTTTACAAAGTGGTTTATGCTATCATTGATGGAGTTTATAACATTTTTAAATTTAAAGAATATATCCAATAATCTATATTTTTTGTAAGTAATGAAGAAGAATTTATGTTTTCAATAAGGTTTTATGGTAATTTGGGTTATTAACATGTTTCAAGAGAATAAATGATTAAGGTATTCACATGTTTAGTATGTGACAATCAAGAGCTAATTTATATAGTGGATTAATGATAAGTTTATTTAGGAAATTTAGTAACCTCCTTTTTAAAGTTTTATATTTTAATCTTTTGGAAGGTTTATAAAGATAACCATTTATGAAATGGTTTAAGTTGAAATTTGGACAAGGCTTTAGATATTAATTTATTACTTAACCATATGAAGATTTATTCATATTGGGTAGCTTGTGCTAATCATATTGGTTTTGGAAAATAGTTGTAGACCAATGGAAAGACTTGTCACCCTTTTATAGATCTTATGATTTGTTAAAAGTGAATTTTAGTGATTTAGGTATAAAAAAAATTCTTTTTTGGATATTCATTTCCTTGAGTAAGTGATGAATTGGAAATTGATCAAATAATAGAATGAAATTGTGATTATGAAATTTAAATTTATAAAGTAAGTATATTTCCTTATATTTTTAGACAGTAAAAGAATTCATCAACTCTAGGAAAATAATATTGAAAAAGGGTATCCTAATACCTTTAGTTTTTTAAACTTATGGTATTTTAAATCTTTATATATTTATGGTTTTGAATCCCTTAAGTTTAAATTTATCATTAAATTTCTTTTGATCAATGATCTCTATCACTCTATAATTATTTATTGTTTACTTCCATGTACAAATATTCACTTCCCACCTATGTTATCCTATATGGAAATCTAGTTATGAGTTAATTTAGGTAACATTTATGTTTCCAACTTTACCTTTTTAATGGAAGTTTTATTATTCATTTTTATTATGTGGGTTTCTATAAAGGAATTTTCAAATGTTAAACCTTTGGTGATAAAGGCGAATTTTGTGGGTGAAATTCATTTTAGTGGGAATATAATGTAACACCCTGAGATTTTGTAACATATTTTTTTTCAAATAAAGTTAATATTTTTTGTATTTTTCATTACACAGAACACCAAGTTTATCTTTAATTACATGCAACACCCAGTTTAGTTTTTGTTACACATAACACTGAGTTTCAGTGAACCGTGAAAAATAATTAATATTATTATTTAGAAAAAGACCATTATTACTTAGCTGTTAAATTGGAATCACAAATAGGAATAACTAAATTTTAAATTTTATTTATAATGTTTTTATATAAATCAAATTTATAGATAAAAAGCATTTAATTTTTCAATAAAGTATTTATATGTTTTGAAAATAGTATTTTCTCAAAAACTATTCTTTTTTATTTCTTTTTTTGAACAATAATAAAATTAATTTTTGAGACTTTTAGAAATTTATTTGGATATAATAAATTTAATTTTTAAAATCATCATAGAAAAATTATATTAGATTTAATTTTTGATAATTTTCCAAAAAGATTAATTTTTTGATGAACAATGAAAAATATTTAATTTTAATTGAAAACTGTCTTTTTCGTTTAAATTATTTATAATGTTAAATTATTTTTTAAATTATTTTTAAAGTAAAATTAGTAAAATTATATATCTATTAATACAATTTATGTCATTATAATAATTTTGATATAAAATTTTGATATAAAAACTTTGTAAACAATTGAACATTTCCGCTTTAAAATTTCAATTTCTCATCGCGTCTACGGGATTAATTTTAGATTAAATTCTTGCACTAATATGAATTGAATTTTGAAAAATGGATTCCATATTTTTAATAATAATAAATTATATTATCTAATAAGGTCAAATTAATTTTTTACCATAATTATTATTGAATACAATTAAAACTAATTACCTCGATTAAGGTTAAAATAGGGTTATGCACATTACATGCGTTTGTATTAAAATTAATATTACAAAAATATAGGATTTTTATTTAATAAATTGGTTATAATATTTAGAATAATTATTTATAAATTATATAATAAATATCATTTTAATTTTATTCATTAAGGGTAAATTTCCTTGGTAAATAAAAAGATACAAGTTATCATGGTAAAAACTAAAAGGTTAAAATTTAGTAAACACAAAGACTAAGGAATAAAATGATAAAACAATGTGTTTATTTTTTTAGAGGAATTTATAAACCAAATAATTCATAAAATAAATTATTAACCTATTTTGGAGGCACATGATGTAAGAGTTACCTCCCAATAGTGAATACTTTTGGGTATTTACAAAAATACCACCCTCCTCAATTATAAAAGGTAACTCACCCCTCACTTATTCACACATCTAAATCCATTTGAATAAAAAAAATATAACTTTAAAATTTCACTCATATTATACTATAATCCATATTTTGGTCATAAATACAACCTTTTAAGGATTTAGATCATAACTAGGGAGGATACCCAAAGAAGAGGCAATGTTCATCAACAAGTGTTTTTGTTTTATTTCTTCCTCCACATCCTTAAATTATTATTATAAAATTATTATATAATTAAATAAGTATATTAAATATAGTGATATGTTTTTATGTTAATATAATGTTCTACAACCATCTCCACTTCCATCAAATGGTCACAAAATCATTGTTCATATGTACGATAAACTACCGCTTTGCGAACTAATGTCATTTGTTTTTCCATTACCACCTATCAGGATAGGACATAATGATGGATTTATTATTTATATATGATATTTATGATATTATTATATTTCTAGAATTATTATATCAAACATTTCTTTATTTCATCCATTTTTTGGGAATATGATAACACCACTCATGTGTATTGAAGACTACTGCCTATCCGAGAGACGTGATTTGTTAGTGTTTTACATGGAAGGTATTAAGGATGGGTTTAATAAAAATATGTGATATATATGAAATATAAACTATTTTTATGATAATATATCATTTAAATCTATTTCTTTCAATCTGTAAATAAAACAGAAATAATGTTCATGCATACATACGACTTACCATCTCCATGAACAATTTATTTCATTTTTTATCATTAAATTTTATAGATTAATATAAATAAATATATACTGAATATATATTATATTTATATCATGGTTAACATTTTATATATTATGAAACCATTATTTAATTAAGCAGACCAAAAAGAACAATACAAAACATACACAAAAAACAAAATAATTATTGCCTAAAACGTGACTTTAACATGGAATTGTAAATAAACAGGTAATAAAAGGTCATAAGAAAAATATATATGTTATTATATATTAATATAGTTTTTTAATATATTTATAATACACTTATATTTATTATACATGAGTTTTGAATGTGTACAAATGAATTTAATACTTAAGGTAAGGGATTTTTGTCTCACTTTTTACTTATGCGAGACACATGCCATATCCACCACATATTTATTTTATATGGTTTATATACTAACCATGAATGTATTTTATGATTATTAGACTTAAAATTATTTTTATTTAAATATACATTTTATTATCCCTCTTTCATAGGGTTTATGATTCAAAAGTTACCAAATCGGTATGGTATTTTTGTCTCAATTTTCCTTTTTTGAGACGTATGGTTATGTTATGAACCTACCTTTATTTAAAAGGTGTATATAAAAAAATTTTTACATGTAATATCATTAATTTATTTATAATCATGATTTTGTAAGGTTATTTTAACGATATTTCTTCATGGTTATTATGTTTTATAGTTACCAAAGTGGCAAAGATTTTATATTTTAATCTCACTATTTATTGAGACTGTTCATGAATATGTTTTCGAGGATCAAATATTATGATGTATAGCTCATAAAACTCATTAATTTTATTATAATATGGTAATATCATGAGAATAAATGTTTTCATTTAATTTTCCTTGCTTTATGTACCCAAGAGTTTAAAGATAATTTTTTTAGAAAAAACATCTTTTCGGTCAAAAAAACTTCTTCTTCCAAAACCACGTTTTCTATAAATATTTTATAAAATATTTTAAATTATTTTTTAAATTATTTATTAAATAAATTTTTACCCATGTTTTAATTTTTTAAAAATGTTTTAAAAGGAATATTCTTTTCATTTTAAAAAAAATGCTTGTTTGGATTTTACCAAAAACATGAAAGGAATCTTTTCGCATGACATGAAAGGAATTTACCACCATCATTACCATTATTTTAATTGAATCTACATTCATAAATTTTCAAGGTTATTTTAAAAGAAAAATATTTTCAAATTTTTTTATATTTTAGAATTTTTTTTTTCAAAGCATAAGGGATATTTTCATCAAGAAATGTTTTAAATAATTTTTAAAGCTTCCTTTATAAGTTTTCAAAGTTTATTTTCAAATAAAAAGATTTCAAAAATGTTTTTAAAAGTTATAGTGACCCCGAACCCATAATCCCAGAGCAATTTCCAACCATCACTATAATGGAATAAGAGACATGGAATATCATCCCCAAGTACTGATCAATTTTTTAGTCTTTGTAAACTAGATACATAAATGAGTCTCACATTACATTTGGAATGCACAAATTACATTTTTTTTGAAAATAAATTTTTTCGATCTAGAGAATACCTTTATATAAGTCATAGTAAACTTTATAAATTCTTGGGTAAAGTAAAAAAATAAGGGTGAGATCAAATGACCAATAATGGTTAAGTATAATAGAAATAATAGTGAATAAATTAGTATAATCAATATGGAAAGGTAAATAACTAAACACACATGCCATTTAAATAACTGGATAAGGAATAATCAATATGGAAAGGTAAATAGTTGAAAAAACTTGAAATTTAAATAACTAGATAAGGAATAATCAATATGGGAAGGTAAATAACTAAAAACACCATTGGATAAGGAACAATAAATATGTAAAGGTAAACAACTAAACAAACATTCCATTTAATCAATAAACTAAGAATAAAATTCATCCATAAATTTTTTCATAGTGAAAATATCATTGATAATAGTAAGTGAACAATGAATAAAGGTAATGATTAATTACTAGGCGTCATGTTTCCTAGGAACCTGAAACCATTACTGTCAAGATCTATTCTTAAGAAAGTTTAATATTGATGGGTAGAAACCCATTTAACTAAGGATAACCAACTGATTCTTCCCATGAGACTACTGATGCATCAAGGGGATATCATTAAATAGGCCCCACCCATATCTTCATGTCCAAATCATTACTTATATATTGAATAATAGATTTATTAAACATCATGATTTATCATCAAATATCCATATTGAGTAAAGAGTACAAATTTATCAATATTTCCCCAGTCAATAAAATAACTCAAAAATTAAAACAAATAATATATTAATGAGATAAGTTTCAAGAAATAAGCATATCCATGATAAAAAATATGAATATTAGGGTGAATTTAATGTTCAATTATCATATGAGAGTGAATAACTCAAGGGGAAGTTAATGATTATGAAAATTATTCAAGGAAGTGAATGTCAATACTAACCTTGGTAAAAATAATTATAAGCCATCTATAGGAATAATAAGGATGATATAAATATAATGTATACCCATTGGAGTAATAATAAATGTTTTTGTCATTGATGAATATAAATACCATAAAAAGATCATTAAAAACATTCACAAGGAAAATATCCTTTTCATTTTGAAAAAAATTTTGAAAAAATTTTTATTTGAAAATAACTTTTAGAAATATTGTCATTAAAAATAACCTATTAAACTTTAAAAATAATCTTTAAAGAAAGAACGTTCATGTTAGTGGGTAATTCTGTACATGCCGTAAAGAATATTCCTTTTGAATGTTAGAAAGGTTAGGAAAGCGACTTGTTCAAAAAGCGACAAGAAGATTCATTTTAAAACATTTTTAGAAAAGGAAAAGTGAGTAAAAATTTAATTTAATAAATTATTTTTAAATTTTAAAGATTTTTTTTTGAATTTTTTTTCTTAAACATGGTTTTGGAAGAATAAGAGTTTCTAACTAAAGATAGAAATAAAACTGAGTTTTCCTAAAAACATTTTCTAAAACATTTTAGTTACCAAAGAGTGAAAAAAAGGTACTATTACTTGAAAATAATCATGAATAAGTATATGAGAATAAAATTAAAGGTTTTATTAAATAATTATCAATTTATTTACTTCAATGTAAATCTAAGTGTAAACAATCCCGAATAAAACTCCATTGTGAAGTAAACCCCTGCAAAGATTATAACGTTGAAGTAAGAATCTACTAATGAATAGATTATGTGTATCAAATATAACCAAACATAATTTTTTTAAATACATAAATAGATAGTAAAAATTAATTACATAGATAATATTATAATATTAATGATAATAAGGAAATAATATAACCTAATAAAAACGAGTTGAGTTATGAAATTATTTACCACTTGGTAACTTTTAATTCAAATTCCATTAGATGAAATAATTCAAAGTAAAAATTAAAATACCATGAAGAATCAAGTATTAATGATATTACATTTAAATGGTAGTATATACACCGTATAAAATTAATTAGGTGCATAACATTACAATATGTATCAATGAAATGAAATTGAGATGAAATCCCTTACCTTACACTTACTTTTGGTTGAATGATATTTAAACTCCTGTATAATGATTTTAAGAATTTTATTAACTTATAACAGAACCATATTAATATTTATAATATCATATATGATTATTTTATAACATCTTATCACATGTTTGTTAATAATATTTCATTATTTTCATTATTTTGGGTATTCATTGCCTTGTTTTTTGAGTATGTTTTGAATTGTTATTTTTTGTTATTCTTACTTATATCATTATTTAATAATCTAAATAATTTAAAAAATGATATAAATATCATATATATTCAATATATATGTATTCATATTATTTCATAATATTTATTGATAGTAATTGGAATACACCATTCATGGAAACAGTAGGTCGTACGTACGCATAAAAGTTATTTCCATTTTCTTGTCACATTGAAAGTAATAAAATTAAATAATATATATATATATATATATATATATTATCATCATAGTATCATTTTTATGTTATATATATCACATATTTTTATTAAACCCATTCTTAATACATTCCATGTAAAGAGAAAATGAAACTCATCGCTTCACGAGGCGATAGTCCGCCGTACACACGAATGATGTTATCGTATTCCAAAAAATGGAAATAATGAAGGTATAAGTTATATAATAATTAAATAATAAAAAATAAAACATAAATATCTTATAAAAATACTATTTCCATCATTTTTCCTAACCTTGAAAGGTGGTAATGAAAAAACTAACGAAATTAGTTCGCGAGGCGGTAGTCCGCCTTGCACACAAATGATGACTTCGTAACCCATTTGATGAAATTGTGTGTGGTTGTAGGTCATAAAATTAATATAAAAACATCAAATTATATTTAATATAATTGTGTTATTATATAATTATGATAGAATAATAATTTAATAATGTGGAGAAAAACATAATATAAAAACGCTTTTAGAAAAACATTACCTATTCTTCGGGTATCCTCCTTAGGTTTGTACTAATGCCTTAATAAGTTGAATTTATGCCCAAGAAAAATATTATATGATGAGGAAATGGAAGTGGATAAGTGATATAGGATTTTATTTTCCAAGAAAAATATCATGAAAGGTGTGAATAGAGATGGGAAGTGAGAGGCCTTTTATAAGTGGGGTGAGTGATAACCTTCTAGTTGTTTGAAAGAGTGAATTCCACCCAACTTTTTTCCACATCTATTAGATATAATAATAAAAAAAATTGATAATATAAGTTAAAATATATTAATATATAAATAAAATGAGTGTTGTAATAGTTTCTATATTATTTTTTCCCTTATGTTTAAAGTTTAGTTGCTTGGTAAACTCATTTTTCTCTTAATCATTGTAATTAATTTTAAATGCTTTCACTAATCATTTTGGTAAAAAATTAAGTTTACCCTATTATAAATTATAAATTATTATTATTACAAATATTTAATCCTTTTTTAAAAATTAAAAATTCATAATTTAAAAAAATTAATTTAAAATTAATCCTGCAAATGGGATGAGAAAATGAGTTTTAAAGTGAAAATGTTCAAAATTTTACTAATTTTTTATATCTAAATTAAATTTAAAAATAATTACAATGAACTAAATGGATTTAGATATGTAAACTTTATATAATTTTACTATAAAAACAATTTAAAATATAATTTAATATTATAAATTATTTAGATGAAAAGTCAGTTTTCAATTACAATCTAGTATTTTTCACTATATATCAAAAAATAAAATTTCTCAAAAAAATAAAAAAAATAACTCTAAGATAATTTTGACTTTATTATTTCAAAAATTAAGTTTATTTTGTCAAATAAAATTTATAAAAGTGTAAAAATTTGGTTTTAAAACAAGCGCACCATTAAAATGCGACAAAACTATCTTTAGAAAAATACAACATTTTATGCATAAAATTAGATTTCTTATTATATTATGCCCATTAAATATATTGTATGGATGAATTTTTTTATTGAATATATAAGATATATATTTCATTAATATCATCCAATAATTGTAATTAATTTAATTTATTAAGATAAAACACCTTTGGTGCATAAAAATAGTTTTTTTATAAAAATATTTCCTTTATATTCAATTGATTTTTATATTTTTTATAGTTAATTAATAAAAAATAAATTGAACCATATATTTTCATAATTTATTTAATAATATTCATAACCCATAATTTAATGGCTAAGTAATAATTTTAATTTTAAATAATGATAATAATATTATTCAGTAAAACTCGGTCTCACGTGTAACACATGGTAACAAAGAAAGTAATTGTTGCGTGTAACATAAGCTAACTCAATGTTGCATGAATTTCAAACTATATCATAGATTGAATTTATTTA
Source organism: Viscum album (assembly GCA_963277665.1). Taxonomy (NCBI): domain Eukaryota; kingdom Viridiplantae; phylum Streptophyta; class Magnoliopsida; order Santalales; family Viscaceae; genus Viscum; species Viscum album. The sequence goes on from OY728128.1 coordinate 1,854,043,595, forward strand.
AAATAGTAAATATATTATAAAGTCTTAGGATTTTATATTCCCTTCTATACTTAGTGTTGTATGTTATACATGCTATTGATTAAAATTTTATTCTTTTAGAATTCTTGGGTGTTACGGTCTCCCCACTTTAAATAAATTGCACCCTAACAATTTAAACTTGATATTTGTAATAAAGGGATTGAAATTTGGCAATAAAATTATTTAAAAACCCAAATCATAAAATATTTAATAAAATATCACCTTAATGAGAGATAAAGGGAAGTAAAAACGTCATATGGAATAACATATATCTAGGTTTCTACATAAGAGAACATTAGTGGAAAGTAAAGATATAGACTTAGAGAAAAAGAATAAATATTTATAGAGAGTGATTAAGGTAATTTATCACATTCATATGAATTATAAATAAAAATTTAAGTAGGTCAAAAACTTAAAACTAATAGGTGTGAAAGGTCATTGATATCATCAGAAATAATGGTAATAGGATAACATTTTATTTCAATAGCATTTTTCTAAAGTTGTGGAATTATTTTACTATCTAAGAATATATATAAATATACTTACTTGATACATTTTTATTTTATAATAACAATTTCATCTTTTTGTTGTGCTTCGATCAATTTCTAATTCATCTTTTATTCCAAGAAATTAGTATCTAATAAAAAAATAAATTTTTATGCCTGAAACACTCAAATTCACTTTTAACATATCGTAAGATCTATAAAAGAGTAAAAAGTTTTTCCATATGTCTCTAATTATATTCTGAAATCAATATGGTTAATACAAGTTATCCAATATAATAAATTATTCTCTAAACCTAAAAAGTAACACCACTAGTTCATTATTAATATTTATTTTTGAAATAGTTTACTTAAAAATAGTAGCATTTTAACCAGGACATTGCACATGTCATTGGTTAGTATTAAACTCTTATCATCCTTCGGTTGTGGTTTCAATCCCTATAAACTTTCTGGATATGGTGGGTTTTCACCTGACATACAAATTTTCTTTTTTATAATATATAAATATAATTCCAATAATGTCAAAATAAAATATGATGGACATCCTTGAAATACAAGTAATCATTAAAAAACCTTATTATTAATGTTTTCTATTTTTGTAAAAAGTATAATAATATCATTTTACCATTATTACAATATCATTAGTGATGATATTAACCCTAAATGATATAAATACCTTTAAACTTATGTCTATAAAATGTGAAAGAATTATTACTCAAATAACTTTTCTACTAAAAAATATACTTTCCATAAATTTATCTTAAACTTCATTAATATTGGTATAATCCCATCACATAAAACCTAAAATGAGGTGTTTAAGCATTTGAACTTATATTTAATATTAAAATCATAAACCCAAGATGCTATCCATATAAGGATTTATTCCCAGTAAAGACCACATAATCTCTACCTTACCAAAACATTAAGATGTTATTCTATAATTATCATCAAAGTCTATCATAGGGTTATGTTTTCTAATCTATGTTTTCCTAAATCTAGTTTTTGATTTTTCTACTAAACTTTATCTAATACCAAATGTAGCAACCCCGACCCTAGAAGCCTAGATCCGGTGCTTAATACCATTAAATTGGCATAAGATACATGGAATCATATCCCAAAGGACTAATCAGTTCAATAGTCTTGGTAAACTAGATACATACATGAGTCTAATATTAAATTTAGAATAAAAAATTACAATATAATTTTGTTTGAAAATAACTTTATTCCATTGAGAAAATACCTGCATATCATTCATAGTAAACTTCTTGGATTCCTGGGTAAAGAAAAAAAATATGGGTGATCTCAAATTCTCAGTAAGGGTTAAGTACAATGGAAGCAATAATGAATCAATGAGAATAATCAATATTAAAAGGTAAATAACTGAATATACATTTCATTCAAATAACTACATAAGGCATAATCAATATACAAAGGTAAATAAATACTAGATAAGGCATAATCAATATGGAAAGGTAAATAACCGAACACACATACCATTTAATCAATAAAATGAGAATAAAATTCATTAAAGGATTTTTATATAGTGAAAATCTCATGGATAATAGTAACTAAACTCTGGATAAAGGTAATAATTAATTATTGGACATCATCTTTTCTAGTCACATGAAACCTTTATTGTTAATATGTGTTCTCAAGACAATTTAAAACTGATGGGTATAAACCCATTTAACTAAGGCTAGACAACTAATTCATCCCATGATATTACTGATGCATTGATGGAATATCATTATCCAGGCCCCACTAGTGTCTTCAAGTCCAAATTATTCATCATATATCGAATAAATTATTAATAAACAATGTCCCTTACCATCAAATATCCATATTGAGTAAAGAATACATATTTAGCAACACTTCCCCAGTCAATCAAATACATTTCAAAGTAAAAAACCTATGTATAAATGATATATAGTTTAATCAATAAGTATATACATGATAAAATATATGGATATTTAGGGGGAATTTAATGTTCAATGATCACAAGAGAGTAAATAAATAAATTGGAAGTTAAAGATTGTGAAAATTATTTAAGTAATTGATTATCAATACTATCGTTATTCAAAAAAATAAATAATAATCCATCCTGATGAAGAATAATTATGGTATCAATATAACATATACCCATTGGTGTAATAACAAGGGTTATTGTTGTTGATGAATAGAAATTCCATAAAAATATTTTTAAAAACATTCTTGAGAAAAAATCCTTTTAATTTTGAACAACATTTTGAAAATGATTTTATTTGAAAATCACTTTTAGAAACATTTTCTTTAAAAATAAAATCTTAAAATTTAGAAGGATTATTGAAATAAATGATGGTTAGTTCAATGGGAAATTCTATACATTCTGTAAATAACATTCCTTTTTAATGGTGAAAAGGTTAAAAAAGTTCCATTTTCATAAAGATACAAGAATATTACTTTGAAAAAATTTTATAAAAAGAAAAAACGAGTAAAAAATTATTTTAACAAATTATTTTCAAAAGGTTAAAGAAAAAAATTTTGATTTTTTTTATAAAACATGGTTTTAGAAGAAAATAGTTTTTTGACCGAAGAGATAAATGAATTCAGGTAGTCTTAAAAAAATTCTAATTATTTTTAAGTAAAAAAGAGTGAAAAATCGGTACTATTAATTAAAAATAATCATGAATAACTAGATTAAAATAAAATTAAATGTTTTATTAAAAAATTATCAAATTATTTCCTTCAATGTAAATCCATGTGTAAACAATCCTAAATAAAATGAGATTGTAAAGTAAACCCTTGCAAAGATCATAACATTTAAGTGAGAATCAAAAAATTAATAAATTATGCATATCAAATGTAAATAAACATAAAAAAATTGTAAATACATAAATATGCAGTCAAAAGTAATAAAACACATAATCTTATAATATTAACAACAATGGGGAAGTAGTATAACCCAATGAAAAGGAATTGAGTTATGAAATTCTTTACCACTTGATAAATTTTAATTGAAATACCCTTAGATGAAATAATTAAAATTGAAACCTAAAATACTTTGAATAATGAATCATTCACTATATTACATTTCAAGGGTAGTATAAACTCTATATAAAAGTAAATAGGTGCATAACTTTACAATACACCTCATGAGTTGAAATTGAGACGGAATCCCTTACCTTACGCTTCCATTTGGTTGAATGTTATTTAAACTAAAATATAATGGTTTTAAGAATTTTATTAACTTATAAAATAACCATAATAATACTTATAATATCATATATGATTATTTTATAACATATTATCACTATTATTAATAATCTTTCATTCTTTTCACTGTTTCGGGTGTTAATTGCCTTGTTTTTCGAGTTTGTTTCAACTTGTTATTTTTTTCATATTACTTAGATCATGATTTAATAATATAAATAATGTAAAATATGATATAAATATTATATATATTTATTTTATATGTATTTATAGTATTCCATAATATTTATTGATAGGAAATGGAAAACACTCTTCATGGAGACAGTAGGCTATATGCACACATGAACGTTGTTTCCATTTTCTTGTCATATTGAAAGAAAAAAAATTAAATAATATATATATATATATATATATATTACCATTATAATATAATTTTTATTTCATAAATATCTCATATTTTTATTAAACCCACCCTTAATATATTCCATGTAAAGCGTGAATGAATCACATCACTTCGTGAGGCGGTAGTCCACTGTACACATGAACGATGTTATCATATCCAAAAAATGGAAATCATGAAGGTCTGTGTTATATAATAATTAAATAAGAATAAATACATTATAAGTATCATAAATATCATATATAAATAGTATTTCAATCATTATTCCTAACCTTGAAAGGCTGTAATGGAAAAATGAACGACATAGGTTCGCGAGGGGGTAGTCTGTCGTACACACGAATAATGATTTCATAACCCATTTGATGGAAGTGTGTGTGGTTTTAGGTCGTAAACTTAAGATAAAAAAATATTAGAATATTTAATATACTTATGTTATTATACAATCATGAAATAATAATAATTTAAGGAGTTGAAGAAGGAAATAAAATAAAAATGCTTGTAGAAAAACATTACCTCTTCTTCGGGTATCCTCATTAGGTTTGAAATAATTCCTTCCTAAGTTGTATTTATAAAAAATATAATTCTTGTAGGATTAGGGTAGGTAATTATATAAGTTATTTTTCAAGTATTTTCTGAGACAAATGGTTTTAGAGGTGTGAAGAGAGGAGGAGAGGGGTAGGCCTTTTATAAGTTGGGCGAGTGGCAAACTTGTAAATTTATGAAAGAGTGAATTCCACCCATGTGTTTCCATGTAAATTATCTCTAATAATGTACCAAACTCAATAATATAAGGTATAAGGTCTAAATATTTACATAAAATTGTTTTTTGAAAAGTTTCTAGGTAATTTTGACCCTTAAGTTTAAAGTTCAGTCCCTTGGTAAACTTTTTTTTCTCTTAATCACTGTAATTAATTTTAACTGTTTTCACTAATCATTTTTATAAAAAAATTAAGTTGAAATTATTGTAAATTATAAAATATTATTATTATAAATATTTATTACATTTTTTCAAATTCAAATCATAGAAGTGGAAAAAATAATTTTAAAATTAATCCAGCAGATGGGGTAAGAACTGGGGTTTTTAAAGTGAAAATGTTCAACAGTTTACTAAATTTTCAAATCTAAATTCAGTGTAAAAATGATTGAAATGAACTATATTGAATTAATAGATTTTTTATAATTTTACTTTTAAACCAATTTAAAATATAATTTAACATTATAAATTATTTAGATAAAAAGTCATTGTTCAATTAAAACCCAATATTTTTCAGTATTTATAAAAAAATGAAACTTTTCATAAAAATACCAAAAATTCAACCTAAATTAATTTTTAAATTATTATTTATAACATGAATTTTATTTTTTCAAATAAAATTTATAAAAGTGTCAAAATTTGGTTTTAAAACAAGTGTGCCATTAAAAGGATGCAAAACTGCCTTTAGAAAAATACATCATTTTATGTATAAAATTTGATTTGTTATTATCTTATGAATATGAAATATATTGGTTGAATGTAAATTTTTTATTGAATATATAATATAAAAACATCCCTAATATCATTAAATAATAGTAATTTATTTAATTTTTTAAGATAAAACATCTCTCACACATAAAAATAGTTTTTTATAAAAAACATTTCTTTTATATTCAGTTGGTTTTTATATTAATTTATAATTAACTAGTAACCAATTAATTCAAACATATATTTTAATAATTTATTTAATCCTATTTATAACCTCTAATTTAATGGATATGTGATAATTTTCATTTTAAATTATACTATTAATATTATTCGGTAAAACTTGGTTTAGCGTGTAATGCAATCTGTCGAAAAAAGTTGTTGTTGCATGTAATTCAAGATAACTCAGTGTTTCATGTATTGAAAACTATATAATATATATATATATATATATATATATATATATTTTAATACAAACATTCTTACACATTCTTAGACGTCGTCATTCAAAGCAAGTTCAAGTACAGAAACAACCCCAAGCAAAAAAAAATACACACCTTTATTCTACACGATCACAAGAAAGCCCCAAACTCCATCTGGTTGGGAAATGAACGAGTTTTCTCTAAATTTAACCATCAGTATTGGTTTCTCAACTTCTCCTCTTCCTTGTAGTTGTGTACGAATGCGTATGTTCCAACCAAGGGGCCAAAAAATAAAATCGCGTTCAACCAGTTTTCAGATATCTTGCGGCTCATCTTAGTATATTATATTACCTTTTATTTTTGTTGTTATATGTTATGCACGCTGTTGAATAAAATTTTATTCTTTTAGAATTTTGTGGCATTAAAAAAGTGATTTTAAAAGAATAGTAATCTTCTTTAAGAAACGTTCTGAGTGATTTATCTTTAAAAATCATTTTCTATCTAAGATGATATCTTTTGATGTTACCTATCCTTTATTGGGGATATAATCCAAAGATACCATTATTATTTTTTATCCGAATGGTTTATGTTTATGATGTCATGATATTTATGAAACGTGTTTCTCTTCCAAGGGTTATACCATGATAAAATTATTATGAAACCTAAATCCTTTTCCACTAGTTATACTATGATATAATTATTATTAAACTCATTTCTTTTTAAACGAGTTATGTTATGATGAAATGATGAAATTATTATGAAACCTATCTCTTTTTTATATGCTATGATATGATTAAATGTTTATGTAACCCATTTAATTTTACGGGTTATGATATGATTCATGTTTTATGATCTTACGACATAGATATATATGATTTTTATTATGTGACAATGGTTAAATTGTAACCAAATATGGGTGGAACCTATTTCTCCCTCTAATTCATTGGGTAAGGATTTATATCTCATCATATATATAGGACTAGAACAGATGGTGAACATGGTTTAGTAAGGTACTTTGTCCACTATGATGGTAATGAGAGTGAACCTTGACTACTATGATGTTATGTATAGACCTGTATTTCATGTCCATAATTTTATGTGTCAACCTAATTACATGTTCACAATATTATTCATGAACCTAGTAAAATGATCACAATGTTATTAATTGACCTATCTTTTAGGTACTTAATGTTTTGCGTGGACCTCGTAGGATGTCCATAAGTTTATGCAAGGGACTGATTTCATGTCCTTAACTTTATAGCTAAACCTGTTTTTATTTATATATGTTTATAATGTTATAAGATAACGTGTATTCCAAAAATATATTTCTTATGCCAATTTTATACTCTCATGGATCATGTTCTTTTATTTCTTTATGATCCATGTCTTATGAACTACCAGGTTTTATTCCATGCATGAAGATTATGATCTTTTTTTGAGGGTTATGGTTTTTAAATGGTAAGCTCATGTTATCATACCATTAGCTCATTCCATACTTATTTAATCATTGATATCTCACTTTCTTACCCTTACTAAGCATCTGAGCTCATCCTTTCTTATGTTTACTTTCCCCAGGTTATAAAGAAATGTTTTAAGTAGGGTATATTTGTGAAGATTACTAAAGGGTGAAATATTTATAGGAGATGTTGAAGATCTTTAACCCAGTTAGAATAATGTTTAACTAGTATCCAAATAAACTAAAATATTATGATCCTTAGGCATGTGTTTCTATATTTTATTTAATATTCATCTAAAAGGATATAATATTTATGTATGAAAATCTTGATTCTCAATACTCCAGCCCCCAAAATTCTATGTTGACTATGTGTCTGTATTTAGAAATATTCCTAGAAATATTACAATGTCTTACATGAAAAAAATAGATTTGAAACTTTCTGGGTATGGATTGACTAGTTTTATACCGGGATCATATCGACTATTATCATAGGAGAGTAACTTTCTTATCTATAGAAGGTAATGATTATGTATATCAAGGTTAATGAGATCTCTAGGCTGGTCATGCATGACCAATTTAGCACGAATTATATTAGATCATATCCTAGGTGTAAATCCTAATTATAGATTATGAATAGTCACAGTAGAATACCTTTCCTCCAGTGGTGAACCAATTCTTGGATGTATTCTCTAAAGAGTTATCTAGCTTACCATTAGAGTGAGATATCGAGTTCACTATCAAGTTGGTAAAAGGATCCAAACCCTTTTCTATCTTTCCCCATAGAATGATACCTATGGAGATTTAGAGTTAAATTAATGTAGGATTATCTAGAAGCTAATGGATTCATATGGCCTAGTACATCACCATGGAACTCCCTCATATTATTTTCAAAGAATGTAGATGGAACCTTGTATTTATATGAGGATTACCAAAGACATAACCAGATGATAGTGAATAATTGGCATCCCCTTATGCATATCAATGTTCTCTTTGATCACTCGAGAGGTGTTCATATATTCTTCAATATTGAATTGTGGTTAGGGTACCATCATTTGAGGGGGAGACCATATGATATTCCAAAAACTGCTTTTAAGAGTAGGTATGACTTGTATGTGTTCCTGGTAATATATATTGGTCTGATGAATATGTTGATGATATTCATGGATTAAATAAATAAGATATTCCATCCATATTTAGATCATATTGTATTTATCTTTATTGAAGACATATTTTTTTACTCACAGTCTAGAAACAATCATTCCCAATATCATGAAATATTCCTAATTATAGTGAGAGAGAATTATCTATATGCTAATTTTTCTAAATGTCAATTCTGGATCAAACAAGTATACTTATTATGACACATTATCTCATAGTATAAAGTGTTAGTGGACTTGGAGAAGGTGGAAACCATGGTGTCTTTGGAGTGACCCAAAAAAGTCTTAGAGATTCAAATATTTCTAGGTTTGGTATGCTATTATCGAAGACTCATTCAAACTTCTCCCATTAGGCAGCGCCAACGTATGTTATGACCAAGAAATGAGTGAGGTTTGTTTGGTTAGATTCTTATGTGGAGGATTTCTAGGAATTAAAGAGTAGGCTAACCTCATCACAGATCTTGACCTTACTTGAGTTGGGTAAGGAGTATATCATGATTTTTGATGCATTAAGAGTTCGGATTAAAATAATTATGATACAAGAGGATTAAGTGGTTGCTTATGACTTTAGGATGTTGGGACTGCATGAGTGGAATTATCCTACCCAAGACCCGGAGTTAACAGTAGTGGAACATGATCTGAGATGTTGGTGACATTATTTTTTGGGTGATAGATTCATGGTCAATAAAGATTACAAGAACTTAGAGTACATCTTTTTATAATGGGACCAAAACCTTCAGCATAGGAGGTGGTTCAAGTGTCAACAATATTTCAAAAATTGGGTAGGCATATACTCCTATAAAGGGATAAGTTATTGCTAATTATATGAGTAGGAAGATACTAAATCATACAATGTAAGAATCTTGTGATGAGTGGTGGCTGATGGAACATTTTTCAGATATAAATTTTGATGCTCAGGAGTCTCAGGGGTAAGAAACTCTAACACCAACCTCTATTATTCCCTCTCTTCTGAATCAGATCAAGAGGAGTCAGTTATCTAATTCAGAGGGTTTATCCTTAAGGGAAAATATATATAGCGGGAAGACACTATTAGACTAGTTCTTTTATGATGAATAGGTTCTTCATATTTATGGTTATATCTAGGTTCTTAAGAGCATGCATAAGGATCTAAATAGGGAATCCCATCCTTCAAAATGGGTGGTACATCCTAGATTGAAAAAGATGTATTGTGAACTTTATATAAAATATTAGTGTCTAGGGTTGAATAATGAGATTTTAGGATTTGTGGTGTGTGCAACACATTTCATTAGGTGATGGATGTGCTCATAAACCTACTAGGTTATTACAAATCTTTTCCATTTAGAAATAAAAGTGGGATGATATCATAATTGATTTTATGAAAATTTTACCCAAGAAACCCCATAATAGTGATGCAGTTTGGGAGATTGGGGATCGATTGATGAAGTTATCGTAATTTATTACCTATGAATGAGGACTTCATCATTAATAAATTTAGTAACCTCTATGCGGAGGATATATTTCAGTTTCATGGTATTTAATGGCATATTTTTTTCGATCAATATCCACTTTTTACATCATGTTTATAGAAGGGTCTTTAAAAGGCACTGAGTTTTTAGGTTCTTCTGAGCACAACCTATCTTCCTCATACTGATGACCAATCCAAACTAGCAATTTAGATCCTAGAGGACATGTTTCAATCCCATGTTTTGGACTTCAGTGGTTCTTGGTAGCATAATTATACTCTTGTGGAGTTCTCTTATAATAATATCTTCTAGAAATCAATATAAATTTCTCATATAGGGTCATTATAAGGAAGTTAATATTGTTCACCTCTGTTCTAGTTAGAGGTGGGAAAGTTATTACCCATTCTACTTAGTCTCATGTAGGATACATTTGAGTAGGTTCTATTGATCAAGAAGTGAATTGAAACCATGAAAATCATATATAAATCTTATACTAACCATAATATATGACCACTAGAAATCGAGTTTGGTCACCAGGTCTTTCTTCAGGCGTCTCTTAGGATGGGGTGACACTGTATTAAGTAGGTAAAGCTACCAATTTTTTTTTATATTTATTGTAATAGTGGATATAATTAGTCTAGTGTAATATATATTGACTATTCCAAAATGCTATAGTTTCATAGAAAACTTATTTCATGTGTCACAAATTTGGAGATATCACTATAATCCTTCTCATGTTATTAGTGTTGTATATTTCAAGCTTGAAGTTGATACTTACTTTGAGGAGAATCTGATTCACATAATAAACCATAGTCTGAATATTCTATAAGGAAATATTATACCCTTTATATGAGTTTAGTGGTAGATGGGAATGTTTAGGAGGATACTAGGTAGAGGGAGTCAGATATGAGGGCATAGTGGCATGGCTTATTCATCGACAGATCTTAGTGATACCCGGGATCATAGCTCGAGGATAAGTTGTTATATGGTGGGGAGGTTGTGAAATACCACTCCCATCTTGAGGTACCTCTCTCTTTAAATTATATTAAACCTCTTTAAATTCTAAGAAAATCATCATTCAAAGTATAAAAGGTTCCTCATAGGTGCTTGGGTGGATTGGAGGAGAAAAATTATTGAAGGGTAGTAGTGGAAAGAATTAGATGAGATGTTGTATTTCCAATGGAAATTAGGTGTATAGAAAAGTAGGACTGTAAGGCCATAGGAACACCCTGGATAGCCAGTGTTGAAGGACCAACTAGTTGTTGGATCCTAGGATAGTTGATGAGATCACAACATCTCACTAGTGGGGGTTTGCCAAAAATTTTAATTAGGGGAAACCCTAAAATTTCACTTACAACCTATTTTAACATCTCCAATACCTTCCATTCAACCCCAATTCAATATTAAATAACTAGAAGGGTTATCCAGGGATTCCTCAACTTCTCTAATATCAAACTTTGATTCCTAGATCCTCTGTTCAATATAGATTTCTGTATTTGGTATGTTTTTCTTGGGATTGATTAAATCTACTTCTTTTCTTCATGATTCTTCTTATTCTAGACCTAATATTGCTGATCTATCATTATAATTAGGTATTATTTTTATTTTTTATTGACTTATAAACTTAATTATTGGAATTATTCATCTCTTCTTTTGAGTTAGGTGGTCTAAAGTATCTCCCTATGGTATGATTTTTGTTTCTAGTATATGTAACATGTGAGATCACTCTGGCATGTCGTTCTCATTAACTATTCCTTCTATTAATCACTTTTATTCCCTAAAAACCTTTACCTATACTTTCCTTGAATCCATTTGGCTCTATTGATGATCAAGAACACAGAATTTTAGCCACCCATGAGGTGTTTCTATCCTTAACCCTAGGTTGGAAATCCAAGTTATACGAATCTAGTGTTGTTGGAATAGAATTGTGGAATTTTGGGTTGGTATTTAGATCAAAACTTATGAACCTTATCACCTAAGGGGTTTAAAATCAGTAATCATGATTTTTCTTGACATGAGAATTTGTAATTGGGCATAGTTGACATATGAATTGGTAATTGGGTATAATTGAGATGTAATTTGGTAATTTGGATTGATATAATGAAAACTGGTATATTTGAAATTTTGGATTATGATTAGACCATGGAATAGGAATTCAAATTTTTTATATTGTGAATTGAATACGTAATTGGACCTTTTAATGAGAATTCACATTATGTCTATTGTGAATTAAATATTTAATTAGCCCATGGAATGAGAATTTCTCTTAGTTCTATGGTGAATTGAAGATTTATATTATATATATATGGATCCCATGATTATTGAGACTGGAATCATTTTTGGGTATTTTAAGAGACATTTGATACTATTCTAAAACAGGTATGGCTGACCCTGAGTATCAACCTATAGCTTGAGGGTTAGTGGGTTTTAATTAGATATTCTACATTTAATTTATAATTAATGACTTTTTTATCATATTATTGAATGAACTATTACTTATAATAGATTTGATTAGACACCATTGGTGGTGTCCTACTAATTTATACTCACACTCTATTGGGGCCACCACTTGGTACCTAAGTAGACTTTAGGAATGCAGGTCTAGAAAAGGGTAAATGGAAATGTTGTTGATTTTTTGACTTGAATTTTGGGATTGGATCTTGGAGATGGGACCAAGTATGAGATTCTGAACTGGATTTGAGAGTATTTTGATTCTTTAATTCATTTTTTTCTTAAATGACATTAGTATGATATTGAGTATAACATTGCATGGATTTTTGATATTAGGTTGTTTTGGAAATTTTCCATTTACACACTGGAGTTGATTTTATTGATTTGTTTATCATGTTTCTACTGTGTTTTTTGTTATGTAACATAGTGTATAGTCTCCCCAATATATTTATTAGACTATCTCTACTAGTTATTAGCCTCTGGAATATCTAGAGGTGTGATTGAGGTCTTGTGGTCACCCGTCTCAATCACACGAGGGAGAATCAATTCAGGGATGTAACAATAATGGTTGATTTAATTAAGAATAAATTGTAAAAACTATTCTCTACTGATTCATACACCCTTATCAATGAAGTAATTCATTCCCAGGAACTTCAATTGGTATCGGATTATGGTCCCTCTATTTGGTTTAATCAATATCTAAGAATGGACAATCTAAATTTTGTGAACAATGGTGGTGTGCCTGCTTTTTATAGAACAATTTTTATAGTTGGAAGAAAATAATGTTTCCATATATTCTATCCCTTGGAATAAAATTTAGATATTATTCTATAAAACCCCTATAAAAGTGATTCTTAAAATACTAAATTTTACTACGCATGTCAATAGGGTGCATCTTTCTTTTCAAGTGCCTACCTGATTAGAACTCTATAATCAAACATGATTGTCTTGGAGTACTATTAGGATGGGTGAACTCCTAGGAAGTTTTCCAAGATTTATATAATTGAGGATAAAATACACTAAAATATTATGTGTTTTCATGTGGGGATAACCATTAGTTTGACAAGTGACCCTAGTGGGTAATATCCTATGGTGTGATGGGAAGACAACCAAGGTATCACCAGAGACTCATGGGGTCAAATGACCAAGTTCATGAACCAGGGAGGTCGGGTCATAAAAAATTGTATAAGATCTAATACCCAACTTTAAGTGCAGATTAACTAAATATATTTGAGATGTGGGGGTCTATAATGGGGGCGTTTTGATTTAGAAGGTGGGGAGTGTGTAACACCGATGAAAAAGGAGGCTTAAAAAACTAAATTTCACTACCCATGTCAACAAGGTGAGTCTTTACTTTTAGGAGGCTACCTAATTATAAATCCAAAGTTAAGAAAATATTATCCTTGAGTAGTGATAGGATGGGTGACCTCCTAGGAAGTTTCTCTAGCCACACACGAGTGAATAAAAAATACACCGAAAGAATATGTGTTGGCCTATATAGAGAGTCATCAGTATGATAAGTGACCCTAGTGGGTAATAGACTGTAGTGTGACGGGAAGAAAACTGAGATGTTATAGGAGACCCATGGGTTAAGATTATTAGGGTCTTATCCTAAAGAGGTTAGTTTATAGTAACTACTGTATTTGGTTTTCCACCTATTGAAGGAAATTCCCCATTGAACCTGGATAATAAAATAAATACAGAGAATGCTGACAATTCACAAAATGATATTCTCATTTCCATGTCATAAAAATTCTACACCAAAGTAATGGGTTTTCAATTAGCTAAAGAAATATAGAATAATAGGGAAAGTATCAAAAAGGGAAAATTTAAAGTTAAGGAGTCAAAATTGAAAATTTAGAGAAGAATGTATGAATAGATCAAGATGGTTAAGGAAGAGAATATTGATAAATATTTCACTTGGTTAAATGAAGTTGTGATTAATATCTGGGGGTCTGGTGAAAAACTTGAAGACCCTATAATTCATTTAGAATATCACAAGGAACTTTATGAATAGGGTTGATATTAAAATATTATCTCTAGAAGATAAATAGTGTAACAAACCATGATTTTGATATATATGTTCCTTTAATTAAGTCAAATTTGTTTGATAGATTTCTATATATGAAACACTAAAATAAAATTACACCATTATATTTTTATAACATTATAAACTCACCATTAAATTATTATGTATGAATAGGTGTATCTGAATTATGAAATATATTAATATATATGTTTTTGTATATAAATGTTATTTTATACAAATTTACTTAATTAATTTTTATGTTTAAGAATATATCTTTTTATGTGTTGTGTTTTGTATTAAATAAAACTAAGTATATTATTGTTAAATGATTATTTTAATAAAATATAATATTTATTGATTAATTCTAGATTTATTAGTGTTTTATAGAAATCAAGAATAAGAATATATAGTATTTTAAAATAAGTTATTTTCCAATAAAAATAGTTTCTCTTTGTATTTTATGATTTTATCTAAAAGATAAAATATAAAATTATCAAAATTAAATTTGAAAAAATAAACTTTATTTTTGTATTTATAATTTCAATATTAGATTAAGATAATTTTTTTTTTCTAAAAAAATATTTTTAGGAGAATAATGAAATTTTTATTTTTATAAATAACATGACTTTTATGACATTATTCATATATAAGTATGAATTTATAATTAATGAAACATTTTTATAGGAAAATATATCTATTTTATAATTAAATTTATAATTTTTAAATTGGTTTTTTAATTTGCAAACCCATATTTGAAATTTTATAACTTAAGTTATATTTTTCAAAAAATTGTTTTAAAAAATTATACTTTTAGTATTTTAAAATTATTTTTTACCAGTTATATAGGTTTAATATAATAAAATGACTTCCATTTTTGGATTCATCATGTGTAAATGATTTTAGGATTATTTTTTGGTATTTTTCTAAAATAATTTATTTTTAGTTGAATAGTGAAAAATACAATTTTTGTGAAAACAATGAAATTTATTACTTTATCTGCAACATCCTTATTTTTTTTATAATAATACAACCTCCTTATTTAATAAATGATACATATTTTTATGAGTAATTTTATTTTTTCAATAAAAATAACCCTATGTTTTTGCCTTGAAACCGCATGGAATATTCTAGCGAATATTTTCAGAGTCAATTGCTAAGTTAGTGAGAGATTCCAAGGCCCGTAGTGCCTTAGAACAGATGAAATAAAGGTATTAAATATAATAAATTCTGCACATGTAATTTTTACAAAATAATTTAATATCTTCCAAAATAGTGCATTGTGTAAAAAATATGAGACTGCTGTTAGGCCCGGGATGAAGGGTTTAACCTAAGCACGACTTAACATTTGGACATGTCAAGAATTTGGTGAGATCTCATGTGAGGATAAATTATTTAATATTTTTATTATATTTTTTTTCAAAAATAATTTAATATCACCTAAAAAGTGAATCGTATAAGAAATATGAGACTATCATTAGGTCTGAAATGCATGGTTTACCCTAGGCATGACATAACATTTTTGTTTGAGATGTTTGGTCATATTGCACACAATGATAACTTTTTAATATTTATTTAACTATTATCAAGGGATAAAAATGAAGAATTTTTAAATAATAATTTTATTGAATTATCAAAATATAATTTCATGAAATTATCAAAGACAATTACAAGGATTTATTGAAGGATAAAAATGAAGTTTTTTCAATTGATAATTTCATCAAATTATTAAAAGATAATTGCATGAAATTATAAAAGATAATTACAAGGAATTATCAAGGGAAAATTTATTAGAATTTTTGAATGATAATTACATTGAATTATCAATGGAAAATTATGTGACATATCGAAAATAATTATCAAGAATTATTGAAGTATAATTACGTCAAATTATCAAAGGATAAATTATGGAAAGAAATTGTCAAAAGATAATTATAAAAGGAAAATTTTTAAGAAAGAAATTATTATAAAAAAATTATATAAATCATCTAAAGTTAATTATAATGGAATTATCATGTAATAATTGATACCAATTTATCATAGGATAATTATGAAAGTATCATGGATAATTTTTGGTGTTTTTAGAGAATAATAATGAGGAATACCACATGTGTTCTTAAAATAATTTTTATAGATAGAAATTGTTGAATGTGGTTTTATAATTATTATCAAGGAGAATATTTCTAGTGTATGCATTGACCAATAGAATAATTTTGAAACTACCAAGGAGGGAGAAAACATTATCTCATGTGAAATTTTATTTAATATTGAAATAAAATAGCTTATTTTGGTTCTAGGAACCCATGATGTACCTCGAGCATTGAATTGTTGGAAACAATGATAATAAGGCTAGTAAAGAGGTGTTGTTGACCGTTGAGGTTACCACTCCAACTTTTAATCTATATAGGATGGTTTATTCATTCCTTTTGCATCAAAAACTTTGAGGTTAGAAGTTTCTTACCTTCTTGGGATCTTGTTTATGCGTGTTTCCATTATGATTATTTATGTTTTAATTTATTTACACCATGCATGATTATGATCGCATGTGGGTGTGTGTGTAGTCGTGATATCTGTTGTGATATGTGCTTTCCATAAGTGATATTTTTATAGCTTGTTTCCATGTTTTATGTGTTCAAATGATGTTATATGACTACTATTTACTCATGATGATGTGATACACCTGCCTTGAATATTTATTATGTGATATGTGTTACCATTTCCTTGGAGGTTGGGTTTGTACTTGAGACAGGAAGAATGTCATGTGGTTTACATCCCTTGATGGGGGAGTTCATGCATAACTTGAGATGAAGACTACGATGGAACTAAGCACATTGTATGGGGAATGATGACCTGGAGGCCTAAATTGAGGTAGTTTATTAGGGGCATGATGGTCTGGTGTCCTGACCCGAGGGACATGATAAGCTGGTGTCCTGAACTGAGGCATCAGAGGAATGCGATGTATTACGAGCATGACCCATGAAATGATTCTATATTTCAAGCCATGAGTTGGTCTTTGACTTATTGCCTTACCATTATTGAGATATGGATTCTGAGTGTATTACTAGTCCATGCTCTTACTGACACTTAGAGATGGATTTTGAGAACCATGTTCTAGTCCATTCAGAGATAGATTTTGAGTTCCATACACTGGTCCATTCAGAGATATATTTTGAGCCCCATACACTAGTCTATTCTCCTTGATACATTCCATGATTATCTTTCCATCTTGGAGCCGAAGTAGGTACGACCAAGGGTTTGGTGGAGTCTTAGTTAGTGCACTACCGCTCAGTTTTGGAATGTGTGTTTATGCTTCCCACATTTACTATTATTATGTAATACACTTGTTATACTTGATAACACTGGGTAAGGATGCATTGGTGGTGTCCTACTAAGACTTTTACTCTCACCCTACTGGGGAATTTCAGTGTGCTTATAGATTCCATGATGGATCTGATGAAGGTAAATAACCCTATAGTGGATGGCTGAGTAGAAGAGTAAGGAGCTGCTATCTGACCATGATGGATATTGGAGGACCCTATTATTTATTTATTTATCCACTATTGTTATTCTGTTTAGATTACCACATTGGGAGATATTTATTTGTATGAAATTTATTCCATTTATTTACTTATGCATGATTACTCTGATGTTTTATTTTATTATTAATTATTTATTATTGATATTATGACATGATACTGAGGGTAGTCTCCCCAAAGACATAATCAGAGTTTCACTACTAGTTGGAATCCTCTCACGTACAGAGAGGAATGCATGAGGTTATGTGACCTTTTGGCTCGGACCCGGTGGTTTAGTCCATGATGCTACAAAATGGTATCAGAGTACTAGGACTTACTAACTTTTCTTTTATCTTTCCTTGATTTGGTATAGGATAGACATGAGTTAGGATGGTTGGGACTCAGGTAGGGGAACTATCACAGTGTTTGTCTAACACTGTATAGTGGACCTCCAAGTTATCATTAAATCGAAGCTTATGTTTTGATATTATAGTTAATTAATATCATTTTAGGTGATTTATATGATGTTGATATGCGATTTTTGATATTTAGTGTGTGTTCTTGCATCATGACTAGGCATGTAGGTTCACATGCCATATATATACTTATTATTGTGCATCATAGTAGTTCTTTATTTAAATTCCTTCAATTGTCCTATCTGTTCAGCATAGTTTCTCTAATTTTGGGATATATCTATATTTCCATACTATTATGATATATCTTTAATGGAATTAATTAGTTTAACTAAGCATGCTATTGTGTTAGTATATATATGATGATTATGACTAATGTGAATGGATATAGACTAGGGTTAAATATAGGAGGGTTATAGCTTGGGTTGAGGGAAGACTCTTATGATAACCTTGTGTGATCACATAGAGTATTAGGAGAACCTTGTGTAATACCATACACTGGATAATATCCGTTTATATTTCTAATGTTCCTTATTGATAGAAAAAATGAGTCATTTTAAATGTTTAGTGGGGCCACCAACCGAGCAGGAGGGTGCTTCTAATCATGTTCCCACACCTTCCCCTGTTGTATAGGTAGTGGTTCCATTCCAGCCACCACCAAAATCCATGATAGAATATGCTAAGGATTTCTTTCTCCAGTATCCCCCAGCCTTTCAGTGCATTGGTAGACCACATAATTCATAGTATTCTATAGATATCATAGAGATCATCTTTAACATTATCAAGATGACTATAGATAGGAAGATTAAATTGGCATCATTTAGGTTGTAGATACCCTTTAGGTGTTGTCGAGTAGTCATGTGTCAGGATGGATGACATGATGGAATCTCATGGGAGGATTTTAAGGACTTATTTTTTGGATTGTTTTCCCCTAAAACACTGAATCTTTACTGAGCATAGGAGTTCATATAGATTCAGTAAGGATCCATGAATGTATCTACCTACTATAATCATTTTTTCGATCTTCTCTGCTTTTCTCTTCTTCTGGTCAATAACGAGGCACAAAAGGCTAGGAAGTTTTAAAAAATAATTCATTGTTTACTTTGATAGTAGGTACATATTTTCAACCTAAATTCATATCCATAAGCTATATAGAAGTTCTTAACCATCTATAAGATCATGGAATAGGTTTGGGTAGTTGGTCTCCATCTACCCTTTAGTGCTCAGTCGGGTGGGCCTCGAACTGCACCCATGAGTACCACTTTGAGTGATCGAAAGAGGAAGACCTTAGATATATATAAAATTAGTGGTATTTAGGTTAGGGGAAATCTGTATTATTTAGTCCCTTCATGAGGTGGTCGTCAGTAATTCAATTGTGGAAAGTTTGGACACTACAAAAGGGTCTGCACCGCACCTCATACCTAGTTCCCACAATTCTACAAGGAAGAAAATATCCAAAAAATATACTCTAAAACATAAAATCCAAGGTTCTATAGGGGTGTAGGGTAGTCTCAAAATTAGAACTAGAGATCTGGATAGGTTCCTCAGCAGAAGACCTAGATGATGACTCAAATACATCATGTGTCTCAAGGATTGGGCCATGGAGTGGAGGTAGGCCATGTGTACGTTGTGGGCCAGAATATAGTAGATGGTTGCAAGGGACTATCTACTATTAACCTTTGTGGCTTGAGTTGTTCTAGAGAGACCATCAAGGATATTTATTAGGGACGATAAGTTGAAAGAGAGGGAGAAGTGTAACATCTTCAGTTTTTATAATAATAAAACCCACTTTTTTAATAAATGATACAAATTTTTATGGGGAAATTTAAATTTTAAATAAAAATCACCCTCTATTTTTACCTTGAAACCCCGAAGAATAATCTATCAAATATTTTTAGAGTCAGGAACTGAGTTAGTATGATATACCTAGGCTCATAGAGCCTTGGCATAGATGGAATAAAAATATTAAATATACTATATTACATGCATGTTATTTTTAAAAAATAATTGAATATCTCCCAAATGACATGTTATATGAGAAATATGAGACCATCGTTAGGTCTGGGATGAAGAGTTTACCCTAGCTGTGACATAAAATTTGTGAATGTCAAAAATTTGGTAAAATCTCTTGCTAGTATAAATTATTTAATATTTTATTTATTTTTTTTCAAAAATAAATCAATATCTCCAAAACAGTTCATCATTTGAGAAATCTTAAACCACCGTTAGGTCCAAGATGAAAGTTTTACCCAAGACGCGACATAACATTTGTGCACGTCGGGGTGTTGGTCACATTGCAAAAAATGATAACTTTTTAATATTTATTTAATTATTATTATAAATTTAATTAATTAAAGTCATTTTTTTATTCTCTCACCACTTCATCTTCTCCATGAATATGTTTAAAAAACCATTGTTAATGTGGATTTATACCAAATCCTTGAAAATTAACCATTCTTGATGATTTAAAATTAGAAATGCCATAATGAGATGAAATTAAACACTTCATATTAATTTTTTAGTTTAAATGATCGATTAATGGTGGGTTTCAATTTTTATTAGAGGAATGCACATGAGGGTTCTTTGAAATAGGCGAGACCTTATGAGATTCATGTTGGATTGGTCATGTGGAATCCAATTAGACAAAAAAACTCCCTATGCATGAACGTCAATTACTTGAAGGCTGATCTGGGTGGGTGGAGGGGTCTCCTCTTCCTTATTATTCCATGAGCAATAAAGAATAATGTGGGTTTTTTGTTTTATTTTTATTTATTATTTTATTACTCTTATTTCATTTTTTCCTTATTAAAAAAATAATCTGAATTTTTTTTAGATAATAAAATAATAACTATAGTTTTTATAAAATATAATTCCAAAATATTATCACATGATAATTTTTAAAACCTATTTTTAACCTTATAAAACAAATTCAATATTTTAATTATAATAAAAAACACTTTTTGTTCTTTTCATTTAATTAAAATTTATTTTTGGTAAAATTTGGTTTTTGATTAATTTAAAAGGAACATAAAATTTAATTGTTTTATATTAAAAAAATTTATTTCCTAAAAATAAAAAACACTTATAATTGTATCCCACACTTAAATTTTAATCTCAAAATGAACTTTTTCTAAGAAACAGTTTTTATGCATCATGTTCTCTAATACTAAAATTAATTTCTCTAACTCTTAGAGAATTTTTTTCATAAAATTATTTAAATATTTAAAATTATAATGTTAAAATTATTAAATACGGTCAATTTTAATTTTTTCCATTTGTTTTTTTTTCAAGGGTGAAAGTGGAGTTACCATGATAAGAGAGAATTAGGGTAAAAGTGGTTTAACATAGTGAAAGTGGTTAAAAAATATAGAAAACATGTATGCTGTTATATGGTGGAGGGATTATTGATATTATCTCTTTACCCAAACTCTTATTATCCATTGTTTTTATATTTTTTCCTTGAATACTACTGTGATATTATTGAGGCATTATAAGTTTTTACAAAAGTTCATTTTCTTTACTTATGAAAGGAGACCACCTCCTACCCATTTATCCACCAATTAAAAAGATTTAGATCATCAAAAACTCTATAATATTCTATCTTAAACACCATACCTATTCTTTTTAATCCTTTTAACCAAAAAATACCAATACAAAGAGCGCTAAGGGGTTTCCCAAGGGAGAACTTCCAAAGGAGAGGTAATACTCTCAAACCGACTTCTCTAGATCTTTTCTTCTTCGACACCACTTGAATCCCCTATATACATAAAGGTATGATAAAAATATATTTTTTACTATTATTTAGTTCTATTATACTAATGGAATATCCATTTTATACTTTCCTACAAAATCATTAAGACAAAGGTAAATATCATCATATGTTTGTTTGGACTACTGCCTTCAAGAATGACATGTTCACTTTTCCCTCACTACCTTAAATAAAATTTTCAAAAAGTTTATTTAATTAACCAATATGATATTTTGGACAACATATATATTATTTAATAATAATATTGGGAATTATATATGTGTGATTATCAAGAAATGATCATAGTAACTTTAACCACCTTAAATGGACGAATCAAGGTACCTTTCTTAATTTAGATATATTTTGGGATAAAATTTGAAATTTTATAAGTATTTTCCTAATGGAATAATAAAGGAAATAAATCAACAAAATTTAGGACATCAGTAAGTTATTTTATAACACCTTTGACCATGTTCAACAAACTAAAAGTATTATAAATAAATTAACAGAATAAACCTAAGTAACTGATGTAAGCTAAATCTATACTAAAAATAAATACGAAAATATAATATATTAAACTTATAAAATTAAATATAGATGAATAATGTTATTGGGTATATATATAATGAAATTAGTTTAATTATTAAGGAATTTAAGTGCACTTGCAGGGTGCTTTTGAACATGAGGTAAGTGTTTCATCTCAAAATTTCCCTCTTTAAAACACATTTTCTTTTATGCTCTTAATTTATTTTAAATGGTGTGTATAATTAAAATTGGATATATAATATCATGAATTATATTTATTCTTAGTATTTTTACTTAAAATTTATTCTCTCTCCCTTTAAATGGGTTTTATTAGAATGTTTGTTAAGCCATAAGGGTTTCTATCTCAATCACCCTTCATTGAGGTATGCTTTGATTTTATGCACCAATATTCATTTTTATGTTGAAAAAATTTTCCCCATGACTTATAATATAAGAAATTATTATTTAAATTATAAAATTTATTTTTATTCATGTTATTCCTTGTCTTTGTCTACGATTTATTTCATAATTAAAATATAAGTGTCTTTCATAATTTAATCTGATTTCCTGAGTTATAATGTTTCTATTTAGTTTTGTATTTCATTTATTATGGTATAAAATATTTCCATCTTGGGAAAAAAAAATTTAATTAAAATATTCCTTAATAGTGATTTTAATCATTTTTATAAATTATACTATGTTAAGAACAACTTATATCCATTTAAACAAAGCTTTACCCTCCTTGTCTATAATTTCCCTTCTCACAAATGCTATCCTTTTTAATTGGAAAACTCATTAAGTGTTATATGATGTGAAAATAATATTTCACTTCTCATATTTTAAAAATAAAGTTTTTTTATCTTATTTTATCATGGGTGATTTCAATAAAGGTGTTTTAAAATATAAAAATGGATCTTCCACACCACCCACACTAGTTTTGAGTTACACATTCTCTTTCTTTTTATACCTTTTGTGTAAAATTATTCCAATGAATTTATTAATTTTTTGTATATATTTATCTTACATAAATACCTAATCAAATTTAATTTTCATTTATAGGGTTATATATGTTTTTAGTCCCCTTTAAAATTCTTACTCTTAAGTAAACATGATTTAAGATAACTTTCTTATTTCTTAACTTATGTAAAGAATCCACTCTATAAAATGTATTTAAACCATGAATAGATTCTAAAATCCATAATTATTTTATGGAGAAACTCCTTGTGTTGATTTTGGCTTTATATAATGTAATATTCTCTTTAATTCTTTAAAAATATCCATACTTATTTTATAAAGCATCACTCAAGTGGTTC
Organism: Viscum album; assembly: GCA_963277665.1. Taxonomy (NCBI): domain Eukaryota; kingdom Viridiplantae; phylum Streptophyta; class Magnoliopsida; order Santalales; family Viscaceae; genus Viscum; species Viscum album. The sequence goes on from OY728128.1 coordinate 1,854,067,635, forward strand.
ATTTTTATTCTTTCTTATCATAAATCCTCCTCATGAATTTTATACATTGGAACTCAATGGTCAATACCTATATCCATTTTTAAATTATTAAAGTTAAAAATGAGTTAATTAATTATTATATTGAAAATAATTATGTTTTAGCCTTCGGTTATTCAATAAATCATAATTATGGAACCCACTTATTTCTCATCGGTTTGATCATGCTTATGATTTAGGCATGGTTTCTTTTCTTCACATGGAACACATATATATGATTTTCATTTATGTTATGGGTTGTACTAGAATTATGTATTTATCTAATTCATTGGGAAAATATTTATATCACTTGATATTTTATATAGGGATTAATGAGTGAACTTGCTCCACCATGGGATTCTATCGACTCTATTTATGGGAATGGGGAGTGAACCCAATCCACCATAGGACTTTTTACACTTTATATTATGGTCTAGATAGTGACCCTTAACTTATTTTTATGATGTATTATCTTATTTTATTTCCAAATATTTCAATATTCCATGATTTTATGATTTTATTTCCTTATACCATGTTTTCATGCTTATGATCATTCTCTTTATGATATCATGTTATGACTATTAAATACTATGTTGTGATTTATTTTCATGTTTATTACCTTAATCATCTTTCTAGATCACCATTTTTATTATGTATTTTTCCTAAGGTATCCTATTATTTTTCAATAAGATCCCTGGAATTTAGGAGCACTATGTGGAGTTTTAAATAAAGATGTTGATGTTATGTTTAATATGATGTAATTATATATATAATAATCTAAATACACTATAGCTCTAGATTATTGGAATGTATTTTTAGAAAATTATGTTATAAATAATGAAATAATGTATGTTTAAGGCTTAGGTCACTATAGTTTGTATCAGGGCAAGGTCTAGTTATTTTTGGAGATTAATATGATCGTACCTTAGTGAAAACCCTAAGGAGAATTATAAGGGATAAGACTAAGTATAAGATAACATCATGAAATTTTGGTAAAGTAGAGATTATGTGATTTTCCTAGAAATAAAATTCCTATTTAGATATTACTAGTGAATTCAGGCTCTATAACATATGTACTTAGAGGTAATAACCAAAAAGGGGTAGATTGGGTATTAACTCGATCTTCATCTAGTATTTAAAAAAAGGCCCAACTGCACATGTAGTTTGACACTCCTATGGGATATTCTTTGGTCAACAATTTTCTCTTTATAAACCACTATAAAGGATTGGTTTCCTAGTTACTATGAAGGAATAAGTTAATATATATAAGATAACCCATCATAAAATAACATAGATAAAACTATGATTGATATAGGTTTAACTAAAGGAATTACAGGATACTGTGATGATGTAAAAGGGTAAAAGGTTTTAAGGTAAAATACATTTTATGTTATTGATTATGATAACCCGCCCTATGATGTTAAAATTTTGTTAATCATGGTAACCATTTTTATTTTAGTGGTGGATAGAACTAGAAGGATATGAGTTAACGGTGGGTGTGAGGGATAATGTGACGATTACATCACCAATCATCCCATTAGAATGTGATATGGACTAAGAAATATGTTTATTAATCCAATCCAACTATAAAAATATATTATTAACCATATGAGCATATTTGAAATCTTAAACCCACCAAAGAAGAGAAGGATAGAGTCTTATGGGAACTTGGGTGATAAATATGATACAATATAGAATATTCAACATCCTACAGGTCCACAATATTGGAAGAATCACTAAGGGAATTACCTCAAGGGGACAAGAAGATGTTTTACTTGTGATAAATGAGGGAATAAAGCAACAATTTGTTTAGGGAAAAAGAAGGATACAAATAAAGAAGATAATTTTCTTCGAAAGGATCCATTGACAATTCAATGTTTTAGATGTGAGGAATTTGTAAACTATACAAACCAATGCACTAATACAAGGGTGAAAGTAGAAAATCGACACCAACCACATCACAGATATTGGGAATAAGGAAAAGATATTGAAACCACTTTTTTTGAGGTAGATATTGAATTTTGAATATAGATTTGTTAATTTATTATATCATGTAAGATTTCATATAGTGGACCAATATTTTCATACATAAATATTAAAACTATTTAGATGAATATTAAATACACAACAATAAAATCCACTCCTAGAACCAGAAAGGTTTAGAGTCTCTAGGGACTAGATATACAATGTTCTTATTTTATGAAAGATCTTAAACATATACCATAAATATATTTCCTCATTAAACTCTTCATAGGCATAACCTACAAAAAATTTCTTCATAACCTAGGGAAAGGAAACACAAGAAAGGGGTGAGATTAGATGCTCATTAAGAGTAAACATTAGAGATATCAATAGACGATCATATAAAATCATAAGATAATAATAAGGTTATGATATCATGACCATAACTTACAAAGTTCATACCAAATATGAAAAATATCATAAACATGAGTTATGGTATAAAACATTAGCATTTTAAAACACACGAATCATAAGAATGATAACTCATCATAACTAAATCATGAACAATAAAACCATTTCATAAATGTCTGTGGAATCATCATAAGTATATAAACCATTTAATATATTAAGGTTAACTACTAATATAATCCTATTAGGCATCAAAATCTATTTCCTATAGTGGATTAAGCACATCAACTTATTTCCCATAATAGATCAAACACATTGACTTATTTCCCATAACAGCTCAAGCACATCAACTTGTTTCCCATAACTATATCATAATATATAATAATTTACCCAATGAATTGTTGGGATATATAGGTACCAATCATCACATAATTAAAACCATAAATATGTGTTCCATAAGATCATAAAACATTTATCATATGAGAACCCATGAAAATAAATGGCTTTCACAAACATTTCATTATTCCATAACCCATGAAAATAGGTTTCATAAACATTTTTCATCATAGTAATAATACATCCATAGAAATAATAAGTATGGTATCATTGGATCATAAAACTAGTAAATCATAATAAGAATCAAAGACAGTTTTTATCAATGAATTGAGATACCATTACATGATCATTAAAACATTCTTGAGGAAGATACCCTATCAAATTTAAAAAGAATTTTTAAAAATATAAAAACTCTGTATATAATAAAGAAGCCATTTTATTTGAAAATATACTTTTAAAATTACAAATTAATCTTAAAATCATTTAATAATTATGATGGTGGGAAATTCTGTTCATTATGTATAAGTTAAAAAACACTCCTTTTATATTTTTTTTGTAAAAAGTCAAAAAGTACCTCATTCATAAAATGAAAAGAAGAGTCCTTATATTTTTTTTGTAAAAATTAAACCAAGGGTAAAAATTTATTTAAAAATATTAGGATAATATTTAAATCATTATTTAAAATATATTTTAAAAATATGGACATAAAAGAAAAAATATTTTAGAGTGAAGAGAGAATTAAAGTCATTTTTCCTTAAAAACACTCTTTTGATCTCTTAAATAATTACAATGAGGAAAATAAATATAATATCAAGAAATAAATATATGGTAATAAAATTAAATTTATTCATTAGATAAGTATCATATAATTTCCTCAATAGAAATTCAAGTATAAATAACCTCGATTAAAATAGGATTGAAAGCTAAATCCCTTACCTCAAGTATGACCATTCCTCATTCAAGTTCAAACCTCTAGTATAATAAATATAGATTATTTATAAATTTATTATATAACCATATTAATATCTATCAAACCATTTATGATTTATTTATGACATCTTACCACTTATTTATTAATAATTATTTATTAAAATCACTGTCCTGGGTGATAACTACTTCATTTTCCAAGCATGTTTTGGTTTGGCAGTACCGATCCTTATACTTTTATCATTGTTACATAATTTAAATAATTTTAATCATTGTATATAAATTATATATATTCATTATATACATATTTATAATCCTTTATAAAAATTATAGATAGAAAAATAAACTACGCCATTCATGGAGACGATGGTTTGTACGTATGCATGAACGCGATTTTCATTTTTCTACTGATAGAATAAAAGAATGGTAAATAATAATTCACTATTAAATAATTATTATTATATCATATATATCATATATATTCTTAAAATTTATACTCATTACCATCCAAGTAAAATATAAATGAAAAATTAATAACATCGCTTTGTGGAGGTGGTAATACACACGTACACACAAGCAACACTATAATTTCTAAAAGGATTGGATGATAAGAATATAGACATGATATTATCACTAAATAAGTTTATTTCTGTCATTAATAACATATATAAACATTTAATCCATCATAGTAACCATCTATAAAATATTATGATGAAAAATGAATTATATTGCTACGTGTAGATGGTAAGCTGTATGTACGCATGGGCGATACTTTCACTTCTATTTTGATGGGAAAGAGGGTGCATAATGGTGTTTTAATAATAATAATAAAATTTAATAATATTTAGTATACTTAATTTATTATTTTATTACCAATACTATAGATTTATAGAAGTTAAATAAGAATAGAAAAGAATATGATCATTTAAGGTGATTACCTCTTCTTTGAAATGACACCTTTTGATCTCATCTAATGGAATATAAGGTTTGAATTTTTGGAAGAAAAAAAATCTAGGATATGTTTATGGAAGTTTATATGGAAAATTTTTAGAGTAGGTTTAATTTATAAAGTTTAATGTAGTGTAAGTAAGCGAGGGAGGAGGTTTCCTTTTATAATTGAGGTGACAGACACTTTTGGAATTTATCAAATAATTAAATTATAATAAATTCATTAAAAAATCTCCAAATTACCATGGATTATAATAATAGTTAGAATAGGGTTTTCAAAACAACAACTAATAGAATTTATACAAGTTTTGGTTTCATTTTAAAGCATATCATTTTGATTAACCCTTAGTTAACCCATTTTAATTTTAACTACGATAGAAATTTTTTAATATTAAAGGGTTTTAATTTTTACTTATTAGATGAAAATGTTAGGTCAGAATATAAAAAGTAACACAAAATAGGGGGGTGAATTATGTATTTTAAAAAACATCCACAATTCTGGCTTTTGACACCCTCTGTTATTTAAGCAGATATGCATCATTTTTCTTCTGTATGAAAATATGTAGGGGATAAATAGAAAGAAATAAAAAATATTTTTATAGTGGTTTGGGGCACAAATATTCCCTAGTCCACTCCACAAAATACTCTCTCTACTGGATTGATGAATTTCACTAGAATAGTCCTCTTATCATAAGACCAAAATTCCACAACTGAGTATAGGTAGTTAACTTCTTTACAATAAGGCTAAAAAAAGACTTTATAGTTATATAGAAGAGAACCGATTATCCACAGCTTAGATCGAGAAGCTGATACTCTACTACAACTGAGTATGAGTAGTTTAAACTCAAATAAATCAAAAGATATTTATTTGTTGATTTGGGTTGATCTTGATAGTTGCAACAACTTGAAACTAACAGTAGATGAATATTCTTCTTTAAAAATAATAGTCTTTAAGGAAGAATGAGTCTAAAGTGATCCAAGTTTCATAGAATATCTTCAATTAAAAAGCAACAAGAAAATAGAGAAGTAACAATATTATAGAAGAAGGATATAAAACATGTATATCTCCAAAGTGTAGTCCTCTATCAGATTTTTTAGTTTGCTGTATCAATATAAAAAGATTTTAACCATAGTATGATTTTATATGAAAAATATGTTCTCTGAAAAAAATATCCTGTATATAAAATCAATACACCGATATAATATATTAATCAAATATCCTACCTTAGAAATTCAAATTCACAAAAGATGCCTGATAAGATGTAGAAATTCAAATTTATATAAAATAGAGGAGTTGTAATTTCCCTTAGGAATAAGAGTTATTTTATCTGCTAAATACGGTTCTTTAAATCAAATATAATGAGATTTAAATCAGCTAAAAACAATATTTGAAATAGTCTGTAAATCTATCAAGACTATTTCATAAATCACGTAAAATATCACGAATTTAAATTTTTGATGTTAAAAAGTCAAACATAGGGTTCCTTTAAAAAATGACAAAATACAAAACATAGGGTTCAACTACGTAGCGTTTATTATCTAAACATAAGGTAGGAAAAGTAAGGTTGATGTTTCATACATTTCTGTCTAAAATGTAAGGATCATTACTTATGTAGGGCCCCTTAACCATTCTTTCTCCTTCTAAAAAATTTAAGGTTCCTTTCGAACGTAAGGTTATTTTACCATTATTTTCTGATAACGTAGTGTTGATTGACCATATGTACTATTTTGAATGTAGGGTTGAGATTCCATAATTTATTCTTCCAGTGCAAGGTTGAATAAAAATATACATATCATGATTCATAAGTGTTTTACAAAATGTAGGATTTATTCCTTACGTTACGCTTATCCATGTAGGGTATGAATAGTGTTTCTAGAATGCTTAAAAAAGCAATCCCAAACACTTTAATAAATATTATTTGTGAATTAAAAGCATGAAAATAATTTCAAAATAAATATAAAGAAAATTAATTCCATGAAATAAACTTAAAGTAAAATAATTAGTAAAACAAACAAGGGTATTTGTGAGCATCAAAATCACAATAAATTATTGAGTATTATTGATAAAATACTTGTCCAACAATCTCCCCCTTTTTGATGATAAAAAAATCCATAAAATTATTAATTCAATATAGAATTATAGAATTTTGTAAACATACTTATGGAAAATATTTATAACAGTATTTTGATTTCAAAGTATTATTTTGATAAAATAAAATGTAGTGTAATCCAATTTTATCCTCCTTTTTTTGATATAAAAAAATTACTTTAAAAAAAGATGAAAACATGTTTAATGTTGCATAGAATAGTAAATTAATGTTAGAATGTACAATTTGAAGAAATAAATTATGGATTCTTAAAATTAAGATAAACAGAACACGATACGAAATAAAGCACAGAAAAATAAGAATAAATAATTTTTGTTAATAAAAAAACTATATAAATATAATAGATAGTTTTGGGTTAGGAAACAAGTTAGTCAAATAGAAGGTATTAGGATAAAAGGGTTTGGTTATGGTCTGTTTTTTGTACTGGTTTTGAATAGACCTAAGTAGCTTGAAACACTTATTTCAATTCTTCCGTCTTTATCTATAATATTTCAGCAAGATTATCTCCCAACTTCCTGATCAAAACTATAGAATCCTAACTCACATGTAGACTTTAAACTAAATTGAATTTAAAAAATTCATGCAAAATTTCTTCCTACTGCATAAAATTAGACAACTTATTGCTTAACATTTTGATCATAAACCTAATACATGGTTCACTTACAGTCAATTTCTCAATAAGATATCTCTGATTGTCCATTAAGACTAAGAAAGGTGAACTGTTGCACTGAAGATTCTGAAATCTATCATTCATATCAGCCATAATAGTTGTAATTTCTTGAAATATTATAATCAAATATGGTGATCTTGAAGGGGAAGAGGTATAAGTATTGAATTTTATAACACTTCCCTTTATAGACTCAAACTAGCTTCCCAAATACCACTTCAGATCTGAAAAATCTATTTTAGAAATATATTCAAACTTTAATTTTCCAATATGATCTAGAATATCCCTCTTAAAATCATCAAAATCCTTTTTTGACATAGAATTTTCTTTAATTTCTTGAAGATGAGTCTTAAGAGACTCAAACTCTAACCTTGGGGTTGCTGAATTCTATAAATCTTCAAATAAATTTCCTGAAGCTTCCAGCTAATATCTAAGAACATTATTTTCCTCTTGAACTTTATTGAGTTTGATCACAAGATCCTAAATCTGATTAGTCAAATAATTATAAGTTCCTTCATCTAGATTCTTGAACTGATCAACAAACATAATTTTTAAGGGATTAGCAGTAGAATTATCAACTGACTTTTCACTGGAATATGAAACATTATCAAGTACCTTTGTATTTTCTCTAGAGATAGATCTTGGTCTCTCCAATGACTAGTCAAAGGGTGAGATAGCCTGATGCTCAACAAGATCTATAACCTCAGTTTTTGATATTTGTACTTTTTGTTCTTCTTTTGTAGCCTCTTCCTGAGAAGATTCATCTCAAACAACCTCATCTTGTTCCTGAGGAACATTCTGAAGATCTTGAACCTGGATTTCAGCCTATCGATCTTCTTATTGTATTGTTTCTTCCAAATGAACCGAATGAGTAGCTTCTATTGAACCCAACATTGGTTCTTCAACTGGTGGTTGTTCTCTATTTCTTGGTTTCATAACCAGATCCTCTATAAATTCTTCTTCTTTTTCTTGATTTGCTACACCATCAAATCTTAATTTTATTTTAGAATATTTAAAGACACCATTAGTTATAGATTCCTCAATTTCTTCTCTTCTTGTAGTACTTTTCTCCCACTGAGAAAATGATCTAGAATTCTATTGGTTATCTTTAACAAGAGGAATAAGATTCCCTTTTACAATACTCTAGTAAAATCCAAACTTCCTTACATTATCAGCATTTAGAAAATTACTATGATGATATTTTACTCTTGCATCAAATAAAAAAATCAACTATTTCCTAAACAGAATTAAAGAGAGTATCCTTATATAGGGGTGAAATGACATATGAGCCTTTGTTAGGAAATAATAATTTAGATCGCAACATGTATATAGGAAAATATATCTTTATGTCACTGATGAATAAAAACATTATTTATATATCAAGGTACAAAATCTTCTCTATATCATCTACTCTTTGGGTAATTAAAGTTAAAATAAAGTTAACTAGAACTTTTTGATCGGCCTCAAGATCCTTAAAAAATGATTTACTAATGTTTTTTGATAAAAAAAGACATAATGTATGTAGATTTATAATCATTATTTCCAATATACCAAAGGTTAAAATGAAATACACCTTCATGAGAAAATTTCAAAATCAGATATATTTCTAAAGAAGAAATTGAAAATTCCTTGTCTTCTATTTTTGAAGATATAGTATCTTATATTTCACCAAAATTAAACTATACACTACTATAGAATTACTTTAGTTCTACCTCATAAACAAACTCTATATTCACTTCATTAAATAAAAATTAGAAACCTTGAAATTACAGTTCTTGCTTAAGCAACAGATCCATCTCATACAATCACTCAAAATATATGACCTTTCCCTAAAGAATCTTTCTCGATGGATCTTTTTGACCCTTCGGGTCACTGGATTTTCCTTCCTCAGTTCTCTTGGACTTTTCTATTTCTGAGAATCAAATGTTCTGGGGTTTTTGGATTCTAAGGTTTTGAAGGTAGATGAAGGTTTGTGCAGGCTAAACGGTTTGAGAAATAAAGGGGTAAGGTAAGTTGAAAGGTTTCTAATAGATAATGACGTAACCTTATTTCCCGTACCAATTACATATGATAATTATTACAATTTTTAAAAACATGCGACCTGAAAAATAAAAACTAATATATTTAGATAAATAAATATTTAGAGTAAAATAAATAGTAATCAAATTTTAAAAGAAATAAATATTACTAAAAAAGGAATTAACTTAAAAATTACTTATTTAAATTTAAATAAACCTAACCCCCCATTAATAAAGTCAAAACTAGTAGTGGAAAGTGGTTTAAGAAAATATAATCCAACTGATATTAAGTATTAACAAATTCTAAATATATATCTTTTTTCAGAATATAATATTTTAGAAAATGATGTCGTATATCAACGTGCTTAGTCTTGGAATGACTTATAGGATTTTTTGAAATATTTATCGGACAAGTATTATCACATAAAATATGAATACTATTAAAGTTTAATACAAAGTCTAGTAGTGTGTTTTTCATCCATAATACTTGTGCACATTAACTGCCAATAAACACATATTTTTCCTCATTATTTGATAGGGAAACATAGTATTGTTTCTTAATAGACAATAAAACTAAATATTTTCCTAAAAAGTGATAGGTTCCTGAGGTACTTTTTCTATCTAACCAAGAACCTCTAAAGTGAGTATCTGAATATGAGATTAAATTAAAATCAGAAGTTTTGGGGTAAAGAAGATATTGAAAAATAGTTCCTTTTAAATATCTAAAAATTCATTCAACATTGGTAATTTGGGATTATTTTGGATTTGAATGAAATCTAGAACAAAGACATACAAAAGACATAATGTCTGGTCTGCTAGTATTAAGGTATAACAAACTTCCAATCATACCTCTATATAACTTGTTGTATTATGATTTTCCAGCTTCATCCAAAATAAGTTTTATATTGGTATATATGGGAGTTTTATATGTCTAATTGTTTTCAAGTCCAAATTTTTTCAATAAATTGAAAATATATTTACTTTGATTTAAAACATTTCCCAAATATTTTTGATAAATCTGAAATCTTAAAAGAAATTTAGTTCTCCTATAATTCTCATTTCAAATTATTTTTACATTAGTTTTTAAGAATCATGATAAATTTTCTTATTAGAAGAACAAAAAATAACATCCTCAACATAAATTTGAACTAAAAAAATATTATGACAAACTGTTTTCTTAAATAGTGTTGGATATTTCAATCCAATAGTAAATCCATTTTTTAAAATAAAAGAACTCAATCTTTCATACCAAGCTCTAGGTGCTTGTTTAGGCCATATAGAGCTTTAGTAAGTTTAAAAATAGAGTTGGGTTTTTGATAATTTTCAAAACCAGGAGGTGGTTCAACATAAAATTCCTCTATTAAATAACCATTTATAAAGGCATATTTAACATCCATATGATAAAATTTAAAATTCATACGAGATTCATAGGCTAAAAGGATTATTATAGCTTCTAATATAGCTACAGGTGTAAAGGTTTCATCATAATCTATTTTTTTCTTGATTATAACCCTTGGCTACTAATCTACCTTTATTCCTAATAACGACCCTTTGATCATCCTATTTGTTTCTAAAGACCCACTTGGTTCCTATAACTAGATAGTTGGTTGGCCTTTCTAATCATTCCAAAACATCATTTGTTTTAAACTAGTTTAGCTATTATTGCATTGTTAACATCCAAATTTTATCTTTTAAGGATTATTCTATAGTCTTAGGCTTGATCTAGGATAGAAAAATAGATAATTTTTCTAGGTTTCATATATTTCTTCTAGTTCTAATTACTGCGTCAAGATCTCCTATAATAATTACCAAAGGATGGTTCTTTAGGTTTATAGACTCTATAGGTAGAATAATTTCAGGTTCTTTAATATCATGTTCTTCTGAACTAGAATGAGTTTTATTAATATCATTTTTAAAATCACTTTTAAGGTTTTCAAGTCTCATGTTATCAAAAGAGTTAGTGACTTCATCATTTTGATCTTTCTCTTTAATGAAAGGGTTAGTTTCAACAAACTTCACATGAACTGATTCTTTAAAAATACTTTACTTTTTATTAAACACTCTATAAGATTTAGAGTTAGCAGAATATCCTAAAAATATTCCTTCTTCATATTTTGGATCGAACTTACCAAGATTATCCTTGGTGTTCAATATACACACCTTGCAACCAAAAACATTAAATTAATTTACGTTTGGTTTTGTATTATTCCAAAGTTAATAAGGTGTCTTTTTGAAAATAGGCCTTATTAAGACTCTATTCATGATACAATAGGCTATGCTTATATATTCTTTCCAAAAATAGGTAGAAATATTGTATTCATTTAGCATAGTCTATACCATTTCTTAAATAGTTCTATTTATTCTTTTAATAATTCTATTTTATTGAGGTGTTCTTGGTGAAGAGAAGGTGTGTTTAATACCCATATTTGAGAAAAAAGAATTGAATTCTTGATTCTAAAATTCTCCAACATGATCAATTCAAAATGAAATAATTTTAAAACATTTTTAATTTTGATCAATTTTACAAAAAATTTCAAAGATAGTGAGAACTTCACTTTTGAGTTTTAGAAATAAACCCAAGTGAATCTAGAATAATCATTAACAAAATCATAGATATATAATTTTATAGCCAAACTTGATTCTATGGGTGGTCCAAATAGATCCATGTGAATAAGTTCTAATGGTTTAGATGTAATAATTTTGTTAATTGATTTGAAAGAATATTTTTACTTCCTTCCAATTTGGCATTCATCACAAAATCTGTCATTATCAAATTTAAGACTAGGAAAATCAGAAACTAACTATTTCTTTGATAATTTATGTAAAACATAAATATTACAATGACCGAGTCTCATATTCATGATCCATGATTCATTTGTCTTAGAATTTAAATAATCCACTTTTTTTACACAAGGAATTCAGATCCAATGTATAAACATTATATGTTCTTAGTGATTTAAACTTAATAAATTTATCTTTAAACAAAAAGTAAGAATTGTTATAAAAATAAAAATAAAAAACATCATCACAAAGATTATAAATACCTATAAAATTTTGCTTTATACCTTGTACATATAGTAATTTGTTGATTGAGATGGACTTCAGATCTCCCATAATTCCAACTCCAACGATTTTTCCTTTGGTATTGTCATGAAAAGTGACAAGACCTCCATCCATTTGAGACAACATATGAAAATTTAAAGGATATCCACTAATATTAATAGAATAACCACTATCCATATTTTATATAGATTTTTTGTTATTATGGCATGTTACCTTCAAAAGAAATTAAAAAAATCTTTGTTTTGTTACCCACATTTTCTTGGGTCCTGCAGTGTTAGCGAGTAGTGATCTAGGAATCCAGATCTACTTGGTTTTTCTATAACTCATACTAATTGATTCAGATAAATTATTAGAAATAAAGGATCTTTTAATAACACCAATTTGAGGATTTTTCAAATAAAAATTATTAGTGACATGGACTTTTATTACACAATGATAAAAAATTAAATTTTTAGAATTGGGAACAAAATAGTTCTTATATAGTTTAGATTTTCACCCTCACTTCATATTCCATACCTTTCCCTTTTAATAAAATTTTCTCCAATAATATCATTTAAGATATTTTCTATTTTAGTAAAAACAAGAGCCATACTCTTATATGATTCTACTTCATTTTGTAATTATTTAATATTTTTCTCATGATCAAGATAGTTTGTAGTAGATGAGTTTAATTTATCAACTAACTCTTAATGTTGTTTTAACAGAGTGCGTATTTCACTTAGAAAAATATTATGAATATTTTTCAAAGACTTGTGATTATTTATTAGAGAATCATATTTTTCTTCTAACATAGAATAGTAGGTAGCTAGTTTATCTTTCAAGAATCTACTAGTATCAGAATCAAAATAATAATAAGTTTATACCTTTTCTTCTTCTTCCATGGACATAAAAGTACATGTTATCTTTTAAATTTGATTTTTCCTTCATTGAATCTGACCATGAAGGACAAATAGAGTATTTATATACACTCCATGTGGCTTTCATTTCTCTTTTTTTCTATTATTCTTATAATAATCATTTTTCTGATATCTCTTTTCTGGCCCTTTTCTTCTATATTTTAGTTGAGGACAATCTGGTCTGATATGAACCAATTTATTACACTTATAGTAATGAACTTATCTTGGTTATTTATCATCCTTACTAAATGATTTTTTGAATAATTTTTTCTTCTTGTAAAACATACTGAATTTTCTGGCTAGTTGAGCCGGTTTTATTTCAGAATATGTGGAATTTGAATTTTCTTCATTTTTGTCTTCTTGTTTTTTTATACTATGCTTATGAGATGTCATTTAAAAGTAGTATTTTCATTAATTTTTATAATATTATGATCTTTAACTTCATCTTTCATCTCATCTTCATACATCATCAGTGTCCCAGTTATATCTTTCATTGTCAGATCTTTGATAGGTGTTGATTTTATAATAGCAGCAGATATTCCATTCCATTTTGAGGGAAGTAATCTGAGTACTTTTAAAGCTTGATTAGATTTTTTGACAGGTTATCCTAATTTTGTAATATTATTGATAATTCATATAATAATTCTATTAATCTATGTGATTATTTCACCATCGAAATTGTAGAATGTGTTGAAATTTAACTTGGCTATAACATACCTCATCTTTCTTACATTATCTATCCCTTAATAAGAAACTACAATGGTTTTACACATTTCATAGGTAATAGAAAATTGTGATACTGTATTGAACTGTTCTAGTCTAATAATAAAGATAATTACATTCATGGATTTTGAATTCATATCTAATTAGGATTCTATTGCAACACCCAGGTTTCTTATTTCTCAGGAATCATATAAGGAGTAATGATTTTTGAGTAGATTTTGAATACAAGATTCTTCAGATATATAATTATCCTTGATTTCCAACACCCATAATTTTCACCATTGAAATATGGAGCACGAACCATAAACATCCCTCCTATAGAATCAGTATTTTCCATCTTTGTATTGACCTTTAAAATTTCAGCTTGATATATCTTAATCTAAAATTTTACCTCTGATAGTAATTTTTAGGTCAGAATATACAAAGTAATAGAAAAGGAGGGTGGGGGGGGGGGGGGGGGGTGAATTGTGTCTTTTCAAAAAATTCCACAATTCTGGATTTTGACACCCTCTATAATTTAAGCAGATATGCATCATTTTTCTTTTGTATGAAAATATTTTGTGGATAAATAGAATGAAAGAACACAAATCTTTATAGTGGTTTGGGGCACAAATATCACCTAGTTCACTCTACCAAATACTCTCTCTACGAGCATGTTGAATTTCACTAGAATAGTTCTCTTATCATAAGACCAAAATTCCACAACTGAGTATAAACATTTGACACCTTTACAACAAGGCTGAAACAAATCCTTTTTGGTTCTATAGTAGATAACAAATTATCCATAGCATAGAATGAGAAGATGATACTCCACCACAACTAAGTATAAGTAGTTGAAACTCAAATAAATCAAAAGAGATTGATTTGTTGATTCGAGCTGATATTCACAGTTGTAGCAACATGAAATTAACAGTAGATAAATATTATTCTTTAGAAATAATAGTCTTTAAGAATGGACGAGTCTGAAACGAGCTAGGTTGAATTGAATATATTCAATTAAAAATTGGTAACAAAATAGATCAGCAGTAATCTTACAAAAGAATGATATAGAACATATATATCTCCAAAGTGTAGTCCTCTATCAGAGTTGTTTGTTTTCTATAGCATGGTAAAAAGATTTTTACTAGAGTATGATTGTATATGGAAAATATGTTCCTTAAAAAACATAAACCATATATAAAATTAATACACTGATTGAATATATAAAGAAAATATCCTACTTAATAATTTCAGATCCACTAAAGATGCCTGATAAGAAGCAGAAATTCAAATTTACATAAAACAAAGGAGTTGTAACTTCCCTTAAGAATATGAGAGATTTTCTCAATTAAATAGGGTTATTTGAATCAAATATAACACACTTTAAATCAGTCAAAAACATGCTTTGAAACAACATGTAACTCTTCTAAGACCATTTCATAAATCACGCAAAATATCACAGATTTAAATTTCTAATGTTGAAAAGTCAAATGTAGGGTTTCTTCACAAAACAACAAATTACTAAACTTAGGGTTCACCTATGTAGTGTTCATTCTTCCAAAATAAGTTATAACATGTAAGGTTCATGATCTATATGTTTCTCTCTAAAATTTAAGGTTTATTACATATTTAGGGTTTCTTAACCATACTTTATCCTTTTGAAAAACATAAGGATCCTTTCCAACATAAGGTTCTTTTATAATAATTTTCTGATAACATAGGGTTAATTAACCATAAGTAATATTTTTAATGTATGGTTGAGATAACATACTTTCTTCATCTAGAATAAGGTTGAATACAAATGTATAGATCACAATCTATACATGTTTTTATAAAACATAGGGTTTATTCCTTACGTTATGCTTATCCAGGTAGGGTGTGAAAAGTGTTTCCAGAAAACTTAAAAACGTGTTCTGAACACTTTAATAAATATTAATTACAAATTAAAAGCTTGAAAATAATTTCAAAATAAAAATTAATAAAATTAACTCCCTGAAATAAACTTAAAGTAAAATAATTAGTAAAACAAATAAGGGTATTTGTGAGCATCAAAATCATAATAAATTATTGAGTATTGTTGAGATAATACATGCCCAATAGAAAATTGGACCATAAATAGAAAATTTATGAAATTTTAGAATATATCATATCTAAATTGTCCAATTTAATAATTTTTATGATTTTAAATAATTTAAGAAATATTATTTTGATAAAATATCATTATTGTCAATTTTAACACTATTTAATTAATTTAACTTTAAATGCATCAAGAAAAAGGTTAAATTTGAATATAATGATTTCAAACCTCCCTAATATGTCATATAGATCTATAAATGTTTTGGATCACATTAACTCATTCTAATTATATCACTTAATATTGTTAAAATCATTTATTATATTAATTTATAAATTGAATAAATACCTCATTAGTGTTGTATAAGCAATAAAATCCATTATATAGTTACTAAAAATTAAAAATATGTTTATGTCATGAAAATAATTTTACTAATATAAAAATGTACACTTTTATTCATTCATAACTTACTTTTTTCTCTATGTGGACACATTAGAGATATTAAAAACAGAGTGACATTTTGTAATTTTATTTGATTTAAATAATATATAAGTCATTTTCTTGGAAGTATTTCCATTAAATAACTAAATTTATAACATAAGGTGTTAAAGGTATAATTTAATTCATTTAATAAGAATTAGAATAAAACATTATGACAATATCTCTTATTTTTAATCTAGATTAACCTGATTTACCCTTTACCGATGTGATAAAATTTTATCATAGTTACTATTTATATTGATCATAAATAAAAGGGAATTAATTACTAAATTTGGACCTCCTGATTCAAAATATTAAATTAATTTTGTCTAATTAAATACTTATAAAATAAATAAGTTAATTTTAATGTAAGTTCAAAAAATACAACAAAAACTAATTTTTAGAAAAAAAAACATTTTTAAGCATAAGATTGGATTTATTCTTGTATTATTCTTATAAAAATATTTTCTGAATTTTTTTAAAAATTTATTAATTAAATAATGTATAAATTTTATCAAAATAAATCACCAGTAGGTATTAATTTAATTTAATGATATAAAATATATTTCATACATAGTAATGATTTTTCAGAAAAAAGCATCGCTTTTATTTTCAATTTTTTTTGTTTTTAATTATAATCATTTGATAACTAATGATTTCATTTAATAAATGTGAAGATCATATATTTTTCATAATTTTTTGTCACTATTCATAACCACCAATACAATGGCTAGGAAATAACAGGAACATAATATTTTTATAATGTTACATGGTTCATCTAAACTCATTATTGCATGCCACACAAGCTATCAAAAAAATCATATTATTTAAAGAGGAATATTTCATAAAAATGTCAAGGTGTTACATTTAAAATAATAGGTATTAAGATATAATTTTTTTTGGTAGTATAATTATTATATCTATGTTATATGAAACTTCTTCAAGGTTTTGAGGAATGTTACACCTTATAAATTTATCTATTCTTCACTTTTTAAGATTCTATTAAGAATGGACTATCTCTTTTTACAAAGTGATAACATAAAAATTATTATAGGTAAATTTCACTTAATATACTAAATCGATCAATGATGAACTACTAATGTATGGTTAATTAGGATCTTACTATGAAAATTAATTCCATCATATAAGTTATAAAATTACGAGGGCATAATTTATTTGAGGTAGAATGTACCAATCAAAAATTTTAATATATTTTTTCCTTTAATTAAGTCAAATATGTTCAACAGCTTTCTCCACACACAACACAAAACTAAAACAAACCCATGATATGTTTAGACAATTAAAACCTTTCTATTGAATTATTGAGTATGAATAGAGGTAACTAAGTTATGAAATATATTAATATATATGTTTTTATATATAAAGGTTATTTTATACAAATTTACTCAATTCATCATTATGTTTAATAATATAACCTTTTATGTATTTTAATTTTTATTAAAGAAAGCTAAGTATATAATTGTTAAATTATTATTTTAATAAAATATAGTATTGATTGATAAATTCAATATTTATTAGCATTTTATAGAAATTAAGAATATGAACAACTAGTATTTTTAAAAAAGTTATTTTCCTATAAAAAAATTCTCATTGTATTTTATGATTTTATTTAAAAGTTAAAATAGATAGATATAGAAATTAAATTCTAAAAAATAAAAATAATTTTTGGATTTATAATGTCAACATTATTTTAAGATTATTTTTTGAGTTGTTTTCTAAATGATTAATTTTTAAGAGAATAGTGAAAAATACCATTTTTATAAATAACTTGACTTTTATTACATTATTCATATATAATTATGAATTATAAATTCATGAAACATTTTTATAATAAAAAATATGCACTTTATAAGTGTATTTATAATTTTAAAAATGTTATCTTTAATTTACAAACCCATATTTGAAATTTTAAAAATTAAGTTATATTTTTCAAAAAATGTTTTAATACATTATACATTAAGTATTTTAAAATTTATATTTATCACTTATATAAATTTACTATAATAAAATTAATTACATTTTTTGATTCATAATATGAAATTGAGCTTAGGATTATTTTTTGTGATTTTGTTTTTCAGAATGGTGACATTTATTACCTTATTAGTATATAACAGACATTTAGAATTTATGAAAACTTTTCATTGATTTAATGAATAATTTTTTTTATTTTCATGATATGTATTTTTAAAATTATAAAGATTATGTTTATCCTTATAAAACAGAAGTGATATTTTCACTATAATAAAAAATTGTTTTTGGTATTTTCATTTAATTGAACATTATTTTTGTAAAATTTGATTTTAGATTGATTTTAAAGGCACAAAATTTTAATTTTTTTATAATAAAACAATTTATGTATTGAAAATAAAAAAAATTGATAATATTATCCCATACTTAAATAATAATTTTAAAATGAACTTTTTCAAAGAAACAATTTTTATACATCATGTGCACTAATACAAAAATTAATTTTTTATAAATCTTAGAGATTTTATTTTATAAAAATATTTAAATATTTAAAACCATAATGTTAAAATTATTAAATAAGGCTCATTTTAATTTTTACCATTAAAATTAATTTCAAAGGGTGAAAGTGGAGTTACCATAGTAAGGGTAAATTGTAGTAAAAGTGGTTTAACATAGTGAAAATAGTTAAAACATGCAGAAAAGATATCATTTATTGGATTATGGAGTGATTATTGGACTTATATCTTTCCCCAAACTATTATTGTTCATTTTTGGAGCTTTTGAATTTGAATAATGGAGTGGTATTATTGAGAAATAATGTGTTTTTAAAAAAGTGCCCTTTTCCATCCCTTATAAAATGAGACCACCTCCTCCCCATTTCTCCACCCATTAAAAAGATTTGGATCAACCAAAAATATACCCTAGTCTCTCCTAAACCCCCTCCCCACTCATTTAAATAGTTATTATCACTGTAATACCATTCTAAGGAGTCTTAAGTAGTTTCCTAAGAGAGAACTTCCAAAGTAGAGGTAATACTCTCAACCCGACTTCTCTAGTTCTTTTATTATTATTCAACCCTAAAATACACTATATCCATGAAGATATGATAAAAAAACATTTTTACTATTATGAATTTTTATTATACTAAGAGAATATCCACTTTTTTCTTCCCTCCAAAATCATTAAGAAAAAGGGAAACATCATTATGTGTGTTTCCAGACTACCATCTCCATGAACGATGTGTTCAATTTTCCATAAACATATTAAATAGAAGGTTATAAAAGGTAATTTAATTAAACAATATGATATTTTTGGTGCCATTAATATTTTGTAAAAAATGTATTGGTTATTCTATATGTGCGGCTTACAGGAAGTAATCATAGTAACTTTAACCACCTGAAATAGAGTTATCAAGGGACCTTTTTTAATTTGGATATATTTTAGGATAAACTTTGAAAAATCTATAAGTAATTTAAAAATTTAATAATAAAAAAAATAAACCACCATAATTATGAATATCATGTAGTTATTTTAGAACACATTTAACCATGGTCAATAAACTGAAAGTGGTATGAAAAAATTAACTGAACAAACTCTAGTAACAAACATAAGCAAAAAAAATATTAAAAATAAGAACAAAAAGATAATATATGGAACTTAAAGAATTAAATATAGATGAATAAGTTTATTGGGTATATATTTAATTATCTTAATTTATTTTTTAGGATGTTAAGTGCCAGTGCAAATCACTTTTGGACATGTGTAAGGATTTCATCTCAAAATTTCCTTCTTTGAGACACATTTTCTTTTATAAACCTAATTTCTTTTAAATATAGTGTATACTACCAATTGGATATATAATATCATATATTATCATTTTTATTAGTGTTTTAACTTCAAATTTAAAATTCCTCTCTTTTAAATATTTTTATTAGAATGTTTCTTAAGTTTTAAGGGTTTCTATATAATTCCCCTCTTTATCAATGATTTCCCTTACCATCAATGTTATCCCTTTTAATTGGAAACCTCATTACGTTTTATCTCATTTGAACATAATATTTAACTTATAATATTTTAATTTTTTTATTATCCTATTTTATAATGAGGTATTTCAACAAATGTGTTTTAAAACATAAAAAGGGATCTTCCGCACCACCCTCACTACTTTTGAGTTACACGTTCTCTTTATTTTTTTCAATTTTTTTTCAAACGTTTTTAATTGAATTTATTTAATTTTTTTATACATGTCTCTTAAATATATATCTAATTAAATATCCTTTTCATTTTTTTATTACAAATTTTTTTAGTTCCCTTTAAAATTCTTACACTTAAGTAAACATGATTGAAGGGAAATTTCTTATTTCCTATATCTTTCCAAGAATCAACTACATAAAATGTTTTTTGACCATGAATATATTCTAAAACCAATATTATTTTATGGATAAAACCTTGGGTTAAATTTTAGCTTTATGTAAAATAATAGGATCTTTCCTTATTTAAAAAGATTCGTACTTATTTTATAAATAATCACCCAAGTGGTTCATTTTTATTATTTATTCTCTAAAATCCTTATTATGAATTTTATATATTTGAACTCAATATTCAAGACCAATGTCCATTTTTAAATTATTAAAATTTAAAATGAATTAATTCCTTATTCTATTGAAAATACTTATGATTTATCCTTTTGTTATACTACAAATTATAATTATGAAACCCACTTCTTTCTCATGGGTTTGATCATGCCTATAATTTATGTAAGGTTTATTTTCTTCATAAGGCCCACATATGTACGATTTTAATTTATTTCATGGGTAGTATCATAATAAAATATCCTTATAATGCATTAGGTAAATATTTATATCTCATGAGATTTTATATAAGGGACTAGGGAGTAAAACTGATCTACCTTGGGACTTTGTACACTATGTTTATGGGAATAGGGATTGAACCCAATACACCATGGTAATTTTTCACATTATGAATATGGTCTTAGGAGTGACCCTTGAATTATGTTTATAATGTCATGTATTGTGTTTTTTCCACATATTCCATGACTTTGTGACTTATGATTTCATTTCCTTATGCCATGTTTCCATGATTATGATCATTCAGTTTATAATATCATGTTATTCATCTTGAATCTTATGTTATCCTTTATTTCCACATTTATTCCCTTACTGGGATTTATAACTCACCCTTTTCCTTATGTAGTTTCTCTAGGTTATCCTATATAGTTTTAATAAGATCTATGTGAGTTAGGATCACTATGTGGAGTTTTAAATAAATATGTTGTTTTTATGTTTAAGATTTTGACCTTATGTATCTAATATTCTAATGAAACTAGACCTATCTATCCTTAAAATGAATTTTTGAGAAAGTATGGTATCAATCATGAATTAAAGTATGTTTAAGTCTTGGGTTTCTATAGAGAGGATATTTCCATTGATTAATTTCTTGAAATTATCATATCATATGAAATGAGAAAAATTCTATCCTTTAAGAAAAATGTGAAATATAGAATGGATTTTTATTCCATAAAAAATTTAAAAATTATATAACAGTTTGATATTTAATATTCAAGTGGCTCTAAAAATTAATAGGATTATGAAGACTATCAAAGAATAATTACTCTTATTTCAAAAATATTAATGAAGGGAAGGTACAAGGGAAATTGAAAGTACCCTATAAGATGATAAAAATGAAAATAACATTGGGAACTTTTCCATTAACAATCATAAGAAGAAAAAACCATATTCTAAGTTTGAAGATGATGAGAAATCCTAAAAACATTAGTATAATAATAATATCAAAATAATCATTCAAAGCTAGAATAACTAATAATAAATTTTCCATAGGCAAGTGAAGAAATTTAATGAGAAAAGAAGAAGAAAATATCCACTCCTATTATAGTGAATATGAACATGAGTCTAGTGAACAATTTACCTATTTCATGGATTATTATGAAAAAGTATTTTAAAATTCAAGTAGTGAAGTAGATGATTCAGAACCAACAAAGCTGGAGTATATGTTGAATGGTAAACTTGAATCATGTACTAAGAAGAATACTATTCTCAAGAAAGAAAATAAAAATTTTGTGAAAGATAACAAGAATGTCATTGAATAAAATAATGAGTTTTAAAATAAATAACTAAACCTTATCATTAAGATTAAAAACTCAGATTTAAAGCTACTAAACATCAGGAGGTGTTAAAATATCATGAATA
This sequence comes from Viscum album, assembly GCA_963277665.1. Lineage (NCBI taxonomy): Eukaryota > Viridiplantae > Streptophyta > Magnoliopsida > Santalales > Viscaceae > Viscum > Viscum album. Next base: position 1,854,090,454 of record OY728128.1, read on the forward strand.
CAATTATACTGTAAAGGAATAAGAATTATCAATGACACAAACTAAGTGTCTTGAAGATAAAAATGAGATAAAAATATTAAATTAGGACTTAAAAAATTCTATATAAATCAATTAAAAATACTTAAAATTATTTAAGAGAACATGTATAAAATATCAGGTTAAATCTATACCTAAAAAATCTGTTTGTGATTTTTTTACACTAATAATATAGGATCTAACTCAAAATATGGTCAATATTAGGCCAAAAAAGTGGGGAGATACATTCTCCCACTATAGTTAAAGAAAATAATTTCTCCATAATATCTTCATCTCTCAAACATATCCTAATATAGAATGAAAATTTACCACTGAAATGAAATTTTGGATAGTGCTACATGTAGAATTTTAATAAACCAATAAGATTTAGGTTCTAAGGTTACCATTGGTTCTATGGGGTGTCTTAGAATAAATAAAACATATTATAGTATAACATATCATTTCTTAGGATGTGGAATAATATAAAGGTAAGTCATATAGAGGAACAAAAACTATAATTACAGAGAAGATATACTAGAAAGTCCAATGTTTCAGGCATGCAGACTTAGAATAGATTTGAATGTATTTTGGATGTATATAAAAGGTATTAGAAATATTTCCACTATGTATAAAAATTTATGATACGTTTACATGGATATAAAACTTATACTTAGAAAGTAAAGGGAATTTAGAAACCAAATAAAGAGACAGAATGTCTTGTTCAAGTTTCTTTAAGGTTCAGTAGGAAAACAAAAATCTTGGATCCTTGATAGTGAGTGATACTCCCACATTACTAGTGATAAAATTATTTTGAAGAATATTTAAAACCATTAAGCTGGATTAGTTACTTTTGTTAATTATTTCTATCTAAAATTCACGTGTATTGGATTGAATGAGATTGAACCTCAAAACATGAAATTATGTGATTTTTTTATGTGGATGTACTGAAGCATAATCTATTGAGTTCTAGTAAAATTGATGATGATGGAAATGAGATTATTTTTAATAAGTATAAATATGTAATTAACGTCTTATAGTATGTAAGTATCATTTATCAAGGAAAATAACTAATAATAATCAGTTTTTGATAGGTGACCCCACCAATTCCTACTACAAGAGTGAAAAAGGTGAAATTTTATTACAAAATCTAAGGCTTGTCATGTGGGATAAAGAATATTTAGTGAAATTTAGAAGCATGGAGTTATGATAGATCTTTCCAAGATGAAGATATAATAAGCCGATGTGTGTGTAATATGAAAAAAGGTAAAGATAACTCCAAAACTATATGAAGGTAGAAATTTTCTCTACCAATCCATTGGAAGTTATATATGTTGATTTATGTGGTCCCATGAGACATATATAAACAAGAGGTTATTTTTATTTCATAGAATTCATTGATTATTTCCCCTAAATGAACAATGTGATATTCCTAAAAAAAATTAGATGTAGTTGATATGCTCAAAGCTTTGAGAATACAAGTATAAAAAGACTTGGGGATTCACATTGGAAAAATGATATTTGATCATAATATGGAATTTATAGATGATTAATTTGAAATTTTTCTTGAAAAATATGGAATAAATCATAAATTTATAACACCATATACTCCCCAACAAAATGGGGTTGTGGAGAGGAATAATAGGAGAGTTTTTGAGATGGCTAGGATAATTATTTCTGAAAATAACATTTTAAAGTATTTTTAGAGAGAGGATGTGTGTGATGTTGTAAAAATACAAAATAAATATATTTTGAGACCCAAGAAACATTTCATTACCTATAAAATGTTTTAAAAAATATTCTAACTCACAATAACTTTAAAGTTTTTATAATTACATGATTTATAAATATCGAAGATAGAAAACTGGGAAAGTTTGAAGAAATTGAAGATAAAGGGATCTCTATAGGATACTTATTGGATGTAATCAGTTAAAAATGTTGGAAAAAATATTTAACCAAACTACTATATTTTTATGATGTCAAAATTATTGAAAATTAGTGAAAATCAGACCTATCTATTTAAGAATATTTTGAGATTTTATATGAAAGTAACATGAAAATTTCAGACTTGGAGGGGGAAAAAATTCTATGAATAGAATTTTTATTGGTTATTCAGATTAATAACTCTATGATAATGAATATAAGGCATAAATTAGTGAAATTAATTAGTTTGAGGTGATAAAATGATACATTTATGCTTGTAACATTGTTAAAGAACTAGGACACCATGTTAATCAAGAATGATGATTGTCAAAAATAAAACAAAATTCATATCACATGTTCAACCACTAATAGTGGTTGGAAATATAGAGCATGTTGAATGGGAACATGTTATAAATGATTAATTGGATGAAATTGAGAAAAATTAAACTTGAGAAGTTTTTCCAAGACTGAAACATTATAATGTCATTACTACCAAATGGGTGTTTAGAAATATTTTGAACAAGAAATGTGTAGTAACTAGGAATAAATATAGACTAAAATGTAAAGGATATACTCAAATGGAATGCCATGACTTCAAAAAAACCTCTACTATGGTAGAAATCATTAAAACTATTGGGAGGATTTTAGATATGATTGCACAAAAACACTATAAAGTTTATCAAATGGATGTAAAATCAACATTTTTAAATGGAGACTATGAGGAAAAAGTATTTATTAAAAAATACGAAGTTTTTATTCTTGATGATGATGGAATCTTGGTGTATAGACCAAGAATGGGATTATATGTATTGAAATAGGCTCATATATCCTGGTACTCAAAACTTAATGGGTTCTTAATGGAAATGAGTTTCACTAAATGAAAATTCAATAACAATTTGTCAATATGAAAGTTGTCTATAAGTATACTACTTTTCATAGTTTATGTTGATAATATAATTTTTTTATTTGAAAAAAATTACCTTTGTGAGGAATTTTCATAGAAAATGAAAAAACTATTTGAGATGTCCATACTGAAAAAATGAATTATTTTATGGGATTATAGATTAAAAAAACCATGTTTTGAATTTTTTTCAGAAGATAAATATGCTAAAGTGTTGTTGAAAAAGTTTGAAATGGGAGAATCAAAAGAAGTTTCAATATAAATTTTGGTGGTAACCAAATCTAATCAATATTAAAATAGTATTAGAGTTAACCAAAAGGAATTTATAACAATTATTAAAAGTCTATTAAATTTTATATCTTCAAGACTAGACATATCATTTAGTGTGAAACTTTGATCTTGATTTCAAAGTGACCCAACAGAGTCACACAAGATTTCATTAAAGTGGAACTGATATATGTGAAGGGAATAATTAATTATGGAATAGTTTATAAATGCATTTTAAGTTGCTTGGATTTACTGATGTAGGCCAGTAATATGATTTTATAAATAGAAAATCAATATCAGGAAATACTTTCTTCATAGGTGAGGGTTTTGTGACCTATTATAGTTAAAAGTATAACTTAGTGACACTTAGTATAAATTAGGTAGAATATAAAGTATCCACTCATGCTTGTACATAGGTTTTATGGATTATTGTATAGTTAACAGACTTGAGTGTTGAAACTAAGAATGCATTGGGGATTTTGTGTGGAAATTAGAGTGTAATAAATATAACAAAGATCCTTATACATAACTCAAGATCCAAGCACATTGACACCAGTTATAATTTTTTTTGAATAAAGTGTGAGTGGTGGAAATGTCAATATTTAATACAATTATACTTGGAATCATATTACAAATATCTTCACAAAATACTTACAACAGAGTGGTTTCCTAAATTATAGCTGAAAATCATGCTTATCCCTCTTCTCTCACTTTAAGAAATGTGGAACTGAACCCTACACAATATTTGGATTGTGTTGATAAAGGGGGATAAATAGTATCACAAATATATGTCAAAGGGGGGATATAATTCATGATAATAGGATCATTGATCACTTCCTTATAATCTGAAGCCCTGGTTAATGATGAATGTGAGAGTTTATTAATAGTGAAACACATTAATTTATGGGGAGTTTATCTATGCCACTTAGAAAACTTTTCTTGACATTGAGGGATGAAATTATCTCAAAATCGTAACCTTACATGATTGTGTGGAGAAAGATACTTCTCATAAGAGATATTTGTATTATGATAAATCTCATGTTTTTTGAGGAAGCAGGAATTATTCTAAGTATTTTGTTTTTAATTTATGAGATATTACCAAAAATTAAAAAGGGGGATATTAAAGTACCATTGTATTTGTTGATAAAGTGATTAATGGTCTGTATTTTTTATCAATATTCTTGAAGAGGTAAACATATTTGATTCAAGATATTTATACATTTTTGATGAATTTTTAGGAATATTGAAAGGTGTTTTAAAACATAGGATATTTTTCCAACTTGAGAAATTAATAAATTACCGATAATAAGTATTTGAGCATCAAGAATAAGGTTTTGAGAACTAAGAGTAAGACTTCTTGTATGAGTATAATTATTTGATCCTCTCTACAATTTTCTATCATAAGACTTCATTCCATCACATGGAAAGAGTGTAAGTCATTAAGAGCATAAGTCAGTACCATGAGAATAATCATTCTTGTACTAAATATAATACTTTTATGAGCATATCAAATTATTTTACCCAGTGTAAAACTTCCTTAGCGAAATTTTGAGCCTCTTCTTGGTGAAAGTATAAGATTTGATAATTTTATTATTCTAAATAAAACAAACCAAAAAATGATAAAGATTTCCCTAAAATGTTAAAATATCACATTTAAAATGTGATTCATGATGTTTAACGAGTGATTTTGAAAATGGTGATTTTTACTTATTTTTATTTGTTATTTTAAGTTGGTTTATTTGAAAAGATACAATTGTGTCTGAAGATCTTTCTGTTTGTAAAAAATATCTAGATTTAAAATCATGAAAGTTAATGTAAAGATATTGTGATGTTATTAAAATAAAATAATTACCAACCTGAGATCATGCACCAGTTTAAGATGAGTTTTTTTTATAGTGGATGTTGATGATGATGACAAATTTTGTATTATTTGGAGATACATTTCTTCTTATCAAAAAATTTATGAGGAAAATAGAGTTCCATATTGATTAAACAAGGAAGAATACATGAGTTCTTATGGAATAAAAAAATTTATTATTTGTGAATTATTCTGAATATTTTACAAGGATGATGAAGGTTCTAGAATTGGTTTTTACTAATCTGAAAAGAAACAAGAAGGGTGAAAGTGTAATTTCACTGTAGATACGCAATTATTAAAAATGAAGAATATTTAGAAGAACATGGTGAATGTTTGCGATCCTAACCAAATGAGTAGATAAAGGAGGAATGTGTTGTAATATTTTTTTGAGAAAAAACAAAGAATTATAATATATAAAATGTTTTATAGGAGTTAAATTAATTTATGTATTCTAGGTTTCCTTAATTTTGGGTGTTTTTCAATGAATGAAGAAGTGATTCCTAAGCACATGAGCCTTAGCCCAGTTAGTGAGGTCTCTCTAAGTGTATCCACGAGACCCAGGTTCGAAACCAGACAGAGGCATAATTCTGGTCTCTATAGCAGTACTATAGTAGGTACTGTAGCATCACTGTGCGGGTACTGTACCAGGTATTGTTTGATACTATAGCAGATGAAACTGTTCACCTTGGGCCATTAGTTTGGGCTTAGAGTCCTTAAGGCCTTCAGGATACCCAGGAAATCAGGCCAGCAAAGCTTTTAGGCCACCTTTAAGGCCTTCAGGCCACTTCAAGGCCATCGGGATACCTCAAGGCCTTCAGGCCACATGATTAGTATAGTTTCCCCAGACATACTCTACAAAAAAAGGAGAATCCCCAGAGGAGGATTCAGAGCAGGCTCACTCACTAGAGCAGAACCAAAAAAATTTGGAAGAATGAGAGGGTTTGGATACACCATCTAGACCAGCCTGTACTTGCATGAGAATATTTTCCAGATGACTATGCAAAGGTGGAGAGCTACCATCACGATATATATACTGGGGAGGGGTGGTTCCTTGTAGTTATAGTCTGGTTGAATTTCCTAAGACCTTCAAGTCACGTAATGTCTCTTAAGCCTATAGGACATGTAATCTATAAGCCTACAGACCTTGTAAGGGTTCCCCCTCATCCCTTGAAAGGGGGTTTATAAAAAAAAATCAATAAAAATGAAGGCCTTTGGGCCATTCGGGTAAGAAGTGATTCCTAAATAGAAAATATGGTGACAAAAAATGAATTGAAATTCAGATAGTATGAATCCAAATATCTATGATTATATATATTTTCTAGTGGATATTTAACATTAAAATAGATTGTATGATATTTAGAAACAATTCTACCTTATATTTTCAGGAAGTGAGTAGTTTTTCTTGAATATTCTTAAAGGCTCATTAAGGGTGATCTACACCCACTATTTCTGAATCAATGGAACTCTCAAGAAGATCTTTATTATCTCAGTTACATATTCTATATGAAGGTAGTGTGAAACTTCATAGCCTTGTTTGACTTTGGAATGAAATGGTATGAATCTATGCCAACATTATAAGCTTGAGATAAGTTGTTTTGTATAGTGAATAACCCATGGTTGGTAAGACTAACCAACCATGAAAAAGAGTATTTTACCCACGAAGGGGAAAAACCTTATATAAAATCCTCATGTTCTCTGTGTTATTGTTTTCTGAATAGATGAGTGAGGTTAAAACTATACTTGATTAAATCAAATCATAATAGATTGTAAGGGTTGATTTAATTAAGAATAAATCATAAAAACTGGTCTCCACTAATTCATCCCCACATTCTCAGTAGAAAAACTCATTCCTAAGAACTTCAAATATAATGATAAATTTATATTTCAAAAATATTAATCATGACATAAATATCTTATTTATTCATTAAATTAATTTTTATAACCATCCATGCAAGGGGGTAATAAAAAATAATATACATCGTTCATGGTGGTGGTGAACAGACCATAATACAGATGAAGTATTCATTCCTAAAATAGATGATAGGAAGGTAGATAATGACTATTCCATTAAGATAATAAATTTTCAGTATACTAGTTATACTTATTTCATTATATTAGGATTCTTAGAATAAATTTGGAGAAGGTATAAGAAAAAATATATATGAAAAAGAGTAATTAGAAGTTCCCACCTTACTATTGGAACAAATCCTTTACTAAGTGGACAATTCCTTCAACGAGTGGTATTTTAACGAGACAAGAACCTCTAGGATTAGACCCAGATTCAAATATTGGTGGGAGTGAATTTCCTCTAGTAGGTGGTGACGCTGACATGATGTAAGTAGACGATGAGATAGATATGATGTAGGAATGATGATGCAATGGGCCTTCATGTAGAGACCTAGGTTTTTTCTAATAAGACTTTGAAATATTTTGAAATATTATTCCGAAGCTAGGCACTGAGACAAAGTGTGACTCCAAGACTCAGTGTGCCTGGAATTAATTGTACAAAAATTTTAAATATATTTTATTTTGTGGAAACACAATTAATTAAAGAAAATGGGATAAATCATAAGTGGCTGATCAGATTGGAAATCTGAGACCATGGTTGGGTTCAGAACATGATTTTTCCCCTAGGTGCGATATAAAATGAGTTAGTGCAGGACATTCATATCCCTCGTTCATTGCAGACACGTTTTAAGTGACTTGATTAATTTATTTATTTAATAAATTAAAATCCTTTAACCTAATAAATGGTTATATAAACCTGATTATGAGTATTTTTCCTCATACTCTTGGTTTTTTCCAATGATTACCTCTCCTATCCTCTCTTCCCCCTTCTTTTGAGGAACAAAGAAGAACGAACAACAAACCCCTAGATCTAGATGGTTCAAAGTGCAACAGATCCTCCTCCTTCATCAACAGTGAACGATCCAATCTAGGTAGGACACCTTATTGGTGTTCTTACGCCATGAATTAAATGTTTGAGCATGTTGTTAATTGATTCTTCAATATGTGCCTTTGAATTCAAACATTACATGAGACCATGCACCAGTTTATTATTCTTTGTCGGTTGATCTAACCCAAATCACACAATTATGATTATTTGGACAAGAATTATTGTACAATGATCTAAAAAATTGTTTTTGTGCCTTTCTGCCTCTATTGTTACATGTTCTTCACCATGGAATCCCCATGGATCCCAGTTCGATGATTTTCGGGTGACCCGAGCTTGATCGGGAACCCAGAAATGAGATGTAATCGTAGAATGGAAACAATTTTTGCGAGCGAGGAATAGATCTATAAATAGAAAGATGAAAGGATGAAAAATACAAATATTTTACATCAATCCTATGAGGAATGAAGCTGCAATGGTGAGTGGAAGATTTGACCAAACCCTTGTTTTTGAACGAGGTCGATTCATAATGAATGACGAAGCAATCCCGTGTTCTTAGACCAGATCAAGAGTTTTTTTTGAGTAGATCCAGACAACGTACTATGGCTAGAGAAGATTTGGAGCACAAATGAAGAATTGGGAGAAACTGGACATTCTAGTGAAAATCTTGGCTTTATGCTGTGTTCAATGAATAATACACGACATGTAGCCTCACTTAGCAGCAACTCTAGGGTTTGGGAAAACATAAGGATGGCATGGTGTGTGCTCCCCTTAACATGTCGTGTACCACCTCTCCATGTGATATGATCTGTGTGAAGGAGACATGACCATGCACATGCCATGTGGCGAGCACACTGATAGGGCTTGATCACATGGGAAACATCCCGTGTGGACTTGCACGTCGTGTACCGAAGTACATAGACAGAGAGTACCAGTACACAGACACGACCAGCAGACATGGACCGATCCCTAGATAGGTGTGACATTCCGTGTAGTCCACCCACATGGCGTGCACTACTACATGGGATAAGACCTATGTACAACCAATGACATGGCCATAAAGTGAATATGGGACACACGTCGTGTGTGCCCCCTCACACACTGGGTACTGGTTGAGCTCCCATAAGAAAACTTAAATCCTCCATATCTCAATTGTTTAAAGTCAGATTTTGGCCTGCGAGATGCCTATCCTGAGTGTTTTTCTGCGTAGAATGTGATAATTCTATCGAAAGAGGATTCTGATATAAGATGTGGATATTATAGGTTTACATGCACAAAGACGACACCTAATGATGTTAGCGATAAAATATACTTACCAGACATACCAAGATAACCCTCTAGCTGGGCTGAGTAGTGTAGTCCCTGACAATGAGATATTGGGATAACCCTCTAGCTAGGCTGGGTAGTGTAGTCCCCAACGACGAGATACTGGGTTACCCTCCATTTGGTATAGGTAGTGTAGTCACCGATGATGAGATATTGGGTTGAACCTCCAATTAGGCAGGGTAGTGTAGTCTGTGACGACGTGATATCGGGCTTACCCTCATCTGGGTTGGGTAGTGTAGTCCCTGAAGATTTATAGAAGACCCTCGAATATGAGGAAAATTGGTGAGGCATGATTCAACATACCTAAGGAATCACGAGAAAGAGGGGCACTTTCCCCACTTAGATGCATCTTTGTGATGTGACCTAAAACTGTGCGGGTGAGTCAGTGCTACCCTAAATGAATAGTATCAAGGTGTGGTGATTTGAACCCATTTGACTTGTGTCTCTTCAGAAGATGCACGATGTGATGTGTATTGCAGATGGTTTTACCTTGGAACTGTTGGCTACTCATATTCTTGGGTCGAGCTGTGATATGGAGATCCCCTTACTCTCTCATTTGGGAGTCTTTGACTGAGCGCATATATATATATATCCCACTATAGTACCCACTCCTTGGGTCTTGGTTACTCTCCTCCCAAGAGAGGAAAATACATGTGAGGTATGCCACGTGATTTCTATGTCTATATTATCATGGTTGGACGGATCTACTCTCTAACTATAGGTAGAAAAGACTTGATGGGAGGGTTTACCTTCTCACCATTTTGAGCTCTTTGTGTTTGGATGGGTCTACTTTTAAACTCTTTTTTGGGATGATTTTCACTTTTTACATCATCTTTTGATGAACCTTGTTCCATTTACTGCTTCTCTTTGGTTGTATCTCTAACTACTACCCCTTATCATTATGGGGTGTTCTATTTGGCATATTTATACTCACCTCTTCATGGGATTTTCCCACCACGTGTGTTGTATTTTACAAATGGTAGACAGTTGAATCATGACTACAAAGGAGAATAGGGATACAGGCTACATGGAACATGTATGGTGGTCATAATTGGGATACAGGAGTTGGGCTCTCTTAGTGGACTCCTTTCTATTTGTCTTTAGGTTGAGACCAGATTATGGGTTGGGCGTGTGTTTTTCCCCTTTACATTTTAGTATTAACTACCATAATCTTGTACCATCTAAAGGTTCATGCATGTTCAACTTAATTTAAAGAAGTTTCATTTTTTCTACTATTTTCTACACTTTTTTATTGAGTTGGATATGTGTGTGAATACAAGTTTTTAGGAAAAGGCCTCCCTGAGTTTTTTGTTCCTTCAGCACTTGTCACCAACCCCTGGCCTATGAAGGCAGGCTTGGGGTAGTTGTGACTCGATCCCCGTCTTGAGTTGGGTTGTGACACTTCGGGCTAGATTGTGTGCCTTTGGGTGATGTAATGGGGTTCATTCCCACTGGGTATTTAGGCCATGTACTGAATAAATAAGGCTTGATGGGTGAACTATCCCTTGAGGGGGGGGGGGCTATGGTCTGCCTTTCTAGGTTGTGTGTGTGGTGTGTATTAGTTTAATGCAATTTTACCCCCAAGAACATAATATATATATATATATATATATATATATATGTATATATGTATATATTAATATAAGGCCCCAGCCTTAAAACTTACTTAATATTGAATTAAATGAATAATTCACATTGAGGATCTTTTCAGGTTTAGAGTTTTAGAGAATTAGAACATAACTATTACATCTCAAAAGATTACAAAGTAGACACTTCTACTAAGTTTCCATAATAGAAAAAAAAACCTCTTAAAAAGAAACATGTCTAGTTCTATGTATTATATAGCATGAAATTCCCTTGATCCCATCCTTGACCTTATTCTACTTTAAGTCCTGTGAAAAACATTTCGAAAAACTTGGGGTGAGCATAAAAAGCTCAGTAAGGGATACACAAAGAATGAAAACTGTTACTTTTTCAAGCATCAAGTAAAACATGTATACTCTATCAAAGTAATACCTTCACCTTCATGAAGTAGTAAAAACTCTTCACTGAATAAAGTATCATTACTTACATTTTTTTAACCAAAGGGTTACCATAAAACCCATATAAAGAACACATAGCATATATAAAGGTAACTTGGGACATAAACATACTTAAGTGGAATAACCATACGGTCTACTTCCACACATATCACTTAATGGAATAGCCATACGGCCAATTTCCATACATACTTAATGGAATAGCCATACGACCGACTTCCATACCCAATGAATTGGAGGTTATAACGTAACCACCCGTCCTGGTATTCACGGCACCACCCGTCATATGGTTTATCACGTAACCACCCATCAAATGTCCAAGTACCAATATAAAATCATAAAACATAAAACCAATATAAAGGAATGATAACATTTCCACATTTCAATCACAATATATCATAATAGAATCCTTTATCAAAACCATTTTCAATACCAAAATACATAAAAGATTATATGGTATTTATTTCATTTTAAAAACATAACGGCTTGTTGAGGAAGCCAAAGACCAAATAATACTCGCGGCGGCGGAAAAGGTCATTGTCACCGCGTACGTAAAAAAAACATTCCTTTTTGTCGTTTAGTAAAAAGCTTCGTAGAAAAAGATTCCTTTTGTATAAAAGTAAAAGTCAAAGGGGTTTATACACCGTATAAAAGAAAGTTGTGTATAAAACAAAATATGCCTCAATGAAAGGAGATTGAGACGAAGTCCCTTACCTTGGGTCCGACTTGACTCGATCATTCTTTAATCTCCTGAATAATAAACTTGAGTTAATTTCTACTTGTTTAAGAACCTTTTTCAAGTTCATTATTCCTTTTATATCACTTATTTCCATGTCATGAACACTATGTAATTATTTAAGTTAATAACGGTCGTTTTAACGATCATTGGTACTTGAGTCAAAAATAAACCCTTTATAATTACATGTTGTTCATGTATCCATTATATCCAGAATTATAATCATGATGTATATATCATATATATCCATTATATACATGCATTTATAATATCACATAATCATTTAGAGGTAAGAAATGAAATGCACCGTTCATGGAGACGGTAAGCCGTACGTACGCATGAACGCTACTTTCATTTCTATTTTGTATTTTATAGAATGGAATCATAATGATATAAAGGTATATTATAATTCCAGTATAATATAATATATAATATCATATACCATCCTTTATACGTCCCACATATGGTATTTAACGAATCAAATCACTTGAGGGGGCGGTAGTCCGCACTTCCTTAAATGAAGATATCGCGTTTACCCATAATGGAAACCATAAAGGTATGCCCAAAATGAAAAATACAGAAGCTTAAGGAAACAATAAACATATTATATATCATATATAAATATAGTGACATCTTAATGGCCACCTTTGAAGGTGTTAAAGGAATGTTGAACAATCATCGTTTCAGGAGGCATAAATTCACCATCCACGGAAACAGCATGTTCTTTAACCATTAGATGAAGGTGTGCGTAAGTGTAGCTCGAATCCTTCTTATAAAAACATACTAGTATATTGAATATACTGGAGTTTTTACAAAAGAAATAAATAAAAAGAGTTTAGGGGGTTGGAGAAGCAAAGTAAAACAAAGGGACTCAAGTGAAGACATTACCTCAAAATCGGGTAACTCCCTTTGGTTAGATCTCAAAGGCTTCCTTGGGAAGACTTTTGCCCAAAGTGAGGCTTAAAGGAGTAAGAGAAGGAAGTGTAGAGACAAAATGGGCAGGGGTTGGCCCAGCCAAAGTCTTTGGGAGTGTGGGTAATGTGGTAGAGGTGGGGGCCTTTTATAAGAGGAGAGGAGGGGCACTTTTGGAAAGTAAAGAAATATTACTTTATTTGAAAATGTGTTTCGGTTTTAAAAGGTCCCAAATTGATATAATTCGTGGATAAGGTGATAAGGGTTCGAAACCCACCATCCAATAAGTTTTGGACATGTGTAGTTCATAGATTTTACATTATCTTTCTATTTTATTTAAATCGTCAAATAATGATGTCATCGCTGCATCATTATTATGTCATAAATAATTTGTTTATTTAATGTCTAAAAATTAAAAAAAAAACTACTATGATGTAGGAAATCTTTTTAGCTTTCCAATTACTATTTATAATAAAAAATCTGACTTGTATAACCCCATTTAAATATTGTTTTAGTAAAACATGTCATGTTTGTTCCATTTTTTTACATTAACATTAAATAAAAGGTATTTATGTCATTTTCCAACCAAAGTGGCTACATGGGGTCCCAAACTTGACCCATGGCTTGTCTTGGTCGGCCATGACACATCCAATGAGGGTAGGACATGTGTCTAGGTCATCTCATATTATTAAAACATTATTTTTACCTTAAACTACACTAATTATCACTAATCGCGATTAAAACTTAATAAGTTACTATTCACCAAAAAATTATTTTAATCTCATTGAACCACATTTTACTTCTTAATGACAACCATGTATGTCAGATTTTTTAAAATCAAAACACAATGATGGCAAAATTTCATTTAAACGGAAAAATCAGTTTTTATAAGTACCACTTAGTGGTTTCACTATTCATCAAAAATTGAAGTTTTTCAGAAAATTACCAAAAATTCACCCTAAGCTATATTTGATATTACGAATTCAAAAATGAAGTCTATTTTACAAAATTCAAAATATATGAGTCACATTAATTAATTTAATAATTAATTCCCGCTTTCAGAGCAAATATCGTGTTTTTATGAAACAATAAGTATCAAAAGATTGACACTAGTTTAAGTCCGATTTCAAAGTGAAATTGATTCCAACGACCACTATTGGATTTAATGGTAAAAATATTTTCTAATTTAACTTTAAAACCAATTCAAAAGATAATCTAATCATATAAATAAATTAGATTAAAATGAGGTTTTGAATTAAAATACAACATTTTACACTATTCATTAAAAAAAAGAACTTTATCGGAAAGGTACCAAAAATTTACACAAGGTAAATTTTGATGTCCCGATTCTAAAGAAGAGTTATTTTAGGTCCAATAGAATTTATAAGATTGATCAAAACTATATTTAATGACGGTTCTCCGTCAAAAGGTGATAAGTGAACCCTTAGTGAAAATTAGGGTATAAATGCCTAAAATTGAACTCTTTCCGTATTTTAAGCCTTTATCTTTTATTGGGTAAATATAAAATCATTTAAAAACATATATAATCATATTTTAGTTATTTCTATCCATTCCCTCCCGTACAACGACTACTTGTTAACTAACATTTAAAATAATATTATTTTATTACTTGTGTGCAACGTAAGTTTTCAAAGAAACTCATCGTTGCGTATCGAGTACGCTATCGAACGTAGAAACCCCTTTTAATTAAAATTAATATTTAATTCATAAATATTAATAAATATGAAAATTATTTATTCTTTAATTACCTGGGATGATACATCCTTCCCCCCTTTTGGGAATTGCGTCCTCGCAATTTTATTCACTTATCAAAATAAGTGGGGGTATTTATCCCTCATAGCATTTTCAGATTCCCACGTTGCCTCTTCAATCACATGGTTTTTACACAAAACCTTTACCTGATGAATCACCTTATTCCGTAACACCTGCTCTCTGTGGTCAAGAATCTGGACTGGTTGTTCTTCATAAGATAGGTTCTCCTCCAGCTGAACTACCTCTGGACTCAAAACATGAGATGGATCTGGCATATACTTCCTCAACATTGAAACATGAAAAACATTGTGTACCTGAGATAAAATCGGAGGTAAAGCCACTCGGTAAGAAACTGATTCAACTTTCTCCAGAATTTCATATGGTCCAATAAACCTTGGACTCACCTTTCCTTTCTTACCAAATCTCATCACACTTTTCCAAGGAGAAACCTTGAGAAAAACATGATCACCTACCTCGAAAGATAGATCCTTCCTCCGGTTATCCGCATAACTCTTCTGCCTGCTCTGAGCTGTTCTCATGTGCTTCTGAATCAACTGAACTTTTTCTGCCATCTCTTCTACCAATTCTGGTCCCATCAGCTTCCTTTCAACCACTTCATCTCAAAATGCTGGAGTTCGACACCGCTTCCCATATAATGCCTCAAATGGTGCCATCTGTATACTGGAATGAAAAATGTTATTATAAGCAAACTCAACCAAAGAAAGATGTTGGTCCCAACTTCCCTGATAATCTATCGAACAAGCTCGTAGCATATCCTCCAAGGTTTGAATTGTTCGTTCTGACTACCCATCTGATTGAGGATGAAAAGCTGTACTAAAATTTAATTCAGTACCCAACGACTTCTGAAGGCCTTTCCAAAAGTTAGAAGTAAACCTGGGATCACGATCCGATACAATGGAGAGAGGAACTCCATGTAACCTGACTATCTCTTTAAGATACAAATGAGAAAGTTGATCAAGAGAGAAAGTATCTCGTATAGCAAGGAAATGAGCAGACTTGGTCAAGCGATCAACAATAACCCAGATTGCATTATTACCTCGAGATGTCTTCGGTAATCCCACAACAAAGTCCATGGATATGTTTTCCCATTTACACTCTGGCACTAGTAAAGGCTGAAGCATCCCTTTTGGTAACTTCCGCTTTGCTTTAACCTGTTGACATGTCAAACACTTCACAGTAAAATCAGCAATATCTCTTTTCATTCCATCCCACCAGTAATACTCCCGCAGATCTCTGTACATCTTAGTACTGCCAGGATGAACTGAAAATGGGGACCTATGAGCCTCACATAACAACTCATTCTTCAACTGTGAATCACAAGGCACACATAACCTCTTCCCAAACCTCAAAACACAATCGTTATCAATGTTGAATTCAGGCAACTTACCTTTCTAAACCAGCTCTACCTTTTTCTGCAACTCGCTGTCTTACTTCTGTGCTTGCTTGATTCTGTCTGATAGAGAATATTTCACTGATACCTGAAACAAAACAGAAGAACATCCTGTACCAACAACTTCCATGCCAAATTTCATCAAATCTTTAACCAAAGGATCACGTTACAAACACAACATTGCTAATGAAGCATTACTTTTTCGACTCAAAGCATCAGCCACTTTATTTGCTTTTCTTGGATGGTAGTGAATTGTGCAATCATAATCCTTGATTAATTCCAGCCATCTCCTCTGTCTCATGTTCAATTCTTTCTGAGTGAATATATACTTTAAACTTTTGTGATCAGTATATATTTCACACTTTACTCCATACAAATGATGCCTCCAAATTTTTAAAGCAAAAACAACAGCAGCTAATTCCAAATCATGTGTAGGGTAATTTACCTCATGAGTTTTCAACTGTCGTGAAGCATAAGCAATTACCTGATCATTCTGCATAAGGACACAACCAAGTCCCTTCAACGAAGCATCACTGTATATAACAAACTCACCATTCCTAGAAGGAAGTGCCAAAACTGGAGCATTCACCAATCTTCTTTTCAATTCCTTCAGTAATAGCCTGCCAAACCAAGGAAACTACGAATCTCTATTTGATGGACCGACATCTGCTGAAGTAGTTGCAATGGATTTCACCACCCCTTTCTGCTTGTAGTCTAACTGATTCCCATCACTCAAGCTCTTTTTCGGACACTCGTTTTCATAGTGACCCATATCATTGCACTTATAACATTTCACTAACTATAAATCAAATTTGGTATTACCTTCACCTTGATCCTTTTCAGTGAAATCACGAGCCTTATGTCCCATCTTACCACATCGGTAGCACTTTCCAGAATTCAGAAGACATTCCCCAGCATGCCTTTTTCCACATTTATCACAAACTGGAAACTTAGTTTTCTTACCATCATACTTTTCTGAAGAATTCTTACCTTTCTCCTGCCACCTCGGTCTCTTCTTCTGTTGGTTGTTATAGAACACTTGGTCATCGGCAAACTCCATTTCCACCTTGTCAGCACATCGAACTAGCTTTTCATAACTTTTAAACTCACGAGAAGCTAATGCCCTTCGATATTTTGGCTTTAATCCTGAGTAAAAATGATTGATTTTACTATCAAGGTCTCGGATAAAATTTGGAGCATACCTTGCCAATCGAGTGAACCTTTCTTCATAGGTAGCCACTGAGTCTTTATCTTGCCTCAATTCCAAGAATTGATTTTCCATCCTAAGTTGAACAACCTTGGGAAAATACTTCTCAAGAAACATACCTTTGAATTCCTCCTAGTCGAGAGCATCAATCTCATCAGCGTCCTTGATATTTTTAACCATCGACCACCACTGATCTGCCTCACCCTCCAAACGGTAAATAGCAAGACTAACCTTTTGATTGTCTGAACACCCCATGACATCAAAAATATTCTCCAGTGCTTTAATCCACCCTTCATCTAACACAGGGTCAGATGATCCTTTGAATGATGGGGGATGTTGCCTCATGAAATGTTCCACCACTGACATGTTCCTCTGCGGTTGGTCTGGCTGATCTCGTGCATGGATACCACCACCATTTATATCCTGAGTCAACTGTGCCATCACTACAACAAAATATTCAGTTCCAATTCCAACCATCTCAGGATGCTGATTCGGAAGGTTATTTCCTTCTGTATGCCTTCTTAGCACTGCTTCCCTATTTCCTCTGTGGAAAACCATTCTGAACAAACATGTCTTAGATGAAGCAATATGGTAATCTTCAAATGCTATATCATTTCAAAAAAAATATTTTTGGATAATCATTTAATAGAATTCTAACTCCTAAAGTTATCTAAACCGACCTCTGATACCAACTATAAGGCCCCAGCCTTAAACCTTACTTAATATTGAATTAAATGAATAATTCACATTGAGGATCTTTTCAGGTTTAGAGTTTTAGAGAATTTAAACATAACTATTACATCTCAAAAGATTACAAAGTAGACACTTATACTAAGTTTCCATAATAGAAAAAAAAACTCTTAAAAAGAAACATGTCTAGTTCCATGTATTATATAGCATGACATTCCCTTGATCCCATCCTTGAACTTATTCCACTTTAAGTCCTGTGAAAAACATTTCGAAAAACTTGGGGTGAGCATAAAAAGCTCAGTAAGGGATACACAAAGAATGAAAACTGTTACTTTTTCAAACATCAAGTAAAACATGTATACTCTATCAAAGTAATACCTTCACCTTCATGAAGTAGTAAAAACTATTCACTGAATAAAGTATCATTACTTACCTTTTTGTAACTAAAGGGTTACCATAAAACCCATATAAAGAACACATAGCATATATAAAGGTAACTTGGGACATAAACATACTTAAGTGGAATAACCATACGGTCGACTTCCACACATATCACTTAATGGAATAGCCATACGGCCAATTTCCATACATACTTAATGGAATAGCCATACGACCGACTTCCATACCCAATGCATTGGAGGTTATAACGTAACCACCCGTCCTGGTATTCACGGCACCACCCGTCATATGGTTTATCATGTAACCACCCATCAAATGTCCAAGTACCAATATAAAATCATAAAACATAAAACCAATATAAAGGAATGATAACATTTCCACATTTCAATCACAATATATCATAATAGAATCCTTTATCAAAACCATTTTCAATACCAAAATACATAAAAGAGTATATGGTATTTATTTCATTTTAAAAACATAACGACTTGTTGAGGAAGCCAAAGACCAAATAATACTCGCGGCGGCGGAAAAGGTCGTTGTCACCGCGTACGTAAAAAAAACATTCCTTTTTGTCATTTAGTAAAACGCTTCGTAGAAAAAGATTCCTTTTGTATAAAAGTAAAAGTCAAAGGGGTTTATACACCATATAAAAGAAAGTTTTGTATAAAACGAAATATGCTTCAATGAAAGGAGATTGAGACGAAGTCCCTTACCTTGGGTCCGACTTGACTCGATCGTTCTTTAATCTCCTGAATAATAAACTTGAGTTAATTTATACTTGTTTAAGAACCTTTTTTAAGTTCATTATTCCTTTTATATCACTTATTGCCATGTCATGAACACTATGTAATTATTTAAGTTAATAACGGTCGTTTTAACGATCATTGGTACTTGAGTCAAAAATAAACCCTTTATAATTACATGTTGTTCATGTATCCATTATATCCAGAATTATAATCATGATGTATATATCATATATATCCATTATATACATGCATTTATAATATCACATAATCATTTAGAGGTAAGAAATGAAATGCACCGTTCATGGAGACGGTAAGCCGTACGTACGCATGAACGCTACTTTCATTTCTATTTCGTATTTTATAGAATGGAATCATAATGATATAAAGGTATATTATAATTCCAGTATAATATCATATATAATATCATATACCATCCTTTATACGTCCCACATATGGTATTTAACGAATCAAATCACTTGAGGGGGCGGTAGTCCGCACTTCCTTAAATGAAGATATCGCGTTTACCCATAATGGAAACCATAAAGGTATGCCCAAAATGAAAAATACAGAAGCTTAAGGAAAACATAAACATATTATATATCATATATAAATATAGTGACATCTTAATGGCCACCTTTGAAGGTGTTAAAGGAATGTTGAACAATCATCGTTTCAGGAGGCATAAATTCACCATCCACGGAAACAGTATGTTCTTTAACAATTAGATGAAGGTGTGCACAAGTGTAGCTCGAATCCTTCTTATAACAACATCCTAGTATATTTAAGATACTGGAGTTGTTACAAAAGAAATAAATAAAAAGATTTTAGGGGGTTGGAGAAGCAAAGTAAAACAAAAGGACTCAAGTGAAGACATTACCTCAAAATCGGGTAACTCCCTTTGGTTAGAGCTCAAAAGCTTCCTTGGGAAGACTTCTGCCCAAAGTGAGGTTTCAAGGAGTAAGATAAGGAAGTGTAGAGACAAAATGGGCAGGGTTTGGCCGAGCCAAAGGCTTTGGGAGTGTGGGTAATGTGGTAGAGGTGGGGGCCTTTTATAAGAGGAGAGGAGGGGCACTTTTGGAAAGTAAAGAAATATTACTTTATTTGAAAATGTGTTTCGGTTTTAAAAGGTCCCACATTGATATAATTCGTGGATAAGGTGATAAGGGTTCGAAATACACCCATCCAATAAGTTTTGGACATGTGTAGTTCATATATTTTACATTATCTTTCTATTTTATTTAAATTGTCAAATAATGATGTCATCGCTGCATCATTATTATGTCATAAATAATTTGATTTATTTAATGTCTAAAAATTATAAAAAAAATACTATGATGTAGGAAATCTTTTTAGATTTCCAATTACTATTTATAAAAAAAAATCTGACTTGTATAACCCCATTTAAAAATTGTTTTTGTAAAACATGTCATGTTTGTGCCATTTTTTTACATTAACATTAAATAAAAGATATTTATGTCATTTTCCAACCAAAGTGGCTCCATGGGGTCCCCAAGTTGACCCATGGCTTCTCTTGGTCGGCCATGACACATCCAATGAGGGTATGACATGTGTCTAGGTCATCTCATATTATTAAAACATTATTTTTACCTTAAACTACACTAATTATCACTAGTCGCGATTAAAACTTAATAAGTTACTATTCACAAAAAAATTATTTTAATCTCATTGAACCACATTTTACTTCTTAATGACAACCATGTATGTCAGATTTTTTAAAATCAAAACACAATGATGGCAAAATTTCATTTAAACGGAAAAATCAGTTTTTATAAGTACCACTTAGTGGTTTCACTATTCATCAAAAATTGAAGTTTTTCAGAAAATTACCAAAAATTCACCCTAAGCTATATTTGATATTACGAATTAAAAAATGAAGTCTATTTTACAAAATTCAAAATATATAAGTCACATTAATTAATTTAATAATTAATTCCCGCTGTCAGAGCAAATAGCGTGTTTTTATGAAACAATAAGTATCAAAAGATTGACACTAGTTTAAGTCCGATTTCAAAGTGAAATTGATTCCAACGACCACTATTGGATTTAATGGTAAAAATATTTTCTAATTTCACTTTAAAACCAATTCAAAAGATAAACTAATCATATAAATAAATTAGATTAAAAAGAGGTTTTGAATTAAAATACAACATTTTACACTATTCATTAAAAAAATGAACTTTATCGGAAAGGTACCAAAAATTTACACAAGGTAAATTTTGATGTCCCGATTCTAAAGAAGAGTTATTTTAGGTCCAATAGAATTTATAAGATTGATCAAAACTATATTTAATGACGGTTCTCCGTCAAAAGGTGATAAGTGAACCCTTAGTGAAAATTAGGGTATAAATGCCTAAAATTGAACTCTTTCCGTATTTTAAGCCTTTATCTTTTATTGGGTAAATGTAAAAACATTTAAAAACATATATAATCATATTTTAGTTATTTCTATCCATTCCCGCAAGTACAACGGCTACTTGTTAACTAACATTTAAAATAATATTATTTTATTACTTGTGTGCAACGTAAGTTTTCAAAGAAACTCATCGTTGCGTATCGAGTACGCTATCGAACGTAGAAACCCCTTTTAATTAAAATTAATATTTAATTCGTAAATATTAATAAATATGAAAATTATTTATTCTTTCATTACCTGGGATGTTACAATTAATGTGATGAAATACCTCATCCACTAATTTATAGATGAGGTTTTGTGATATTTTGTGACTTTACCTCTTGATTTAACACAATTAACTTATTGTAACCTTTTCCATGGTGATTAATTTTTACGTTGGTAACTTTTTTTTATGCCTTAAAATTAAATTTACCATATTAACTAATTTATATTATTATAATTAAAAATATGAAATCCTTTTTATTTAATTCAATTTCCAAAGGCGATAAAAATTAACTTCAATATAAGTTTGAATAATGCAATAAAACAATTTTTAGAAAAAAAAATTTTAATCATAAAAATACTTATTTAGGCAAGAGAAAATAAATAGTACTAATACCCATGATATTTATTAGTTTATGATTAAATAAATGAGTTTTATTTGTGTTTCATACCAATGAAAAATCCAATTTTATCTTGTGAATACTTAATTAATAGAATAGAACCAAGAATAGTTTTTTTTAGAATAAGATATAACATAGTTTATAAAATATCAATTATCAGTTTATAAATTCAAAAAGTAATTATTAAATGATTTATTTTACACCTTAAATAAATATTTTACTAATATTTTTTTTCATAAATTTTTACATGACACTTATATCATGATGATGTTATAAAAGTTAGGGTAATTGTAAAAATTGTAATTTATACTATTCACCTAAAAATAAACCTTTTAATAAAAATAATAAAAAATCATCATAATCTAATATTTACATGATGAATCCAAAAATTAATTTATTTTTATCACATTAAAATTCTAAAATTTATGAATTTAACTTTTAAATGAAAACATAAAATATAATGAAAAATGTTTTTATTTTAAAAATAATTTTTAAATTTTAAGTGTTCTTAATATTATTTAATATCAATTAATAATTAAATTAGTGTTAATTTTTTTACATTGAAATATTTTATTAGTATAATAATTTAAAATAAATCAATTTCATTTAAGATAAAAATACACAATAATTTTAAAACAATTCTTTGAAAAATTTCTCTTTTTAAAATTAATTAATTTTAATCACATCCCATTAATTATTTATCTTTTAACCATTAAATTTTCATTAATTACTTATTATTAGAACAGATCAAATAATTTTTTTTTAAAAAATAATAATATGTATGTAATGAGAATACATTTTTTATAATAAAACATTTTTATTAATTATTATCTTTTTACTTACTTGAGGTTTTAATATTTTCGTAATATTCTTACGATATTTCACATTTTATTTTCATAATGTATTACTTTTTATCTTGTATTTTAATAATATTTCATAGATCGTTTTAGTTTGGTTTTTTGTGTGATAAAAACTATTAAACATAATATTTATTTAAATGAAAAATACACATTAAAATATCGTAGTGCTAATAGAAACAAAAAAGAGTCATTAATTTGAAAATGGAAATTAAAAAAAATAAAAAAATAAAAATCCAATTCTTAGGGGTGTATGGTGGTCGGGATTTGAGGTTTGCAAAATGAATTGTTCATTGCCCACTTATTTTTTCTCCCATCAATTGAATGGTTTAACTACATGTCACTACTTCAATCATCCCTCATTCTTTATAAAAAAAATGTATAACATGCATATGAAGTTCCATACACATACAGATGTCACCACACACTACACTCTCATATCACACACTTAATAGTGTTAAAATAGGGCTGACTAAATGCCTAAAAAAAGAGATAAATTTGAGAGTAAAATAATGAAAATATAGAGAAACATCCCACCTCCTCTTTAATCACTATCATGTTAAATTATGATGAAGATGAATGGAATCTTGCTTATTACATCACCTTGATTTTCCACTACCTAAATCATGATTAAGAAAGGTATAGTTGGAGAGAAATAATATAACTTCATCGATTAATCTACATAGCTATATTATCATCTCTAGTAGGTTCTATGGATTTGAGGAATATTATTTCTCCCACACTCTTCCAACATTCATTCTATCTTCAATAAAACATGTCATTTGTAATGGTATGTGTAATCTAATTCCTAAATACATTAGCTTCTTCCCCCTAACCTTGAAGGAATTAGGTTAATCCTCATACTAATTCTATAATATACCTAAGTTTTCCCTAATGCAGTACGAGTATGTGAGTGATATGAGGGTTGATAATAATATAAATTACTAAAGATATTCCATTTAACAACATGGAAGAAGGATTTTAACAGTTCTAAAAAATCGTTGTTGTCCTCAGAACTGTTAGTAGGGGGGGCTTGATTCGTGCTTAAAAAACTATGATAAATGGAGAAATTTATAAATGCAAAAAAGTGCTGATAAAGGCCCAACATGTTGAAGTGTGATGTTTTTATAACAACACACTATAGCAAATACTGATGAACTATACAAAAAATATATAATTTAATTGAAATAAAATTTACATCATGAATACAAAAAAACTATTATATACATTTCAAGTAATGTTTTTTATAATTACATTTACAATTACTATCCACAAACATTTTAAAATATTAATGTTTCATCATCTTTTGAACTTACGATCCCCTCTCAAAAAAGTCCTCCCATGGTGTCTATTTCCAAACAAATCAACTCAACCAAAGAAAAATAATCCACCTATATAAGAAAAAGAATCTTATGTTAGTAATACTATAAAGAAATAAATTAAACATTAATATGAAAGAATACATTAATAAAATGTTAATTTTAAATAAAAAGACACACTTATAGTTATACTGGTCACACCATGTATCGTATTGATGTGTGGTTGATTCTGAAATGTCACAAATGAGTTATGGATTATTTTCTTAAAGTATCAAAACAATACGAATGCATTTTCTTGGTTTTTAGTATTTTAATTATTGTTTTTACTAAAATTAATGTCAATTTTAAATAAAGTCATGCTTGGAGTTATATTGGCCACATTGTATGTCAGATTAAGGTGTGGATAATTCATACACATTCTAAATTACTTATGGATCATTTTCCTAAAGTATAAAAACAATATGAATGCATTTTATTGGTTATTAGTATGTAAATTGTGTTTTTTTAATAAAATGTAATTTCAAACTAGAAACACATATTTTGAGTCATACCAATCACATCATTTGTATTTTTAATATGAGACTACTTCCTACATGTCGCAAGTGACTTATGAGTCACTTTCCTAAATTATCAATACAATCAGAGTGTGTTAAACTGGTTTTTAGTGAGTGACACATGTTTTGAACTAAAATGTCAAATTTAAACTGATAATGGGCACTTTGAGTCATAACAGCCACAAAGTTCATCGTATTGAGGTGCAGTTGATTCCCACACATAAAAAATGACTCAGGAGTTGTTTTCCTAAAGTATTAAAAAAATCTGAATGAATTTTAACATTTTTCAATATGTCACTTGTTATTTTTAGTAAAATTAATGTCAATTTTAAATAAAACAACACACTTTGAGTCATATCGGCCACACCATGAATCATATTGAGGTTCAGTTGAATCCTACCCATCAAAAATGACTTATGAATAATTTTTTTAAAATTATCAAAGTAATAAAAATACGTTTGATCGGTTTTTTGTGTGTCACGTGTTCTTTTTACTAAAATTAATGTAAATTTTAAATAAAAAGGAACACTTTGAGTTATACCGGTCACACCATTCATAATATTAAGTTTCAGTTTATTCCTATACATCATAAATGACTAATGGATCATTTTCTTAAAGTATAAAAAAAATCCGAATGTGTTTTATCAGTTTCCAATATTTCACTTGTTATTTTTTACTAAAATTAATGTTAATTTTAAATAAATAAACACAATTGAAATTATACTGGTCACAAGATTCATTAGATTGAGGTGGGTCTAATTAATATATGTCAAAAATGAATTATGGATCATTTTCTTAAAGTATCAAAACAATCCAAATGCATTTTCTTAGTTTTGAGTATGTCACTTGTGTTTTTTATTAAAATGTTATTTTAAACACGCACTTTGAGACATATCAGTCACATCATGTGTCAGTTTAATGTGATACTACTTCCTAAATATCAAAATTGACTTATGAATCATTATCCTAAATTATAAAGACAATCAAAGAGAATTTTTTTGGGTTTTAGTAAGTGAATCATTTTAAACAAAAATATAAATTTTAAAATGATAACATAAATTTTGAGTCATACCGGTCACACCGTGCATCAGATCATGGTGGGTTTGATTCTTATATATCACAAATGACTTATGGGTAATTTTCTGAAAGTATCAAAATAATAATAACGTGTTTACTTGGTTTTAAGTATGTCACTTGTTATTTTTACTAAAATTAATGCCTGTTTTAAATAAAAAAGACACACTTAGAGTTATACCAGTCATACCATGTATTAGATTGAGGTGGGGTTGATTCATACATGTTATAAATTACTTATGAATCATTTTAATAAAGTATCAACACAATATAAATGTTTTTTATTGGTTTTCATTATGTCACTTGTTATTTTTACTAAAATTAATGTCAATTTTAAATAAATAGAGACACTTGGAATTATACCAGTCATACCGTGCATCATATTAAGGTGAGGATGATTCCTAGACATAAAAAATGACTTTTTTATTGTTTTCAAAAAGTATCAAAATAATCATAATTCATTTTCTTAGTTTTGAGTTTGTCACTTGAGTTTTTTTATTAAAATGTCATTTGAAACTGGAAACCTGCACTTTGAGTCATATCTATCGCATCGTGTATTAGTTTATCATGAGAATGGTTACACATTGAAACTAAATTATTAATCATTTTAGTAAATTATCAAGATAATTGGAGCACATTTTTTTTTTGGTTTTTAGTGATGGAAACACATTTTGAACTAAAATGACAATTTTAAACTAATAACAAACACTTTGAGTCATACTGATCACACAAAGCATTAGAATGAAGTACGGTTGACTCATACACATGAAAGATTACTTAGGGATAATTTTACTAAAGTTTCAAAATAATAAGAATGATTTTTTTCAGTTTTCCATATTTCATTTGTTCTTTTAAAAAAAATTAATGTCAATTTTAAATAAGAAGACACACTTTGAGTCATACCGGTCACACCTTGTGTCAGATCGAGGTGCATTTGATTATTAAATGTCAAATGACTTATGGATAATTTTATTAAAGCATCAAAAACAATATGAATGAATTTTATTGGTTTTCACTATGTCACTTGTTCTTTTTACTAAAATTAATGTCAATTTTAAATAAATAGACACACATGGAATTATCCTGGTCACACCATGCATCAAATTGAAGTGAGGCTAATTCCTACACATCAAAAATGATTTATGTATAGTTTTCCTAAAGCATGATAATAGTCTAAATGCGTTTTTATCAGTTTTGTGTATGTAACTTTTATTTATTAAAATGTAATTTGAAACTAGAAACATGTACTTTAAGTCATATCTGTTAAATCATGCATTAGTTTGACATGAGATTGATTCATACATGTCAGAACTGACTTATTAATAATTTTACTAAATTATCAAGAAATTTTGATCATTTTTTTTCAGTGAGTGACATGTTTTGAACTAAAATGAAAATTCTAAAATGATAATGGGCACCTTGATTCATACCGATCACTCCATACATCAAACTGAGATGCAGTTGATTCCTACATGTAAAAAATGACTTATATATTATTTTACTAAAGTATTAAAATAATCCAAATGATTTTTCTCAATTTTCATTATATAAATTTTCTTTTTACTAAAATTAATTTCAATTCTAAAAAAATACACACTTTGAGTCATACCTATCATATCATACATCATATTTAGGTTGGGTTAATTCCTACATGTTAGAAATGACTTATGATTTTTTTCTTCAAGTATCAAAATAATCCAAATGCATTTGATCTATTTTCAATATGACACTAGTTATTTTTACTAAAATAAATGTCAATTTTAAATAAATAGACACACTTAGAATTATATAGATCACTCCATGCATCATATTGATGTGAGGATGATTATTATACATAAGAAATTACTTATGGATTGTTTTTACAAAGTATCAAAACAATCCTAATGCGTTTTCTCAGTGTTGAGTAGTCACTTGTTCTTTTTACAAAAATTAATGTCAATTTTAAATAAAACGAAACACTTGGAGTCATATCAATCATACCATTCATCATATTGAGGTGTGTTTGATAACTAACCATCACAAATAACTTATGTATTGTTGTACTAAAGTATCAAAACAATCTGAATGTGTTTGCTCAGTTTTGAGTATGTTAATTGTATTTTTTACTAAAATTATTATCAATCTTAAATAAAAAGATGTACCTGGATTCATACCAGTCACACAGTCCCATTTCCTTTCTTTGTGAAACTTCCAACTCTGCATATTGAGTCGATGTTCATAGCTGAAAAATATTACTCTACTATTTTTTTTCAACAATGAGAAAGGTTTTTTAGTTAAGAACATCAATTCAATATATAGTGTTGGAATTTCAATAAAGGATGGAAATGAAAATCACGGTATCATTGGCAGAAAATAACATGTTATATATCTTTTGTGGCTTGTTGCAGATAGTTGAATGAAAAATAAGACTTCTTACTGGGATCAATACAAAAGTCCAAAAACATTAACTCTCCACCATAATTCGGGGGATACTACCTTTCATCTTGGATAAAAATTTTATGGCCCAAATCCAAGAACAATGGTCCCAAATAAAGCTTTGAAGTCCAGCCCACCATTCTGTCCGAGAATTAAAATCAGTATACTATTCATGACATATCTCATGATGTAAGCATCAAATCGAGCTGAGATTTTTCAGTGTGAAAGAGGAGATATAGGAGACCGACTTTGTGGAAGAAGTCATTCGGATTTGAAGGCATCTTCTTGTTCCAAAATCCATTCCCATTTTGGCCATCGAAAAAGCATGGATAGAAATGGACAATTTACTTTTGTTTAATAAAACTGCCATAACTTTGGTCCCACTTGTCCAAATGCCTCCATAGTTTGAAAGTAGTCGGAGAACTCTATTATATAAAACTTTGAAGAAGGAGATATTTGGAGATTTGGCTGTCTGAATATCCAAATTGGCGATGAAAGTGGAGGGACAGATTAGGAATGCAAACATTCAACTCCTTGGGCTATAAATACTCTCTCCTTCTCTCCTTGAGAGGGGTTGGAATTTCAGAAGAGAGGATATCATATTGGAATGACCAAAGCCTTTCCAAAGGCTTGGGAGGACCTTCCATACTCAAGTTTTCACTTGAGAGACCTTTCCTCCTCTCTTTGTTTTCACTTACTTTTGTGTTCTTCATTTTTGTAATCTTGTAATTCTCTTTCTTTGTAATTCTGTTTTAATGCAAGTTACTTCTTCAATATCTCTTATTCTCATCCAACTTTTGTAGTTTAATATTTATGTTCCTAAAATAGTTTAAATTCAGTTGAACCCCCTTCCCTTATTTTTCTTCCTCATTCAATCGAAAATCCGTTTTTAATTATCATCATCGTTCGTGTGTGTGTGTCAACGTACCACTCTTTTCTAATCCCTTTCTTTTTCTTCTATTCTTAATTTATCATCATAATTATTTTAACCAGAATATTAAACATCCAAATTTCTGTGTAAATCTCTCATTGGGGTGAGTTATAATTTGGGGATGTTAAGTGATTGAGAGTTTTGCTCGATGAGTATTCTTTAAATTAATATTGTGTATGTTAAACTTAATATGTCATGGATTAATGATATGTTTTGTTTAACGAGTGGTTTCCATGGATTATTGGAACCATAAATACACTACCATAAATAAGTTTTGATTGAGATTAGAACCCTAAGTTAAGTTAAGGCTTGGATTAAAGCCTTCACACTTAGGAATTCCAATCAATGTCAACTTATGACATGGGTGTTAATTTAATGCAATACAAAGTAAGGCCCAAGGATATCACATGCTTAA
The DNA here is from genome assembly GCA_963277665.1 of Viscum album. Lineage (NCBI taxonomy): Eukaryota > Viridiplantae > Streptophyta > Magnoliopsida > Santalales > Viscaceae > Viscum > Viscum album. Next base: position 1,854,120,151 of record OY728128.1, read on the forward strand.
CTCCCCAATAATGAACTCACCCCAATATTTATCAATTTGGTAAATCAAACATCATCCATAAATCATTTCAATTAAGCTCTGCAAACAAACCCCCCTGATCAAAATACAATCAACTAAAAACAAACGACTATTACAAAGTATCATCGCCGAGGATTCGACCCGAGTGCTGCTATGCACATTATTAGAGCACCAGAATTTTGACCGGTCGATAGGCGACAATTGACCGTGCATTTCAAATGGTGCCGTTTCCGGGGATGGTGCTTTAAGTAGTCATTAGTTTCTGGTTATTGTCAAGAAAACACAAAAAAAAACAAATTTTTAAAAAAAAAATTGAAAAAAAAACACAAAGGAAAACCCTTCTTCCTCATCCTTTCTAAATCTCTCTGAATGCCCCGTAGCCTCCCAAACAATCCCTTGGATTTGTTTGACCCTGAAATTGATAGAACTCTTCGTCGACTTAGGAGGACCATTAGGGATAACCAAATCACCCAAGAACCAGTCCTCATCCAACCAATTGAATTAGATATGGCAAATCCTAGGGAACAAACCCTTAAAAAACTTGCTGCCCCTGATATGAATTACTAACCCCTTGGTATTCAATATCCAAACATAGAGGCTGACTTCGAACTCAAATCGGGTTTGATTCATCTTCTTCCTCATTTCCACGGGCTAGCCAGTGAGGATCCACATCTCCACCTTAAAGAGTTCCAAGTAGTGTGCTCTACTATGAAGCCTCAAGGGGTTTCTGAAGAACAAATCAAACTTCGAGCCTTCCCTTTCTCCCTAGCTGACTCTGCCAAGTCATGGCTCTACTACCTCCCTCCTGGTTCCATAACTACATGGAATGACATGAAGCGTCTCTTTCTAGAAAAATTATTTCCTGCTTCTCGTACCGCTTCCATCCGAAAGGAAATAAGTGGTATCCGTCAATTCCCAAATGAATCACTCCATGAGTACTGGGAGAGGTTCAAAAAGCTTGTGGCAACCTGCCCACACCATCAAATCCCTGACCAACTCTTGATCCAATACTTCTATGAGGGGTTATTGGCTATGGAGAGAACCCTCATTGATGCCGCAAGTAGCGGTGCTCTTGTTGATACACTACGGAAAAAATGGGCATTTGCGACGGGCTATTTACGACGGGATTTATTCCCGTCGCAAATAGTCCTGTTAAAAACTTATTTGCGATGGGGTTATTTGCCGGTCACAAATAAGTAGCCTTTTGCGACGGGATAGCTTTCCCCGTCGCAAAAGGACTGGCGCGGGTTGCGCGCCAAATCGCGGGAAACTTATTTGCGACGGGGGAATATTCCCGTCGCAAATAACCGGCGGCGGTAAAAGGTATTTGCGACGAGAATATTCCCCCGTCGCAAATAGTATGTCGGCAGGTGGTTATTTGCAACGGGACCCGTCGCAAATAACTATTTACCAGTTGACCGTAATAAATGATGGCTAAAGTATTTGCGACGGTACCCGTCGCAAATAATACTAGTTGCGACGGGAATCCCGTCGCAAATGGACCTGTCACAACTAATCTAACCTATAAATACCCCCATCCGTTTTTTTCAAATCATTCTCAAATTCCCTCTTCTTCTTCTCTCAAAATTTTATTTCTGAAGTTTAGTTTTTCTCAAGTTTAATTTTTTCCTTCGGAGTTGATATGAAAGTTTCGAAGAACGATCAGTGCAGATCAATTTTCAAGGTATTTATGTTCATTTTAATTTAATATTTATTTTTAATTTTTTATCAGTTTTAATTATTCTTAATTAGTTGTAATTTAATTATGTTTGCATTGTTTTGTTACTTAATAAATTTAAATTATTAGTATTCATTGTTAATATTTAAATGGTAATTAGGAATAATTAGAAATAATTACAAATAATTAAAAATAAATATTAATATTTAGTAATAAATACCAATAATTAGGAATAATAACATTATTATATTATTAGTATATTTTATTATTAATATTAAAATAATATAATTTTTTATATATATACAATTCTCTTTTCATCTATGTGGTTGCTGTCTCCACATGTATTATTTGTATGTGGAGATAGAAAACACACAGATGAAAGGAGAATTTTATATAAATTAAAAAATTATATTATTTTAATATTAATAATAAAATATACCGATAATGTTATTATTCGTAATTATTGGTAATTATTCTTAATTATTGGTAATTATTCATTTAATTACTACTAATTAGGAACAATTAACAATAATTACCAATAATTAGGAATAATTACCAATAATTAGTAATAATTACCAATAATTAGTAATAAATACCAATAATTAGTAATAATTATCAATAATTAGTAATAATTAGTAATAATTAACAATAATTAGTAATAATTACCAATAATTAGTAATACTTACCAATAATTCGTAATAATTACCAATAATTCGTAATAAATACCAATAATTCGTAATAATTACCAATAATTCGTAATAATTACCAATAATTCGTAATAATTACCAATAATTCGTAATAATTACCAATAATTAGTAATAATTACCAATAATTAGTAATAATTACCAATAATTAGTAATACTTACCAATAATTAGTAATAATTACCAATAATAAGTAATAATTAATAATAATTATCAATAATTACTAATAATTACTAATAATTACCAATAATTAGTAATAATTAGGAATAATTACCAATAATTATCAATAATTATCAATAATTACCAATAATTAGTAATAATTACCAATACTTAGTAATAATTACCAATATTTAGTAATAATTACCAATAATTATCAATAATTAGTAATAATTATCAATAATTAGTATTAATTACCAATAATTACCAATAATTGGTAATAATTCGTAATAATTACCAATAATTGGTAGTAATTCGTAATAATTCGTAATAATTAGTAATAATTACCAATAATTAGTAAAAATTACCAATAATTAGTAATAATTACCAATAATTAGTAATAATTAGTAATAATTAGTAATAATTAGTAATAATTAGTAATAATTAATAATAATTAGTAATAATTATCAATAATTAGTAATAATTACCAATAATTACCAATAATTAGTATTAATTAGTAATAATTACCAATAATTACCAATAATTACCAATAATTACAAATAATTACCAATAATTAGTAATAATTAGTAAAAATTAGTAATAATTACCAATAATTAGTAATAATTAGTAATAATTAGTAAGAATTAGTACTAATTACCAATAATTAGTAATAATTAACAATAATTAAGAATAATTAGTAATAATTATTAATAATTATGAATAATTAGTAGTAATTTCGAATAATAAGTAATAATTACCAATAATTAGTAATAATTACCAATAATTAGTATTAATTATCAATAATTACCAATAATTGGTAATAATTAGTAATAATTACCAATAATTAGTAATAATTACCAATAATTGGTAATAATTAGTAATAATTAGTAATAATTATTAATAATTACCAATAATTAGTAATAATTAGTAATAATTAGTAATAATTAGTAATAATTACCAATAATTAGTAATAATTAGTAATAATTAGTAATAATTAGTAATAATTAGTAATAATTAGTACTAATTACCAATAATTAGTACTAATTACAAATAATTAGTAATAATTAACAATAATTAGGAATAATTAGTAATAATTAATAATAATTACGAATAATTAGTAATAATTACCAATAATTAGTAATAATTACCAATAATTAGTAATAATTACCAATAATTGGTATTAATTACCAATAATTACCAATAATTGGTAATAATTAGTAATAATTACCAATAATTAGTAATAATTACCAATAATTGGTAATAATTAGTAATAATTAGTAATAATTATTAATAATTACCAATAATTAGTAATAATTAGTAATAATTATTAATAATTACCAATAATTAGTAATAATTAGCAATAATTAGCAATAATTACCAATAATTAGTAATAATTAGCAATAATTAGTAATAATTAACAATAATTAGTAATAATTAGTGATAATTAGTAATAATTATTAATAATTACCAATAATTAGTATTAATTACCAATAATTACCAATAATTGGTAATAATTAGTAATAGTTACCAATAATTAGTAATAATTACCAATAATTAGTAATAATTACTAATAATTAGTAATAATTACTAATAATTAGTAATAATTACGAATAATTAGTAATAATTACCAATAATTAGTAATAATTAGTAATAATTACCAATAATTACCAATAATTACCAATAATTAGTAATAATTTCCAATAATTCGTATTAATTACCAATAATTACCAATAATTGGTAAAAATTAGTAATAATTAGTAATAATTAGTAATAATTAGTACTAATTACCAATAATTAGTAATAATTAACAATAATTAGGAATAATTAGTAATAATTAATAATAATTACGAATAATTAGTAATAATTACGAATAATTAGTAATAATTACCAATAATTAGTAATAATTACCAATAATTAGTAATAATTACCAATAATTAGTATTAATTACCAATAATTACCAATAATTGGTATTAATTACCAATAATTACCAATAATTGGTAATAATTAGTAATAATTACCAATAATTAGTAATAGTTACCAATAATTGGTAATAATTAGTAATAATTAGTAATAATTATTAATAATTACCAATAATTATTAATAATTAGTAATAATTACTAATAATTACCAATAATTAGTAATAATTAGTAATAATTACCAATAATTAGTAATAATTAGTGATAATTTGTAATAATTAGTAATAATTACCAATAATTAGTAATAATTATCAATAATTAACAATAATTAGTATTAATTAGTAATAATTACCAATAATTACCAATAATTACCAATAATGACCAATAATTAGTAATAATTACCAATAATTAGTAATAATTACCCATAATTAGTAATAATTACCAATAATTAGTAATAATTACCAATAATTAGTAATAATTAGTAATAATTACCAATAATTACCAATAATTACCAATAATTAGTAATAATTTCCAATAATTCGTATTAATTACCAATAATTACCAATAATTGGTAATAATTAGTAATAATTACCAATAATTACCAATAATTGGTAATAATTAGTAATAATTACCAATAATATTAATACTATGAAAATAATAAAAAATTTATATAATATTGAAATTATCAATATTTGTAACATGTTTTGCTTTATTCTCAACATATTTAATTCTTAAAGGGTCAATTTTTAGGTGTATCTCAATAAAAAGTTTGCATCAGTTGTGTATGATCTAAACTCTATAATTATCCTAACTTGAATGTTTTTTCTAACAAATTATTCAAAACCAGTAATGCTTTTATATTTTATAGAGAAATATGGAACAACGAGGTCGTCAACAATCATTATTAGGTGACCGCATATGGATAAATCAACGTAGAAATCCAAACGGTTCTGGTTTAAATCCAGTATATATAGAAGGTGTGGAGACTTTTTTATCATTTGCGGCATCAAATCCAGAATTTGTTTCAGAAGGCAAAATAAAATGCCCTTACAGAAAATGTGCATTGAGAACGTTTGACACGTTTGAAAAAGTGGGAGAACATCTCTTGAGTTTTGGTTTTCAACCAGATTATGTTTTTTGGTATCAACACGGTGAACGCAGTTCCAGAGCAGGTGATACCAACTTGATTCCGGATCCATCCCGGTTTCAAGATTTAGTACATGATGTTGCAGGTTCATCTGTTCAACATACAGAAACTCCGGCTGATATAACTTCAAATCCTGAGTTGGCACCGTCTGAATTTTATGAGTTGTTGAAGTCTGCTGAGGATGCATTATATCCTGGCTGCAAGATGAGCAAATTAGAAGCAGTTGCAAAATTTATGGCTATAAAATCAGATAACGGAATGTCAAACACCTGTTTTGACCAGATATTTTCTTTGCTTAAAACACTGTTACCCGAAGGAAATGTTTTACCTGCAAATTATTATGAGAGTAAGAGGCTGGTTCGAAATTTGGAACTTACTTGTCAGAAGATTCATGCATGTTCAAATGACTGCATTTTATATTTTGGGGAAAATGAGTCATTGGATAGTTTTCCCACATGTGGGCAACTGAGATATAAAGAAGGACAACACGGGAAGTCTGGTTTGATTCCTGTAAAACAGTTGAGATATTTTCCGCTTACATCCAGACTTCAGCGTTTATTCATGTCTAAGAATACAACGACAATGATGTCATGGCATAAAGAGAATATTTCAACCGATAAAAGCTTGAATCATCCAGCCGATGGTGATTCATGGAAACATTTTGATAGAGTGCATCCATCCTTTGCTTTAGAAGCTAGAAATGTTCGACTGGGCCTTTCCACTGATGGTTTCTGTCCGTTTGGATCTTATGGTAGTCAATATTCATGTTGGCCTGTTTTTTTAACTCCGTACAATTTACCTCCATGGATGTTGATGAAGGAGCCATATATCTTTTTGACTTTACTAATTCCAGGACATCCGAAGAAAAATATTGATGTTTATTTGAAGCCATTGATTGATGAATTAAATTTATTGTGGAGTACTGGTGTTAGTACATATGATGTTGCAACGAAACAGAATTTCATACTGAGAGCAGCATTGATGTGGACAATAAGTGACTTCCCGGTTTATGGGATGTTATCTGGCTGGAGTACAAATGGTCAAAAATCGTGTCCTTACTGTATGGTAGAGAACAAAGAATTTATGCTCATTCATGGAAATAAACCTTGTTATTTTGACTGTCATTGCAGATTTCTTCCAGCTGATCATCCTTTTCGCAGAAACAGATCTCATTTCAGAAAAGGAGCAGTTGAAAGGGATGGACCTCCAAAAATGCTATCAGGTTCGGAGTTAAAATTAGTTGTATTTTCATTACCTCCCATCACTTTTGGTCCCATAATAAACCAACAGAAAATTTCTGGTTTTGGGAAAGAACACAATTGGATTAAACGTAGCATATTTTGGGATTTTCCATATTGGTCTGATTTGTTGGTCCAACACATGTTAGATGTCATGCATATTGAGAAGAACTGTTTTGATAATTTGTTTCATACAGTTTTGGATACGCCAGGAAAGAGCAAAGACAATGTAAATGCACGTTTAGATCTTGCCCAAATTTACAGGCGTCCAGAATTGGAACTATTTGAGAATGTCAGAACAGAAAGGTTACTGAAACCAAAAGCATCTTATACACTATCTAAAGAAAACTGTTTACTATTTTGTCAGTGGATTGTAGATTTGAGACTTCCAGATGGTTGTGCTTCCAATTTGGGTAGATGTGTAAAGAATGGTCATATTACTGGATTAAAAAGTCATGATTGTCATGTTATAATGGAGAGAATTCTACCCATTGGATTAAGAGGTCTGTTGAATTCTGTGATTTGGGATTCCATAACAGACATTTCTCATTTTTTTGGGAAATTTGTGCGGCTACGGCAGATTATGATGCTCTAGGCAAAATTGAAAAATATGTTGTTGTAATTATATGTAAACTGGAAAAAATATTTCCGCCGTCTTTCTTCGACTCAATGGAACATTTGATGTTACATTTTCCATATGAAGCCAAATGTGGAGGTCCGGTACAGTTTCGATGGATGTACCCATTTGAAAGATGCATGCAAAAATTGAAAAGAAAAGTACGCAACAAAGCATCTGTTGAAGGATCTATTGCAGAATCTTATTTTCAAGAGGAAATATCTTTTTTCTGCTCCCATTATTTTGAATCTGAGTATCCTTCAAAACACAACCGAATGGTACAGAACGAGAGGAATATTGATGAAATCGACAATCAATTATCTGTTTTCAACCAGTCAGAGCTTGGTTTTGGTGGAGTTTCTGAACGCTGGCTTTCAGATGATGAACATCATAGAGCTCATACATATGTTCTGCTCAACTGTGAAGAGATGACATCAGTTGTACTGTAAGTGTTTATATCACTTATTCTATCATTTATGTTACAGTAAATAACTTTGGTTTTTATAGGTTGTATCATAATCCTATCAAGAAACAAATTCCACAAATTACAGCAGCTGCTCTCGAAGAACGTCGACTGAAAAATTTCTCTCAGTGGTTTCAAAAACTGGTAACATAAATTCTTTATCTTTTAGCAACTCATTCAATGTATAGTTTACTATATTGATAATTATTTCACAAATTTTCAGGTGTCTCGACATGCTGATAAAATTGACAAACGGCTGTGTGTATTGAGTAACCCACCTTCCAAACTTGTTAAAACTTATAATGAATATGTGGTGAATGGATTTTGATTCCACACACATGCATATGGGGAATCGAAAAAAACAATGAACAGTGGAGTTAGCTTGAGAGGATCTCATCATCGAGAAAATGAAGTTGACTTTTATGGCATACTTGATGAAATCATTGAACTCTATTATCTTGGACAACATTACATAACCATGTTCAAATGTCGGTGTTTGGATACAGAGAGAGGCGTGCGTGTTCATCTGACTCATGGAATCATCGATATTAAATGTAAAAGTGTTCTCGCAGTAAATGAACCATTCTTATTGGCTCAACAGGCATATCAAGTTTATTACGCAAAGTACTGTGCTACATCAAGAGACTGGACTGATTGGTGGAGTGTAATAAAAATCAAAATTCGAGACAATCAGTTTAGTCAAACTGAATGTGCTTTCACTGATGTGCAAAGAATTGAAGTTTTTCAAGAGAGTACTCAAAATCAATCTTTTTTACAAAGAGACATGAGTATCGATGACGACACCCCACATTTAAGAGTCGGTGATGACGATGATGTTAATGATGTCACACATGAATTTGAAATGGTAAGAGATGAAGAACCTGTAACTCGAATGGATATCGATGATGTTGAGGAGGAATACAAAGATGACATTGACATATTTGAAGATGATGATGAAGATGAACACTTATAGAATTCCATGGTATTTATATACAATCATAATATGTATATATGTATATATAATAGTAATTATCAATTATTTGCTAACATTAACATTTTCTGTTTCAGATGGACGAGGCCACATTTCATGAGTTGGCGGATGCTGACCTGCCTTTCGATGCGGATGAGTTGCTGGCAGATGACCCTCAGCCTGCAGGTGCTCCAGGGAGTACGCGGAGGGGGCACGGTCTTGCACGATTGATGATTCCTGACCCCGTCCCCGAGCGACGTCCACGTCTTGGGTTTGATCCGCGCACACGGAGGTGTGATAACCTGTGTGATAACCTGTGGATTTGACTAATCTTTCATTAATCTATTCACATAATAAATGTTTATTATTTTTACAGTTTTTCGCATATACCAGTCGGACAGGGAAGCGCTATTTTGCGCAACTATTTCTCTCAGCCGTGGACCACATGGGAGCAGATTCCCATTGATGTGCAGCAGGCCATGTTCGGCCATTGGTTGGTACGTACGTAAATAAATAATTTTTAATTTGAAAATTATTTCATTTCTAACTTGATATTTTGATTTATTTGTATGGTTTATGGTATCCGATCGAGGATACCATGCGTGACGCCATCCACGAGGCATGGGAGGTGGCCATGCGTGATCGCCTTCGTCAGTTTTTGCACAATTTAAGAAAAGCTGCCATGAAGAAAGAAGGAGTGTCAGATTTTGACGAGTCATGTAGAGCACACCGACCAGAGTACATTTCATCCCATGTATGGGATGGATTATGTGCGCACTGGTTGAGTGGTGCCTTTCAGAGGAGATCATCGGTGGGGAGGCAGAATCGAGGGAGACAGGAGGTGACTCATCGAGCTGGGAGTCATTCTTTCAGTACTCATAGACAGCATCTGGTACGTACATTATTTATAAATATTTTATATAACTATAAATATTAACAGTTTATTTTTTATTCTTATAGGCTGTCGAGCACCCCAATATTACGGAGTACGACGTATATAGGAGGATGTATAGTGATCCTGCTACTGGGGAGCTCATAGGTGATCGTCAGCATCACATCGTGGTCAGTATTATTTGTTTTCAAGTTTAAAAATTAACTGCATATAATATATTCACAATTTTAATTTTAAATTGCAACTACAGGAGTCATATGAGGCCACAACGTCACAGGCCCGACCTGAGAGTCAGGCCGAGTCATCAGATCAGACCACTGGCCGTTAGTTTGATGAGGCGGCATGGATGCAGGCCACCCAGTATGCCTTCGAAAAGGGCCGGGTAGTTGGTATCAGCTCTCGACTGACTCCCGGAGATTATTATGGCAGTGCTGCAATGTCGGCGTCCAGCTCGAGAGGAGCTCATGCATCTTCTTCTACTACACAGTACGAGGATCAGTTGCGATCTCAGACTGCACTGATAGAGAGTCTCCGACAGGAGCATGAGAAGATGCGTCAGCAGCATGAGGAGGACCGTCGACGCCAGCAGCAGCTGTACAAGGAGCAGACGAGTCGGTGGCAGCAGCAGCATCAGGAGCAGATGGAGTACATGCGCCGACTCACTCATGCTTTAGGGATAGAGTTTCCTCCACCACCATCTGCAGATCCCCCACCTCCCCCCCTCCTTCAGATTAGAGTTTGTATTTATGTTATAAAATTTGTGAAATCAAAATATGATTTTTTTTTTCTATTCGTAGTTTCTGTCTCATTATAAAATATTAATAATATTATATTTTTAAATAACAATAATATGAATAATAATATTATTTATATTTTATAATATTAAATTATATATATATATATTAAAATTTTATAATATTAAAATTTAATTATATTTTTTTGTAGTACTTGAATTATTTTAATATTTAAATGTAAAATAATTCTATTATTTTTATATTAATTAAAATAACTTATTAATATTTTTTTTTATTTATGAATTATAATTCTAATATTATTATATTAATTAAATCATTTATTAATATTCTATTATTTTTTATTTTTTAATTATAATTCTATTATTATTATATGAATTAAAATAATTTATTATTTTTATTTGTGATTTATAATTCTATTATTATATTAATTAAAATCATTTATTAATATTTTATTATTTTTTATTTTTGAATTATAATTGGATTATTATTATATTAATTAAAATAATTTATTAATAATTTATTTTTTTTATTTTTTTATAGTATTTGCGACGGGATACTATGCCCGTCGCAAATAGTATTATTATTATATTTATTAATAGTTTTTTTATTTTTTTTTAAAATAGTATTTGCGACGGGTCCCGTCGCAAATAGTATTTATTAATAGTTTTTATTTTTTTAAAAAAATAGGTTTTTGCGACGGGCCCGTCGCAACAGGTATTTGAGACGGGACCCGTCGCAAAAACTATTTTGAATGTTTTTTGCAAATATACGGAGACTATTTGCGACAGGAATCATTCTCGTCGCAAAAAAAGGTTTTAGCGACGGGCCCGTCGCAAATAAGGGTTGTTGCGATGGGATCCCGTTGCAAATGACCCGTCGCAAATACCTGTTTTTCTAGTAGTGTAAAACTCCTGCAGCAGCAAGAGATCTCATAAGTAACATGGCTGCAAACAAACAACAATTCCATACTCGAGCACATGCTCAAGTCAAACAAGCCCAAGATAATCAATCCATAGAGCATAACAAGATGACTGAGTGGATGAGTGAACTTACAGGCCTTGTGCGTCAACTAGCGGTGGCTACCAAAGCCCCAACCTCATCTTCTCCACAGTCACTATTCCCTGGACCTATCAAGAATTGTGGAATCTGTAGCTCCCCAGCTCATCCAACTGACACTTGTCCACAACTTCAAGAGGATCAATCCGATTCATATGGACCAATGGAGCTCAATGTAGCATATGCTCAGTGGAACCCCAACCCTCAACAATCTGGTCAGTTTGTTAGAAACTTCAACCAACATCACTCTGAGCCTTTCTCTTCTTCCTATAACCAAGGCCTTAGGTATGGTAATCCCATATCTCACCCCCCTCAATTCCCTCCTCAAAACCCAAACCAATTACAATATGGTCAAGGTGGTGGTAACTTCCATCAACCTTATCCTTTTGTTCCTCAACCTCAAAGGAACAATCCTCCTCCTGGATTCCACTATCCGAATGAGCCTTCCCAATTCCCAACCCAATACAATCACTTTCCCAAGAACCAAAATCAAGGTAATCCCAATCCGGGACAAGCCTCTTCTTCCAAGAAACCATGGGAAAGTGCAGTGGAAGATCTTGCCTCCTTCACCCGTTCTATCCTTAAAAACATTGAAACTCAAATAGGTCAACTTGCATCCCACCTGATCCAACAACAACAATCAAATTCTTCCCAACTCCCAGCTCAACCATTACCCAACCCCAAGGGTAATGTAAGTGAAATTGCACTTATATCAGGAAAGAAACTTGCTATGCCTCAAGATAAATCCTCAAACCCTCCTTTGAATGTTGACCTAGAAAATGAAAAGAAAAAGAAACTTGAAAAGGAACCTGAAACCATTCCCTCACCTCCTTCCATTCCACTTAGGAATCCAATTCCTTTTCCTCAAGCCGTTTCTAAACCAAGGAAGTCCTTTGAACCTGATCCTGAAATGCTTGACATGTTTAGATGTGTTGAAGTCAACATTCCCCTCTTAGATGCCATAAAACAAATTCCTAAGTATGCGAAGTTTCTTAAGGAATTGTGCAACCATAAGAGGCAACTTAGGAACATTGAAAATGTTTCAACCCAACAGTCCATTCCCATGAAGTGCAAAGATCCAGGGACCTTCACGGTTCCATGTCAAATTGGGAGTTCCAACTTTGATGATGCACTCATAGACCTTGGAGCCTCAATTAATTTCATGCCCAAATCCATATTCTCCAACCTTGGTCTAGGTCCCTTGCACCCAACGGGTGTTGTCATTCAGTTAGCCAATCGAAGCATAGCCAGTCCTGAGGGAATAATTGAGGATGTCCTTGCCCGAGTCAATGATCTTATCTTCCCTGCTGATTTCTTTGTCCTTGACATGGAAGGTGAGACAAAATCTTCTCGATCTCCCCTAATTCTAGGAATACTATTCCTCATGACTGCGAGAACCAAGATTGATGTCCATTCAGGCATATTATCCATGGAATTCGGTGACCAACTGGTCAAGTTCAACATTTTCCAAGCCATGCGATACCCATCTGAGGATCACTCTGCATTCTCAATCAATGCTTCTGAGGACACTTCTAAGAGTCAATTGAACCCCATTACATCATGTTCATCCTGTTATGAAGAGATAGGATTTTGTGAAATCTGTACTAGGATTAACCAAGTCATAAATGGTGAAGTTGATGTGGACCTTTCATTCATAGACTCCATCAATTTAGAGGATCTTGAAAACTCTCTTGAATCCCATATCAAATCTAATCAAAACTGCTCCACCTTGGACTGTATTGAGAAAAATGGATCTGAAGCAACTGATGTCCCATCCTTCATTTCTGAGTTTCCTAACCCAAAAATTAATGATGAGACTGATCTGAAACCTCTTCCTTCACACCTGAAATATGCATTCCTCTTCCATGATCACTCATATCCTATCATTATCTCTGCCACCCTTACTGAAACAGAGGAGTCCAAACTTGTTCAAGTGTTAGAGGAAAACAAAAAATCCTTAGGTTGGACCCTAAATTACATACCAGGAATCAACCCTGACCTTTGCATGCATCACATCCATCTTGAGGAATCATCCAAACCAATTATACAACCACAAAGAAGACTCAATCCACTCATCCTTGAGGTAGTTAGGGAATAGATCACTAAGCTTCTTCAAGCTGGTATTATCTACCCAATTTCTGATAGTGAATGGGTTAGTCCAATTCAAGTTGTACCTAAGAAGGGTGGGATAACTGTTGTCACAAATGAACATGGAGAGGTAGTCACAACTCGAGTGAAGAACAAATGGCGTGTGTGCATCGACTATAGGAAATTGAATGTTGAAACCTGAAAAGATCACTACCCTCTTCCCTTCCTTGATCAAATGCTAGAAAGATTGTCCGGAAAGTCACATTATTGCTTTCTTGATGGATACACTGGCTACTTCCAAATCCCAATCGCACCTCAGGACTAAGAAAAGACTACTTTCACATGCCCCTTTGGAACATATGCATATAGAAGAATGCCTTTTGGCCTTTGTAATGCTCCTGCAACATTCCAGAGGTGTATGATGAGTATCTTTTCAGAATTCATAGAACACTGCATGGAAGTCTTCATGGATGGCTTTACCATTTATGGCGAGTCATTTGATTCTTGCTTTCATTCACTCTCTCTAGTCCTTCAAAAGTGTGTCAAGTGTAACCTTGTGTTAAATTATGAAAAATGTCACTTCATGGTTGCTAATGGGATTGTTCTAGGGCACATAGTTTCAAAAGATGGTATTGAAGTTGATCCTGCCAAAATTGAAGTGATCCAATCACTTCCTCAACCCACTTCTGTTCGAGACATCCGATCATTCCTCGGTCATGCTGGTTTCTATCGGCGATTCATCCATAACTTCAGTAAAATTTCCCTCCCACTCACTCGTTTGCTCCAAAATTATGTCACTTTGCATTTTGATGAGGTTTGGAAGAGATCCTTCATTGAAATCAAAACTACTCTCACATCTTCCCTGATAATCCAACCCCCAGATTGGTCATTACCCTTTGAATTGATGTGTGATGCTTCTGATAGAGCCGTTGGGGCTGTTCTTGGTCAAAGAAGAGAAAAAATTCCTCATGTAATCTATTATGCCTCAAAAACATTGGATAAAACTCAATATCACTACACTGTGACTGAAAAGGAACATTTAGATGTGGTTTATGCCTTAGATAAATTTCGGCCCTATCTCTTAGGTGCCAAAATCATCATCTTCACAGACCATTCTGCAATTAAGTTCTTACTCAAGAAAAGTGATTCCAAACCCAGGCTAATAAGATGGATTCTAATGCTCCAAGAGTTTGACCTTGAAATCAAAGATAGACCTGGAAAAGAAAACCCTATGGCTGATCACTTGAGTAGAATTCCTAATTCTCCTCATTCTGAAATCATTGATCCTGAATTTCCAATTGAGCACCTTTCATCTCTCACTCCAAAACTACCATGGTATGCCCCAATTGTAAATTACTTGGTTTCTGGTGTTTTTCCTGAAATTTTTTCAAAAGAACAAAAAATGAAGTTGAAAAGTGATTCAAAATACTATTTTGGGAAGAAAATAAACTTTGGAAAACTGGGGCAGACATGGTAATTAGGAGATGTGTTGATAAAGATGAATATTCTTCCATCTTAGAATTCTGTCACTCACTTCCCGGAGGTGGCCACTTTGGACCATAAAGGACCTCCCGAAAGGTCCTAGACTCGGATTCTTCTAGCCTTCACTCTTCAAGGACTCACATGAGTTTTGTCAATCATGTCCCACTTGCTAAAAGTTTGGCATAATTTCCAAAAGAAATGAAATGCCCCAAAAGCCTTTAATATTTTGTGAAATCTTCGATGTTTGGGGCATCGATTTCCTGGGACCATTTCCCCCTTCAAATGGATTCTCGTACATTCTTCTTGCGGTCGATTATATTTCAAGGTGGGTTGAGGCCAAACCCACTAGGAAGGATGATGCTCATACTGTTAGTGAGTTCCTAAAGACCCACATCTTCCAAAGATTTGGCACACCACATGCCTTGATCAGTGACTTAGGAACCCATTTTTGTAGTAGAACCATGGAAGATCTTATGAAAAAGAATGGGGTTGTACATAAAACTTCAACTGCATATAACCCCCAAACAAATGGAATGGATGAACTTTCTAATAGATAAGTGAAAAGAGTTCTAGAGAGAATTGTAAAACCCACCAGAAAAGACTAGCCTGAGAGACTTGGTGAAGCCCTTTGGGATTATCGAACTGCCTATAAAACACCCATTGGGATGTCTCCTTTTCGGCTTGTTTTTGGTAAAGCATGTCACTTACCAGTTGAAAGACAACATAAGTCATTTTGGGCAGTGAAAACATGTAATTTTGATCTTGAAAAATCTGGTGAAGAAAGATTGTTGCAATTGGATGAACTGGAGGAGCTTCGACTTGAATCCTATGAGAATTCCAATATGTACAAAGAGAAGGCCAAGGTACTCCATGACAAACACATCCTGAGAAAGGTATTTAATGAAGGTGAAAAGGTAATGCTCTTCAATTCTTGATTCCTACTTCATCTAGGTAAGCTCAATTCTCATTGGGATGGACCTTTTATTATTACTAATGTTTACCCATTTGGTGCAGTGAAAGTCCAAGACCCTTCTTCAAAAAGAACATTCACAGAAAATGGACACCGGTTAAAGCATCACCATGAGAGGCCATTCACTTCAGGTTCCACATCGACTTCCATTGACCCACCACTAGATGGAAACGGCGACCCACCAAATCCAAACCAGGGGGCACCTCTTTCCCTTTAACTCTCTCTCTCTCTCTCAATCTCTCTTCCCTCTCTTCTTCTCTCTATTTCTTCTTCTTCCTCTCTCCCTCTCATTTTTTTACAACATTCTTCCACAAATTATTTTTCTATTTTCTCTTTTGTGTGGATGTGTCATTAAAAATAATAAAAATTAAATTAAAAAAAATAATAAAAAAAATGAAAATTAAAAAAAAGGGGTGTCATAATTACTCATCATCCAATATTGAAATTCTGTCCAACCATTTTGGGGAGTCAAAAGGCTTGTTTTAAACTCAAATATATTGAATTTTTTATCTCAAACTTGGCTAAACAATTTTGTGTCAATAACAAACATTTTTAATGAACAATTTTTGGTGGAAAATGATTCTCCCCTACCGTGAGGAATAACATTAGCCTTCATGCCAAGGTCATCTATGGCCATCTTTTTCATTGTGTGTCTTCACCACTGATTGTGAGTCTTGAGATTGTGGACCTTTGAGCTGAATTTCCATCTTTTGTGTGCATTAATATGATAGAGGCATTTTCTAAGCCACATGAGAATCAGAATAGCCAAATAGCCTCCCGTTACCCTTACATTGATCCTACTTTTGAAATCCCCTTTGAGCCTATGAAAACCTTTCTTTTGATATCCACATTACAAGCCTAATACCTTTTCCCACCCAACATCTTCATGTATTTTGATTGTACAATTTATTTAAATTTAAGTGTGGGGGGAATGGACTTCATTTTTGGGCGTACTTTCATTGATTTCCAATGTGTCATCATATGCTTGAGGGCAAGCATCCATTAAAGTGTGGGGGAGAGGTTGTAATTCTGTTAGCTTTGGGGTGTATATGTGTAATTGTCATTTGTACAAAAGTCATTGAAAAGTGTTCAAAAAAAAAATGAAAAAAAATTATATAAAAAAAATGAAAATAAAAATAAAAAAAAGGAATGGGTTGTGTCTTGGGTGGGTTAAAAATCATTCATCATCAACCTTTGTTCGTGTTATAACTACTAAAATTAGTTCCATGAGGAGATCAAGCATGGGTTGGGAGATGACTGTGAGACTTGTTTCAAGCACAACATTCGAAAAAAAAGAAAAAAGAGAAAAAAAAGAACACTTGAATCATCTTGTATTGTGTCATTATTGGAAGTCTTCCATGTTGTACATATTCCATCATCTCACCCTATTCCATTTTCTATCTCCCTCACTTTTCATTCATCACACATTCATTCCCTTGTAAATATGTGTTTCTATTTCCTTTCAAATCAAATTTCAAAAAAAATGTACATTGATTTTTCCATGTTGGTGTTTTTAACCCCTCTTTTCCATTGGTCATTATATACCTACCATCCCATAGCCACTGAAAAACCCCTTAAAAGACCTCTTGATTCTTGTACACATTAGATTTGGGAATGGAATCTGAGAGCTCTTACAAACTCTCGATTTTCACTTTTTGTTGGTGAATGAGTGAACCTCCTAAAATACAGTTTTATCATCTTGAGAGGAGTAAGTTTTGAGTGCCTACATTTTCCAATTCAAACCTTGAACATTAAAAAATGAATTGTTTCTGATGCATTATTGTGAACCAAATTTGTGATGTAATTCAATATGGATGAGTGAAATAGTCTAAACCTCCCCTGATTGGTGAAAACAAAACTTTAATATTTGTTGGTGAATGAATATGGTTTTGTTTTGATTTTCTTTTGTGTTTGTTGCACATGAGGACATGCACAAAACTAAGTGTGGGGGAGTTGATGCTATTAATATTTTCATGACTTATTATATTCCCCCTTTACTTATTTTATATGAAATTTGCATAATTTGTGTGAAATATTAATGTTTTAATATTAAGTATAATTTTTGAGCATTTTTAGAAGTAGTCCAATTGATTCAGTTTAATGTTTTAATTATAACTGTCACTATAATGATCCGAATTGTGTGGTTCTTGTTTTTTAGGATTCTACTTTCAATATAAAACATTTCATTAGAAGGGACCATGATCTAATTCTGCCATTTGAAGGGTCATATGGTCCTCACAAACAAGACCAAAGAATCTGTGAACAAACTGGACCATCCTTGAAGATTGATTTACTGGGCTCAATACAGAAGTCCAAAAACATTAACTCTCCACCATAATTCGAGGGACACTACATTTCATCTTGGATAAAAATTTCATGGCCCAAATCCAAGTACAATGGGCCGAAATGAAGCTTTGAAGTCCAGCCCACCATTCTGTCCGAGAATTAAAATCAGTATACTATTCATGACATATCTCATGATTTAAGAATCAAATCGAGCTGATATTTTTCAGTGTGAAAGAGGAGATATAGGAGACTGACTTTGTGGAAGAAGTCATTCGGATTTGAAGGTATCTTCCTGTTCCAAAATCCATTCACATTTTGGCCATCGAAAAAGAATGGATAGAAATGGACAGTTTACCTTTGTTTAATAAAACCACCATAACTTTGGACCCACTTGTCCAAATGCCTTCATATTTTGACATTAGTCGGAAAACTTTATTATCTACAACTTTGAAGAAGGAGATATTTGGATATTCGGCTGTATGAATATCCAAATTGGCGATGCAAGTGGAGGGACAAATTAGGAATGCAAACAGTCCACTCCTTGGGCTATAAATACTCTCTCCTTCTCTCCTTGAGAGGGGTTGGCATTTCAGAAGAGAGGATATCATATTGGCACGACCAAATCCTTCCCAAAGTCTTGGGAGGACCTTACATACTCAATTTTTCACTTGAGAGACCTTTCCTCCTCTCTTTGTTTTCACTTACTTTTGTGTTTTTCATTTTTGTAATCTTGTAATTCTCTTTCTTTGTAATTCTGTTTTAATGCAAGTTACTTCTTCAATATCTCTTATTCTAATCCACCTTCTGTAGTTTAATATTTATGTTCCTAAAATAGTTTAAATTCAGTTGAATCCCCTTCCCTTCTTTTTCTTCCTCATTCAATCGAAAATATGTTTTTAATTATCATCATCGTTCGTGTGTGTGTGTCAACGTACCACTCTTTTCTAATCCCTTTCTTTTTCTTCTATTCTTAATTTATCATCATAATTATTTTAACCAGAATATTAAACATCCAAATGGCTGAGTAAATCTCTCATTGGGGTGAGTTATAATTTGGGGATGTTAAGTGATTGAGAGTTTTGCTCGATGAGTATTCTTTAAATTAATATTGTGTATGTTAAACTTAATATGTCATGAATTAATGATATGTTTTGTTTAACGAGTGGTTTACATGGATTGTTGGAACCATAAATACACTACCATAAATAAGTTTTGATTGAGATTAGAACCCTAAGTTAAGTTAAGTCTTGGATTAAAGCCTTCACACTTAGGAATTCCAATCAACGTCAACTTATGACATGGGTGTTAATTTAATGCAATACAAAGTAAGGCTCAAAGATATCACATGCTTAACTCCCCAATAATGAACTCACCCCAATATTTATCAATTTGGTAAATCAAACATCATCCATAAATAATTTCAATTAAGCTCTGCAAAAAAACCCCCCTAATCAAAATACAATCAACTAAAAACAAACGACTATTACAAAGTATCATCGCCGAGGATTCGACCCGAGTGCTGCTATACACATTAGCAGAGCACCGGATTTTTGACCGGTCGATAGGCGATAATCGGCCGCGCATTTCACTAATCTTGATTTCATATATTTCTTTTCTTTATTTTTATCCTCCTATTGTTTTTTCTCAAAATATGTTCGAGGTGTCACCCCAAAACCCGCACCTCTGACAGGGACATACTTTTCTAGATGATTCAAGGCTACCGATATTTGGTGTTTATCCAGTATGGGTGTTAATGATTCTCGTTTCTATGTCAGATAGAAAATATAGGAAAATTCGTAATCATTTTTATTTAATAGAGATTTAAATAATTTTTTTATTATTTCATACTTATATATGTTTCCCACACTTTTTGTGTGTTTTCATCTATTGGTATCCCATCTTTATTTACACATTCCTCATTCTATAGCACATGATATGGGATGGAAGTGGATTTGTATTTGGATTCATCAATCTACATATACATAGAGGAACATAATCATGTTTTTGTTTCATGTCACATAAAATTATTATGGTTGATTTAAAATGAACACCATTTTTTTCAAGTGAAGCATACCCCATTATTGCTTTACGCTAGGGGTACGTTGGTTTTTCTACCTGTTCCTTATTTTCCGAACTCAGTTTCTATTTCATAAACAATAAATTTTCAATCAAAGTGATGAATACACTTATTGTAAAATAATTTATTACTAGTCGCAATGTACCTGAAAAGATATCTATACATAATGGCCAATAAATTCATCCCACACTTCTTATATTATAAAGTGTGGATACATAAGCGGTGGGTGCGTGTTTATTTTCCATTCAACATATTGAAGATGAAATCTTGTTATAATTGTGAGAAAGCCTCTGTGAATCCTTCCGAAAATAATTAATACATATTTCTTGTGGGAGTCATCTGCTATAGATGCACTCTGTAAGGTATGATGAAGAGTAATTTAATGTTTAATTATTTTATTTTTTAGTAAAATAAATACAGGATACAATAATGTTACCATAATATCTTTTTTAATTAGTGCCTTAATCAGTGGGAAAAACATAGTGCCATGAATATACATCAATTGTCATGAATTGCTGACTGATGAGCCCAACGTAACTGCTGAACATGGACTTGATGAGGTTAATATGATGGTCATGCACATTCCATCCAACCTTGAATTTGATTCATTTTCTTTACAAATTAATAATTTTTTCTAACACCATCATGCTACGATGCTTCAATTTTTTTATGCAGCATCATTTATTCACTATCTACCATTTCCTCAAATTCAACATCATCAATATGTTGTTCCTCTGGATTGGTAGCAACAAAATATGTATAAGGTTTTTGTTCCTCTACATTGAGAGTGGTATAAGGTTGATAAACCCGTTGTTCCTCAGTATTGGGAGCATCAATACATGAATAATTCATTTTTTTAGAAGTGGTTTAAAATTTAATTTAGATTACATAAATACAATAGAAAATAGATAGTAACATGAGATAACACAATGTATATTACAAAAAATATATAACCTGATTATTGAAATCTGTTTGTGTTAAATTTTGAAGGGATTTGGACCCTCTATCAAGTATACAAATCCCTTCATTGGGGTCTCCTCTAATGTACAAATTCCATTCTACATTGGGACCACTATAAAATGATTATGAAGTCATGATGAAAGGGTCATCCTCAGTTGATTTTTCATCTACCCCCTTAGCGGTTTTGGTTGATAACATAAAAATTGACCACTTTTAGTTTTCGGGATCTATAACATAAAATACTTATACTATCTGTGATGCCATTATAAATGGTTTTTCTTTGCACCCTTCCTTACTAAAATCCACTTTCATGAATCACAATTCATCTATTTCAACATAACTCCTATTATCAACCAACTTGCATTGAAAAATCATTACTTGGAATGTTGTATAAACCAAATACCATATTTTTTGGTGATTAATAAGTACGACACATTCATATAAATTGGATTTATGTCCTCAGTACAAGAAACATGCATCGCTTTAGCCACAAGTGTAACTCCACTATTTTGCATGGTACTGACTTTATCATGTTAATGTTTATAGAATATATATCCATTAATTACATAAACATTGTATGATAACACATGCATATTTGTTCCTCTATCTATCCATCAAAGTTTTTTCTGAAATTGAATTTGGGATTGTCGCATGACTCCTTAAAAATATGGTCTCGAAACCAACCTATAAACTATTGATTATGTGTATTTCATATCCAACTTTCATCCCTTGATGTATTCAAATTCCTAAGAATTAATTTGTGGGTTTCAAAATATGGGAAACCTCTAAATTATTATATAGAACATAAAGGCAAGTCTACTCCTGATCTATAATATTGATTTCAAAAACATATCTTCCAAAAATTCCTTTACCCACAATCTACTAGAGTGATGAGATTTTATTAATCCGATTCTTTACCCACCCAAAGGTAGTTGGTATAAAATTCAATGACTTCATCAAGAATATATTTCTCTGCAATACAACCCTCTGGTTGACTTCTATTTTTGACTTACCATTTAAAAATATTCATATATCATTCCATGGGGTATATCCATTTATAATGTATAGGACTAAATAGTCTAATATATCTCACTAAGTGAACCATCAAGTGAACCATTATAACAAAGAATACTAATAGGAAGAACATTTCCAATTAACATATTATAATGGAAATTTTCTTTTCCATAGTTGATAATTTCTTCAGGTCTATAACTTTGCTGCACATAACTGTGAAAAAGAAAAAGATCTCAGATGATGTATGATGCACATTATTAGAAAAAATTCAACGTAAAGATATAAGTGTTAGATCCTATATCAAAAAATGATAGTCATGTGATTTTAGACCCTTTAATTTTAAATGAGTGATTGAAATGATATTCTTGATATTTTATGAATATCCCATTGGAACCTTTACATCATTCAAGAAGTTTCAAAATAGATATCTCTCATACCTGGAAAGAGTGTAAGTAGCTAGAGGAAGAAAAGTTCATTTTTCACCCTTCACTAGCACTAACTCTTTACATATTCCCATGTTAATCAAGTCAAACTTAGCCATAATTACCTTTTCGTGTTTCTAGGTGTATTTAGTAACATGCTAATGATACTATCACATAAATTTTTTTCAATATGTATAACATCAAGAAAATGTCTGACATACCGACAATTCCAGTATGGTAATTAGAAAAAAACTGATCTCTTTTCAAATCGGTTTTCATAAGGTTTTTAAAAATTGGATTACCAAAAGAAGTGTCCATATATTTTAATTTCTCAAACATTTGATCACCTTTTAGTGGAGAGGGTGTTATGTGTTCTTCTAAACTTCCATTGAATGATGTCATTAAAGATCGGTACTTACGTCGTCGGGGTAGAATTATGTGATGTCATAGAAACATAATATTCAATGAATGTTTCAACATAATTTAATATGTTCCTTTTTTAAAAAATGGGACACCCTTGAGTTCTATTAATTTTATATCCCAAAAAATTTCCATCAGCAAGAAATTCATTTATCATCATGTAAAATATGGATCTCAATGTGAAATCTTCATTTATATAAGCATCATACAACGTAACACATGAATCCCATAATAATTTTAAATCATTGATAAATGGAGCCAAATAAAAATCAATATTATTACCTAATTTGTTGGTCCTGATACTAGCATTGATTACATAATGTATTTTTTTCGCGTATAACCACAGAGGAAAGTTATAATTTACCAAAATAACCAGCCATGTACTATTACGAATTCTTTGAAAACCAAAAGGACTCACTCTATCTATATATAATTCAAGATAGATGTTTCTTGTATCATTTCCAAATTTAGGATACTCATGATCAATTCTCTTCCACTTAGGATATTCCTCCAGGTGATGAAGTTTCCCATATTTATTTATCATATATATATGTCGCATTAGTTTCCTTGTAGTATCCTCACTTCCATACAGGTGCCTAAATCTTATAATGATTAGAAAATACCATACATCTCTCATAGGACCTGATTCATCTTTCTTGTATCAAGAAGCACCACACTTTGGGCATTCTTGAAGTGATTTGTTGTCCTTGTGAAACAATGTACAGTAATTTGGACAAAAATGTATTGTTTCTATGATCATACCCATCAAATGTAGAATTATTTTAGCATAATATGTTCGGCTAGGGATATCATTATATTCTTGGAGCATATAATTCCTGAGAAAAAATTAGTTTAGTAAAACTACTATTAATCCATCTATTTCCAGCTTTTAAATTATATAGCTTTAGTACAACTAAAAATTCTATATATTTAGTGAAACCAAAATACAATGGAATATTTGAATAACTCTTAAACTTCTCTAATAATTTTTGATAATCACGAATTTCATCTTAATTTTTCATTTTCATTTCCTTAATAAAATCTCTATTATCATTTACACCTATAATTACATCCTTGATACGATCTTCTTCATTGTACATACTTTTAATCATATTAGATGATCTATAAAACACAATTTTATCCTAATAAATAGATAAATTCAAATTTTCCCCATTTTATTCCACAATTTATATCTTCGATCAATTCTGTGATAGATTAAGTGCTTTTCTAACTCCTCTGGACTAACTATCCTTGAATAACAACAATATAAACATGGAAAAAAGATTTGAGAAGGGTCATATGCATGATCCTTTGAAAACATGAGGAACTACTTAACCCAATCTTCATAATTTTTTGTCATATGATTGGCATCCATCCATTCTCTATTCATATCCATCTTATTTGATTCAATAATATTAATATTTAACAAAATAAATACAAAAAATATGTTTAATTAAAGATGGATCTCACGAATTACTTGAAAGAAAATGGAAATATTTAAAAATGGTTTATCATCTTAGATGATCAAAAACAAAAAATTATTGAAGGAAATATATAAATATAAGGGAGTACATTTTACTTTAAAAAACTATTTTTATCTTTAATTGAATGGTGTAATAAGCTCTAAAATTATAGTGACGAATTTTGGATCAAATGATGTTATCTTTTTTGATGGATTGAGGCTCAATCCCTTGAGAAAATATCAACCTTTTGACAATGAGAATGAAAATATTTTTAATGTAGAATAAATGAGTCATTAAAAGATTAAATGATAGAACTGTCATGAAGAAGGATTTTCGATCAATTGATAATTTATTTCATAATTTTAATTATCAAAAACCTTTTTGTATGTTTATAAATGAAGTATAAAATCACATTTACATTATAAAAATAATGATGAAAAACATCTATTGAATATAATAATGGAAAAAATATATATTATTTGAAAAACCTTTTTATAATAAAAAATATGACTTTTGAATATAATAATGGATTCAAAAATAAAAAAAAATTATTTTATTTTTTAAAATATTTTCAACACGAACATTGAATTTATCAAAGTATAAACGTGTTAAACTATATACAAATTGAACAAAGAATACAGGTATAAAAGTATAAATTAAAAAGGTATATATATTTATATTAGTATATAAAATTATAGACATATATATAAGTATAAAATTATATATATATTTTAGATAAATATACATAATTTATAAATGTATATAAATTTATAAAAAAATATAATTGTAAACATATATTATAAAAGTATACGTAATTTATAGAAGTATATAGTTTTACAAATTTATAAAAGTATAAAATTAGATATATATAATTAAAACTTATGAAAGTATAAAAGTATAAAATTATTTTATTTTTTCCATTGATGAAACAATCGATCTTGATTTTAGGTTTAATAGAAAAAATCTGGGTGTACCTTGTGAGTCTCATGAGGTTTCATTTATATATACCAATGGATTCAAACTACCTTTTTTTTGAAAAAATATCTCTCTATTTTGTAGTGTGTAGATCAAGTAAAAAATTTGGGGAATAATATTTTCTTAAAACTCTTCCATATCATACTATAAACTTCTTCATTTCTCCTCATATTCATAATAAAAACCCACTATATATATCTTTCACCTTACAAATTATACATGGCTATACATTTATTCAAGACTAGTTAATCAAAGGAACCCACATGGTTAGAGGGAATTGCTATAGTAATGAATCCATGGTGAGTTGTTTAATCCTTAGAATGTTCTGGAGTTTTGAATGGTTCATATTATCATTCATTTCTTGAGAGTTTCGAGTAAGTATTATCATGATATTTTTCAATCTAGCACTCTTCCAATTTGGTTTATTTTTGGGACAATAAACTCATTATCGATCGTACCCATTGTTATATTGGTTATTCCTGGATCCCGAACTTACTAAAACTAGAAGCATGAATCATGTGTAATAAACAATAATATCATAAAAGAGAAACTACATAAAAATTAAAACTCATGATTTCTTAATATTAGACTATTTTTTTATCCTATAATACTTTTGGTTTAACCCTAAGCGAATTAAATATGGGTCCACTTATACTTCTTTAACTAAAACCCCAAATTAACTAAACCCCACTCTAACACCGACTCATAAAACTCGAATATAACTTGTATATATTTTACATAATTTTTATAATTTAAACATTTTATCTCATATATATTCACACAACTAAAGAACCAAATGATTTAGTGTCTTTGAAGATTAGATACATAAATTTCTTATTACAATATATTACTTCAACATCTCCCAAATATGTCTCTAGATAAGTATTCTGTCTAAAAATAATCATGTATATGATTTCCCATGTAAATGGGAAACAAAAGGAGGAGGGATATTAAATTATTAACAAGGGAGGACACATAAATGGCTCATAAAGTGGTTTGATCAAAATTTAATGAGAAAAAAGTACAGGGAAGAAATATCATATTAAAATTAAAATGGATTAATAATATATTTATATAAATTATTAAAGGACATATAACCTAAATAGATAAAAAAATATACCATGGAATAATAATTTAAATACATATGACAATAATTTTGAGCCCTAGAGAATTATATAAACATGTGTAATAACTTAGAAATGTGGAATAGAAAATGTTGCACATACATAATCATAGAAAATCATAGCATATGTCAAGTTTATCAAAGAATACGACCATAACATAGTGGATTACGAACCACAACCTATTTATCATAGTTTATTGGTAACCATAACTCATTTTCTATAGTGTATTGAGTATCTCAACTCCTTTACAATAGTTGATCAAGCATAAAAAATAATTTCCCATTGAGGATCGAGCATCATAATTTTTTTCCAATAGTAATATCATGAGATATTATACTTTAACCAATAAATTAGAGGGATATACAGGTCCCACTAATCATATAATGATAAACTATACATATGTGTTCCATATGAAATTAATTATATATCACATTATAAAAACAGCCCATAGAAGAAATGGGATACATAACATTTTCCAATGACATCAAGAATGAGATCGTTGAATACCAAAATCATAATTTCTTAAAATAATTATATCACATTATAATTTATATGGATAAATCATGAATAAAAAATCTTTAGGAGATGTAACCTTTATATATAGAGGAGAAAATTGAATTAAAATCATAAAAAAATTTCATAAAACATTTTGAGCATTTTCATAAAAATACTATGTTACGAGTAACTTTTAAAAATCATTTTTGAGATCATTACGAGAAGAATTTTTGAAAAATTATTATTTAATAACATAAATAAGGGATATTTTAAAGGTTATAAATTTAATTTTTTAAAATGTGTATTAGTTGATATAGAATTGATGGATGTAAAATGAAATTCCCTTTTTAACATTTTTAGGCTGTTTTTGAGAAGGAAGTGCATTGATGAAATTAATATAAAACTATCATATGAAAAGAAATGAAGTGAAATATTAATATTATAAAAGTTTATATATCCTTATAATTTAAAAATATACATAATTTATAAATATATATATGTAACGCCTCGACCCTAGTTACCCAGAGTCGGTGCATTATTACATAACATTGGCATGATCACAAGAAAGATCAAATCTCGAAAGACCGATTGGTTTAGTAGCCTTGGAAACACCAGATATATTCATAAGTTTTACATTACATAATAAAATGCAAAACTACTACAACAACATAATGTCTCCACAGTCCACACTATTATCCCCTCATAATATCCCTGCAGGTCATTCATAATTTACTTCTTCCCTTCCTGGGAAAAATAAAACATAGAAAAGGGGTGAGCTCAAATGCCCAGTAAGGATAACAATATAGCGGAAACTTTCATAAATAAGAATAAACATTTAAGGCAATGTATAACTAAAACAAAATCCTTTTAAACTTGAACATCAACATAATATGGCAAAAGTAAAATGAAATAATGCCATTTACTCATTCACATGGATATTCTACTAATCGAATAATCACATGCAAAATCACTAACCACTTTCATAATGTTGGAATGCATAATGCCAGACTATCATAACCACATAGCCAAGGCCTCGTGCCAAGACTACAAATAAGATTTTGTCAAGGCCTTGTGCCAAGACACTAGTTTGTCTCATGAGACCTACCGATGCATCGAGGAGCTATAGCGGGCTCCACCCGTCACATATTAAGTCCAATGCATTCCCATATAAAAATGTTTAAACATAACATAAACATTCATATGAAAACTAGCATACGAAATGTCAATAATTTCACCATAAACTATGAATGGTATAAAATAGCACATCCACATTCAAACATATCACAAAACCTTCAATACAATATAGAAGTTTTGTATTATAATAAATCAACTTCAAATAAGTGTAAAATCCATCAAAGGATGTTGACATAGATGAAATCAAAACACTTTTTAGAGAAATATCTCTTTCTATTTTTGAAATCATTTAAGAGCCATATAAAACAAAAAATTTTCTTGAAAATATTCTTATAAGCTTGTAAGGAAAGATTTGAAGATTTTATAACGGCGAAAAATAACCGCACCCGCCGTATAAGTTAAAAAAAACATTCTTACCTCAATTCTGTCGAAAAGGTTAAAAAGGACCTTGTTTTGAAAACGACGGAAAGATTCCTCTTATAAAAAGTCAAAAAGGGTATAAATTACTTTAACCCATAATCTTGTAAATAATAAAAATGTTTTGAAATACATTTTGAAGAAACATGGATGTGGATGATAACGAGGTCCGAGTAGATAATTATTTATAAACAACCTTGGATAATGAAGAGGTTGTGAAGTAAACCCTTACCTTGTACTTTTCCTTGGTTGGGGTAGGTTAACCTCCTGTATAATGGTGAAATAATTGTTATTAAATTATACAAGAATCATATACATTCATATGATATCATATATGATCTTTTAACATTGCTTTGTTAACAATATCTTAGATTTATCGTTGTTTCGGGTGTTAACTTACTCGTTTTCTTATATGTTTTGTTACGTAAGTCATGTTTTTCATGGATAGGTTGTATATTATTCATATCCAGAATGATATCATATCCTTAAACATTATTTTTAAATCATCAAATGATAATTATACTTGAATGGATACGACGGAGAATGAATCTCATCGCGTTCGTGGAGACTGTAGTCCGTACGTACGCACGAGCGACAATATCATTATTTTGATATTAAAATAATATATAATTGGATAGTATATATACAGAATCATTATCATGTTATATTTATTATTTACATGAATTACATATCATTATTATACCCATCTAAATAATAATATATTGAATAACAATTACACCACGACGTGGAGACGGTAAGCCGTACGTACGCACGTATGGTGACATGTCATTCAAATGATGGGTAGAATAATGAATATGGTTGTTCCATATTTATAATAACATAACAGTATTTATAAGATACTGGAGTTATAATTTTAGAATTGAAATAATAAACAAAGAGGGAGTGGAAGAAGAAAGAAACATGAAAGAGGGTGATGAAAATGTTACCTCTTCTTCGGGTTCTTCCTTTTGATTTGATCAAAAGGACTCCTTAGGATGGATTTATGACTAAAGTAAAGCTTCTAGGATGAAGGGAGAGAAGTTGGGAGAGTATTTGGGCAGAGGTTGGCCGAACCAAAAGGCTTGAAAGTGTGAATAAGGTGGTAGAGGTGGGGGCCTTTTATAAGAGGAGAGGGGGGGCTCTTTTGGAAAGATTGAAATGTTACATTATTATACAATGATTTTCGGATTCTAAAGGTCCCATACTTATATAATTAGTGGATAAGGTGATAAGGGTTCGAAATCGCTTCATACAATAGGCTTTGGACAAGAGTAAGCCTTGGATTTTGCATTATCTTCTCATTTTATTTAAATCGTTAAATAATGAGATCATCGCTGCATCATAATGATGTCATAAATAATTTAATTTATTTAATGTCTAAAAATTATAAAAAAAATACTATGATGTAGTAAATATTTTTAGCTTTCTAATGAATATTTATAATCAAAATGTGGACTTGTGTAACCCCACTTAAAAACTGTTTTAGTAAAACAACTCATGTTTCTGTCAATTTAATTTTAACATTAAATAAATATATATTAATGTCATTTTCCAACTAAAGTGGCTCCATGGGGTCCCAAAGTTGACCCATGGGTTGTCTTGGTCGGCCATGACTCATCCAATAGGAGTAGGACAAGTGTCATTCTCATCTCATATTATTAAAACATTATTTGTACCTTAAACTACATTAATTACCTCTAATCGCGATTAAGAACTTAAAAGTTACTATTCACCAAAAATTTATTTTAATCTCATTGAACCACATTTTACTTCTTAATGACAACCATGTATGTCGTATTTTTGAAAATCAAATCACAGAAGTGGTAATATTTCATTTAAATGATAAATCAGTTATTTAACTACCACTTAGTGGTTTCACTATTCATCAAAAATTGAAGTTTTTCAGAACAAAGCCAAAATTTCACCCTAAGCTATAATTGATATTCCGAATTCAAAAATGATATCTATTTTACAAAATTCCAAACATATAAGTTGCATTAATTAATTTTATAATTAATTCCCGCTGTTACAAAAAAATGGCGTGTTTCTAAGAAACAATTTATATCAAAAGATTGGCAATTGTTTATGTCCGATTTCAATGTTAAATTAATTCTAATGACCACCATTGGATAAAATGGTAAAAATATATTCTAATTATACTTTAAAACCACTAAATAGTATAATTTTTCACTATAAATTATTTTGATTTAAAAAGTTGTTTTTAAGTATTTTTCACTATTCATAAAAAATTAGAAGTTCTCAGAAAAATACCAAAAATTCAACATAGGTTAATTTCGATATTCCGAATCCAAAGATGAAGTCTATTTTGATAAATAAAATTTATAAAATTTCAAAAATTAGGTATTACTATTCACAACGGCTATTTTAATTAGTTGTGGTGTGTGTTAGAGCTCGAGGTTGCGTACAACACACACTATTGAATTATTCAAAGGGAAACGTACCGTGGAAGCTTGGGGTGTTACATTCTCCCCTCCTTCAAATAATTGCGTCCTCGCAATTTCTAGGGTATTACTGCATAAAAAGACTCGGGTGGTTCTTCATCATAAGTCCTCGGGTTCCCACGTTGCCTCTTCCATTTTATGATTTCTCCACAAAACCTTTACCAGACGAGTCGTCCGGTTTCTCAGCACCTGCTCCCTCACACCAAGAATCCTGACGGGCTCTTCACAATAGGAAATATCGGGTTCCGGTTCTAATTCCTCATAGGTGAGTACATGCGTTGGGTCATACATGTATTTCCTCAACAGAGATACGTGGAAAACATCGTGAACTTTGGAGAGATTTGGCGGCATCGCCAAACGATAAGCTACAGCCCCAATAGGATCTAGAATTTCGAAAGGTCCGATGTACCTGGGACTCAACTTACCCTTCTTACCAAAACGTATAACTCCCTTCCATGGAGATACCTTTAGGAAAACATGATCTCCCACCTGAAATTCCAAAACCTTTATTCTGTTATCGGCATAGCTCTTCTGCCTACTTTGAGCTGATTTGATGTGGTTTTGGATTACCTTCACCTTTTCCATTGTTTCTTCCACCAGTTCTGGTCCCGCAAGTTTTCTTTCACCAACATCATCCCAACAGGTTGGTGTACGACATCTCTTTCCGTATAACGCTTCATAAGGTGCCATCTAAATGCTTGAATGGAAGCTATTGTTATAGGAAAATTCTACCAGTGGTAAGTATTGATCCCACATACCCTGAAAGTCAAGAGAGCATGATCTCAACATGTCTTCTAAGGTTTGAATAGTCCATTCTGATTGTCCATCTGTTTGAGGGTGATAGGCAGTGCTCAAACAAAGTTCAGTATCCAAGGCCTTTTGAAGACTTTTCCAGAATCTTGAAGTAAAACGAGGATCACGATTAGAAACAATCGATAGGGGTACTCCATGAAGTCTTACAACTTCATTAATATATAATCTTTCTAGACGTTCAGGTGGTAGATCCTCCCGTATAGCCAGAAAATGTGCTGACTTAGTAAGACGATCAACAATGACCCATATTGCATCATTCCTTCTAGGAGTCTTCGGTAGTCCCATGACAAAGTCCATCGTAATATTATCCCATTTCCACTCAGGTATGGGAAGAGGTTGCAATACTCCACCAGGATGTTGCCTTCCAGCTTTCACTTGTTGACAAACCATACACCTCGACACAAAATCAGCAATCTCCCTCTTCATATTGTCCCACCAAAAATGTTCCTTCAAATCTCTATACATTTTGGTGCTCCCAGGGTGTATAGAGAAATTGGAACTATGAGCATCATCCAGCAATTCCCTTTTTAGATCAGTTATATCGGGAACACAAAGTCTCTTCCTGAATTTCAAAATTCCATCCTTATACACAAAGTCCCTCAATCTTCCATCATTCACATCTTTAATCTTCTTCTGAAATTCTTCATTATTGGTCTGAGAACTCTTAATCCTTTCTAGTAATGATGGTTTGGCAACCATTTGAAAAAGCATTGATGTTTCACCTTCCCTAGTTATTCCCATGTCCATCTTCACTAGATCCAAGAAAATTGGATCCCTTTCAATTCTCATCACATTCAAAACTCCATGGTCTTTTCTACTCAAAGCATCTGCCACCTTGTTTGCCTTCCCCGGGTGGTAATGTATCGTGAAATCATAATCCTTGAGTAGTTCAAGCCATCACCTTTGCCTCATGTTGAGTTCTTTTTGTGTGAAAATATACTTCAAACTCTTGTGATCAGTATAAATCTCACATTTTCACCATAGAGGTAATGTCTCCATATCTTTAAAGAAAAGATCACAGCTGCTAACTCAAGATCATGAGTAGGATAGTTTTGATCATGAATTTTTAGCTGTCGTGATGCATAGGCAATGACCTTATCATTCTGCATAAGGACACAACCAAGTCCTTTCTTCGATGCATCACTATAAATAACAAACCCATCATTCCCCGATGGTAGAGTCAATACAGGGGCATTGACTAATATTCTCTTTAGTTCTTCAAAACATTCTTCACACTCTTTTTGCCAGACAAATTTAATCCCTTTACGTGTGAGCTTTATCAATGGGATAGCCAATCTGGCAAAATTCTGGACGAAACGTCGATAATAACCTGCTAAACCAATAAAACTGCGTACCTCAGTTATACTTGTCGGTGCTGGCCATTCTTGGATTGCCTTGGTTTTAGAAGGATCAATGGAAATTCTATCCTTAGAGACAATATGGCCAAGAAAAGAAATCTCATGAAGCCAGAATTCACACTTGCTAAATTTCCCATATAATTCATGTCTTCTAAGAGTCTTCAGGATAATGCGTAAGTGATTTTCATGATCTTCGTGGCTTTTTGAGTATACCAAGATATCATCAATAAGTACCACTACAAAGTCATCAAGATATTCCTTGAAAACTCTATTCATTAGATCCATGAAAACAGAGGGTGCATTAGTCAATCCAAAAGGCATTACTGTAAACTCGTAATGCCCGTACCTTATTCTAAATGTTGTCTTTGGAACGTCTTCCTTCTTCACACACAACTGATGGTATCCAGACCGAAGGTAAATCTTTGAAAAGTATTGAGCTCCATGTAGTTGGTCAAACAAATCATCAATGCGAGGTAGGGGATACTTGTTCTTTATTGTTATAGCATTGATCTCCCTATAGTCAATGCACAACCTCATAGATCCATCTTTCTTCTTAACAAAAAGAACAGGGGCTCCCCAAGGAGAAACACTAGGGCGAATAAATCCCTTATTACTCAATTCCTCTAGTTGTTTCTTTAGTTCAACTAATTCCACAGTGGCCATTCTATAAGGGGTCTTCGATATGGGCCTTGATCCAGGAATTAAATCAATGGAAAACTCAACTTCTCGTTCTGGAGGATGTCCAGGTAAATCTTCTGGAAACACATCAACATATTCTCTCACAATAGGTACATCCTCTATTTGAATATTCCTTTCCTCACCCTTAGTAATTTCCTTCTCTTCCTCCCCAATAATTGAATTTAGTTGAGCTACTGGGGGTGGATCTAGATAAGAATTATGTGGCGACGATTCGGCTCTAAAGATAAGGTGTTCCTTATCGTCATC
Organism: Viscum album; assembly: GCA_963277665.1. Taxonomy (NCBI): domain Eukaryota; kingdom Viridiplantae; phylum Streptophyta; class Magnoliopsida; order Santalales; family Viscaceae; genus Viscum; species Viscum album. The sequence continues at coordinate 1,854,154,663 of OY728128.1, forward strand.
ATCAAGAATCGTAACCTCTTTCCTCTTACAATAAATTTTTGCATCATGGTCCGAAAGCCAATCCATACCGAGGATTATATCAAATTCAATCATGGGTATGACGATGAGATCAGCAGGAAAAGAACATTTAGGTGCTCTAATGGGAACTAATCGACAAAACTTTGTTGCAACAATACTTCCCTTAGGGGTTTTGACCGAAAACTCCCTTGTTAAATCAAATTGGAAATATCTAATTTTCTTAGAAAACTGGGAAGATATGAAACAATGCGATGATCCAGAATCAAATAATGCATTTTCTAAACTTGAGGAAACCATTAAATTACCTGCCACCACGTCTTTCGGAGCTTTTACCTCAGCAGTAGTGATAGCATAAGCCTGGCCTTGATCCCTTGGACTTTTCTGAGGTAAGTTCTCCTGACGCTTAGGACATTCATTTGCATAATGCCCCATCTCCCTGCAATTGTAGCACCAAACGTTGGTAGCTTCCTTCTTCCCCTTGCAATCATGAGCTTGGTGGCCTTTTTCACCACACTTGTAACAGACTCCCATTCCCTTCAAGCAAGTACCAGGATGTTTCTTCCCGCATTTACCACAAGATGGATATTCAACCTTTCCCTTCTTCCCTTTATTTCCATTCCCAGATTGATCAGCAGGTCTCTTCTTCTGTTGCTTTGCTTTAAAGTCATAAGACTTAGAGAATTCCTTTTCCGTCTTGATAGCGCACGAGATAATACCTTCGTATGAAGAGAAGGTTTGTGATACTAAAGCTCGACGGAGAAATGGTTTCAACCCATCAAAGAAACGACCAGTCTTACTTCTTGGGTTAAGTATGTAATCTGCAGCATACCTTGCTAACCTTGTAAAGTTAGCCTCATACTTTGCGACATTCTCATCCTCCTTCTGCCTCAAACTCAGAAATTGCCTTTCCATATCCGCTCGATGGTCTCGAGGAAAGTATTTTTCTAAGAACAACTCTTTGAACTCCTGCCATTCCATGTTTTTTAATTCATCATCTTCCTTTGTGTTTTGAATTAGTGACCACCATTGATCGGCATCTCTAGTGAGGCGGTAAACTGCCATGATAACTTTTTCCCTTTCACTACTCCCCAAAGCCTGAAATATTTTCTCTAGGGAATTTATCCATTGCTCGACTACTAAGGGATTTGTACTCCCATTGAACGTTGGTGGTTGTTGCCTCATGAATCGATCTAACATTGATCCTCCACGCTGTGGATCAGGGTGCTCCATACGGGTAAGGTTATTATTCATAACCTGAGTAAGTTGTCCCAGTATGGTGATTAGCTGATCGGCACCAGTTGCCTCACCAGCCCCACTATAATTATCTTGAGCAGGAGGGAAATCCCTACATGGAGTGCATGTATTGATATGGTTTCCATTTCTTCCACTAGGCGCCATTTCTAAACAATGGCATAAACTAGATCAGTTTATGAATAAAAATACATAATCCCATACTTATAAAACACTTAACATAAATTGAAATATTTATGGATATAATCCATAATCATAAAAATGTTTTCTTTGAGGAAGTATATACTCATAAACCCTTCAAAATTATTTGTAAAGAAAATGAGAGTTATCCTAAGCATATCCCCCGGGAGTGTCGTAACCAAGAGTGCAGCAAGGCCCGTTTTCGTGCACCAGTTCCCGTTCGAGTCTAGCTCAAAGCGGTGTTTTCGGGTTTTACCCCTAGGAACATCTGTGCCAGAGCCGCCTCTACCTGCTCGTATCCAGACAGGGATGTATTGCTCGGAAAACTCACAAAATATCTACAATACCAAAATTCTAGGAAGTTCTTCTATACTAATCCTCAAAGTTCATCTTAGGTCTATGTGCTCTAATCAGAGTTTATCTAAATATAGCTTCCAAGGTTTGTACTAAACTTCCTCTGATACCAACTGTAACGCCCCGACCCTAGTTACCCAGAGTCGGTGCATTATTACATAACATTGGCATGATCACAAGAAAGATCAAATCTCTAAAGACCGATTGGTTTAGTAGCCTTGGAAACACCAGATATATTCATAAGTTTTACATTACATCATAAAATGCAAAACTACTACAACAACATAATGTCTCCACAGTCCAAACTATTATCCCCTCATAATATCCCTGCAGGTCATTCATAATTTACTTCTTCCCTTCCTGGGAAAAATAAAACATAGAAAAGGGGTGAGCTCAAATGCCCAGTAAGGATAACAATATAGCGGAAACTTTCATAAATAAGAATAAACATTTAAGGCAATGTATAACTAAAACAAAAGCCTTTTAAACTTGAACATCAACATAATATGGCAAATGTAAAATGAAATAATGCCATTTACTCATTCACATGGATATTCTACTAATCGAATAATCACATGCAAAATCACTAACCACTTTCATAATGTTGGAATGCATAATGCCAGACTATCATAACCACATAACCAAGGCCTCATGCCAAGACTACAAATAAGATTTTGTCAAGGCCTTGTTCCAAGACACTAGTTTGTCTCATGAGACCTACCGATGCATCGAGGAGCTATATCGGGCTCCACCCGTCACATATTAAGTCCAATGCATTCCCATATGAAAAGGTTTAAACATAACATAAACATTCGTATTAAAACTAGCATACGAAATGTCAATAATTTCACCATAAACTATGAATGGTATAAAATAGCACATCCACAGTCAAACATATCACAAAACCTTCAATACAATATAGAAGTTTTGTATTATAATAAATCAACTTCAAAAAAGTGTAAAATCCATCAAAGGATGTTGACATAGATGAAATCAAAACACTTTTTAGAGAAATATCTCTTTCTATTTTTGAAATAATTTAAGAGCCATATAAAACAAAACATTTTCTTGAAAATATTCTTATAAGCTTGTAAGGAAAGCTTTGAAGATTTTATAACGGCGGAAAATAACCGCACCCGCCGTATAAGTTAAAAAAAACATTCTTACCTCAATTATGTCGAAAAGGTTAAAAAGGACCTTGTTTTGAAAACAACGGAAAGATTCCTCTTATAAAAAGTCAAAAAGGGTATAAATGACTTTAACCCATAATATTGTAAATAATAAAAATGTTTTGAAATACATTTTGAAGAAACATGGATGTGGATGATAATGAGGTCCGAGTAGATAATTATGTATAAACAACCTTGGATAATGAAGAGGTTGTGAAGTAAACCCTTACCTTGTACTTTTCCTTGGTTGGGGTAGGTTAACCTCCTGTATAATGGTGAAATAATTGTTATTAAATTATACAAGAATCATATACATTCATATGATATCATATATGATCTTTTAACATTGCTTTGTTAACAATATCTTAGATTTATCGTTGTTTCGGGTGTTAACTTACTCGTTTTCTTATATGTTTTGTTACGTAAGTCATGTTTTTTATGGATAGGTTGTATCTTATTCATATCCAGAATGATATCATGTCCTTAAACATTATTTTTAAATTATCAAATGAAAATTATACTTGAATGGATACGACGGAGAATGAATCTCATCGCGTTCGTGGAGACGATAGTCCGTACGTACGCACGAGCGACAATATCATTATTTTGATATTAAAATAATATATAATTGGATAGTATATATACAGAATCATTATCATGTTATATTTATTATTTACATGAATTACATATCATTATTATACCCATCTAAATAATAATATATTGAATAACAATTACACCACGACGTGGAGACGGTAAGCCGTACGTACGCACGTATGGTGAAATTTCATTCAAATGGTTGGTAGAATACTGAATATGGTTGTTCCATATTTATAATAACATCACAGTATATAGAAGATACTGGAGTTATAATTTTATAATTGAAATAATAAACAAAGAGGGAGTGGAAGAAGAAAGAAACATGAAAGAGGGTGATGAAAATGTTACCTCTTCTTCTGGTTCTTCCTTTTGATTTGATCAAAAGGACTCCTTAGGATGGCTTTCTGACTAAAGTAAAGCTTCTAGGATTAAGGGAGAGAAGTTGGGAGAGTATTTGGGCAGAGGTTGGCCGAACCAAAAGGCTTGAAAGTGTGAATAAGGTGGTAGAGGTGGGGGCCTTTTATAAGAGGAGAGGAGGGGCTCTTTTGGAAAGATTGAAATGTTACATTATTATACAATGCTTTTCGGATTATAAAGGTCCCACACTTATATAATTCGTGGCTAAGGTGATAAGGGTTCGAAATCTCTTCATCAAATAGGCTTTGGACAAGTGTAAGACTTGGATTTTGCATTATCTTCTCATTTTATTTAAATTGTTAAATAATGAGGTCATCGCCGCATCATAATGATGTCATAAATAATTTAATTTATTTAATGTCTAAAAATTATAAAAAAATACTATGATGTAGGAAATCTTTTTATCTTTCTAATGAATATTTATAATCAAAATTTGGACTTGTGTAACCCCACTTAAAAACTGTTTTAGTAAAACAACTCATGTTTCTGTCAATTTAATTTTAACATTAAATAAATATATATTAATGTCATTTTCCAACTAAAGTGGCTCCATGGGGTCCCCAAGTTTACCCATGGGTTGTATTGGTCGGCCATGACTCATCCAATAGGAGTAGGACAAGTGTCATGCTCATCTCATATTATTAAAACATTATTTGTACCTTAAACTACACTAATTACCTCTAATCGCGATTAAGAACTTAAAAGTTACTATTCACCAAAAATTTATTTTAATCTCATTGAACCACATTTTACTTCTTAATGAAAACCATGTATGTTGGATTTTTGAAAATCAAATCACAGAAGTGGTAATATTTCATTTAAATGAAAAATCAGTTATTTAACTACCACTTAGTGGTTTCACTATTCATGAAAAATTGAAGTTTTTCAGAACAAAGCCAAAATTTCACCCTAAGCTATAATTGATATTCCAAATTCAAAAATGAAGTCTATTTTACAAAATTCCAAACATATAAGTTGCATTAATTAATTTTATAATTAATTCCCGCTGTTACAAAAAAATGGCGTGTTTCTAAGAAACAATTTATATCAAAAGATTGACAATTGTTTATGTCCGATTTCAATGTTAAATTAATTATAATGACCACCATTGGATAAAATGGTAAAAATATATTCTAATTATACTTTAAAACCACTAAATAGTATAATTTTTCACTATAAATTATTTTTATTTAAAAAGTTGTTTTTAAGTATTTTTCACTATTCATAAAAAATTAGAAGTTCTCAGAAAAATATCAAAAATTCAACATAGGCTAATTTCGATATTCCGAATCCAAAGATGAAGTCTATTTTGATAAATAAAATTTATAAAATTTCAAAAAGTAGGTATTACTATTCACAACAGCTAGTTTAATTAGTTGTGGTGTGTGTTAGAGCTCGAGGTTGCGTACAACACACGCTATTGCATTATTCGAAGGGAAACGTACCGTGGAAGCTTGGGGTGTTACAATATAAGTTTATAAAACTATATAAATGTTCATATAAGTTATATAATTATACATAATTTATAGAAGTATATAGTTTTACAAATTTATAAAGTATACAATTATCATATATAAAAGTAAAATTTATAAAATTATAAAAGTATAATAATTTATAAAAAAACTATAATTGTATATTAATTTATAAATCTAGAAAACTATGAAAGTATATATAATTAATAAATTTTTATATTTAAACTATATATGAATAATATGATATACTATAAAATTTATAAAAGTATATAAATTTATAAATGAATAAAACTTTAAAAGTATAAACAATTAATAAGAAAATTATTATTAAATTATATTAGTATAATACGATATACTATAAAATTTATAAAATTATGTACATTTAAAAATGTATAAAACTATAAAATTATAAATGTTTTACAAAAGTTTTTTTTATAAATTATACAATTATAACAAGATATACTATATGATTTATTGATATCTATATATGTATAAAAATTATATCTATAAATATAAATATAAAAATTTATACTTATAGAATATTATAAATTTCTATTAATTATTATTTATAAATATATAAAATTAAGAATTGATGTTAATAAAAATTATAAATTTCTATTTGTTTTAGGTATTAGTTGAGTGTGAGTGAGTGTTAGGTTCTTGTGAAGGAGTTGAAGAATTAATTGACATGGGACTGAAACTCATAGGCCTAGCTATTATCTCTATACAAATGAAAATCTCGACACACACTGACCTCTTGTGTGAACTTCCAACAATAACACATGCACCAAAACTGTCACGTAAGGAATTTCATCAAAGCTCGTTTCCTCGTGGTATGGTTTTCATGCAGGAAATAGACAAGAAGAGGTGGTGAGATGTTGTGCAGGGGTGCGATGTGGTGCATGGGTGGTGCGATGTGGTGCAGGGGTGGTGTGATGTGGTGCCAAGGTGTGATGTGGTGTAGTGATTTGTCACATACCTTATATTTTGAATGAAAGTGGAAACATAGGTAGGAGTAGTGTTTAGTGAGAACGACGTCGCAACGACAATGGGGTTCAGTGAGAGTAGTGGCAGTGGGAGTTAGGTTTAGAGAGAGAGGCAATGCGGTGGCAGGGGGTTTCAGTGAGAGAGGCAGTGTGCCAGAAGTGGGGTTCGATGAGAGCAGCTATGGTAGTGGGAAAAGTGTTCGATAAGAGTGGTGGCACGATGACAGTGCAGTTCAATGGGAGCAGAGGAGTGGTGACATGATAGAAGTGGGGTTCGGAGTGAGCGACCAGAGTGGTGAAGCGACAACAGTTGGGTCCTATGAGATCTTGAAGGTGTTCTAGAAAAGAAATATGGTTAGAGTTCATTTAAAATAAGGGATAAGGCTTTTATCAGTACATTTCAAAAAAGCATTGATAAAGAGAAATTTTATATGCGCTAAAATAGAAAGCGCTGATAAAACTGATATATATCAATGCTTTTTTGATGCTGGTAAAGATACCCTTTTATAAGTTCCAATAAAGCGCTGATAAAACATTTCTTTATCAGCGCTAAAATTATAGCATTGATAAAGAGTAATATTATCAGTGTTTTTTAGTGCTGATAAAGGGATATCTTTATCAGTGCTAAAAAAGCACTGATAAAGATTTAATTTTATTAATTTATTTATATTATTATATATATTTATAAAATTATATACATAATAAATAAATAAATATTTATTTATAATTATAGCAATAAATAAATAAATATTTATTTATAATTATATATATAATAAATATATTTATAAATATTTATAAATATTTATAAAATTATAAATGTTATAAATGTATTTATTATAATTTTATAATTATAAATACTCTCACACACACACATATATTATTATAGTTATAATTATAAATAAATATACATTTATTTAAATAATTATAAAATTATAATAAATATATTTATTATATTTATAATTTTATAAATATATAGAATTAATATATTTATTATATATATTTATAAAATTATAAATACAATAAATATATTTATTGTAATTTTATAATTATTTTAAATGAATATATATTTATTGTAATTATTTAAATATATATTTATATTTATAATTATAATTATAAATAAATATATTTACAAACATTTCCATATAATTATATATATATATATATTAATATATAAAAAAATATTTATAAAATTAAAATAAATTTATTTATTGTAATTTTATAATTATTTAAATAAATAAATAAATAAATATATAGTTATAATTATAATTAAAAATAAATATATTTAAAAAGTATTTATTTATAATTATAAATATAATAAATATATTTTTCATTAAACTATATTTTTTGTAATTTTATAAGTATTTATGAGAACATAATAAGTTCATGAGTATGACATGAATGAATCATACCTAGTAAAGTATAGATCATAAAAAAATGAGTCATCACATATATGGAAAACATGAATCACAATTGTTTCAATGTATAAATGAACATGAGTCATGAATACATAACATATGCATGCACCATCATAATATAGGAAATCTTAACATTTGGAACATGACAACCCACAATCATGTCCACAAATAAACTTATGATCATATAACATCAATTAAACACACACAATAATATATAAATATGAATAATGGAAATCATGTCCATGAATATCATCATTATCTCATGATATATATATATATATATATATATATATATTTATTGACCGAATTAAATGGAGGCATATATTGATTTTAATATATATATATTTATAATTATAATTATGAATAAATATATTTAAAAATTATTTATATATAATTATAAATATATAATTATATATATAATAAATATATATTTTTTATTTTAAAAAATTTATTATAATTTTATAATTATTTAAATAAATATATTTATTTATAATCTTATAAATATTTTTTTAAAACATTATATATATATATTTGAATTATTAAAAAAATTATATTAATATATCATATTTATAATAATTATAAACATGTGTGTTTTAATTAATGTATATAAATAAATATAAATTTTGAATATAAATGTAATAATTATATATATATTAATAATATTTTTTGTTAAAAACTTTCATCAGTGCTAAGAATTACATTGATAAAGGTGAGACTTTTATCAGTTCTTTTGATTTAATACTGACAAAAGATGGCACTTCCCTTACGCCGATTTGTGGTAGTGAGATAATGATACGATACAAAATAGAGTATCATTTCCATCTCTGAATCATGTTGCATGCATGGAGATCCCAAGGTGGAGAACACGACATTGATGGGAAGCTGGATTGCTACATGAATCATGCTTGCAGTTTAGTGATGAGATGCTCTAAAGGATCATTTTGATCATTTGAACAATTTACACATGTCCTGAACACTTTCACCCTTCAACATCAAAACCAATCTTAAACTTATTATATTATTGGTTCAAAATATTTTTAAAATGAATAAAAATATTAAAAAAATAATATCAAGCATTGAACATTTCAATTCCAATTATTTTCTAAAACTAAAAAATGTGATTAATGTCCATAATTTATTGAATTAGTGGGGGGTTTAAAAAATAAAATTAAATAAAAAATATATGAAAATATGTCTCTTATCACTTTCTCACACTTAATTTTTACACTCTATTAAAAAACATATATCCAAATCAAATAAACACAAAAATAAAAGGTGAGTAACAAGATTCTTCTCAAAGATAAGTCCATCATGTCTCATTTATAAAATTAATTTTCCTTCAATTTTTACTTTATCACATTAGTATTAATTTAATTTTATTTATTCACCCATGAAACGTGTGGCAACCTACCACACAAGGAATTCAGGTCACTCATCTCCTAAGTTTAAAATATATAAAAAATTATGTTCAATCTAAAATTCATATCATAATCTTAGTTAAATCCTATATTTTTCATAAAATAAAAATAAATATGTTCCAATCATGATAATTTTCAAGAAATTACATTGGAGATTATGGTTGGTTGGTTAGTGTTTAAAGAAATTAAGGCTAAAAAGAGGAGGGGTTTCCCTTAAAATACAATGTATGATCAATAATTCAAAAAACAAGGAAGATTACTCTCTCAAAGAATAAATTTACTCCCTCCTCCAATATGTTTATGATGAAGTGTTACTTCTGGTGAATTTTCTTTGTCCATGCATGGAAAACCAGATTTCAAATGAATTGAATTACAGTTTGATTATCACAAAATAAAATTACTCAATTCTGACTTATTTTTTGATCCTTCATCAAATGATTCAACCAAACCAACTCCTTCCCTACTTCTATTAAAACTACATAATATGTTTCCGTTGTACTTAATGTAACTATCTTAATAATCAGAACATCTAACTTATTATTGTTTCCTTTTTAGGTAAATATAAAACCAGTCATTCTCTTCAATGTATCTAAATCACCAGTAAATTCTTCATCCACAATACATTATAATGAATCTTACTCCCCAAAACATAGAGTAATATATTTTTCTCCTTTCAAGTAATAAATGATTCACCTGACGACTTCCCGGTGTTCGCTTATAGGATTCAAAATAAATCAACTTATAACTCCCACTGAAAATTTTATATCTATTTGAGTACATAAAATAAAATATATCAAACTTACGACTGCTAATATATATATGAAATTCTCCATGAATTGACATTCTTCTTCCATTACTGGTTTTTGCACCATTGATAATCTAAAGTATCCGACGAGAGGAGTAGAGAATTTCTTGCATCAAATCATTCCAAAATTTTCAATGATCTTCTAGATGTATTCTCTCTTATATAACACCAAGGTTCAACCTCTCCTATATCTTTCTATCCTCCTCCTCAGTTTCTTCTTTTCTTTATTGAGATATTTCATCTCAAAATTTTTAGACAGCATACTCTTCAATTTCTAAATCCTCCTATAATCTAGTACAACCACCAATATTTTATCAACATACAAGAGTAAAACAATGAAAGATACATTATAAAATTGCATCTGGTAATATAAATGATTTGCGTTACACCTCTCCAATCCTTCTTCCAATATAAACCTATAATTTTTTTTATTTCATTTTCACAGTGCTTGTTTCATCCCATAAAGACTTTATTCATTTTATATAAAAAATAACATTCCCATATTCTGTAAAACCTACTAGTTGCTTCATGAAAATCTATTCCTCCAACTCACCATGAAGGAAATTCATCTTTACATCCATCTGTTTGAGATACAGATATTTCGATGCTACCATAACTAACATTATCCATATATCTAAATGTTTAACTACTAGTGAGAATATTTATGAGAAATCCACACATTCCTTTTGTTGAAATACACTTTCCACCAGTCATGCCTTAAAATGATTCTTTCCCCCAAACTTTTATTTCAATTAGAATACCTGCTTATTCTCAAGTGATCTATTTACTTTTGGTAACTTTGTTATCTCATAATTTCTATTTCATTTCAATGAATTAATCTATTTATTCGTTACTGGATTCTAATATTTAGAATAATTATGTTTCTTTCTGTTATTCTAGACATTCTAGTTCCACTACATCTATTAAGAGAAGAAAAACCATATCATCTATAAACCTCTGAATTTTTTTTTCTGACTCTAGTTGATCACCTAAAATTAGTTGGTTTCTCTATACTAATTAGTTAAACCCTTTCTTCAAGCACCTTAACATTTAGAACTTCCACCCAAGATTTTGTAGTTCTTGATTATTTTAATCTATTACAATGCTTTTACTCTTGGTCTTTCTATGCTTTCAACACTCTCATCTAAGTTCTATGGTAGTTATGATTTTCTAGTATTTTTACTCTGATCAACCTAGACATTAATATTTTATTTTTTCCCTCAACTTATTTCTCTATAAAGTTATAGTTCTTAAAAATAACCCCTTAATTAAACTAAACATCTCAACTTCTAATGACTTTCTACTTGTCATCATCCCATAACTGGTAGTCGAAGTTCTCATCACTATACCAAATGAAAAAAATATGTTTTAGACTTATATTATAAATTTTCCCTTTATTTGGAATGTATATGAACATATGTCATCTGAGTTATATAGAGGTTTTGATTTTTTAGTATTATTACTCTAATCAACTTGGAATTAAATATTTTACTTGTTTCCCTTAATTAATTTCTACACAATGTTGCGGTCCTTCAAAATAACCTATTTTTTAATATGAACATATCAACTTTTTATGACTTGTTTCTTGTCATCATCACATAACTATTATCCAAATTTCTCATCACCATACCAAATAAAACCTATATTCTTTGGAATTAGCTTTAATATTGCCCCTATCCTTCATATCGACATGAATGTATACCAAACTTTTGAAGACTTTATGATGGTAAAATTCCAATCATTTATCGAACTCAAGATATAAAACCTTAATTTTTCATTATATAATTCCATTTTAAATTAATAATACATTTTATATCATGTACCACACACAACATCAATCTTCAAAAAAATGTGATATCCTATATAAATATTATTATTTAAATATGACCATTATAACCTATCCGTTGGACTGGCGAGTATGAGTAAGAGTGACCAAATTTTGAAATATATATAGAAAAATTCTCCAAATACAAATTTATTTATTATTTATTACTAGATAATTACTCAATTTTAAATGTTAATAATGAAATCATATAATTTTAAGAATAATAAAAGTTTTAAAAGAGTCATTTTTCTATAAAAGTATTTTTGCTATATATTTTGTATTTCCTTTAAAAGATAAATATCTAAATTTTAGAAATTAAATTTGATAAAAATGATTTCATTTTTGGATTCATCATATCACTATTATCTTAAGTTGAATTTTTGGGATTTTTCCAAAATCGTTGATTTTTTGATGAAGAATGAAAAATACTATTTTTACAAATATTGTCACTTTTATGACATTATCACGATATAAGAATGAATTAGAAGTTTACGAAACCTTTTTAGACTAAATATATATTAAAAAATTAATATAAATCATTTCAAAATATAATGTTAAATGTAGTTATCTATGTTTTAGATTTTGGAAATTTAATTAATGTTTTTATTTAGATAAACAATTATTTTTGGTACTTCCCTTTTAATAAATTTAAAAAAGGTTACTTTTATATTTTATTTGATTTAAATTAAACTAACACTACTTTTATTTAAAATAGTCAAATTAATTCAATATGTATCAAAATTATACTTTAATTTGGAATAAAATCATTTTTTTTCTTAAAACATGAATTTTTATAAATATGGGTTTCAATGAATTTTTTGAACTTATATTAAAAGTAATTTAAAAAAATTATATAACTTTAATCTTAGAAAATGATTTTCATATTTAGAATTATAATGAATAAATTTGGTTATAAATTCAATTTCATTTTTTTGTTATAATAAATAGTAACCATGGTAAAAGTTCAACACCATGGTAAATGGGAAAATGGGTTAAATGGGGTTAAACCTATGCAATAAGGTTTCAAAATATCTCAAAAACTTTCCTTTATTTCATTATATGAGTTTATTTTGAAAAAACTCACCTGATCTTAAAAAATATGGCAATTTGGTGCCATTTTCCTTTGATGATGACCTTTTTATTATTTTTAGTAAATAATAAATATAAAACCTCAATATATTTATTTTAATATCTGTAATATGTTTCCATAATAATAAAAATATTTTTTTAATGGTTCTAAAGATTTATTTTTAATATGAATATTTTTTGTATGTTAGTTGTTTTTTATTTTTTGTGATATTTTAATTACCAAGTACAGTTACAAATCACCGATGCAGTACTTGTCCAAGTAAGAGAAAAATCAAGGTAAATAGTTTTCAAAATAGTAAAAGTGATGTTTTTTGGATAAGTTAGAGTACTGCATTATTTTTTATATATCAAAATAAATGTTAAGTAATGTTTTAAATATTAAAAATTTAATTCCATTGTTAGGTTGATATATTTAACATCAAATTACATCAATAGTTTTAAAAAACACTATAAGGATATTTGAAGTTAAACAATTTTTTTATAAATTGAATTGAAAATCATAAAAACACTATCATGATTCAAGTAGATAATAAAATGGTTGATCCAACCACCTATTTTCCATTTTTGATCCACTTTTAATATTTAAATTACATATTTTACCTTTAAAAACTAAGTATTACAAAAACAATATTGATTTTTGACTATTAAATGGACTTAATCTAACCATTTCAAAAACACATAGAGTTTAGTGTTTTATTGAGACCACTTTTTTTAGTTTTATTTTTTATTAATAGATATAAATATTAAGTGAATAATAAGTTTATTAAATAATAAGAGAACCTAAAAATATGTTTTATAATTATCAACTATCTTTGAAGATTACGTTCAATGAAATTTCTTAGGAGTTCTTAGCATGATTGTTTTTAAAATATATTTACGGATAAAGGTTGTTGAGAAGTTTGAGTTCCATGGAGAATGAAATTCATAATGAATATGTTTATTTATCTCTATGATTAATGAGTTTATGAAGTTGTTGTATCCATGTTTTTGGTGAGAATTAAAAATATATGGAAGAAGTTTGTAAAGGTTGATGACATGCTTGTGAATGGTAGTCTCATGGTTACTCAATTGACCACATGAAAACCAGTACCTACCACATGAAGGTTCAATAAAGTGACCTCATGAAAAAATGATACGTACCACATAAATTTTGATTCAAGTGACCATATGAAGAACTAGTAACTACCACATGAAGGGTTATTAAAGTGACCATATGAAGAACCAATACCAACTGTATGAAGTGAAAAGTCTTGATTGGTGTAATAACTACACGAAGAAATATATAATGACTACATAAAGGAGAATAATTACTATAAACTTCACATGGTTGGTGAAGATACAGTTAGAAAGCAACTTTATGAAGATAATGGGATCACATGAGGAAATAAAAACCTACGACATAGAGGATTTCTAATCCATTTCATGGTAGGTCAAGTGACCCTGGGCACATATGGTAGTTTCAGTGACTATGGTATTACACAATGGGTCAGTTGATTGAATGATGTACATATGGAAGATCAAGAAGTCAAATAAAATCTCATAAAGTATTATTAATATACTGCATTGTAGGTCAAGTGATTGTGGATACACATGATATGTTGACTGACTGTGAGATCACATAGTTAGTTAATTGATTTCATGACCAACCTGATGTAAGATCATGTAGTGGAAGAAATATTATGTCTAAAAGATCAGTATGAATAGAATGAAATGCAATTATAACTGTATTAAATGAAATAATAAAAGGAGAAGGAGATAGTTGATTCATGTGATGAAAAGTGATGTTTTCTTCAATAATGTATATATCACAATATGAATTATCATAATGATTGAAAAACATAGAAGTAGAATAATGGAAGTGGAATTCAAAGCTTCAATGAAAACGATGATCAATGTAAGGATCACCAAAATCAAAAAAATAATTATGATTTATGAAATATAAATAATTTTTGCACTAAAAATCAAAGATAAGAGATCATGATATTTATTGCATGAATAATTTAGTTAATTCTAGGAATATCAATCTCTAATGTTCCAAATATCCTCATAATAATTATCATGATTCTTGTTGGAAAATATATGAATAAATATGGGATCTATGATGTTATTTATATCATGTATTATAAAAATTAGTATATTCCATATGATTCTATTATTCTGATCTTTATTGATTAAACATCATAACGTTATTGTGATTCGAGTAAGGATACCGAAGAAAAATGGATTTTAAGTGAAAATCATTAAATTTATAATGAATATTTGAAGAAGTTTTATTTATTATTATAATTGGGAATGGGAATATCACTTTGAAGTTGATAATACAACTTTGATGCTATGTATAAGTCTTATTTATCATAATACTTCATGAGCATATGACTTCATTGTGGATAAAAGAATGATAATGGCATGAGAATAAACCTCTAGATAATTGTATGAATTTTGAGTAATCCTTCAAGACTTATAAATTTTTAGATTTCTAAAAATTATATAATTTTTATAATAAAGTATGTTAAGATTAAAAAAGGGATAATAATTCATGAGGCGATGAAGAATTTATATTTTGTAGAAAAAATTAAATGGATTAGTGCATGGAATTTCTATTAGAGTCTGTGTCCCAAAACCAAATTTTTTTACTTTATATTTCATTTATATTTAAATTGGTAGATATTATTTAAATATCATATTGTATATTTTTCATTATTCTACATGAATTTAATGTAATAATATCCTAAATTATCTTTGTCTTTGGAAAGGGAATTCCAGTTCCCCACTGTGAAGATAATATTTAAATGACATGGTGATATTATTAAACCTTTTTTATGGTCAGATAACATTATGTGATGGGACACATAGTATGTTGACTATTTTGTTTCAAGTAATAACAAGAATATGAGATTTCTTATCATGAAGTTTGAACATGATAATCTCTAAAATATGAGATTATGAGAACAAACCCACCTGTCATAAATCCATATGTTTATGTGTTATTGGATATTCTTATTTGTGTGCATGCATAATGATCCTTTAAATTTAAGATTATTATTACCGAATTTTATGACTCACACACTTTGATGTATTGACCAAAACCATGAAACTATATGTTCATGGAGAGTAGGGTATATTGGATGCGTTATGAGTGATATGTCATCAATGAATAAGTTTAGGAAGGATTATTCCCTTGATATCTGGATGCTTGGATTGAGTTTGAACCATCACATTAAATTCTATAGACAAGGTGTACAGACGAGTTCATTTTATGTAGTCAAAGCAAGACATATCAAGCATATAGGTTGATGACACAGTTTTGAAGCCTACTTTATGAGATATCATGACAAAGGTATTATATTACATAGTGATTATTTGTATTCAGATTTCTCATTGTGACATATTTTCTTGGGTACCTTAACCTATTGCTATAAAATAAACTTATATTTTAGGAAATTATACCTAATTACACTTAGGAAGAGGTTTAGAGGGTCACACACAAAGTGAATCCACTGATATTAGTTAAGTAATATTTATATTTACCAATTCGAATAAATATTATTCTCTTGGATGAGAAGTAATATTCATTCAAGATTTAATAAATGATCACAAATATTAAATAAATATTTATTCACAAGGTAATTATTTAATTACATTAATATATAATATTTATTTATCTCTTTTAAAGGTTAAAAATATGTGGGTTTTATCTTAGAATACAATTCATGATCAATAAATCAAAAATAATAAATATTACTCTCTCAAAGAATAAAATCACTCTTTCCTACATCATTTTTCTAGTGAATTAGTACTTCAGGTCAATTTTTTTTATCCTTTCATAGAAAATCAGATTTCGAGCCAAGTGAATATTACATTTGTTATCAAAAAATAAAATTAAAACTTCTTAACTTCTTCTAAGATTATTTAAAAAATATTTCAACCAAATAAAATCCTTCCATACTTCAATTGCTACCAACTAATCTACTTCCATTATATTAAATGGAACTATCTTATACAGCCACAAAATCCAATTTGTTGTTGTTCCTATATTGGTAAACATAAAACTAATCATGTTATTATAGGTACCTAAATCTCTAAAAAAGTTAATATCCAAAAAACTTTGTTATGAATTTCCTCCCCAAAACATAGAGAAACATCATCTATTCCATTTAAGTAATGGATGATCCGCTTGATGACTTCCTAGTGTCACTTTACTAGGTTTGAAATAAATAAAATTACAAATCCTAATGATTTTTTATTTGGTTGAGTATATATCATATAATACATCAAAATTTTGACTACTAATTCATACAGTACATTCTCCATGTATGAGTTTCCTTCTTATGTTACTGGGTCCAATGCCTTTGATAATTTGAAGTGTTATCAAAGAGGGGTAGATATTTTCTTACACCTGACCATTAATTTTTTTCTCTTATCTTCTATATGTAGTATCTATATAAAATCAACAAGGTTTAATATCTTCTGTATCTTTCTATCTTATCCCCAATATCCTCTAGTCTTGCTTAAGATCATTCAACTTGAAACTTATAGAAAATATTCTATTAAATTTTCAAGTCCTTCTATCATCCATTCCAACCAAAAAAATTTCATTGATAGAAAATAGTAAAATGATGAAATTTCCAACATCCCATTGATTCTGGTAGCATAAATGAAATTCATTACACCTCTCGAATCATTTTTCCAACAAAAACCCATTGAATATCTACTTCCATTATCGAGATTATTGATTCATCCCATAAAGACTTTCCTTCAATTTATATAATAAATTACGATTCCTATATTTTTTAAAACTTACTGAAAGATTCATGTAAATATCTTCCTATAAATCACTATAAGGGAAATCCATATTTACATCCATCCATTCAAGATTCAGATCTTCTAGTGCTACCATACCCAGAATCATCTAGATAGTTGAATGTTTAACTACCATTGAGAACATTTAAAAGAAATCAACACCTTCCTTCTATTGAAATCCATTTTCAACTAATCATTACATAAAATAATTATTTCCATCAACCTATTATTTTTATCAGAAAACTACTTATTACAAAGGTCTCTCTTTCCTTTTGATGACATTTTCATCTTCCAAGTTTTATTGGATATTAATAAATTCATCTCTTCATTCATTGCTTACTTCCACTATTTGTATAATTATGTGTTACCACTTATTCTAGTTATTTTGATTCCACTGAATCCATTAAGAGTATAATGTTAATATCTTCTCTAAAACTTTGAACTAGTATTTTAATTCTAGTTTATCACCTCAACTAAGTTAGTGTCTCTATACATCTTGGTTCTTCTCTTTCTTTCAGAGCCACAAATTCCAGTACTCCCAATTAAGATTCAGTAATTCTTAAACTCTCTAGAATTAATTTCAATCATATAAATCTTGAAATTTTGGTTCTTTTAGAACTCTCATATGAGCTATTTGGTAGTTGTTATTTTCTGGTACTATTACTTTTATCAACTTGGACTTCAATACTTTCTTTTTTCCATCAACTTCTTTCTCTAGAAAATTTTTCTGCATCAGAAGAACCCATTCATTAAAGTGAACATATCAAATTTAGATGAAATTACTCTTATAATGATCCCAAAATTGGTGTCCAAATTTATCATCACCATACCCAATGAAAAAAATAAATTTTTATTTATCTTATAGGTTGTCCTTGTCTTTGCGGCTGACATGGACATTTTCCAAACTTTTGAAGACTTTAAGATGGGGAACTTCTAGTTGTTTCTCAGAACATAACTACAACACCTTGATATTTCAATATATAAGTCTCTTTTAAATGAATACATTTTTTTAAAACAGATACCACATGCAACACCAATCTTAAACAAACCATGATATACTGTAAAATTATTATTACTTAAATATGACCATTATAACCTAGCTATTGGATTGAAAGATATAAATAAAAGTAACTACATTATAAAATATATGAATAAAATTTATCCTACAAAATACTTATTTATTAGTTATAAAATAAGTACTCAATTTTTAATGATAAGAAATAAATCATATAAGGTCAAGAACAATTATAGTTTTAAATGGGTCATTTTTCTAAAAAATCAAATTTTCTATATATTTTTTATTTTAATTTTAAAGGTATATTTTTAAATTTTCGAAATTTAATTTTATATAAATTATTTAATTTTTTTTCAACATATCAAAATTATATTAAGGTGAATTTGGGGTATTTTTCGAAAATAGTTGAATTTTGGGTGAATAGTGAAAAATACTAATTTTACAAATAATGTCACTTTTATGACATTATCATGATATAAGAATGAATTTGAAGTTTGTGAAACCTTTTTATTTTGGACCAAATATATATTTAATAAGTAATATAATGCATTTAAAAATATAATTTTGTAATTATAAATCTAGGTTTGATATATTGGAAATCTAATTAATGTTTTTATTTAAATAAAGAACTATTTTTGGAACTTCTATTTTAATAATTTTTTCACAGGGTTAATTTTGGGTTTGGTTTTAAAATGAAATAAATTCCCTTTAATTTAACCCAATACAATTAATTCAATGATAATCAATATTATACATGATTTTGGTATAAAATCATTTTTATGCTTAAATTGAGTATTTTTCTAAAAACAGTTTTCATTGCCTTTTATGAACTTATATTAAAATAAATTTTTAATAAATATATAAATTTAATCTTAGAAAATGGTTACTATATTTGGAATCATAATTTAATTTTTTTATAAGTTTAATTTCATTATTGATCATAATTAATAGTAACTATGGTAAACATTTATCTCCATGGTTAAAGGGAAAATGGATTAAACATGGTAAAAAATATGAGGTTAAGGTCTTAAAATATCTCAAAAAGTGATTTTATTTAATTGGAAGAGTTTATTTATACCGAATTCATCTTATATTTACTAAATATGTCAATTTGGTGTTATTTTCCTTTGATAATTACCTTTATATTATTTTAAGTAAAGAATAAGTACAAAATGTCACTCCCTTTCTTTTAGTAGCTCCTATGTGTTTTAATAATAATGAAAATATATTATGAATGGATATAAATGTTTATTTTAAATGTTAATAAAATATTTTTTTGATATTATTTTTTTAATTTTTGATGATGGAATAATTACCAATAACACTTACGCAACACCGATGCAGTGCTTCTGTAGGTGAGTGGAAAATGAAAACAAATATTATTAAAAATACTAAAAGTTATGTGTTTTGTATAATTTAGTTTATTTAATGATTTTTATGGATAAAAAATTAATGGTAATTAGTTTTCCAAATATTTAAATTTTAAATACATTATTATCTTTATATCATTAAAGTCAAATTACGTGAATGGTTTCGAAAAAGCCTTTATGCATATTTAACATTAAATAAGAATTTAAAAATTGAATTAAAAATCAATAAAATCCTAACACGAGTCAATTTTATAGTAAAATTATCTATAAAATTACATTTTTTCCATTTTTTAACCACTTTTAATTTTTATATTACATTTTTGACCCTTAAAGACTAAGTATTAATGAAAAATCAATTGTTTTTTCCCTATAAAGGATCTTAATCTAACAATTTAAAAGACACATATGGGTTCAGTTTTATCTAAAAAAAATACCCAAATACATATATAAACTTACCATACCACAATATCAAACATCTTTTGTGACCATAAACTTCTCCTCCAAAATCATTAAGTTCAATCAAAAAGTTGATACCCAAAGAAGAAGTAATTATATTTATTGATCTATTTCAAGTTTATTAATTCTTTCACCCACTCAAAATATTCTAGAACTATATTCACATGATAAATAAATCTATTTACTATAATTAATTTTTTTTATGTTAGTGGTAAACACATTTTCTATCATTTTTCAATCTAATTGAAAATTAAAACATTGCTCATGCATACGTTTGGACTACCATCTCCATGCAACGAGGTATTTTATTTTTCATCAACACCCAAAATATATGATTATAAAGATGAATTTATTGGATATATATTATATTTATGAAATATTTATGTTTTTTAATAATTAAATATTATCTATCATTTTATCCTCTAATTCGTTGGAAAATGTTAACATCGCATGTGCATGCATGCAAATTACTACATCTATGAATCGATGTTATTCATTTTTAATGACCAAATTATATGGGTGGTTAAAAATTTATATTTAATGTATAAAAATGATAATTATAATATGTTTAAGTCCTTTTATACGATGAAACCATGGACAAGGTTTAAGGATTGGGACCATCGAAAGAAAATACGTATAAGAAACAGAACGATTAAAACCTAAATAGTTGTTTTTAATGACAAGTTTTGATTAAATGGGTAAAAAAGTTATAAATAAATGATATAAATAAATATAGATATAAATATTTATCTTATATATATGAATAATAAATATGAATTTATTACACAAGAGTTTGTATTGTATCTGACTAAGTGGGAATCCAAGGTAAGGGTTTCTCGTCTCTAACTTCCTTATTTGAGAAATATTTTGAATTATGATTTTATTTACATTATATGGTGTATATGTTTTGATTTTAAATATTATATCATAATAATTTTTTTAATAATTTCTATTGATGTTACATTTCAATTTACATATCTCAATATGTTTTCATCCAAGTGTTATAAAATCCAAAATAATTTATTGTATAATCACACTCTTTATTGAGATTGTCTATGTTTCAATTTATATTGAGGTAATTTTAAGTTCTTACGCACCTAAACCTCATATAACTTGTTATTATAGAGTTATTTTTGGGTTTTTCAAGTATACATTCTATTTTCACTTTCTTTTTTACAAAAATCGATTGAAAGAATGTTTTTTTAAAAAGTCGACCTTATTTCTCCTTTTTGGATGGGAACCTTTTTCTTCCACATCCATATTCCTTATTTTTATTAGAGGAAGTTATTTTAAATATTATAATGAATTATTAAGTTCAAATTATGTTAAAATTGAATTTATATTCAATTTTTTTTAAATTTATTTTTTCATTATTTTCCTTACAAGACTTTTTGACACTTTTTACAAAAGTTTGAGATGTATGTTTTTTAATGTTTACTATTTAACCATAATTTACCATCATTATAGAAATTATTTATTATCAATATTAATTTAATGTTTTCCATTTATTTTGAAATAAAATCCTGAAGCCAGTATACTGTTAATTTTTCATAATAAAGCAATATTATTTTCATAAAGTATTTAAAAGTGTGGTTTTATTTTATTTAGGTATTAATTTTTATCTTCCACTAAAAAATTTATTACTTAATTGTAATTTATTTTTAAGATTCCATTATTGTAAATTTTTTTAAAAATACTTTTTATAGGTCTTCTTGACATGTTATGAAATTTTTTTTGAAAGTGAATTTTAACTTCATTTTTTCTATAAAGTTACAAAATCTTTAATTAATTAATGATATCTTTTATGTTAATGTCCTTTACTATCATGGATATAATCTGTATCATTTCTAGTATTAACTTAACCATACACTCATTTTTCTATGTAGTGTGAACTCCTTATTTTATATTAATTAGATTCAAGGTGTTTACCAAGAAACATAGCTCATTTAATGACTCGTGAAACATTAAAAATACATATACCACTTAGTTCTATACAGATTATTATTGAATGATAAATCAAGTTGATTATGTACTGGGGAATATTGAAATTTTTGTTATTAATTAAATATGAATATTCATTGATTATTAAATATTTTTTAATTATGTATTTTATTAATCATTTTATATTTAGGGAATTCATTGGGAACGTTTAAGTGATGTGTAGGAAACATTATTTCCCCTTGATTCATTGGTAGGTCTCATGAGAGAAACTAGCTTGGGTATTTGGTATATGCCTACCAAATTATTTATAATGTCTTAGCATGATGACTTGATAATATGTTTATGATGTATTGGAATGAGGATTTAATGCTAAGATTATGATGTTCAAAATTATGAATTCCATGATTATGAAATTAGTTATCATTTTCCATGTGATCATTTATGTTTTTATGTTATCTATGGAATTAATTCACGCTCATGTTAAAAGTTAAATATAACATTTGTTAATTACTTACTTCTTCCATATTAATCATATCATATTTATTCAATGGTAGATTTAATTGTATGTTTTCCATATATTGAGCATCTGAGCTCATCCCTTTTTATTTTTCCATTTACTTAGGTTATAAATAAGAGTAATACACATGATACTTATTTAAAATTATTATGAGTGGATAATTTTATATGATATATTAAATAATTATTATGGAATAAGAAAATTCTGGTATAATGGGAAAGATTCCCATTGTATTATAAAGACATGAGTTTTTCTATGAAAAGAATATTCCCAACTCTTGAAAAAATTTAAACCAAAAAAGGTCTTGGGTATATAAGTGAATTGATATTTTCTTTTAAATTGTAATTATGAATGATAAAAATTGGGTCACCTAATTTGGTATTAAAAAATATATTTAATGATTATGTTTTTAGCACAAGATATGAGTGTTCAGGTATGGGGTGATATAATAGAACCTCCAAAAGTTCCTTCCAAACTATTGATACTATATTTCTATTAAGATAGATGGCGAGGCGGACTGCGCGTATGACTGCCAGCGGCGGCGATGACGTTTAGGGTTTCGTCATGGCTCTTCCACATTTCTTCGGCTTCAAGCTTCTCCTCCCCGGCGGGTCTGCGTTCGTGTCTTCACCTGCTTGTGATCCTTGGAATCCTGCTGGTTCTTGTAACCCGACGGATGTGCTGGTGACCCGCAGTTTGGATTCGTCTCGGCTTACCTCAGACTTCCGTAGATCTGCGAATGTGGCGCCTGAATCGCGGTTCGCTGCTGACTCCCGCATGCGGTCGGCGACAGAAATCCCTTCCCGGTCTAATGATATGCGACACCTCTGCCCTCAGCCGAATACAGATCTATTTGCTAGATCTGAAAATTTGCACCGGCCTGCGGATGGAGTGAAGGTAAGCCGTGGTGAGGCGCGGATGGCGCCTGTTTTGAAGGGGAAGCCGGATAGGCTGGCTTCTCTTCCGGGTGGTAATTCCCCTCATTCTTATGCTGATGTTTTAAGGAATTTAGCTTCAAGTCCGATGTTGAATGGTTTTAATTCCCTGGGTATGTTTAAAGACTCATGTCATGGTAGGATCCTCTGTAAAGGCGCCTCTACTCATGTTGAAGCTGACCCCGTAGCGCTTGCTGAGCGGTTGTAAATTGGAAAACACTCTTTGATTGCACGCATTACTCTACCTAAAGGTCAAAAACCATGGAGGCTTCAGGATTTGAGAAACCGTATTTCAATTTTATGGGGGTTCTCCAATTGGAAATGTGTTTCTCTTGGTTGGGGTTTTTTTCATTGCCTGTTTCCTTCGGATGAGTTGAAACTTCGTTCTTGGAGTATTGGAACCCCGCTTTTAAAACCTGGTTGGCTTTACCTACATGAATGGTCCTTGGATTTTAATGTTTTGCGTGCATGAAATGCCTTTTCTCATGTTTGGGTTTGCTTGCATGGGCTGAATTGGGTCCTTTGGTATCCGAAGATTTTGCATGACATTGCCACAACAATTGGGACTCTGATTCGTCTCGACAAGGAGACTAAAGATGTCCGGTTTGGTCATTTTGCCAGGATGTTGGTGGAGGTTGACCTCAGTTCCACATTAGTTGATAAGGTCACTCTTTCTACTCCTTCTGATAACATTCAAATTGATGTTGAATATGAGAAGAAACCTCTCTTATGCAATGACTGTATGGCTGTTGGACACTCCTTGGAGACATGTCGGAAGCATGTCTCATGTGAGGAGTGTGGAATGAAGGGTCATCTAGCAAATCTCTGACGCAGGAAATCAAAGCCTTCTGCTCATGGTGGTGATGCACTCAAGGTTACAGCTTCCTCTGTTGTAGATGTGATGACTTCTAGGAAACCTGATTCTCATGTGTCTGATATGAAAGGAAAAGGTCTGTTGGTGGATGTATCTCTGGAGAAAAGTGGCCCCTCTGTCCCTCCGGTTGTGTTCCCTGACTGTTTGCAGGGTAATGTCTCTGACCAGGCTGATGCACACCAAGGTGTTGACTATCATCAGGAAATTCAGAAGCTCTTTCATTCTTCTGAATTGTCTAAGAAATGGGGGAGTGCTTCTGAAGTTGAAGGGGAGCAAGGTACCCCTACTCAGGCTCTGGGCAGTGGTGCATGTGCATCTTTCAAGGATATGGTCGTGAGTGGTAAGGAAAGGCTGACTTGTGGTGAGTCTGTATTGCCTACCACAGTTAAAAGGAAACCAAGGAAGGATTACTCTACAGTTCCGAGGACGGTGACCACTAGGTCATCCTCCATGAAGGCTAAGGAGAATCTATCTACGGAGCAATTGGAGCGAAGGAAGAAGTATATCAAGTTGCTCAAACAATATGATCCCCAATCAGAATGGGAGTCAGTTGATACAGATGATATGACCAGGTACGAATGTGATGCTTATGACTATTCTGACATGTAACCTCGCCCTCTTTTCCTTGTTTGTTTCTGCACTTTTCTTTTTATTAATAAATTTGCGGTCCAAGCGTGCTTGGATCTGACTTTTGGGTATATTTCTATTAACTAAATATGGCGTTGTGTTGAGTGACTTTGCCCAAATTCTCTTAGTAATTACTATGTAAAACCTACTGATTCTATCCTCTTCCATAAAATCATAATTCATCCTCTCAAGAATGATATTATGCTATGGAATACTGGGAATCATCTTCTCATGCCTAGCCCATTATTCTCATAGAATCTCTAGATGTTTTATTATTTGTACTCACCTTTATTGTTTGAATGGATTCACTTTGAATTCTAAAAAAATTCATTTTTTTGCAAAGGTATTCCAATTAATAATAACTTGAAACAAATTAGACTTATCTTCAAATAGTAGATCCAAAATTTTCTAATAGAATCATCGATAAACTACTGAAATTTGACACCCTTCCAGTGTTCTCCATGTGGATTTTGTAGTTAATCATAAAATTTATTATCTTCCCACAAATCCATCATCTAGGGCCTAGGTAATCTAAATTTCTTAAACATATTTCATGAGGCATATCATCCTAAAGTTTCATACAATATCTCATCTAGGGTGACCATATTATTCCATCATAATTAATAATATCACTAGATGATACTTAAACTTCCCTCCATTTAACCTCCTCATTTAGAATTAAGTTTCAAATATTTTTTTTGAAAGTGAAATGAACTGGAAAACCAGTCCATGCCTTGGGAATTTATTAAATCAAAATGTTACAATGGAAACATGAGGTGTAATATGCTTACACCATCACCAAGTTATAGAGACAATTCAGGTTAGACAATGAAGAATAGAGAAGAAAAAAAGGAGTTTCCAGACCCGCTCTTTGTTTCATGATAGAATTATTCTTTTCCATAAAGAGACCATCCAAGCTCAACTATACTATAGACCACATCAATCCAATGGAACAAAAAAAGGGGTTCTGGAAACTCCAGCAATATACAGAGAAATTGCCGACAATAATGAACACCTTCGCACCCCACATCAGAATATGAAACCTGTGAAGATGTTTCCTACACAAGAGTAGTATAAACTGAGAGTCTAAAGAAGTGTAGTGTTAATTAACCCACAAGAAGATATAGATATAAATCTCCAAAACCAATCAACTCCCAGCCAACCAAGAAAACAAGACCCGAGGAGTCAAGCAGAATCTGCTTAATGTTGCTGAACCACATCAACATCCAGTAGTGAGAAAAATAGTAGCATTGAAAACCAACATGTGATCCAAAATTTAGACAAAAAAAAATGCTCCATATTTCTCTGAGAGCACCTAGGAAGTCTAATAAACTAAATAATAAAAGGCAACCAACAAAGTGCAATCCAAGAATTCAATCTTCCATGACATACGATCAAAATGGAGATAGAAACTGAAAATAGTCCTCAAAGTCCCAGCAAGATCGATGCAAGTCAAAGTCAGAACATCAAATCATAAAGGATTGATTGCAAACAACTATTATTCCCAAGAAATAGCATTGAAATAAAAATGAGAATTCCTTTTAAATTCTTCCACCACTCTAAGGTACATTCTCTTCTGGAGCTGTAAGTAGTTGTCAACTGTCATTTCCATATTCTTGTATTGTTGGAATGCATGTACGTCATTATCATCCATCCAAGAACTTAGTTCCTCAAAGATATCAAAATTCTTATCAATTTGGAAGGCGTACCTATAAGTGGGGTCATTTTCAGGATCACTCTCAGAGCAATCTAAGTTAGATGATTGAGAGGAGGTAGCTGATTGTTCTACAGTTATGGGATGTGAAGGGGAATCATCCAATAATGGGGGCACTGGAGGATCATAATTTTCCATCTTGGAATGATATAGATACCTTGTAACAATAGTTATTTCTATCTGGGAATAGTCTATACGCTTTCTAGTTTTTCTATGATTGGGGGTGATGAAGCCATCAGCATCAACCATGGGTATTTTTTCCTTTTCTGGCTCTTAAACTTAAATAGGTTTCTTCAATCTGACTAGGCTGATCATCAGCCTCCTAAGAAGAGATTTCAGTATCAAAAGCATAATTTTTAACCTTATTTTGAGACTCATTAACTTCAAGGTACTTCTCTTATTCCTCAATCAGGGGTGAAAGCACCATATTATGTTTATTGAGATTATTTGAAGGATAAATGAGACCTATCTTGTCCTTATTAGAATCCTAACCATTTTCCAAAGGAGTTTCTATCCTATCCTCCTAGTTTTATAGAGTTCCCTTAGCGAAAAAAGTCTTATTGAGAGTTTTAGGGATATCAATGAGATTTGGGGGTGGTGTGTTAGCAGTAGTCCTTATTGTTTGATCCTTTTTTGAAGCAGTTATTTCCACCCAAATGATCCTGGAATGAGGTGGATGTGGTTAAAACTTTTGAGACTCACAATCAGACATCAAATGACCAATTATAGAACATCATTTATTGTAATCTAGAACATTCTCAAAAACAACATTCTGAATAAAACCATAATCTCTATTTTGAATCCAGAAACGAGAAGGTAGTTCGCATGAGATATCAATTTCAGTGCAAATCATAGCTACTGAGGGCCGAGACAGATTCAAGGTAGCTGAGTCAAGTCTAATTGGAATTACAGATAGATTAGAAATTGAAAAGAGAGAACACTTCTTGAAAATATGCAAGGGTAAACCAGGGAACCCAATCCAGACAGAAGCGATAGGAGGTTCAATACCAATGTCAAAGTCCGGAGACCACTTTAAAACTTTCATAAAAGACCCTCCAAAGGACCAAGAGCCCTGAGTCTAGAAACGATAACAGTCATTCTCTGAAGAAAAACGAAATAAAACATACATTTAATTCATCAGACAAATAGGAAAATTAATGAAACCGACATTTTCTAGTGTTTTGCATAGAAATAGAAGCGAGGGACGATTCTTGAAAAAACTTCCAACAAGTGAAAAGTGACGATCAGAGGAAAGATTGAGTACCTCATATTTCGAAAATGCAATCGCAAATAAACCTTTTTGCCTATACATTTTTGGAGCAATGATATCAGAGGTCTTTAATTTTGAGTGAGGAAATCTACCCACAACTACTTCGGCAAAAGACCTAGCATCCGTGATCCCCGGATCTACGGTGCTGGGGTTTTGCTTCCGTTCTCCTATGACGACTTCAGTGAGAGGAATCTTTCTCTATTATGTTTCAAATATCTTCAAACATCATATTTTTTCACTACAATTACTAACCATAGTCACAATCACATCCTAGCTCTTTGGAAGTAAAAATAGAAGATGTTTTTTTCATACATCCTCTGTGAATGTTACCTTTATTAATTTGAACTACCCATGGATAATGTTGAAGTTATTCATATGATCTTTCATTTGTCATCTATTTAAAAATATTAAGCTAAAATATCATCCCATCATAAACACATTATTAGGTGCTATTGGATTATCATACATATATTGCAACACCTTCATTATTTAAGAAATACTTTTATTTTCTTGGATGATGAATGAAACATTTCGCCCCAAATAAATCCTCATTAGTGCCAGTGCTTTCCTATCCAACTGTTCCCATTCTTCCTTCACCATTTTCTCTAGATGTATACTTGATAATTGATATCTTGGTCCTTATAAATATGATGATATTCTAGATACATTCTATAAAAGAAAAAAATCCATTCCATCAAATTAATCTATCTATTTTTTTCCTTAATTTTACTTCATAACTTCTTTTGATAGTAAACACCAACTAAAAATTCATTCACATCAAAGGAAAAAGAGAAAAAAACTTAATATTATTTTGGTGTGTCAAAATAACACTAAACCACATGCTATGATACCAATTTTTGGGAGGTAGGGGATTTAACCATATGATCAACAAGATCATAAAACTTAGTCCACCAATAATTCACCTGTGATCCACTAAAAATTCCTTACAGATTTGTTAAGTGAAAAAATAAACTTATAGAAGTTATCCTCCCATTACTAAGTGTGAAAAATTTTAATTCAATGCACCATACCCACCACATAAATTCTACCACACACACACCTCACTCAAATATGACAAGCATTCAAATAAATAAAATGACAATCAAAATAAGTTTATAAAATAGTAAAGAAAACAAAAGTATTACCATGATTCAGATGAGTTGTCCTATTTTTTTAAAAGGAAATGTCTTGGTCAAAGGACACGACACAAATTATTATAAATAAAGGAAAGGAAGATTAAAAATGTCTACAGGAGGGAATTTTATTACAATCATTTTAATAAAACGGAAGGAGATCAACCGGCAATGTATCACTCAACGTAATGGCCTGGTTGATTCCTTTGTTAGAAAGCCCATCAACCACCTTGTTTTCTTCTCTGTAGTTATGGGTGGCAATGTATCTGATCTCTTTGACCGAGATTAGGCAATTCTTCCAATGAGCGGTAAGAGACCAAGAAAGGTGAACCACACCATTCCAAATGTTTTGGATGATGGTGGTGGAGTCACTTTCAATCCAAATATTTTCCCAACCTTTTGACTTGACAAAGTTGACTGCATAAATCACTGCCAACATTTATGCTTCTAGGGAAGAGACAGAACCAAAAACAACAAAAAAGAAGCCAAGAAACTGACCAAGGTAGTCTCTAAAAATGGCTCCACATCCCACAGGACCAAGGTTTCCTTTCGAGGCACCATCTACATTAATATTTATCCAGCCAGGGATCGGAGCCTGCCAGAACACTTCAAAGAGGTGCTTCGGTTGATTTTAGATTCCTTTAATACCAATCCGATGAAGAATGCCAAATTCACCAACCAAGTTAGCATAGGTGTCTTTCTGAAGAGTGGATGCGTCCCTGATAGCAATCAAAATTATCGATTGACCTATATTAAGATTAAGTGAGACACCATTATGGATAATATAATTCCTATCATACCAGATAATGTGGAGGAGATCTACAATAGTGGAAAGGAATAGGTTTTTAATCTGCAGTGATAGATCCATCTCCACATAGTTTTCGAGTAAAGAGAAACTAGAGTCAACATTTAATCATCTGCAATCAAACATGTCAGTAACAAAATTCCAAAGACCAGATGTCATGGCACAAGACAAAAATAAATGATTATTGTGTTCTCTATGTTAATGACATAGGGGACATCTAGAGATGAGTTTAACACCAAAAGATTGAAGACAAACCTCCGTGGGTAGTCGCTTGTGTGCAATTTTCCAGACCAGGTTAAGCCTAGAAGGATTAATCCATGGTTTATCAAAAGGTTTCAACCAATAGAAGTTGGATTCTGAGGAGGAGGAATGATGTTTGTAATAGGCTTTGGAGTCCAGGATCCCATTGTGAGCTGTCTACCAAATAAGACTGTCCTCATCATTTGAGAAGGTGTAGACCTCAACTACATGCTTGATATGATCATGGAGCTCTAAGAGGTGGGAATTAATAACTTCCTTTATGGCAGAGTTAATAGAATCAGGATTAGCATTTGATGAATTCATCGAATTGAGGGGAATGCTAACCCAGTTGTCCAGCCAGAATTTTAGAGTTGAGTCAGAAGAAACCATCCATCTAGAATTGTGCATGATATTGATAAAGGAATTTCAAATGGATGGCGAGAGGGAAGATCTAACATAACCCAAGTTGTGGGATTTGAGCTTATCCAGGAAGCGATTTTGGAGGAAGGAAATGGAGTTATATTTACTGTTAATTAAGTTCTAAGTGAGTCTGGCCAGGAGGTATTTGTTAAAGAACTTGATATTTTTTATTCCAAGACCTCCCTTCTCGATAGGTTTACAGCAGGTGGACCAGGAGATAGTGACAAGCTTCCTATCCAGAATACTCCCCGTCCAGAAAATGTTCTTAATATAGGTATTAGTTTTCTTAAGGATACTGATAGTCCATCTATAAATCATCAGTGAATAAACCATTTTGGACACTATAGAAGCTTTAACCAGGCAAATTCTACCATCCATAGACAAATATTTTACTTTCCAAGTTGAAAGCTGGTTAATGATTTAATCTACAAGCTCGTTAAAATAATAGGATCGGGGCCGACCCCAAAAGATAAGGACACCCAGATATGTAAAAGGAAAAGAACCTTCTTTAATCCCAAGACTCTTAATGATATGAATTTTTCTAGAGGTAGGGAAAGATTTACCAAAGAAAATAAAAGATTTGCTCTAATTGATGAATTGACCTAATATCTATTCATAATAAGATAGGGCAAATTTGAGATTAGTGATGTTGCATTTTCCACCATTAAGTAAGAGGATAATGTCGTCCGCATAAAAGAGATGGGTCGGGACATTGAGGTTTCTGGCGTCCTGTATGGGCTTAATCTTGTTTGAATGCACCAAATAGGTGAGGAGGCGACTAAGGTAATCCTCCGCAATGGAAAAAATAATGGCAGAGAGAGGATCAACTTGTAGAACCCCTTTTGAACATTTAAAGAAACACTTAGGAGAGCCATTAATGGGGATAGAGATAGAAGCTGAGTTGAATAAAGAATTGAGCCTGCTAATAAATATGTCATTGAGTCCAAAATCTTGAAGGACCTTGAAAATGAAACCCCAGTCAGTAGAGCAGTATCTAAATGAAATGAGACTAGAGATCACCAATAACTATATTGAACTCAATTTCTTAGTTTGGAATAATCTTCCAGAAACTTTATTCTATAGTCTTCACTAAAAATTCTAGAATTCCTATAACTCCATTAAAAGATATAAACTTTTTATGATCTTAATAACACATGGAGAGATTCAACTGCCATTATTTTCACACTATGTCTAGATACCTTTTGTTGATAAATTTATGATAAACAAAATTTTGAGGAAGGAACTTTTGGTAAACAAAAATTAGACTTCACATACCATTTTTTCCCAAAACTATAAGAAAATGAAATTAAAAAATATTATAACTTCATTAAAAGTAAAAGGAAATGAAAGAGATGAATGAAGAGAATATTGGGTAATCCCCCAAGTGGTGTTGTGTATATACTACCTAATGTCAAGGTGTTCCAATAGTTATCCCTAATCTGAAGGTGTATGGTGGTTATATGATGTGATCCAAAACATGTGAATTTTAGCGATGTCCATAAGTGGAAACCAGGAGTGGAGACCCCTAAAAGAAAGTATAAATTACCCATCCCATATAATGATAGAAAAATATAAACTTACGGGGAATAAAAATAAATTGGATTCTGTAATTTTATTGACAATAATATCTCAATGGTACCCTAACTATGTCATCACAACACCTTAATTACACCTACAAGTCACTATAGGATGGAAAAAACACATGGGGTTTAGTAATAGGGAAGTTAGAGGTAGTTCTGCACTTTAGAGATGAAATGAAGTGACCTAAGTCCATACCTATTTGTGATCGAACCTATCCAAAAACCAAGTTATCCAAAGTGTGGAAGCAATTATTAATGGATTTATATGAAAATATAGGACAATATGAAAAATGTGTAACCTGAAATTAGTATGTATAAACATACTATAACAATACAAAATCATCAATAAAACCTAAAATGGTGTTCCCATGTGTACGACCTCTTCATAAAAGTACTATGGAAAACCCTCTCATCATCCTCTATTCCACTCATCAAAAGCCTAAAAAGTGATCACCCATACTCCTAATTCCATTTGTATTAGATCCAATTCTTTGAGGCCATACCTTTTATTATATTTCATATAAAATAATCTCTATACATCCCATATAGGCACATGTAGGGAATGATTATAATGATTCCTAATTGGTATTTTCCACCCCACTCCTAACCACCTATCATAAACTATAGTGTATTACAAAAAAAATATAAATTTATATGAATAGGTATAATAATAATATATCTATACTATATCAAATAACCATTAATAATAATAAGTGATCAAAAGAAAATCCCTGTATGGGGAGGGTCCTTACCAATACTACCTACTTTGAGCCTCAGCTCAAGATTTGATATTTCATATTGGTACCATCCCCCATGGTAGATAGTGACTAAACCTATAAAACTACCACACATGTATATACATAAAATTATTTTTAAATATAGATGTGTGTAATAAACTATGGGTACTATAGACCCATCACATCAAGGGGATTGAGGATCAGGTATACCAAGTCATAAAAATCATGTAGCCCATCCCTTTTGGAGTAAGGGAATGAGTGTAATAAGTTAGTTCATTGTGATATCACCCTATAAAACCCTCATTTTTATCAACACATGGGTACCTTATAAATATTTATGCCCAATATATATATCTATACTTTCCCAACATACCCAATCGTTCATAACATAGACTATATATCATGTTTTTCATAAGAGTATTTTAATGAAAACTAATAATACACTTTGAAATAAAGGAAAAAATAGATATTATATCACCTTCATATGTCATTGGGATTTATAAAAAAACATTAAAATTCTAATAAAATAAATAAAACCAATACAAGGTAGACATGAAAATGACCTAACATGTTAGAATGAAAAATTTATATTAGTTTCACCCATAATTCATATATTTTATAAGCATTATTTTTAAAACATTTATTTTCTAAATCAATTTATTCTATTCAGGTTCACTTATCCCCAAACAATTCTCTAGATAACTCTCTATGAGTATGAGAGTGAGAAGGAGTACACCTAATAATTTAATTTCATAAAGTTATTTAGAGGTCCCAGGAAGAGGAGAGGTACCACCACTACCAACAAAGAACCAAATTAGAAAAGATATTTTGGGATTTAGTATTTTTACATCTAAATATAGTAATATCAGAAATAAAAATTTGGATTTTACCACATATTTTCTAAGGCCAAGCCTATGTAGAATATTTTTTATAGTGAACCCAAATAACTTTAAAGGATAAAAAATACCTAGTTCCATGAGACAAGAGATATTACCCCTAACAACATAAAATAATGGGAAATGAGCTATTATAGGGGAGCCATGGCTATACCTTCCCTATGAATTTTTTTTTTACCCAAGCAGATACAATTGGATAAATAAGGAATAAGGTGTCATCTAAGATAGATTAAGAGAAGATTTAGACTCCATATAAGAGAATAAATGACTAAATAGTGGTTAAATATTGATCAATAATGCATTAAGGGGTAAATTTTGGGGTTAAAATGGATTAAAAACTCTTTTTAATAGGTATTTCCCCAGAATTCTATCAGGTACTTAGTGAAATTCAACCGAGTAACCTATAATAGACCACAGGGTATGCGGTGCCTTTTATACGTCACCACCCTTTACAAAACACTCTAATGACCATTACAATATTATAATTACCTAAAAAAATTAAAACACAAAATTAAGGAGAAAAAATAACCTATAAGTGTCAGGTTCTTGACAACCTCACCGCCATCAGGCTTCTCATCAATGAGTAGCCTCAACTAGCTTCCTGAGGGAAAAATTTGGACCATTGCATCTAAATTTTTTCCTCATGATACCAATTTTCATCTTAGACTTTCCCATGATCACAAAAAACTGAAAACATTGGATTCCCTTACACTAAAACAATTTTTAACTCGAATCAATGATTGATACAAGATGATATACAATATATTAATCGACCTCAAGATCCACATCATCACACCAAATCATGTGTGTAGGGTTAGGTATATTAATATCCTCAATTAAGAAACCTCAAAAGTGTTATGAATGATAATTAATTTAAGATGTAAATAAAACCAATAAGTTCTTTCTACAACATAGAAAAATATTTTAAAAGGACCGATATATCACTTGAATCTCTTAACTTATTACTCATCTATTAATAACCCAACATTTGTGAAACCCATATGAATACATGGTCACCAAAATCCAATTCCAACGGTCTCCTTCAATGGTTGATATAATAATTTTACTATATTTAGGAGATCAATATCCATTTCCAAATTAATTTCACCTAACTAGTCATATCTTGAACAATACTAGGCCCATTCATAGATGAATAAACTATTTATATCCCACATAGAGGAGAGTGACATATACTTACATAAAGGGATTCATATGGATCCATTTGAATCGATGATCAGTAGATATTTTTATAGTAAAATTACATCAAGGGGAAATTATCCTACTATGAGTCAACTAAATCAAGGATATTGGCTTAGAGAATTTCCTCCCAAATATGAATGATCTTCTTAGAATAACTATTGGTTTATAGGAGAAAATTGGTACTCAAATTGACAAGAGAACCCAATTCCCATTTCAAAAATTTTCATAACTAATATTTGAACCTTCAATGATTTCCAAATATGATACTAGATGCCACATTTTGAATCGTTAAAATCTCTCTAACATAAAAATTCTTAAGATCATCAACTAAAGTGGATTCTTTAATTTGGAGAAAGTGATCCATCTTGGTCCAACAATCCACATTTACTCATACTTTCTCTCAACCCTGAAATATCTTGGAAGAATAGTAATAAAATACATTGTGATCTCATCCTATTCCTATACCATCCTAGAAAGTTTCTAGAGATTAACCATAGGTATTTAGTGCTTCTATTTTACCTACTTATAGGTATGGAATCTAGAAATGAACGCTCTAATATCCTTCTTTATACTTGGCCACATAAAATGGTGAGGACTATCATGATAATTATTCAGGATTATAAGATTCATAAACCATAAATAAACATGAAATTCTTTCACAACACATTATCTTATACCAATTGGGAAGACTAGTCTCCCATGGATAAATAAGAAACAAACTACCAAGGACCCCCCTTAATCGAGTTTCTCTCAAATGATTATACAATATATATCATATATCTGGAAATCATTTTCCCGTACCATAATAGTGTATATAAAGTTGATATAATATAAATATATCCCATTTGGATCTTCAATCACATTTAAGTGTATTTTATCCATCAGGGGAATCAATTTCCATTTGTTCTTAGTCTCTTGCACCTTTTTTTATGTGAAATTTCTTACTGAGATAATAAAAAATTATATTTTCTTTACTAGAAGCACACTAGATATCAAAATTGAAATAATAAAGGTATTACACCGAGATACATTGACTAATATTTAATTATCATTGAAAAAAATGAATTTTAGTCTCTTGTGGTCTATGAACACCGAAAATGTTCACTTTATAAGTAGTGCCTCTAGCACTTCAAAGCTTGAAAGACACAATATGCTTCAAAATCATGGTTAATTTAGTTTCTTTAATAGGGATTAAGCTATTTGATAAAATATTCCAATACCCAAAGAGGTTATATATTAAATATATTTTCTGATGTATCCTTTAGTTAAAAGTTCATTCTCAATTTTTATTAATTGCAACTTATGTAAAACAAGATATATAGTCCAAGTTATGAACTTTAACCAATTCTATGTATCTCTAGATATATTTATTTTGTGTAAATATTTATTTGGTTCCCATATATTGGTGAATAGGTCGATGGTATGGGTTATACACACAATTCCATGGGTTATTATACATATTTCCCTACTCCCAAAGGGACGAGTATGATATTTCTTTGACTTGGTATAGCCAATCTCCTTTAAACTAATGAGAAAATTCACTAGGAACTTGGATTTGTTAAACACACACACACACACACATATTTGAAGTTATATATATAGATGTGTGGTGTATTTATAGGTTTAGGCATTGACTGCATGGTGGATGGAACTAACACACTGTCTTAGATCCTATATTGGGGATCAAAATAGGTAGCACTAGTAAGTACCATACTCATGTAGAGAGTTACTTGTGATCAATTATCTCTATACCCAATTATTTAATAGAGTATAGATATATTTTTATTCTACTTATTTTCATAGATTTTCTTCTTTACTGAAATACACTCTAGTTTGTGGTAGGTTATTATGGGTGGGGTGAAGACCTCTTACTTTGTATCATTATACTCAATAACTATTAATTACCTTATTATATGCATGTAAAATATTTTATACATGATCCAGGAAAAGGTAAATCCACTAAGAATAGGAGACAGTACACACTAAGCATTGAGTACATGTGATTAATTTTTAGGATTTTTATGAGTAGGATGAAGGATGAAGCAAGGGTTAACCTTAGTACTTTTCTAGATAGGTTTCGAACATGGGAATACCATTTTGGGTAATTACTCCATGTTTATCTATAAATATATATATATATATATATGGTTTTTCTGTATTCTCACTTTGTAGTTTTTATATATGAATTTATACCATTATTTCATGTTTATATGATTAGATTTTTATATTAAAGGAACCACCATGGTTTGTCAGTTTAGAAAACATCGTGGTTTATCCTTGTGTGCACCACGATGTAGTGTGAGACACTATAACATGGTGTTTATTTCATAGAGTTATCATATCATGTGATAAAATTTGGTAATAGATCCTATTAATCTCTAATTATTGTCATGATCGATTACTTGTCATCAGATTATAATATAGATAAGTTTGGATGAAATACATGAAGGTTTAAATACTAAACATTCAATATGAGGGTTGAACCAATCATTTAAAAAAAGATGTAATGTTTTTTATGTTTTGGAAATGTTTCAATCAATGTAAATCAAACATGTGAGGTTATTGGAGGCATATATATATTTTTTGATCCACATGAAATAGTGTATGATTGTTAGAACCACTCAATGAAGAAACAATCAAGCTCAAATTTCTCTCTATCCTTTGACCAAAGTTTCAAGAAAACCATTGATATTAGGGAGGACCTTTTTGGGAGTTGCAATATTCCAATAATCCATGGATACCTTAGAAGTGAGGAACCCATTGGCTTCTCCTCAATGATCTCAATAAAGATAATGCGAATAATGGATAAGAAAAATAATCAAGGTGTAAAGAATTCTATTTGTTTATTTATTATTCAATCCAAATATATAGATAGATATTGGGTTAAATTAGGTTTTAAAGTTATATTACACTATAATAAGATGACAACCATCCATTTGAAACCCATAAATGTTATAAGAGTAGTTTTTATACATATTTGGATTGATCTTAAAATGAATAAAGAAATTAAAAAATGAAATTTTTGTGTACTATGTAATTTTTAATGCCAAAATGGGTGTTTCAATTAATATTTTTTAGGCATGATATAATTTTCCCAAAATGGTCATTACAAGATGAAGTTAAAAATCACAAAAAATAGATCATTATAGGATTACTCTATATACCATGGTTATCCATTTCCCATTCCATAGTCAAGATCTAATAAAAGGGAAAAATGGCATGGTGACTTTGGACAATTTGTTTTTCATAATGTCTTATTAACATGAAATGGATTGGCCAAAATAGCTATCCCAAAATAGCTATCACTTTGAAACACCAAGGGTAAAATAGTTTAGCTTATCTAAAGAAACCTCCAAAATAGTATCCATCTTACCTCAATAAGATATTTTACCATGGGAAAGAACACAACATGGGGCATTCAATTTTGAGTATAATTTTATAGAATAATAGTTTTCGTATCCACACTGAATATGAAGGGGAGATTTAAACTGAACAAAAAGTGTTTTGGTAGATTTGAGTTTGGTAAAATGTAGATTTTCATAGCTAAATAATTTTAAAAGTATTTAAAAATTATAAAATATGGTAATATATAAATGTATATATATATATATATATACATATTTATTAATAGTTTATAAGTTTAAATATAAAATTTTTATATTAATGTATTATTTGGAATTATTTCAAACTATTCCAAAAGAAATTTTTGGTTTATTTAATTAATGATTTTAATAAGAAGAATTAATATGAGATATTTAAATTATGTAAAATGTTTACATAATATATGTAATGTTTATTTCATTATAAATGTATTCATATAAAATATCATAATTTAGAATATGAAGGAGTTCTTATTAAATCCATGTAAATGATTACTTGAGATGGTCATATTGTATAAAAGTCAATTATTTATGCTTATCTATGCTTAAATTATAGATGTTTTATAATTCATTTATGAATTTTTCATAAATGTTTGTCTCATGTCTAAATTTAATTTATCTAGTGTTATTACCTACTTTATTACTCATGAATATAAATGTTATACTATGAATTGTGATTTATTATTTAGTTTAAATTCTTTAATATTATTATTTAAATTATCATAAATATTTTTAAGGAATTACATGCTTGGTATGGTAATAGATTTAATTATCTTTTACCCTCAATTTGTATCATTCTAGGTTATGATCTTGAATTAAGAAGTTAAATATAGTGTATACATTTTGGGTATTAGGATTATTATATAATTGATGCCTCTATTGAGTAAAGAACCATGGGTAGAGAAAATTATGAGTTGGAATAATCACTGAATTAGAGGCTTATTTATTGTCTATAAAAGTGGGGGTTCCCCCTATTTCTCCATACTTACTCTTTTAAGGACTTATTATATCCATATGATTTTATTCCTTTATATGAAATTATTTTATGTACCTTATTCATGATATTCATTTGGATATGTATAAAAATAAGTTATCTTTTAATTTGGTTTAGTAATGTTAGATATATACCAAAAAGGGATAAATCGTTTTATATGATTCATCCAAATCACAATGTTATATAATGGAATATGATGCCTATATTATTTTGAATGACATGAATTATAATATGGGTATCTAGGTGAATGGGTTACTACTACATATTAAAAATGGTCTTCCATTAGTTATGAATCATTAGGATGATTCATTTATGGCATAAAAAATATGTTGCAATTTTTTGTAATGTTATATTGATTATATACCCCAACAAGCATGTATTACTGGTAACATTTTCTAAATTCCAAGAATTGGTAGTCATCGATCGAATTTCTTCATTAAATTGTGGAAGTTTATATAAAGGAATGATTCTTACTATTGCGTGTGTGTGTTTCTATATTGCAAAGTCAAAGATCTCTTCCTTACCAATTCTCCATTTTTGTTCATGGAAGAAGGTTCCAACACACATTTGGAGTTCGAGGGATCCTCTCATTGTATAAAAAGATTATAATAACTAGTGTACTACCAATGGAGGCAAGAGAACTTAGGGAATTTTATGGAGATCACTATAAAAAAATACTCCATCAAGATTATCCAAGATTATGAATACTAGAAGAGATAAATACTTTTTTATATCTATGTTGTTCATTATATGTTGACTTGATGATAGTAAATATGGTTGTTTAATGGATTTATCACACCATGTTGAATAAGTGATGAACTTATAAAACCCATCAGTGGTATCAATGCCAACCTTATAAAAAATTAAATATGTATTATATTGTTTTTATGAAGAACATGTTTATTGTAATGTGTTGGAGGTGATATCATAAGGTATTCTATGGCACGGTTAATCATAGGATGTTGGATTGCGTTATAAATGGTTGGAAAATAGTGTATGATTCATAAAATACAATAATTTTAAACTATGTATTTGGATATAATAAAAGTTAATGTAGGCCGTGATAGATAATTTGGGTTGCACAAAGTAGGTGATCATATCATAAAGGTGATATAACATATACCACAATTTAGAATCGGCTCAGATCCTATATAAGAAACTATAGGCCATCCATGTAATAAAAAATATGTTGAACTACAAGATATTATATCTTATGATGTTATTGGATCATAGTTTATAATAGATATATTCACAATCTATAATCAAATATGATATGGGAATAAAAATAAAAAAAATATTTTTATCTTAATTTATTATTTTTTATAAAATGTTTATAAAAGATAAGTGTTAGTAATTATAAATGGAATATTTTTATGGATTAATTAAATACAAAATGTTTATATCAACATCTCATGTTTATAAAATAAATAAAATGTTTATTTATTTATTCATTTTAAATATTCCTGTATATAAAATTTTTATGTGATGTGAATTTTGTTTAGGATTATATTTATGTGATAAAATTCTTATTATAATTTTTTCTTGTTGTTATAGGTATACCAACATTAGATTTTGTTTTCATATAACTTATATTATTTTTAGTTCTAAGTTATTATATTTAATTTAGAGGTTGAGTATAGTGTATACATATTAGGTGTTTGAGTTATGATGTAATTGAAATCTCTCATGATAAAAGTATCCCTAGTTAGAGGGAATTTGGGTTGGAATGCTCCCAGTATTAGAGACTTATACCTTACCTTTAAAATTAGGGGTCATATATTTATGTATCTGAGCTTACCCTTGAGGGAATTTCTGATTTCATATAATTCTTTACCTTTACCCCTCATTCATTAGATGCATTTAGATATGTGTAAATATATTTGGACTCTATTTTTGGGATATTAATAAAAATTGTGAGTTATGTAATTTCTTACACATTAATATGGTTTGAAACAAATTAATTTGGTTAATGGAATAGGGATTACAAATCTAAATTATCAGAATAATTCATATATAATAGAATAAAGCATGGGGTAATAATATTTTCATGGGATGTAATAATTATGAATATAATTTGCATGAGTTGTATGTTAAAATGGAAATAATTTAAAATAAAACCCACCAAATACTAAGTATGA
This sequence comes from Viscum album, assembly GCA_963277665.1. Classification (NCBI taxonomy): domain Eukaryota; kingdom Viridiplantae; phylum Streptophyta; class Magnoliopsida; order Santalales; family Viscaceae; genus Viscum; species Viscum album. Next base: position 1,854,196,701 of record OY728128.1, read on the forward strand.
TATTCATTCTAAAGAAAAAACTTTTGAAGGCCTAGATCATTCAGTACTTGTATCCCTAACTATTAGGTTACCATGAAATATCTTATTTAAGGTAAGAAAATTAAAGTGAACATAACCATTAGTGGAATAAAACATGGGATACACTACTGAAAACTTAGGGTATACCAACAGTTTTAAACCATTGGGATAAGCTGGAAAACCATTGGTATACTTTATACTAATGGTTTTCTAAACCATTGGTTGTTGAGGCACAATGATATCTTTATACCAATAGTTATTTCCTAATGATTGGTATAGGGAACTAGGAATGATACCATTTCAACAGATTGTAGAAAGTATTGGAATAAACATTTACCAACTGTTTGATATCGTTGGTATATATTGATTGTTAACTCTATACAAAAGGTTTAAGAAACATTTTTATAGAGTTTTACCAATGGTTTCATTAGAACTGTTGGTATAGATATGTTTTCTAGATATATACCAACCATTTCTAAACTATTGGTATAGTGTTCTGCAATTTCAAAAAGCAAGGCATAGTAGCTTCCACCCCTCTACAATTACCTGCAATTGCAATTACATTTCAAACAATACAATATAAAAAATTAAAAATGACACTAATGCAGAAAATATATATAATACTACACTGGAAATCACAACACCTGAAAATACTCAAAAAATATGTGCAAAAACACTATAGAATAATGATGAATACAACACCGAAAAACAAAGCTAATACAACACCTAAAAAACAGTGCAATGGAAAAAACACCATATTGCTAATATACCTGAAAATACAGACAATATATAATACAATGATAGGGAAAAAGAAAAAACTAGAAATCACAACATGACACTTGAATGAATCTGAAAATAAGGATGGTATCCACACCAAAAGAAGGATAATATCTACACCAAATTGAACACCAGGGAAAAAAATTACTGGATAGATTGAGAAATGGAAATTCATCCTTATTGTTTTGATAATATTTATTTATTAGTTTAGTATTTACAAAAATTTAAGGATGTTTTAGAATAGGTTCTTGATGGTAAGTACTAATTTTTATAAACATATTTAAATGAAGGGTTGTAATGAAATTGAGTATAATTCTTACTCAAAGAGAGATTGAAGAAACCATCCATTGATTTATGGATGAAGGGAGCCATCAAAATCACCCCGATGGTGAGAGACCAATAACCTTTGGAAAGTGGGAATGATAAGAGATTAAAATGGTGTCCCATTATGTAATGAATAAAAAGACAAATAATCAGAGGAAGATGACTAAGAAGTGGTACAATGACAACGAATAAGATCAAGTTCTCCAGACAAGTGTTTATTATAATCTTATGGTTAAGTATAGAGATTTAATATTTTTGGAGTTGTTTAGATTAGGAAGGAATGATATTAGAGAGGAAATATAGTTTAATTTTTTTTCTACTATTTCTCTCTTTACAAATGGAGGTAATAATAGATACAACTACTGCCATGAGGAGGCAATAATGGATAAAATTACTGTCATGAGGAAGTGTTGCACTTACTCTAAAATATGTGCAGTATTGAAAGTGGATATCATGATCTATTCTAGTGTACATATTTCATTAAACACAAATTAAAATAAGTGTAGAACATATTCCCAATGATCCTATGCATACTCACAATAAATGAAGAAGTGTTGTTCACTTCTTAAAGCCTTCAAGAATTATAATAAAATAGAGAAAGTATGCTGGCCATCTATATTGAGATGGTTATGGGTGGGCGACCTATTATTCCAAATTCTCTATAATAGAGGAAATCGAGATGGTTGAATGAATGGTACAAAAAATTTAGACAACCAAGATGATAACCTAGTGAAAATACCAATTTTTATAATGTAGATGTCTTTGATAGAAAAGTTCCCATTACTGGTAAACTTCCAAAACAATGTGTCAATATCCATGAAAGGAAATATTTGAATTTCTAACACAACCCGCTAAGGAATAAAATCAAAGATGGTGTATTGTGTCATGAGATCATCAATATTCTTTTTAATTCTATCTGGAAGAATGGTCATGATATCCTTAAGAGTCCTATCAATCAATAAGGTTTCCTAATAGTTGTGGGTAGATTGACTAATAACTAATAATGTTTCAATCTATATGATATAATTTAAGGATTTTTTGAACAAAGTCTAGATAGATGATGCAATATAATATGAATACCCATCTAGAAGTATTCCATTGAACCTTCTTGATAAAAAATTACAATTAGGATCAATAATAGTTAAGATGTTCCATGTAAACTAACAAAAAATTCTATCATTGAATAATTTGATATCTTTTACTCTAAGGTCCCCCATTTAAATTAGCCCGAAACATTCTCTACATAAGAAAATTATCAGCTTCAAAATACCCTAATAACTTTATCAAGAAAAATTAAAATACATTGGTAAAAGGTGCTATGATTAAAACTATATAGTATTTATGATACATTTTTCAATAATAATGTGACCTAACTAATCACACATACATTTAGTCATAGAAAATCATCAAAAATCAAATGTCAGTAATATTACTAAAAAATATAACATATCAATCCATCTCACATCACCATCATTATCATAAACATCATCATCAGCCTCATAATCATCCTCATCCCTATCCCCATCATCATCTCTTTATTCATCCTCGTACTCATCTTTGACCTCATCCTTATCCTCATCCTCATCCTCATCTTCTACCTCAGACTCTGCCTCTCCCCTAGCCTCAACCTCTTTCTTTTCCTCAACCTTGGTCTCAACAACATCCTAATCCTTAGCCTCTTTCTCATCATCGTCATCTCCAGGAATGACATCGTCTTGACCACCACTAGAACAGTCACCTGTTACACTATAAAATGGATGCATCAACAACATATATTCATCACAAGGTGTGATCACCTCTGGTGGAAGTGATGGACATAAAACTTTCATCAGTTTCATAAATTTAGTGTTTCCCCTTTCAACATATTCCTCCACCTGTGTGACACTTTTTTTGGCCTATTCTACATGTGACTTAACCTTTTCAAACTCAGTGGTACTAAAACTGGTACTTGAAGATGGAAAATACCTCATCAGGACTATACTCTTCCCAGGTCGGTATCATACTCTTCTAGGGTGCTAATCTCCCAACAACTGATGTAAGTGATCATTTGGCCCAAAATTGTTAGGTTCTTGGGCATCAAGGGCCTCCAAAGCATCCTGTTACAAATATAAATATATTATTAAGTTAAAAAAAAGATATTAAAATTTTAAATCAACAAATTAAAACTTACAATATTCTACTATGTCGGTTTGTTAACCACACTTACATCTTTTTTCCTTCTACTCGAGCAAAACAGTTTTGCTCGAGGCACATATCCTTCAATATTCAATACCTACCTCTGTAATGACATTAAATGTAGGAAACCATAATTAAAAATAGGTTAAAAATAATGAATTTATTAACTAAGATTTTATGAAAAACATATAAATCGAATAAATTTTTGAGGAGATAATATAAAGTGAAAGTCCTAAAGAAAAATTATAAACAACTTTCATACCTTCTTCCTCTCATGATCTGACATCATAGTACACCCCAAAGTGTGGAGGTATTTTCTAGTATCAATTTTTTTTCTAAATGGTTCTTAAATAAAAATAAATAATAAATAATATATTATTATTGAAAAGCATGAAAATTTTTATTTAAAACATCAAATGTGATTAATACCAAAAATATGGAAGTCATCCAATGAGTAATCATTTTTTGATACTATTCTATTAGACAATAATACATGAAGAGTACTACTTATATCTCTATGCCAAATCTAAAATGCCTTCTAATATACAAATCTTGCTTATAGGCTCTTCAAATCTCAGCTAACTCCTTTAGACATGTTGGAAGTGCACCCTCACCATCAGGAAAATTAAACCAAAGCCGAAACCAAAATATTAATTCATATAAATACAAAAATAATATTACATTAAATTCAACAGATTTTTTTACCCATATTTGTGCCCAAGAATTATCCTTGACTTCATTCGGAAACAGTCTCTATGAGAGCAGGCTGACAAGAATAATGTTAGAGTATTTGTAAAGTGTCTCCAAAAAACTTCGACATTGCTACCCTATTTTTTTGATCATTTGGTTGAATTCATTGCGGTCCACCATCAACTGTGTGATGCGGTTCCACACCAAATGCATGCGTATACTCCCCTGCCCCCCTCTCCTATTAGTAGATGTATCTGTTATGAAATAAAATAAAATATTATATCAATACATGTTATAATGAAAACAAATTATTGTAAATTTTTTAGGGTTATAAAATATACCTGCAACAGTCTGTTTAATGGGCGCCGCTGGATCCACTGGCATAGAAGGAACGTCACCCTATACAGGTGGAGTGGGTCCCGGTGTATGCTATGTAGTCACAAACTATGTCAGAGAAGGAGTATAAAAAGGAATGTAGAAGTTCAGAGAAAAATAAGTAGATGGTAAAGAAGATGGAATGGATGGCTGGCCAACTGCATAATATGGATTAGGAGTGGGAATCATTATGGGATACGATAAAGATGGGTGAGGTTGCTCAGATATAAAGTGGGGTGAAAACATGGGAGGCTTAAATATACTATGTGTCCCTAATGAAAAATTGGGATCAGAATGTGTTGATGATGGTGTGTCAGTGGGAGGGGCAGGGTCTAAATGGGTACGCCGACTGGAGTGCCTAGCTCTTGTACTACCCTACCTCATACCAAAAATCTGAGTACTGGGACCACTATTAGGATTCTCATCAAATTACAGGCATTGAATTGGTGGACATTGCATAAAATTTTAAAACAAAATTAATCACATGATATTATATTTTATTGATATATATATTTGAAATAAAATACTAACAACATGCACTAATGGAAGAATGCCCATCTCAATCATTCGATGATTTTTGTCCGTCATCCTTTTTCTTCGCTACTCCTAAATAGGTTTCATTTCCTTCATTTGAAAACAAATATGGAAGTAATTAGAAAATGACAACTAATGTGTAACCCAAAAAACAAAAAATTTGAGACATGACTTATTTGTCTTAGGTCATTTATTTCAAATTTTCAGTTAGATAATTTAGCTATTTTTTGTTGGGTAATTATTTTCAATGGTTTTGATTTTCATATCAATTAGTTTTATATGTCCAATTAAATTCATCTTGTTTTTTGTTACAGTTTAAATATTTTGTTTTTGTTTTGTTTGATGGTTTGAATATAGTTCAATTCAATAAAATAAAATGAAACTCAAAGAAAACTACAACCAGTAAATATTGGAAATTAACATGAAGGTTTAGTTGGATAAAAAATATTTTTAATCAATTGTAAATAAAGTTTTATAGAAAAAACCTCAAAAACTCAAGTTGATATAAACCAATAGAACTGAGAACACAAATGAATGCTTCTATATATTTCCCGACACAACTTCAGGTTTGCAGTCAACTCTAACAATTGAAGTATTGGAGTCATCACAAGTAATAAATGAATCAGGTCTAATGGGAGCAGGGATGGTGTCAATTCCATCATCACCATTATATAAAATATGTCTTGGAATTACTTCAATAATGACACAAAATTTAGGTTTAAGATGATCTTTGATATATAAAACTTGTTTTTCCATTGATGTCAATACGTATGATTCATTGGTAGCAAGAGTTCAAGTCATGTCAATAACTCGAAATCCACAATCATCAATAAAGGTACGCTGCCTCATTATGAAATCAAACCACTAAAAATTATTCATAGTGACTCGACCATGAGAGTAATAATCCAATATTATTATTTTTTCAACACCTCCATAATAAGATACATTTTCAAAATGAGTTCTATTATCTGATGCACTAGTATAACATTCTATTATGGTAGTTATCATAACACCATCATGTTGTGTTCTCACGTTTCTTACTCAATTAGTGATTATAAATCTGTACCCATTGATCACAATTGATTTACATTCACGAACCACAGTATTAGGACCAAAAGGAAAAGCTCTTATTTCTTCAGAGACAGTTTCAGAAGGAAAACATGATACCTAAAATATAAAAAATATTAAACTTAATTAAATATTGATTTTATTTATTTATTAAAGTAATATTTCTACCTTCAATTTCAACCAAGTAGAAAACTATTTTCTATGAAATGTATATATCTTTCTCAAAGATAAATAATGATTCTTCCTATTTATCATTTCTTTATGTTCTCTGTAGATAAAAATAAAAATAGTTTAATAGATATGTAAAATTTCAAGAGATGAGATAATATATACGTGTTCAATTTACTTACTTGATGTAGTCATCAAACAAATCACAGTTGAATAACACTGTGCAATGTGCCATCTTCTGCTCTTCAAGGCTTAATTTCGTCAATGTATATGATTTGGGAATTACTTCTATTTGAGGAAGTGATGGAAAATTGGGTTCAATTTTCTCATAATATTCTTCTTCATTTCTCATTGGTCTGTTCATTCTTGTAGTAAGATCAGACAAATACATTGAGAAAAAATCCATACATTCTTGATCGAAGTAACCGTTCATGATAGAACCTTCAGGATGATTCCTATTTTGGACATAATATTTCAATGTGTACATATTTTTTTCAGTTGGATATATCCAATGAGAAGAAACATGTCCTATGAGAAGTAATTCAATTGAAAGGTGCACAGTCAGATACAACATGCACGTGAAAAATGATGGAGGAAATATTTTCTCTAACCCACACAAAATTAATGGTGTCTATGCCAACATTTTTTTCAAGTGAGAATTGTACAAATTCTTAGGACAAATATCTATAAACAAATGGCACAACCAAATAATTGACACCCTTACATTATTAGAAAAAATACGATGGATTTATATTAGAATCAAATCATGTAGAAGGATGTGATAATCATGAGTCTTCAAATATTTAATCTTCAACTCTATTCTATTAACCCATTTTTATATATTACTTGAATTTCCATCAAGAAATTTAATAGTCTTTAGTACTTCTGGAAATTGATTTCTTTCTGCAAGTGTCATCACATAATAAGCACATGAAACTTTCAATTTATTTTCACCGATACACACATGATTCAATTATAGTCTGATCCCCCAATCCACCAAGTCATACTGGATTATAAATCATCTTTGATATTTCCCTTAACATTTATAAGAATCAAACGAAACATTTCACAAATATTATTTTCAATGTGAGTTACATCTAAATAATGATGTATCAAATTGGTTGACCAGTAAGGCAACTCAAAGAAGATAATCCTCTTATTCCAATTGTAACAGGTATCATTGGAAAAATTCTTCCTCTTTCTAAATTTCATGTGACCCTTTCTGAATGAAAAAAATGAAATCTTGAAATTTATTAAACACATCAGTTACAGACATATACTGAGGTGGATCGTCGGTCTCCATGGAATTTTCAAATCATTGACGATTATTTCTATTTGTATGGTCCATTGGAAAAAATAATTAATGTTACATAAAACTAAAACTACAAAAATATTTAAATCTTCTAGACTGAGTATTATTCATACAAACATGACATGATCATTTTCCTTCATGCTCCATCCAGACATCATTGCATAAGCATAAAAGTCATTGGTTGTCCACAAAAGCGCAGTATGAATTTGAAATACGTCTTTCAAACATGAATCATATGTGTGAACACACACATCCCAAATAAGTTTCAATTCTTTCATTAAAGGTTTCATGCATATGTATATATCATTATTGAGATCATAAAGTCCAGATCTGAGTATACTCATGAGAGTGTAAGGTTTTTTCATACACAACCATGGGTGAAGTTTATAAATGTGTATGAAAACTGACCATGTGATGTGTGAAGTAAGAATATTCTCAAACAGATTAAAACAATCACATGAAAGACACAACCTCACATGATTCACTTTAGATTAAAAATCAGGATATCAAGCATCAAATATCTGCTATGTAAATCCATCTGTAGGGTGAACCAACTCTTCATTATTCTTCATTATCTTGGTATCATGCCATCACATTTTTATTGACATTTCATTAGATAAGAAAATATTTTGTAGTCTAAGAATCAATGGAAAGTGCCACATTACTTTCTATGGCACACGAGATGGTGTTCCATAAACTTTTGGATTCCAATGTGATGTTCAACATTTTATACATTCATTTCATTTAGAAGTTTTCTCCCAGAATAAGATTCAATATTTCAGGAAAGCATGAATTTTGTTTTTTAAAAATCCATGTTCTTAGACTAAATTCAATACCATGTAGTGGTTTGAGGGAACATCTGAATCATTCTAAAATTAAGTTTTTCGTGAAGTTAATAATGTAATCAATGGAAGTATTAGAAATACTATACAAGGTTTTTCCATGAAAAAATTAGATTATAAATTCATACCTTTTCATTTTACCATATTATTGATATACTGGTGTCATCGTAGCATCATTTAATTTTTTTCACCCTATCAACATCATCATTTTCATTGGACACATCATGTGTGCTCGTATCAAAGTCTTCTTGGATCAACATCATTTCCTTCTCATGATAATGAATAAATAGAAACCAGTTATATATCAAATTCTCCAATCCATTCCTCTCATTTGAACCATCAGAAATTTGAGATTCAATTTTCTCCCCATTGTGATACCTCACATAGTAGTTTGTTGGAAAAACATATTTGGTTATATGATAGATAACTTATTTATGGCTCAATCATGGTCTTCCAACGCAATTCTAACATGGGCAGTGTATGTGACCACTATATGAAGCATTAAAAAAAATGAGAAATCTAAAAATATCTCTAAATTGTTTTAGAAATCACTTGAGATCCGATTAGTTTCATACACCCAACTTCTATCCATTTTGTAAAAAAATGTAACAAGTAATTTTGTGAAAGAAATTCAATAATTTTGAAGTTCAATAAAACATATATTTATGTAAATGTGAATTTTTTAGTTTATATAAAACTATAACTGACATACTACTCTATATGGGAATCACAATATGAAAGACAAAAAGATACTATATATATAATAAAATACTGTAAATATAAAACCATGATATTTAATTGAGATATGGTGGATGTGATGGAAAATAATTTTATAAAGAATGATCTCACTAAGATAATTATGAGAAAACATTTTGCATTAAGTCTAAATTTATAGAGATAATTGTATTTCATAATTAATGATATATTTCTAATCAATGGTGTCATTGTAGTATTAGTGATCAATCATATTTTTATAGGGTGTGTTATTTAAAATGTATCCATCTTGGTGTCATGAACTAGATACATGTAGGTTCTCAATTAAAAGGATATAAATCTAGAAATATGAGTTATTTAAGGGTTTATGGACTTTAAGGTATACCCTAATGTGTTATATTTACATTACTCTAATACATGCCAATATTTTCAATGGAATTATGGGTTCCTCAAGGGACACCTAGCCTACTATACCCGCTTCAATCTAAACCGGAATACCTCTTTTGATGTGTCACCATGTACATATATATATATATATAAAAGTATGTATTCATATATATTTACTATATATTTTTTAACATATATACCCATATATTTAGATATATAGTACTTGCCAAGACCCGAGGCCTTAATCTAGTGTCCATGTATAATAATAGGAGTCTCATAATTTAAATAAGGGTTACTATGACTATATCTCTCATAGAAAAATAATGGGAAACAAGATTGAATTTCATATTTAATATATGATGTCATTCTAAGCATCATCATCAATGTAGGATTCCATGCCGAATATTATAAAAAACACTGATAGGGTTCACACCCATCATCTCAATAGAGGGGCATGGAATGTCAATCCTAGTGCCCTAAGTGATGTGAAATTCCATGTCAAACATCCTAGACCAAGGGGGTTTTAAATTCCATGTCCACAAAACTAACCAAGTTACCTCTATAATAATTTAGTATAATTTAGTCTCACTTTCCCTATGATACCTTATCCAAGGAAATCCATAAAGAGGAACCTGACATCGCTCAAGGTCCAGTGTAACTTCATTATCTTAATTCAATTAATAATATAATAATAGGCAATGAGGTCATACATTCCTTAATACAATTCATTAAAAAAATTTATTAAACAAATTCCAATTCAATTAAAATAATAATATTGATCAACAAATAAACATCAAGAAAAATTAAAGTATCATGAGAAAAGGGGTTCATCGAAACCTATTTTAATTTATTAAATCATTTATAACATTACAATAAATTTAAATAACACACCCACGGGGTGGTCTAATCCCTAATTAAAGATGGTAAAAAATCATGCAATTTCACTCAGAATCAACATCTATGTGTATAAAGATTTAGTGTATCTATATAGACGAAATATAATTAATTTATACAAAATTAGTGTATACAGATGTCATATATGAAAAAGAATTAGTGAATCTATATGTATACAGATATAATATATACAACATAGTCAATACATCTAAATGATGAGAGATTACAGACCGATGGAGAAACCAAAAATAAATGGAAGAAACCAAACTCACTAATTTGAAGATAAATATAGAAATAAACCAATTTCAAGTGGAAGAAACCGATTTGAATTGAAAGAAACTGAATTAAAATAGTGATGGATCGCCGGTGGAAGAGTGGTCACTGAATGGAAGAGGGAGTTATATGCTGTTAAGGAAAAAGAACAGATCTAGAATGGGGACAGGGGCGGCTCATGCAGCATTTTGGGGAAATATATCCAAAGGGTTTTTAAAAACCATTGGGATATTTCATCTATACCAATAGGTAATTAAAACCATTGGTATATAGTGGTTTCGACAACCCTTTCCCAACAGTTTTGAAAAACTGTTGGGAAACCGTAACACTATGCACCCTTTACTAGTGGTTTTAAGAAAACTGTTGGGAAATATTACCCTATCCCAATGGTTTTAGAGAATCATTGAGATATGGGCACTGGTGAAAACCATAATTCCAGTAGTGATAACAAAATTTTCATGTGATACAATAGTTATGTATAAAAATTTCATGAGTTTTATATTAAAATAGAAAGAATATAAAATAAAACCCTCCAAATAATAAGTATGATATTTATTCTAAAGAGAAAACTTTTTAATACCATGATCATTTAGTACTGGTATCCATAACTATTAGCTTCCCATGAACTATCTTATTTAAGGTAAGAAAATTATAGGTGAACATAAACATTAGGTTCCTATATTTAATGTATTATTTTAGTTATACTTACCTGGGAAACTATAACCATTAGGATACTAATAGAATATAATTGATTGAATTTATATGATGTATTAGGATAAAGAGTTATATAATCAACTATATAATAGTCATAAATGATTTGATTGACATGATTTTCTACCAGATATTTTCAGGACTCATTTACATGTTTGATTGGTGTAATTAATTATGAAATATAGATCTTGGACCAATAAATTTAATGATGTATGGAGTCATCATTTTAGTGGTATTTCATTCATTATATGTCCTTAGTGAAAATATATAAATCAAGATACTCACCCATAGATATGCTTTTGTTATATAATATGAAATGCATCATGATTATCATTTTTAGGTTACTTATAAGTATAGAATATAATAAATTATAGATTGTTATATAATGTTGAGAAGTGTTATCAAAGAGAAACATTGTGAGTATTTATATATGAATATTATAAAAAACAATCTATTTAATTATGACTCATGGGTATTGGATGCTTCGTGTGAATCATACATTTGTGGTGATAAACATAGACTTAGAAATATGAGAGAATTTATGAAAGGTGAAGTTGGTTTATGGGTTGATAACGGGGTAACATTTTAAACATTAATGGTCAATACTTATGATATAATTAAAAATAGTGGATTAGTTATAGAATTTAAAAACTGTTATTATGTTCCTTCAACAAATAGAAATTTTATTTTTGTATCTTGTTTGGATAAGAATGGATTTTCATTCATTATTAACAAGAGTTGTTCTATATATATGAATGAAATGTTTTATGAAATTATGAATATTATGAATGGTTTACACATTTATGATGTGGGTAATCCAATATATAACATTCAAGATAAGAAGTTTAGAGTTGATTTTAACACCACTTATCTTTGGAATTGTCTCATAGAGCATATAAATGAGAAACATTACCAAAGAATCACTAGAGATAGATGGTTGGAATCATTCAATTATGAATAGTTTGAATATTTTTATTTATTAATTAAAATGACCAAAGTTCTTTTTAAAGGTAAATTTGAGAGAGTTAGTGGACTATTAGATCTTATACATAACAATGTATGTGTACCATTGAGTACTCATGAAAGTTGTGGATATAGGTAATTTTTAAACTTTTCCAATGAATTCAATAAGTATTGTTATATATTTCTAATGAGAAACAAGTTTGAAAGATTTAAAAAGTTTAAAGTGTTCAAAATTGAAGTGGAAAATCAACTTGGTAAAAGTATTAAAATTCTATGATTAGATCGGGGTGGAAAATACTTGAGGCAGTAATTCACTAATCATATGATAGATTGTGATTTTTTTTACAAATCACTCCATATAGAACACCATAGTGGAGTTTATGGATTTTGGGGAATTATCTCATGATTGATGATAGTGGAAGAAAACCTACATATTCCCGATCTACCTTTTAGGTATCAAATATGCATGTAAAATGAAGAACACTAGGGATTTAAGAATAGTTGAAATGTAGTAAAGGTAGCATACATATACATATTGGATATATTTTGGTTTAATTAGATTACCAAAGTTTTAAATCTAGGTTTCCTACCTCTGATGGATCAAACCAGCAAAAAGATCCTTGATCATAATGCGAGGATTCCCAAATAGTGAGAGGAGTTATAGTTCCTTCACTGTAAATTGATGAACAATTCTATGAGAAGGAAGATTTATTAAACTACATTTAAATAAAATAGATCACTATAACATATTGAATATCATCCCATTATATATCTATGTCGATGTTCTTCATTGAATGAATAACATCATTCATATTGTAAGTATCGAGTGCCATTTTCTGACACTCGTACGTTACATGTCATTGGGGTACTATTTAATAATTTAATTAATAGTTTATGAAAAATGAAATGATTCATATCATGTATTTATAAATGATTTAAAACCATATAAGGATGATGTAGTGTCAATTCCATTTATTAAGTCTATATTATGATTGGTTCAATATAGTGTCAGGTTGTATCACATGCAACTAGGATACATTGAAACCAATTTAATTCTATAATCCAGCTTAAGGATATATTAACAAAAAATATAATTATCTCATTAATATCATATAAAGATGTTTTTAGTGCATAAAAAAATAAATTTTATGCCTAATAGGAGTAATCTCACCCTATTAGACATGGTTTGATGGATGATGAGTATATGTGACCTTCACATATCATTATAGGGATATGATCAAGAAGAATCATCATTAATACTAAATCTTTTCTTATATATGGTATCCACAAAGTCACTATATGAGATATGGTATGAGAAGAATCCCAATTTTTCTTTTTTAACATCCCTTGGGCTGAGACCACTAAATAGTGTCTTTGGTGGAGTTCCTATGTGACCTCAAGAACACTTCCATATACACTAAAGGTTTTCGACTAGCTTCCAGGGTCTAAGGTGATATGGTGGGGAGTGGGGAGACTATACCCTCACGTCAAAGTCTATTAACTAAGGAAAAAATAAAAACTAGATAAATCTATAAAAATTAGTAAACATATATCATGATAGGTGTCAAAAAGTAAAAAAAACTAAATCTTTACCAAAATGAGAAATATACATTTCAAGAAAGATATAAATCCAATAAGATCATATATAATATCCAAAAAAAAACAAAAGACCCAAACTTTTTGACTCCACAAAAAATGGCCTTGTGTCCTTTCTGAGGCCCAATATCCCATATTCTAACATAGTAGTCAAAAGCATTCATCATTCATAGGGTGATTTAACTTGTCCTATCCTACAACCAAGAAGTCTACTCAGGTACCAAATGTTGGACCGAGAAGGGTGTGGGTATTTTAAGAACCCATATATTCATTTCAATTATGTTTCTCTTTTCTGGTGTTTTTGAGAAAAAGAGGAGTTTCTGGAAATTTTAGAAGTACATGCCGTGTACTTATAAGTACAAGCTGTGTACTCGGTTGTTAGGGGTGACTATGTACTGGCCGTGTAATAGACGAGTACATGGCTGTGTGGGGGTAACCTAGAGGCCACCAAAAGCAGGGCCCGGTAAATGAAAGTACATGCCATGTACTTTTAAAATACACGTCGTGTGCTTTTTTTTCATTAAATGGATCGGGGTCGCGTCTAATGGACAAAATGTACTTCTTCTTGACCTATCTCATCCAGGAGCATCTGTATAGCCAAAAATTTTCTTCAAGCCCCCTACTCTCCATCCATCCTCCAAATCAAACTCCGTTGGTTGCATTGGAATTGCATCAGTGAGTTCTCTCTTATTCTTGAAATTCATCTCCCGATTTCTTCCTCTTTCACGAGATATCCGCAGTTGAGAGTTTTTAGCATTTTTTATAGATCTATGATGTTCTAGGGAAATTCAAAGACCGAGGTTTACATATATTATCTGTATGATGCTGAGGTATGAGTTTTGTGCCTTTCTATAGTTAGTCTTTGAGTTATATGTGCAAAAGTACCCAATACCCTTGTATGGGGTATTGCGTGTTTATGTTTTTAGCCCTGCTATTACCTACTATGACTTTTTTATTTTGAAGGGAGTTTATTTTTTGTGAATAGGGTTAAATTTACCATGCTATGGATGTTTTTCCCATGTTTGATTATTTTGATCGTTTGGGTCTAGCTTGCCTGTTAGGCTGCCTTGATTTCCATGCCTAGTATTGTAGGATGGAGTGATTTTATCTGAAATGCTGTGATATGATATAGACTATTTATCCAAGTAATTATTGAGGTTTCCTTTGGCTGCCATATATCATTGTACATGATTGACTTACACAGGGTCATGAGTCTAGTGTAGTAGACCACATAGAGAATGGACGTTGAGGGATTCTCCAGAGTGTCTGTTTACCTTTACATTGTGAGACCATAGGGGGGATGGAATTTTACTCCCTCAAAGCGTCTGTAGTTTCCTCGTTAAGGGACATAAGGGGAATTGGACGTTGAGTGCTTCTCCAGAGTGCCTATTAGTTACCGATAAAAGACCTCATGGTGAATTGACGGGGAGTGCTTCCCCAGAGAGTCTTTTCTTAAGTTAAACCAGAGGTTTTAGACTGTGTGTACTTCCCAAAGGGTTACTTGTGTTTGTTTGGTTGAACCATAGGGGTTAGGTTGTGATTACTTCCCAAAGGGTTATCTGTTTGTGATTATATTCTTACTTGATATATGAAATTCAATGCAATTGAACTGTATGATTGTTTACTTTTGAGTACTTCCTTGTTTACTGATTCTTTTTTCTTATTGCCTGCCATATATATTCACTAACTATTAGGCATAGATATTTGGGTGGTTTCATACTGGGATTTGTCTCACACCATATTTGGGTCATACTTTTGGGCCCAAATAGATTATTTTGATGCAGGAATAGATAAGGGGAAGCACCCTTCTACGTCAGGTATTGAATTCTATGCAGTTGGAGAGAATGGTACCAAGATGAGGATTGCAATTCTGCTAGAGTTTATTTGTTTCCTTTTACTTTGGTTTATTACTATATTCTAGCATTGTGAGTTGTTTGGCTGCTTTCCTAGACATATGTATCATGCATCATATATATATGTGCTCTAGTTATTTATTCCTTTCAGTCTTCCGCTGTTTGCTGTTGTATGGTATTATTATTACTTCCACTGTTGTTATCTATTTATTTCCACTGCGTTACACTACCAATGAAAGAATAGTTTCCCCACTATCACACCCAAGTCCCTCACTGTTAGTCGGTAGCCTTTGGAATTTGGGAAAATTCACTTGAGGCAATGTGACCAACCAGGTACGGGGCACCTTTGGGCGGCTTTCAGAACCGGGATGTTACAAAGTGGTATCAGATGAATTATTTTCTTCTTGACCTACTATTTGGGCCTCTATCTAGGGATAGGATGGAATAGGTACTTAGAAATAAGTTGTTCCTGAAAGTAGCTAACCCATGTATATGGAAAATCCAATTTACCTCATTTATTGTGATTCTTATGAATTTTCAATTTTATAGTTGATTTGATTTCATCGTTGGGTGATTCAAATGATTTGTACTATTATCATTGATATCATTGAGGTTCTATTTCTATTGCAACCCGATGAGATGAGAGTATTCCATCTCATACATCATATAGGCACTTTCTAGAAATCACAATTCATGCATTATTTCCATGACATTTAGGGTGTATTAGAGATTTCATGTTGTTGTGATAGATTTTACGGTAGATATGCATGTTGTTGTGATAGATGCCTTTATAGAATATCTGCTTTTGATAGGGTATTGGATTGTGTAAGTTTTTGTTTGAATGAATGCCAAACTTTGGTTCTTGTGGTGTTATGGGCCCTCATGGATCGGAATTTGGTGTATCTTTTCACTATTATCCATGTATATGACATGTATAAGATTCCAAGATTTGATTCACATGGAGTATGGGCCCTCATAGATTGGAATTTGGCACTTTAATGACCGTTCTTTGTTTTTTGGGATTCTAGAGTAGTTTCTGGGGCTTGCTGTCTTGAAAAACCTAGAATACATGACATGTAATGATGAATAAACACCGTGTGTCCTTATGTTTCAGAAGGAACTGTTTTTCTTAATTACACACCATGTACTATATTTACATTACATGTAGTCTCTAACCATGTCACATGCTATGTGGGAAGAGACACGGGGTTGGAAAATCTTGGCGGAACACGCCGTGTAACGGACGTACACACCGTGTTGTGGAGACTATGTGTACATCCGTGTGACTAAAAAAAAGATGGACAAAACTTAGGTTATACATGCCATTTCAATATTGAACACGCCGTGTAGTGTAACCCTTGAATCCGGATGTGTAACGAACAACACAGGTCAGTGAAATCCTTCTAGTACAAGCCGTGTCTGGCACAAACACACCGTGTCGAGTCAGCCGTGTATCCGTCCGTGTAACGAACAACATGGGTTGGTGAAGTTTGTCTAGTACACGTCGTGTCTAGTACTCACACGATGCGTAGTCTTGTTCAAGGAGAACCGTGTGGCTTAGCCGTGTAAGGGAACTCAGGTAGGGGAAGAGGATTCAAGTACATGTCGTGTATTAGGACAACACGTCGTGTGTTTGGGGGTGTTACACGACCTGCATTGGCAGGAGTACACACCCGTGTGCAGGCTTAAGGGAACACACTGTGTAGTCATCATAAATGCCGTGTATCCATGTTTTGAAAAACTTGGATTCTTTCTTTCTCATGTTACCTTATTGCACTTCTATTTTTCAGTCCTTGATAATCTTGATCTAAGGCGTGTGCTTGACCTTGCAGATTCATTCCACCAAGACATCCTCTGGTTGTACGCTAGTTTCAAGGTAGTGATCAAACACCGGACATGGGTGATTAGAGACTACCAACAGATCCTCTTGTAGTACCGGTCTTGTCACCAACCGTCATTCCATAAAAAGGTGCTGACACACAGTTTTGAGAGGTATTTATGAGGTTTATGCAGAATTTCCATGGAGTACCACATTCTGACCCTTCTAAGGAAAAGTTGACCCGAGTTTTCTGGTAGTGGCATCCTATTAGCTTCACAGGGGATGGAGGACCTTAGGCTACATTGTCATGTTTAGAAGCCATGATTTCTATATTTGAGCATCTAGAGATGCCTCCAGAGAGGAGGGTGTATCTCGCTATGTACATGCTATGGGACTCCACCAAGAGATGGTGGGATGTGATATCACAGACGGGATGCTATCAGGTTATGGATTGGAATGAGTTACAGTGTTCCTTCTATGACTACTTCTACCTGGAGACTTTGAGGGCCGATCGAGCCTGAGAGTTCATGATTCTAGAGCATGGTACTCTTTCTGTTATGGAGTATTCTTCTCACTTCATAGAGCTACAATGTTTCACACCCATCCCAGGAGGTGATGAGTTATTCTTGGCAAGGAAGTTTGAGGATGGTCTCTGACACGACATTCGATCTCAGGTGAACATCTTCAGGTTTACTTCCATCACTTCTATAGTCAACCGGGCGCTGATCACAAAGTGTTATCTAATGGATTCTGGAGTTGGGAGACAGGGAAGCTCAACATCCAGAGTTGGTATCCCTCTTACTGACAGTAGGAAGCACCACTAAGAGACTATGCATGGGGATCCAAGGAGGCAAGAGACATCTTATCGTATCCAGGTGGACTGATACTAGTGCAGGAAGAGAGGGAATATGAGGCCACATTTCTCGAGAGACCTAGTGGAGTGCCGATATTGCGGAAAGATGGGTCATCTTCAGGGCTTCTATCAGATTTTCTCACCAGCATCTAGTCACAGAAATTATTCTATGACTCCTCATTCAGGAGTTGCAACACCAGTTTCTCACCAGTCAGGGAACTAGAGTTTTTTTGACCGTTTAGGCTAAGTTGGTGGTCACGACCGTGGTAGTTAGTCTCCAGGATTTCAGCGATAGTAGGGCGGATAAGCTTAGGGTGGTCAGGTAGGGTCATAGGGCTACAGTGTAGATCAAAACTTTGTGGTGGAGCAGACCTAGTAGGAGAAGGATCATGGACCCTCTACAGTTCGAGGTACGATCCTAGTTGCCTCAGTTTTAGCTTATTCTCTTTTCGATATGGGGGCTTCCCATAGCTTTATATCTTTTGCTATTTTGGAGAGCATTGGGCTCTGTATCTTTTTTTTGTTGATATCTTGATGTTAGAAACCCCATTGGGGACAAGAACAGATTGTGTACAATAGTGAAATGATTTCCCACTAGAGGTTGGTGGGTGTCACTTCTTATGGGCCCTCTATGTCTTTGAGATGATGGGCTATGATGTCATTCTTAGAATGGACTGGTTAGTTCCCTTCCAGGAAGTTGTCAATTTATATTGTTTTAGGGTGAGTTTCATGTCACTAGAGGGTGTATCCTTTTTTACATAAGGGTGAATGGGATGTGCAGAAAAGTAGAGTAGGACCTGAGCATCAAGGTTTGGGAGGAGTTACAACCCAGATTTCTAGTCTATATCTGGACGACCAGGGAACTTCATAGATGTACTTTCCTCTAGTGGTAGATCATTTCAGAGATGTCTTTACAGAGGAATTTTTAGGTTTGCGTTCAGAGTGAGAGGTGGAGTTATCTATTGAGCTTGTGCTAGGAGTGGAACCAGTGTCCATTCTTCCTAATAGGATGACTACACCAGAGTTACAGGGGCTCAAGAAGTAGTTGGAGGAGTTTCAAGAAAAGGGGTTCATCTGACCCAGTACTTCTCCTTGGGGTTCACCCATCCTTTTTTCAAAGAAGGTGGATAGTACCCTCAGACTTTTTGCAGGTTATCAAAAGTTGAACTAGTTGACGGTCAAGAACCGATATCCCTTGCTGAGGATTGATGATCTCTTTGATCATCTTAGAAGATCCCGGGTGTTCTCAAAGATTGAATTAAGGTATATTTATCATCAGTTGCACGTTAGACCATCTGATATACCTCTTACAGCCTTCTGGAGTAGGTATGGTCTGTACGAGTATGTGGTTACGCCGTTCGGTCTCACAAATGTGCCTGTAGTCTTTATGACACTGATGAACTGTGTGTTCTATCCATAGATGGATTCTTTCATGGTTGTCTTTATGGATGATATCTGGGTGTACTCTCACACTTGAAATGACCATGCCACACATATTGAGATTATTTTGAGTACACTTATAGAGCATCAGTTATATTCTAAGCTCTCTAAATGCCACTTTTGGACGGACCAAATTCATTTCTCGGGTCATGTTATCTCAAAGACAAGAGTATCAGTGGAACCATAGAAAGTTAGAGTAGTAGTTTCCTTGTAGCATTCGAAGAGTGTATTTGGGGTATGATGTTTTCTAAGGTTGTCTATTTAATACAGATGTTTCATACAAGACTTATCATGCATAGAAACGCCAAGGACGTGTTTGACTAAGAAGGGTGTGAAGTACTTATGGTTAGATTCTTGTGAGTCTGCCTTTTAGGAGCTGAAAGGAAGGTTGAATTTTGCACTAATAATAGTATTTCCAAAGTGGGGAAAGAGCTATAATATTTACTGTAATGCATCAGGTATCGGACTAGGAGCAGTTCTTATGAAGGGAGAAGGAGTTGTTGTGTACGTGTCTCGGTAGTTGAGGCCACATGAGATAAATTACTGGACACATGATCTTGAGATGGCTACGGTTGTTCATTATTTACGCTGTTGGAGACACTATCTTATGAGAGAGTATTTTGTGGTTTTCACCAACCACAAAAGTCTCAAGTATAACTTCACTCAGCGTGACCTGAATTTGAGACAGCGAATATGGGTTGAGTACCTTCAGTCCATTGACTTTGAACTTGCCTATACACCTATGAAAGGCAACGCTATGGATGATGCGTTGAGTAGGAGGAATCAGATTCAAGTAGTTCATAAGGATAGTAGTGATTGGCTGCTTATGGATCTGTTCTCTAAGATTCATTTGGAGGTGCACGACAGACATGGGTAGACGTTTCTATCTTCTGTAGATGTTACCTCTACTCTTCTTGATCGAGTGCGAATGAGGCAGCTATCAAATTCTGAGGGCCTTGTCCTATGATAAAGTGTTTCAGGAGAGGAATCTATTCCTAGATGAACCATAAGAGAGGATGAGATCTTTCATTTTCATGGGCGCGTGTGGGTGTCAGCAGACATACGTGAGAAGCTGGTGTAAAACTTTCATTCCTTAGTTTGGGAAGTTCATCCTGGTGTCACCAAGATTTATCGTGATCTACACCATCAGTATTGGTGTCCAGGTATGAAGAGAGATGTTGCTGGTTTTGTCATGAGGTGTTCCACATGTAATTAGGTGAAGGCAGAGCATTAGTGACCAGTAGGGCTTTTTCAGTAGTTAACTATTCCTAAGTGGAAGTTGAATGATGTCGTGATGGATTCCATGACAGGTTTGCCGAGGTATCCTTGAGGAAATGATGTAGTATGATTTTTCATTGACATACTCATGAAGGTTGCTCACTTCTTACCGATCAATGAGACCTTAAATGTTGATGACCTGGAAAGATTGTACATCTGAGTGATTGTACATCTACATGGAGTTCCACACTCCATTATTCCAGACAGGGACACATGTTTTACTTTTCGTGTTTGGAAGGGACTATAAAAGGCTTTGGGTATACATAAGAACATACCTCTTCTGGAGTATTACTACAATAATAGTTTCCAAGCAACTATTCAGATGGCACCTTATGAGGCTTTGTACAGTAGTCCATGCCGATCACCATTATGTTGGCTGGAGGTAAGAAAGGCAGCTATGCTGGGACCTCGTCTTGTTCAGGAGACCACAAAGCAAATAGAGTTAATTCAGAAGAAAATAGATACTATATAGTCTCAATAGATATTTTATACTGATCGACAGAGACGACCTCTGGAGTTCGAGGTCGGGGATCGGATTTTCCTATGTGTCACACAGAGGTTGTGACACAGGAGGATTAGGAGACTAGGTAAGCTTTCACATAGGTACATTGGGTCTTTTAAGGTGTTGGAGTGAGTTGGGCCAGTTTCCTATCAGTTTTAGTTACCTCAAAGGTACCAAGATATGCACAATGTCTTTTACTTTTCTCAGATTCAAAGTTACTTCTCAGACCTATCTCATGTATTCCAACCTGAAGAGGTTTAGTTAGAGGTAGAAGCATCATTAAAGGAGAATCCTATCTGGATTTTTTTATCTAAGTATGAAGGTTCTCCATGGCCGATTTATTCTTTTGGTATGAGTGATATGGTAGCACGAGCGAGTATAGGATGAGACCTGGGAGAGGGAGGCCGACGTACGATCACAGTGGCCAGAGATGTTCGAGGATTCTTCTTCTACGTCGCCTTGCTAGGGAAATTCAAGGTCGAATTTATTTAATGGGAGACGTTTCTAATAACCTGAATATTCTTTTCCGGTATGTTTCTATTTTCTTATGTTTTTGAGAAAAATAGAAGTTTCTATAAATTTTAGGAGCACACTACATGTACTTATAAGTACACACTGTGTACTCAGTTGTTGCAGGTGACCGTGTACTGGTCGTCTAATAGCTGAGTACATGGCCGTGTGGGGTGACCTAGAGGCTGCCTAAAGCAGGGCCTGATAAAGGAAAGTACACGCCACATACTTATAAAATACACACTGTGTAGTTTTTTTTCATTAAATAGACCAGGGTCGCATCTAATTGACAGAACACACTTCTTCTCGACCTATCTCATCTAGGAGCATCCATACAGCCACAAATCTTCTCTGACCCTCCAAATCACCATCTGTTCTCTGAATTGAACTCTCTCAGTTGCGTTGGAATCACATTGGTGAGTTATCACTTCTTCTTGAACTTCATCTCCTAATTTTATCCTATTTCATGAGATATCATTGGTTGAGCATTTTTATCATTTTTTAGATCATCAACATTATAGGGAGATTCAAGGCCTGGGGTTCATGTATATCATCTGTAAGATGCCAAGGTAGGTGGTTTGTGCCTTTCTGTAGTTAGTCTTTGAATTATATGTGCAAAAGTTCCCAATACCCTTGTTTGGGGCATTGTGTGTTTATAGTTTTTAGCCCTTCTATTTCCTTCTATGCCTAGTTTGTTTGGATAGAGGTTAATTGTTGTGAATAGAGTTAACTTTTCCATGTTATGGATGTTTTTCCCATGTTTTTTTTGTTTTGAATGTTTGGTCTATCTTTCCTGTTAGGCTTCCTTGATTTCCATTCCTAGTATTGTAGGATGAAGTGATTTTATCTAACATGATATGATATGCTGTAGAATATTTATCCAAGTGGTTCTTGATGTTTACTTTGGATGCCATATATTTTTGTGCACAATTGAATTACACAGGGCCGTGAGAACCTGGTGTAGTAGACCATAGGGTGAATAGACGTTGAGGTATTCTCCAGAGTGTCTTGTGAGACCATATGGGGAATGGACATTATGACCCCTCAGAGTATCTGTAGTTTCCTCATTATGGGACACAGAGGGAATTGAACATTGAGTGATTCCATAGAGTTCCTATTAGTTACTGATACGAGACCACATGGGGAATTGACGGAGAGTGCTTCCTCAGAGAGTCTTTTCTAAATCTGAACCAGAGGGGTTAGACTGTGTGTACTTCCCAGAGGGTTTCTTGTGTTTGTTTGGTTGAACCATAGGTGTTAGGCTATTAGTAATTCATAGAGGGTTACCTGTTTGTGATTATCTGTTTACTTGATATATGAAATTTAATGCAATTGAATTGTAGGATTGTTTAATTTTGAGTACTTCATTGTTTACTGCACCTTTTTTCTTATTTCCTGCCATATATATTCACTGACTATTAGGAATAGATATTTTTGTGGTTTCATACTAGGATTAATCTCACACCCTATTTGGGTCATGCTTTTGGGCCCAAACAGATTATATTGTTATAGGAATAGATAAGGGAAAGCACCCTTCTACGTCAGGTACATGACTTCTGTGGAGCTAGAGAGCATGGGACCAAGCTGAGGCTTGCGATGCTACTGGAGTTTATTTGTTTCCTTTTCTTTAGTTTTGTACTATATTACATCATTGTGACTTGTTTGGGTGCTTTCCTAGACATATGTATCATGCATCATATATATATATGTACTCTATTTATTTATTCCTTTCAGTCTTCTGTTGTTTACTATTGTATGGTATTATTATTGCTTTATCTATTGTTATATATTTATTTCCACTGTATTACTTTTCCAATGAGGGTATATTTTCCCCACTATCACACCCAAGGCCCTCACTGTTAGTCAGTAGCCTTTGGCATTTGGGGAAATGCACTTGAGGCCATGTGACCAACCGGGTACGAGGCACCTCTGGGCGGCTTCCAGAACCAAGATGTTATAGGTATAACTTATTAATACACCACCAATGATGTCAAATTTATATATAGTTTAAGTATATAGTGAAGAATAAAATTCATAATAAAATAATGGAAAAATAAATAAAACCACCAACAATCTTCCGATTCCATGGTGACAGCTGGGATCAACCATACTAGCTTCAGCCATGGATGAATATCTTCAATGACAATGTATCATTAGGTGAAAACACCAATCCTTATAAGGTATTCCAAAGAATTAAAATTAATTAATAATTATTTCCATTCCCTAGGAGGTGATACTAGGAGTTCTATAATATTTAATCATCATATCCAACCCCTAGGGAAGGATCCTAGATGGTCCAATGTTGTCAGGCATCACCTCTGACCCATAGGAGGAGTTCCTAGGTGGTCTATAATATTAATAAAATAGCTCCAACCCCTATAAGGTGATACTGTGTGGTATGTATAACTAATAAATCATCATTAACCCCTAGTAGGTGATTATAGGTGATCCTAATATAACATGTAAAAAGGATCAAGGTCAAATCCAAGGCAGAATCCTCAAAATTACCAAAACCATTGACAACTAATTTATCTTCTAGTGAAATTTACTCATATCCCTTTATCAAATATAACATAATATATATTAAGGGATTAAATATTATGCCCGAACCTCCATAAAACTAATTTTATCTACTTAGTCAATTTAATAATTTTCATACTCATATAATAAACATGCATACTAGATCCAAGAGTGTATCCTAGGAATCCCCAACACACACACACACATGTAGAAATTACACAACCATGGAACCACTAGGGTCACCCCTTTAACTCTTAAGGTCAATAAAACCTCATGGTGGATAAATACTCTGTCTAAACTCACCAATGTACTACTTATAACCCATGGGAATGTTCATTTTCATGAATTAGGGCTAAAAAATAGAAATATATAATTTAGGTTGAGTAAAAGGTAAGTTGGCTTGATCAAATGTCACACATATTATAAAAACCATGAGACTTTTAGGGTTATCATAAATTCCACCTAACTTATACTCAAGGAAGTTCACTCATTGAAATTGGGTTGTTTACATGGGGTTAAATGAAAAGAATCATAAAAGTAGAAGAAAACCATGGAAATAGAGAATAACGATGTGAAACCTCTAGATAATTAAATAAATGAAGAAACGATGGAGAAAAATGATTGTCCTTACCATAATATCATCATATGGATGAATTAAATATTAAATAACTAATAATAAATGGATAATAATAACCAAGGATAGGATGAGATGGAGAGGATGATGTGCACTAGGGTTAGTCTGATGGGGGAGGAAAAAGAGGTCTTTTGGTGTTTCAAATTAATCATAGGTGAATTTTTATATTCATAAATTTTAAGAAATTAAGTAAGAAAGATTGTTTGTATGGACTATTGGCCAACCATGAGACAACCATGTAGTTCCCACTATCTAATAAACCACACTTTTCATGATTAGGTCACATGGTTAAAAAAACTATGTTCCAACCATGTGAATTACCTATGCAGTTTTTATAGGTTTTGTATTATTTTTTCTTGGGGTTTTGTATGGTTTATAGAACCATAAAATGGTCTATATCAGTTTATTGAATGGGGTGAATAGTTATCACTAACTATATTTCTTGATCTATAACTCTTATTTTCAAAGTCTTAGGCCTTGATCACTTGAAATTACTCTAAGATGATCCCCACTCCCTATAACCACACCCAAGACACATAAACCAAGAAAAGAAACAAAATTAGGGAAAAATTTTCAAGGAACACACCTCAAGAATGATTAGGTATTTAAAAAATCCCTTCCATATTACAACTCATCCTCAAGATTCCATTTTAAACATCATTGGGTCTCATCAGTAAATAACTCTAGCCATTAATCCTATATATTTGACTCTCTATCTCATGTATCTTACTGGATACATCCATGCCACCATTATACAAACATCAGAGGAACCATCCTTCCCTAAAGATCCATTTCACTATGATCAAATATATGAATTGGATTCTCCACAAAGGACACCTCTTTCTCATGATCAATATCATTATTTTCAATCACATGAGATGGATCAAGATAGTATTTTTGATGATGTGATGTCATTGAAATTATATGGGTGTGATAACCGATATTCCATTAGAACTATCCTATACACTATCTCAAATGGAACCACATACATGGGTGATAGGTTTACCTGAATTAAAATATGATAGTTTATTAGCCTTAGTGACACTCACAAAAACACCTAGTCACCCACCTCAAACTCAAGAGTTTTGATTTACCGGTCCGTATATGACCTCTTCTTACTTTGGGTAGTTGCTATCTATTTTTGGATTAGCTATATATATGATTTGAGGTATCCTTCATGAGACTCGATACAATCATCAATGACTCACCAACATCTAACCAACACATAGGCGAATGACACTATCTACCATAAAATCCTTATAAGGCTCCTTTGGTATATACTCCTGATAACAATTATTGTAGGAAAACTATATGAAGAACAAGTGGTTTTACCAATAACCACAAAAATCTAATATTCATGCTCTCAGAATGTACTCTAGAATATGAATAGTATACTCAGACTATCCATTAGTATGTGTATGATTTTAAGTACTCAAATTAACATGCGTACCATGCACTTTCAACAAGACCAAATTGAAACATGATGTAAATCGAGCATATCCATCTAATAAAATACTCTAAGGGATTCCATATAAGCACACTATCTCCTAAGAATATAACTTACCAAACTGATCCACTAAAAATTATTTCCATACCACTAGAAAATTATCCACATTAGTCAATCGATCCATGATTATCCATACTGCATCACTGCCACTATTTTTTCCTAATAATACTATTATGAAATTTTTAGTGACATTATCTCATTTCCACTCAACAATGGATAATTATGTTAGGATAAGAGCGGGCCATTGGTGATAAAATTTCACTTTTTGATAGGTGGAGCACCACATAATAAAACCCATGACATAGATCTTCATCCCAAGCCACCGGTACTACTTACACATTTCATGATACATCTTAGTTATACCTGGGTGCATGACCTACTTCAAATAATTAGATTCCATCACCAAATATTCATGAATTCCTATGGGGAATAAGACACAAATGTGGATTTTAAGAAGCTCCTTATCATCAAGGGTCCATTATGGTGGTAGATCCATACAATATATATTGTCCCCCAGGGCTAAAAAATATAGATTTAATAGTTTACGCCTCTTTATTTTGTTGCGAAGTAAAGGAACAATAAATAAAGATATATGATCTGTTCAACCCTGGTACTATTGAATATCCAAATTCATTTTTACAAAGAGTAACATTAACTACAAATCACTATTATACTCTTAAACTACCTAGTTCTGTGTCTTATGGTTCAATGAATCTACAACTACATTACCCTGTCCAAGGGTGTATGCCTACTCCAAGTCAAAAAATTGTAGATATTCGAAGAACCTTTGATGTTAATGTTTTAGTTCACATTGTGAGAAAATACAATTTAGTGTTTTTTGGTTGGTATAAATCAAAAATATCTCCCAAAAATTAATTCCTCCAACACTTCTAGGAATTCACTACTAATTCCAACTCAAGGTCATTCATAGGGTAATTCTACTCATACGACCTTAGCTACCGGGATCCATACATGACCACATGATTCTCCTAGATCAAGAATACTCCCTGATCAACCCTTAATATATAAAGACCCAAAATTATCATACATATATATAATATCTTTTGTGATAAATATTAATTACATTACATAAACACATTCCTAAGGATCATAAATGTATAATTCCTTTGGAAACATAGATCACAATCTTATTATTTACTAAAAGATCTTCAATATCTCTCCTAAATATCTTCCCACATAGTAATCTTCCTTTATATACCCTAGTTAAAATCTTTCATCATAACCTAGGGAAAGGAAACATAAGATATGGTGAGCTCGGATGCTCAGTATAGGTAAACAAGGGAGATATCAACATATCATGAGAATAAGGATATGCGAACATGAGAATTACATTTGAAAACCACACCCTACATATAATAGATCCTAAAATTGAGTATTGGCCTAAATACTGGTATTTCATAAGACACTAATAATAATGGAATCAAAGAAATCCATCCATGAGAATATAAAATTTGAATAATACATAGATTTATGTCATACACAAAAGCATAGAAAATCATTTTCTTAATAATTTGAGGATTATTTATAAGACTATCATATTTTATTAGGTTCCCTCCCCAAACCATCATAGTTTTAAAGGTTTAAACCTAAGAGTAACACAATGGAAATTGTAACAACCCCGACCCCAGTAGCTCGGAGCTGGTGCCTTACGTTTTTACTTTAGTATAGATACAAGTGTCAAATCCCAAAGTACCGATCTGTTTAAAAATTTTGGAAAATAAATTGCTTACACGATCATTACATTACAATTCAAAATCTAAACTACATCATAGATAATCTTTTGAACACCATGATTCACTTAGCTTAATAGTACATATTAGTCATAATAAACATCTTCACATCCTGGGAAAATAAAACATAAGAAATTAGTGATCTTAGATGCCCATTAAGGGTAGATAATACATCAAAAGCTATCATAAATAAGCATAAAAGTTTAAGGAAAGGTTTATAAATGAAACACAATTCTTTTAAACAAAATATTGAGCATAATATGGTAAGAATAAATCAGATAATTCCATATAAACACTCACATTGATATTCTACTAGTTGAATAATCACATGTAATATCAATAACTAATCTCATAACGAGGTAATTCATAATGCCAGACATCTGAAACATACCGTCGAGGCCTTGACCAAGACAGATAAAAATAAATGGTTAAAGCCTCGGTGAAAAACTATGTCTGAAAATAAATGGGCAAGACGTTGACAAAGTTCATATCTAGTTTGTATCATAAGACCTACATATGCATTGAGGGGCTATAACGGGCCCCATCTGTCACTTATTAAGTCCAACTCATTCCTTATACGAAAATGGTGAAACATAACCAACATAAATATTAATGTTAAAACTAGAATTCATAATGTTAATATATTAACCATAAACCATGAATGGTATCAAAATTTAACAACTATAGTAAAAAATATCATAAAAACTGAAATAAAATATAGTATATTGTATCATAATAAATCAACCTCAATTAAGCATAAAATCCAATAAAAGATGTTTACATAGATGAAAAAAATCTAAAAAAATCATTAAAAACTTATTGAATAAAATGCCCATTTTTTAATTTGAAATAATTTATTTAAAGACCTCAGAACTTTAAAAGAAAAAATTTTTGTTGGAAAAAATCTTGTATAATTGTAAAATAAGTTTTAAAATGTTAAGGCGTCATGAAAATAGTAAAATCTTATCTTTTTGTATAAGTTAAAGAAACATTCTTCTTGTACTTTGTCAAAAAAATCAAAAGAGTACCTTGTAAGGAAAAAAAAGACTCCTTTCATACCATTTTATAAAAATTAGAATATGGGTAAAAAGGTTTATAAATATTTTTAGGATAATAGTAAAAATATTTTTGAATTTGTTTTATGAAACATGGACATGGATGATAAATATTCCCCAGTAGATACTTACATATAAACAATCCCGAATAAAAATGAGATTGCAAAATTAACCCTTACCTTGTACTTTACTTTAGTTAAGGGTGTATTAAACTATGGTATAATAGTTAATTTTTTTATCAAATTATACTAGAACTATATCCATATTTATGATATCATATACAATCCTATTATACCATTTTGTAAATAATATTTCATTATTACCAATGTTTTGGCTGTTAATTGCTTCATTTTATTATGTTTTTTTGTCATGTAAGTATTGATTCTTATGAATAGGATATAATTTATTCATATATATGATGATATTAAGTTCAAAAAAATTATTTTCACCCATAATATACATTTTTATAATCATTCTTGATTGGTTAATATGGAGAATGAATCTCATCGCGTCATAGACACTGTAGGCCGTATGTACGCACAACCGATGATATAATTTCATTAATGGTAAAGTGGTAAGAAATATGATGATATATTAATTATAAATAATAAATATAATATCATATTTATTAATTATATCAATCATATTCATCATTATACCCATCTAAATAAAGTGGTGATGAAAAACAAATTACATCACAACTTGAAGGCGATAAGCCGTACATACGCACACATGGTGATATTTTTTTTAAGATGGGTAAAAGGAATAATATGGTAGTACCATAATCATAATAAAATATAATAATATATATAATAATATTATTAATATTTTATAATGGAAACAATGTGTGAAGATTAAGTAAAAGAAGAAATAACTTTAAAGGAGTCGGTAAAGACAATTACCTCTTCTTTAGTGAACCTCCTTTGGATCTCCAATTAGGGACAATAGGTTTGGTTCGTTGAGAAGAAAATAACTTCTAGTATGTGTATAGGAATGTTTATAAGGGAAATTTTAAGGGTTTTTTTGACTAAAAAGTATCAATGTGGTGTGAGGAAGTGAGGTAGGAGGTGGCTTTTTTAAGAGAGGGGAGGGGAACTCTTGGAATCCCTTAAAATATTAAATAAATAAAAATTGATTTGCAATTTAAAATATAAAAAAAGTGAATTATTTATAATATAATATTATTATTGGTATATATCCTACCAAAAAATATTTTTAGATATGTTTAGGATTTATTTTTACCCTTATCATTTGTCTTTAACCCAAAATTAATTCCTTTAAATCTTATTGTGGCAACACGTGTTTTTATTACTTTAAGTGTTAATATAGTTACTATAAAATTATAAAAGAAGACTTAATGGATCCTTGAATAAATATTTATCATTATTATAGTAATTTGGGTGAAATTTATATTTTTATGAATTTTATATCATTTAATAAAACATTATTTATTTTAAAGTATCATTTATTTAAATTTTGATATTGTCAATAATTTTATTTTTAAAAATATCATACAAAAATGATAACTTCAGAAAAAAACAATTATAATATATCAATAAAATAGATAAGTTATCTATAAAACTTTTGGATTTCATTAATTATGTCAAATTATATTTATTTTAATATTTTTAATATAATTTATTTGATATTTTCATTGATTAAAGAATTACTGCACCATTATTATGAAAACTGTTAATTAAATTATTTATTTTATGAAAATTAAAATTAAATTATCATGATGAATATAAATTTATTATAATTAAAATAAATATTTATAGTTGAATTTATCTTATGTATAACCCTATAATAAAAATGATTTTATTATTAAAAATATGAGTATGACATTTTTAACTTATCTTTAAATAAAATATAATAAATGTCATATTCGTACCCAAGTGGATTAAAAAGCTTATAATTTAGGCCTAACGTTGGTTTTGGTCTAAAAACACTTATCCAATGAAATTAGGAAAAGTGTTAGGGTAGTTTTATAATAATATAATATTATTTTTAACTTTAATTACTTGATTTACCCTTAACCGTGGTAAATAAAACACCAAAGTTACTATTAAAAAAAATGAATTTGATATTATTAGACTATAAATATCATACTTATTAAAACTGAATATATCTATTTTTCCAAATTCAATTCATAGAAGTGGCTAAATTAAGTTTAACATTAATCCCATAGATGTGGCGAGAAAACGGGTAAAAGATTTGTTTTTAATAAATTTTTATATATAATTTTAATAAAAAATGATTCCAATGAACTAAAAACACAATATATCTAATATGATTTTAAAAATAAATTTGAAATAATTTTAAATGGAAAATCAGATTTTTAACTACAAAGGTGTATTTTTCACTATTCATCAAAAATGAAATTTCTCATAAAAATACCAAAAATTCACCATATGATAAATTTGAAACTACTAATTCAAATAAGAAGATTATTTTGTCATATAAAAATTTTAAAAGTGTTAAAAATTATAATTAAAATGGGTTCACAATTAAAATGAGGTAAAATTACCATTTTTGAAAAATAATTCTTTTATGAAAAAAATTGTATTTGTTATTATATCATGTCTAGAAAATATATAAGATGAATGTTAAAAATTTATGGAATATATATAAATTACTATTAATTACGTCTATTTTAATAGCTAGGTTATATTATTTTAAATAATAATATTTTAATAATATACTCCTGTTTGGTAAGACTTAGTCTTGCGTATAACACAAGCTATTAAAGAAAGTCGCTCCCAAATGTAATATAAGCTAACTTAGTGTTGCATGAATTATAATCTATATAATATATTAAATTTATTTAAAAAGAAAAATATTGTAAATTATTGGGGTGTTACATTCTCCCCATCTTAATTAAATAGCGTCCTCCAAATTTAAAATTGATCTCAGTAATCAAGAGCTTTATATTTGAAAATACTCTTATTGATAAACCCTCATCATAAATAGGGTTAATAGAACATATTCTTAATAAGTAAGAAACAGAAATTTAGAGATCACCAAAAAACCAAACTTTCTAATAGGATAACATTAGTGGAAAGTAGAGATAATTATATTGCAGAAACATGTCAATATTTATAGGGATGATTGAGGTCATCAATCACAAACATGTGAATGATCAATGGAGAATTTAGGGCCTAAAATCCATAAATCTATTAGCATTTTTAGATCCTTTTCCTAGAGTTGAGTAATTTCTTCACTCTATAATAATGTAAGGAAAATATAATTACTTTATTCATTTATGTAAACACAATCTTATCCTTTAGTTATGCCTCTATCTATTTTCACTTTATTTCATACACCTGAAGATGGATATTAAAGATTAATTTTTATACTTAGCATAAGGTCTATAAGTATTTTCTTCATCCTCAAAATATTTACTCAAATCGAAATGGTTAGGACATAGTATCCATTATATCATACTTTAACCTTAAATAATAATATCCAATTTTCAACTTAATCCATTCCAACCGTGAGAATAATGCAAAATAAATGTTTCCAAAATAATAAGGAAGGTCACTAAATATAAAAAATAAATTTAACACCTTATTTTCCCCAAACAACATAAAACATATATTTTTGTCACATAACAAATATATAAATACCATTTTCACATTTAAAACCATAATGATAACATGAATTCATACAAATCCATAAAGAAGTAGTACTGTAAAAAAATCCTTAAATGATTCTTAAAACTATAGTTCTTGAATCCAAAAAACAAAAATACACTAATTATTCCACTTTGATTATAGTAACAACATAATCGTGAACTTGATCCATTTTCTTTTTTTGAGCTATATTTATATGATGATTAGGACATTCATGTGCATAGTGTACTAGATCCTTACAAACATAGAACTACACATTACTAGATTCTTTCTTTCCTTTACAATTACGAGCCTGGTGAACTTTCTCTCCACACATGTAACAAACTCCCATTCCCTTTAGGGAAGTACTAGGGTGTTTCTTCTCAAAGTTATCATATGTGGGAAAATCCTTCTTTCATTTTCCCTTTTTTCATCTCTTGATCCACCATTCTCTTATTATCTTTCTTTCCCTTAAAGTCATAATACTTAGATAATTTTTCTCTATCTTGATAGCACACAAGAATATATCTTCATATGATGATAATGTTTGGGAAAGCAATTAATTTCGGAGGAATGGATTTAACCCATCAAAGAAACAATCAATCTTAATCCTTCGGTTATATATGTATTCCATAGCATGAATTTATAACCTTATAAAGTTGGATTCATATTGAGAAACATTATTGTCCTCCTTTTGCCTAAGGCTCATAAAGTGCCTCCCCATATCCGCTCTCTATTCATGAGAAAAATATTTTTCTAAGAAAAGTTCCTTAAAATAAATACATTACATGTTTTCTATTTCTTAATCCCCCTTAGTATTTTAAATCTATGACCACTATTGATCTGCATCTCTTGTGATATGATAAACTTCTATGAAAACCTTCTCTCTTTCATTTTTTCCCAAATCAAGAAATATATTCTCTAAAGAACATATTCATTATTAATCTTTAAATGTATTTGTAGTCCCATTGAATGTTTGTGGTTTTTGTTTCATTAAGTGATCTAAAATTAATCCTCTATGTTGTGGATTAGGGTTCTCCATATAGTTAAGGTTATTATTCATAATCTAAGCCAGCTATCCCAGTATAGTTATAAGTTGTTTAGAACCTAGTGTTTCTCTAACTCCAACATAATTATATTGCATCAGAGATAAATAATTAAATGGATTATGTGTGTTGATAAAATTTCCATTCCTTCAACTAGGATCCATTTCTAAACAATGGAATAAACTATATTAGGTTATGTATTAGAATGAATAATTTCAAAATAGTAAAATACTTAATATAAATAAATAAATTTATGTATATATAATCTCATAATCAAAATTATGGTTTCTTTGGGGACATATTTAATTTTAGATCCTTCACAATGTTTTATATAGAAAATGTGAATTATCCTAAGCATATCCCCGAGGAGTGTCAAACTAGGTGCATAGTAAGTCCTATCATCATATACCAGGTTACCCCGAGTTAGGCCCGAGACACCTTGTTAAAGTTGTTACCCCTTGGTACATCTGTACCAAAACCACATCCACTTGTAGTATCCAAATAAAAATGTATTTCCAGGAATACACATAATCTATACATCACCAAATTCGACGATATTCTTCTATACTTATCCTCAAAGTATATCTTAGGGTTATGTTCCCAAATCTATGTTTTCTAAATCCAGTTTTAAAGGTTTATTCTAATGTCTATCTGATACCAAATGTAACAACCACAACCACAATAGCTGAATCCGGTGCCTTACTTTATTACTTTGGAATATATATAAGTGTCTAATCCAAAAGGACCGATCCATTTTGGAAAATAGATTACATAG
This sequence comes from Viscum album, assembly GCA_963277665.1. Classification (NCBI taxonomy): domain Eukaryota; kingdom Viridiplantae; phylum Streptophyta; class Magnoliopsida; order Santalales; family Viscaceae; genus Viscum; species Viscum album. The sequence continues at coordinate 1,854,231,676 of OY728128.1, forward strand.
ATAATACTTATATTATAATTCAAAATATAAACTAAAACATAGATAATCCTTTAAACACTCTGATTCTCCAAGATTAACCCTGTATATTAGTTATATTAAACATATTTTCATCCTGGGAAAATAAAAAATAAGAAAGAGGTGAGCTCAGATGCTCAGTAATGGTAAATAATACAGTAGAAGATACCATAAATAAGCACAAACTTTTAAGGTAGGGTGTATAACTGAAACCCAAGCCTTTTTAAACATAATCTTGAGCATAATATGGAAATAATAAATAAAATAATTCTACATAAACATTCACATAGATATTATACTAGTCAAATAATTACATGTAATATCAATAAATAATCTTATAATGGGGGAATGCATAATTCTGGACATCTGGAATATACCGTTGAGGCCTCGACCAAGACATATGAAAATAAATGCTTAAGGCCTTAGTCAAAAAACTTTTTTGAAAATAAATGGGAAATGTCTCATCCAATTCATTATCTGGTTTGTCTCGGGATACCTACCAAAGCATCGTGGGTCTATAGCGGGCCCTGACTGTCACTTACATAGTCTGATGTATTCCTCATTTTAAAAGGGTGAAACATAACCCACAAAAACATTCATATTAAAACTAACATACGAAATGTTAATACATTAACCATAAACCATGAATGGTATCAAAATAGATCATCCACAATCAAACGTATCACAATCCATTAAATACTATATAATAGATTATATCATAACAAATCAAACTTAATTAAGAATAAAATCAAAGAAATGATATTGAAATATATGAAAATAAGTTAATAAAACCATTAATTTATTTTTGAGAGAAATACCCCTTTTTTACTTGGACATAATTTATTTAAAGACATAGAAATTTTAAAAGAAAAAATTTTTGTTAGAAATAATCTTGTAAAATTATAAAATAATATTCAAGATGTTAAGGAATCATGATAGAAAAAAATCCTCTAATTCCATATAAGGTAAAGAAAATATTCTTCTTGTACTTTGCTGAAAAAGTTAAAAGAGTACCTCATAAGGAAAATAACAAAAAGTTTCCATTTAAACCATTTTATAAAAATTTAAACATGGGTAAAAATTTATTTAAATATTTATATGATAATAGTAAAAATATTTTGGAAAACATTTTTATGAAACATGGATATTCATGATAAATATTTCCTTGTAGATACTTACGTATAAACAATCCCGAATAAAAATGAGATTGCGGAATTAACCCTTACCATATAATTTCCTTAAGGATGCGTTAAAATCCTTTATAATGGTTAAAATATGTTATTAAATTATACTAGAAATATATCCATATTTTTTATATCACATAATATCCTCTTATTTCATTTTTTTAATAATATTTCATTATTACCATTGTTTCGAGTCTTAACTGCTTCATTTTCTTATGTTTCTTTTGTCATATAAGTATACTTTATTATGAATGTGATATATTTTATTCATATACATAGTTATATTGAGTTCATAAATATTATATTCACTCATAATATACATTTTTATAATCATTCTTGAATGGTAAACATTGATAATGAATCTAATCGCGTCGTGGAGATGGTAAATCGTACGTACGCATGAGCGACGATATCATTCCCTTAATGGTAAAGTGGTAAGGAATTATATGGTATATTAAATATAAATAATCAATTTGATTCCATATTTATTATTTATATCCATTATATTCATCATTACACCCATTCAAATAAATTGGTGATGAAAAACAAATTACAACACAACATGGAGACAATAAGTCGTACATACACACACATGGTGGTATTGTTTTTTGTAAGATGGATAAAAAGAGGAATATGGTTATAACATAATAATAATAAAATCTAATAATATATAAAATACTGTTTTTATTATTTTATAATGGAAACAACTTATGACGATTAAGTAGAAGAAAAAATAACTTTGAAGGAGTTGGTAAAGATGATTTCCACTTTTTCAGGGAACCTCATTTGGTTCTCTTATTAGGGAGACTAGGGTTGGTATTTTAAGAAGACAAGAACCTCTATTAAGTTTATAGGGAAGTTTATAAGGGAAAAAGGTATGGTTTTTTTGGAAATAAGTCTCAATGTGGTGTGAGGAAGTGAGGGACGATGTTCCTTTTTATAAAAGAGGAGAGGGCCTCTATTGGAATCTCTTAAAATATTAAATTTATATAAATTGATTTTCAATTTAAAATAGATAAAAAGTAAATTATTTAGAAAATAATATTAGGATTGGTATAAATACTATCAAACAATAATTTTTAGACAGGTTTATGATATATTTTTATCCTTATCATTTGGATTTAACCCTAAGTTAATTTCTTTAACTCATACCATGGAAACATGTGTTTTTATTACTTACGGGTTAATATAGTTACGATAAAATTAAAAATGAACCCAAAATGGATAATTTATAAAATATTTATAATTATTATAGTTATTTGGTTGAGATTAATCTTTTTATAAATTTTATATCATTTAATAAAATAGTATTTATTTTAAAGTATCAATTATGTCAATTTTGATACTATTCATTATTTATATTTTTAAAAATATCATAAAAACCTGATAACCTCAAAGAAAATTATTATATATCAATAAAATGTATAAGTTACCTATAAATTTTTTTATGTCATTAATTGTGTAAAATTTTATTTATTTTAATATTTTTAATATCACTTATTTTATATTTCCATTGATTAAACAGTTATTGCATCATTATTATACAAGAATTTAATTAAATTATTTATTCTCTAAAAATTAAAATTAAATTATCATAATGAATATTAATTTATTATATTTAAAATTAGTATTTATAATCAAATTTATATTATATATAACTCTATATGAAAAATGATTTTGTTACTAAAAATATGAGTATGATATTTTAACTTATCTTTAAAGAAAATACAATAGATGTCATATTCTTACCCAAGTGGCTTAAAAAGATTATAAGTTTAGAGTAAGGTTTAATTTTTTCTAAACCCACTTATATAATGAAATTAGGATAATTTTTTGGGTAGTTTCATAATATTATAATTTTATTTTTACATTTAATTTCTCAATTTACCCGTAATTGTGGAAAATAAAATACTAAAGTCACTATTCACAAAAAATTAAGTTGATCCTATTAGAATATAAATATCATACTGATTACAATATTTTATATACATTTTTACAAATTCAATCCACAGAAGTGGATAAATTAAGTTTCACACTAATCCCATAGATGTGACGAGAAGGCTGGTAAAAGAGACGTTGAAAAGTTCAATAAGTTTTTATATCTAATTTTAATATAAAAATAATTCCAATTACCTAAATTAGATTAATATATGGATTCTAAATATATTTTGACTTTAAAAATATATTTAAAATAATTTTAAACAAAAAGTTAGTTTTTTAACTATAATGTAGTATTTTTCACTATTCATCAAAAAATGAAACTTCTCAAAAAAAAAACAAACATTAACCCTATGATAATTTTTAAATTCCTAATTCAAATAAGAATATTATTTTGTCATATAAATTTTTTAAAATTTTAAAAAATTATATTTAAAATGAGATCTCCATTAAATGGTGGTAAAATTTCCATTTTTGAAAAATACTTTTTTTACGTGAAAAATTGGATTTGTTCTTAAATAATTTATAGAAAACATATAAGATAAATGTTAAAATTATATAGAATATATATAAATTACTATTAATTCCTGATTTTTTAATGATTAGGTTATATTATATTAAATAGTAGTGTTTTAATAATATACTCTTGTTTGGTAAAACTCAGTCTTGTGTATAATGAAAGCTATCAAAGAAAGTGTCACTTTTATGTAATACAAGCTAACTCAATGTTTAATGCATTAAAAGCTATAAAATATATTAAATTTATTTAAAAATAAAAATATTTTAAATTCTTGGGGTGTAATAGAGAGAGTCCCTTACTAAACTAGGTTCACTCCCCATTCCTGTCCTATTTATCTCTTGAGATATCAATATTTACCCAATGAATTATAGGTAAATATAGGTCCCAACTATCACATAATGAAAATAATACACACATGAACCACACAATCATAAAAATCAATCATATAAAAACCGATGTAAATAAATGGATTTCATAAACATTTTTTCATAAAATAACCTGTGGAAAAGAAAAAAATTCCACAATCATTTAAACATTTCATCATATCATAACCCACAAAAAAACCAGGTTTCATAAGTATTTTATTGTGGTATAACCCATTGAAGAGAAATGAGTTTCATAAAAATATTGTTATCATAAAAACAAACCATTTATAAAAATTATAAGAATGGTATCCTTGGATCATATGTCCATTAAAGAATAAGTAACATCAAAGGATGTCATATTAGATGGAAAAATATTTTAAAATATCACTTGGAACATTTATAGAGGAAAAAAGACTTTCAACATTGAAAATATTTTTTTAAATCATAAAACATTTAAAAAATATTTTTTTTAAAATAAACATTGAAAAATTATAAATGAATATTCAAGGTAAATAATGGCCATGATGGTGGAAAATACTATTCATTACATACATGTAAAAACAATGGATCCTTTAAAATTTTTCATAAAAGTCAAACAAACCTTGTTTTAAAAATGATATGATGATTAATTATTTTTTTTAGAAAAATAAAAAATGGGTAAAAAATTAATTAATAAAAATTATTTAAAATATTTTTATTTTTTATTTTTTTAGAAAACATGGATTTTGATGAAAAATGATTTTTGACTAAAGAGAGAAATAAAGTTAGATTTTCCTAAAAAATGTCATCAATCATTTTTAGTAGCAAAGAGTGGAAAAATATTACTATTAAATAAAAAATTTCATTAATAACCATAGGATAAGAAAGTAGATTGATTTTAATAATGGAATATCAAACAATTTTTCCAAGGGATACTTACATAAAAAAAATCATGAATAATGATGAGATTATAAAATAAAACCTTACCATTTTGGAAACTTCTAAATCGTAAGCCCCATGAAAAAATAAATTTAAATGAAATTGAAAATATCATAAAAATAAATAAATTCATGGTATTATATGTCAAAGTGTCTGTATATACACCTCATAAAAAATATAGGCGTATAATATAACATATGTCTCAAAAAAGAAAAATTGAGACAAAACTCCCTTTCTTATTGGTAACTTTGAAACCTTTAAACAAATGAATGGGCGATAATAAAATTAATATTGAAATAACTATAATTTTCAGGATAATAATCATAAAATAAATTCATGGGCAGTAAATATAACACATAAAATTAAGAGGTGGTCAATAGGGCATGTGTCTCACATAAGTAAAAAGTGAGACAAAAACCCCTTACGAATTTCGTATCTTTTGAACCATCGACCTTGTGAAATAGAGATCCTAAAATGGATATGTAAATCCCCATAATTTTCTTGAATATAAATATAAAATACATTCATGGAAATTATATACACCCCATATAAAAAAGTAATGAATATGACACGTATCTCATGAATATAAAACCGAGATGAAAAATCTCTGACCATAAGTCTCACCATCCTTCATACACATTGGAACCTACTGTATAATATATATATAAGTTTAATATAATTTTATTATAGAAACATACATACATATAAATATAAATATATATATATATATTATACCATATATTATTTATTAAGGACCTTTTATTACTCATTTATTCACAATTCCATGTTAAAGTCACTTTTCAGGAAAAAACTACTTTGTTTTTCGCGTATGTTTTGATTTATTATTTTTTTGGCCCTTTAATTTTGTCATGGTTTCATAATATAAATAATATTAACCATAATATAAATTTCATATATATTAAGTATATATTTATTTGGAATAATCTATAAATGTTAGAGGTAGAAAATGAAATACACTATTCATCGAGACTGTAGGTCGTACGTATGCATGAACAATGTTTCCATTTTATCTAAAAATTGAAATAAATAAATGTAAATAATATTTTAACATTATATAATATTTTTTTATATCATATTTATCAAATATTTACATTAAAACCATCCTTATTAAATTCCATATAAAGCGTGAATGAATCACATCACTTTGTGTGGCGGTGGTCCGCCGTACACACGAGGGACATTATCATATTCCCATAGAATAGAAATTAAGGAGGTATATGTGAAATAATAATTCCATAAGTGTAATAAAATCATAAATATCATATATAAACATTTAATCCATCATTATATCTAGTCATGAGAGGTGGTGATGGAAAAAGAATAACATCAGTTCATGAGATGGTAGTTCGTCATACCCACAAATGATGATTTCATATACCATTTGATAGAAGAGGAGAATGATTTAGGTTATGTAATTATCATAATAAAATATTATTATATTTAATATACTAGTTTTATTATATAAAAAATGTTTTAATAAGAATTTATAGTGGTGGAAGAAGAAATAAAATAAAACTCTTAGTTAAGGACTTTACCTCTTCTTCAGTAAACTTATTTTGGTTTTCCCCAAAAGGATTATTAAGTTATATTTATAAAAAAAATATGGATTTTAGGATGGAATTATGTAAATAAGTAATTTATTTGGGTATTTATTTTATGAAATAATTTGTTTTGGATGTGTGAAGTGGAGAGGAGAGGGGTGGCCTTTTAAAAGTGAGGTGAGTGACACAATTGTTATTTTTGAAATGAAAAAGGTGTACCCAAGTTTTTATCTTAAAAAAAGTATTAAAAATGAACCATTATAGATAATAAAATATATTATTCATAAATATTCATATTAAATGGTGTTGGAAAAGTTTTATTTTATTTTTAACCATTGTTTTTTTAGTTTAACTTCTTGGTATACCCATTTTACGTTAATTGTTTTAAATAATTTTTACTGTTTTTAATATTAATTTAGGTAAAAAATTATGTCGAGATTATTAGATAATATAAATTATTCTTATTGAAAATATGGAACCAATTTTTAAAAATTCATCTTACATAAGTGAATAATTTAATTTAAAATTAAACCTTTAGACGTGAAGAAAAAGTAGTTTTCCAAAAAGAAAATTTTCAGAAGATTAAAAGGTTTATATATAAAAATGAATAATTCAATTGATTCCAATAAACCAAATTGGATTATTATATATATAATTGAAATAATTTTAATTTTAAAACCATCTGAAAATAATTTTTATGTTTTTAAATTCTTTAAAAGTAAATACAATTCATAATAAAAAGAACTATTTTTCACCATTCATCAAAAAATTTATCATTTCAGAAAAGTATAAAAAATTCATTTCAATAAGAGATACATGGAACACATTATCACTATGATCCAGAATCTCTACCATATTATCCTATTAATAAATATGTTTCTCTAGTTGTATGACCTATGAGTTCAGTATATGTGAAGGATCTGGTATGTACTTCCTCAAAAGAGATACATGGAACAAATTATTGACTTGAGGGAGGTTCTATGGAAGAACCAAATGATAAGATAATATCCTGGTACTATCAATAATTTCAAAGGGACTGATATATCTTGGGTTTAGTTTTTCATTCTTTCTTCAATAGAGAAATTCATAGAAACACCTTCTTTCCAAATTAAAATTATATATCTTATTGATGATTGTATATATAACATTTCTGTCAACTTTGTACTACCCTTGCATGTTGCTGAGTGGATCTAACCTTCTCTATAATTTCATCAGCTGGCATAGGTCCTAATAGTTTTATTTCTGCAACTTCATTCCAATAAATTGGAGTTCTATACCTCTCTTCATAAATATATTCATAAAGATCCAAATTAATTCTTTAGTGAAATATATTGTTTTTATAAAACACAAATAGGGTAAGGTGTTGATCCCCACTACATTTGAAAACCAGAGAATAAGATCTTAGAATATACTCTAGGTTTTGAATTGTTATCTCAGAATAACCATCTATCTAAGGATGTTACATAATGTTGAAACTTAACTCTATATCCAGAGTTTTAAAAAGACTTTTCCAAAAACATTGAGTTAAACTTTGGATCCCAATAAGATACAATTGAATGTGGTACTCCATGAAACCTTACCAATTATTATATATTATAGTAAGTGGATCCATATAGAAATATTCTTTGATATCAATAAAGTGTGATATATTCATAAGATGATTGAATACAACCCATAATTATCTCAATATCAAAGATAAGATAAACCCTAAAGGTTACCAATAAATTTAATCATGTTTCCACAAAGTTTAAAGGCATTCCTCTAAAAGAATTTTTCCATGAAAACATATAAAAAATAAAATGGGTTTTTTCCATTAATATATCTTAAAATATCCTTAGTCTTAATAAACTACCATCATGTAAATCCTAAAATGGGGTGTCAATGATTTTGAAATTATGATCAACCTTAAACTCATGAACCAATGATGGTATTTATAACTCTTAATTCAATCTTACATGGAGAAATTTATAATTCCAAATATTAATTCACATTTAATTCCTTATATAATCTCTTATCTTATACAAAAACATTTTCATTGAAATATTGGGTTCATCCTTGTACTAATAGAATATCAAATATGATTCCACTAATCTAAAATACATATAGAGGGACATAATCAATGATGAAAATCACATGAAATTTTTCCAGTAGATGAACACTAATATTTTCATAGGGCCCATTGATACCAAATTAAACACAAAATTCCCAACTAAGGAGGGGAGGATAATGTTCCCTAATCATAATGATTCACCTCATCCATTTTAATTTCATAATAATTCTATTTATTCTTTGTATTTAGAGGTTGTTGTGTCTTATTATCCACATTATCCTTTGTATTAGGGAATTTATTTTTATAATTCCCAAACTCCTTGTACATGAAACACTAGAGTGTGGGTGGTGAATTCTATTGTTCTATCTCTCTATTTATTTCATTTTTTGTCCTCTTAACATCACTTATACTTTATTTTTCTGAATGGATAGGCTTGAAAAACTTGTAACATCCTCTTATTCCTATCACATGTTCACCCGAGTGCTTCTTACAACATTTCTGACATTTAGGTGACTAAAAGTTATTTCCACCATGTGATTTATTCAAGTTATCATGAGACTAAATCTTATTTTTATTATCAATACCATGGGAATGGTTAGAATATATAATTTTAATTTCTACCTTAATTACAAATTAAATGAATTATTTTTAGCTACTAAACTCAATTATATCCAATGAATTTTGATGACTTGGTCTTAAGACATCAAATAATCGATCAATTTTTATTTTTGGAATGATGATTAAACTAGAATCATACCATGAAAGTCTTATAAAATTAGATCATCCCATTCTCTAAATTCTCAATACTTCTTTATAGAATACAAGGGAAGTAATTATTAAAAAAAATATTCTTAAACTAATTCCATTACAGGGATTCAATTAACTACTCTTGAATTTTATTCTTAGTAAGGTCCCACTATTGATATTCTTTTCCTTCCAAATGATATACAATGAAAATGATGGATCCGAACACCGAATAATAGAAAATATATTTTCAATGGTATAGATCCATTACTCAGTGTCTATTGGATTTGTGGACCCAGTAAAAGAGGGTAAAAATTTCCTTATAAAGAACTCAACAAAATTTTGTTCCGTTCTTTTCTGGTTTGAAAGCTCAGCATGATTCATTGCTTAAGAAAGTTGTGTTAGCATAAAAATGAGGTTCTTTATTCCTACTACCATAAAAATTGGTTGCTCAGGAGTAAAATAATTTAATTTTCCATTGAAATTAGCATTGACATGATTTGTTTGGGTAATATTCATTGAATAAAATAATAAATCATAGTGTAATAAACACTAATCATAGTGTAAAACCATATAATCATTAAAAATATTTTAAAGGATGTCTAAATCATGACACATTCTTAAAAAAATATGAAACATTATTCTTAACCCAGGTCATTAATAGTCATTATTCAAATCCTTCAGGATGGTTTTAAAAGAGTTTTTGAATTCCAAAATCATATCCCTTTGTAGTGTCAAATCAAGTGAATACCAAGGCCCATTTTCATGCACTTGGTGATGATTGAGTCCAGATCAATGTACCCTTCTCAGAGTTGTTACCCCTAGGTACCTCTGTTCTAGATCCACATCCACATGTAACATCTAGATAGAAATATAATTTCTTAGAAACCATTCACTCTACCCTTTACCAAAATTTTAAGACATTTTCCTATATTTTGACTCATCCTTAAACTTGTCCTTAGGCATATCCCTAGATATATCCTTAGAAATTTCCTTAAGGATCTCACTAATGTTTTCTCATTTTAGTTTCCAAGTGTTAGCTAAACCTATCCCCTAATTATGACTATAAATAACCTAAAATTATCATACATAAATATTACATCTTTTTAGATGAATTTTCATTACATTACACAAACACACACTTGGAGATCGTAAAGGTATAGTGCCTTTAGAAACTTGGTACACAATATCTTTATTTTATGAAATATCTTCAATATCTCTAATAAATATCTTACCACATAGTATTATTATTAGATATAATATAATTAAAACCTTCATTCATAACCTGGGAAAAAAACATAAGAAAGGGTGATCTTAGATGCTCAGTAAGGACAAATAAGGGAGATATTAACATATCATGAGCATAAGTGTATGAGAACAAGAGAGTAATATTTTAAAACTATACCCTGTATATAATAGATAAAAAACTTGAGTCATGTCATAAATCATGGTAGTTCATAAGACATGAATCATAATGGAATCATGAAACATGATCCATGAGAACATAACATTGGAATAATACATAGATTTGTGGCATACACATACGCATTGAAAATTATTTCCTTAGTATTTCAAGGATCATTTCCAAGACTAACATAGTAGATTGGGTTCAATACCAAAACCATCATAGTAGTAAAGGTTCACTCCCAAATAATATCATAGTGGATATAATCACTTACATAGATAGGTTTACTTCCCATTCATGTGATTCTTATCTCATGAGTTATTAATCATTAACCAATATGATAGATAGAGATATAGGTTCCACCCATGATATAATAAAAATCACAAATATGTGTGCCAAAATATTATAAAAAATTCATCATATCAGAACCCATAAAAATAAATGGGTTTCATAAACATTTTATCATATCAAAACTTGCGAAAAAAACACATTTCATAATCATTTCATCATTTCACTATAACATAACCCATATAAAAAGAAGTGGGTTTCATAATCATTTTATCATGGTGTAAACCATGGAAGAGAAATGTGTTTCATAAAAATATTGTCATAATATATATAAACCATTCAGAGAAATAATAATAATATTATCCTTGGATCATATACCCAGTAAATCATTAGTAACATAAAAGGTTTTCATCTTATATGGAAAATGATTTTTAAAGATCACTTGGAACATTTATAGAGGAAAACCACCTTTCCACATTAAAAGAATTTATTAATACATAAAACATTTAAAAATAGCCTTATTTAAAAATAAACTTTGAAAACATATAAATTAATTTTCAAATAAAATAATGTTCATGATGGTGGAAAATACTATTCATGGAGCACACATTAAAACAAATATTCCTTTTACATTTTTGGTAAAAGTTAAATGGGATTTTTTTAAAAAATAACATGATGATTACATTTAAAATTTTATATAAAAATAAAAAATGGGTAAAAATTAATTTAATAAATCATTATTTAAACTCATTGAAACATTTTTGAAAACATTTTTAGAAAACATGGATTTTTATGAAAAAGGATTTTCGGCTGAAGAGAAAAATAAAGTTAGATTTTCTTAAAAACATTTTCTCAATCATTTTAAGAACCAAAGAGTATAAAAAGGGAACTATTACTTGAAAAAGTTTATGAATAACCATATGAGAAGAAAGTATATTTATTTTAAGATATAAATATCATATAATTTCTTTAAGTGAGACCTATAAGAAAACAATCCCAAATAATTATGAGATTGTAAAATAAACCCTTACCACTTTGGTAACTTCTAAATCATAATACCCATGAAAGAATAACATTATATGAAAATTTAAATAACATTAGAATAAATAAATTCATTATATTAAAAGTAAAATGGTCTATATATACACCTAAAAAATATGATAGGTTTATAACAGAAGATATATCTCAAAGAAGGATAATTGAGAAAAAAATACCTTACTGCATTGGTATCATTGATACTATAAACTACATAAAATATAGATACTAAAATGGATATTTAAGTCTCAATATTTTAATTATAATAATCATAAAATAAATTCATGGGTAGTATATACACTACATAAAAAAATAAGTGGTGAATATGGCATGTGTCTCACAGAAGTAAAAAGTGAGATAGAAGTCCCTTAACACTTTCATATATTTTGAACCATAAACCTCATGAAAGAGAGATCATAAAATGGATATGTAAACCACATAATTTTTATTAATATAAATATAAATTACATTCATTGGAATTATATACACCATATATAGGAAATAAGGGGTGAATATGACCTGTATCCCACAGATATAGATGTGAGAGGAAAAATCCATTACCATAAGTCTCAACATATTTCATACACATTCAAACATAATGTATAATAAGATTATTATAAATTTATTACATAAAAATATTTATATATATCATAACATATATGATTTACCTATGATATTTTATTTCTTTTTTATTAATAATTCCACATTGAAGTTATATTTCAGGAAATAAATACTTTGTTTTTCATGTATGTTTTGATTTATTATTTTTTTGGTCCTCTTAATTTGATCATGGTTACATAATATCCATAATTTTAACCATGATATAAATGTTATATAAATTTTAGTTATATATCTATTTAGATTAATCTATAAAATTTAGAGCTAGAAAATTAAATACACCTTTCATAGAGACAATAGGCTATATGCACACATGAACATTATTTTCATTTTCTTGACAGATTGAGAAAAGTAAATGTAAATAATATATTACCATTATAAAATAATTTTTGTTTCATATATATCATATATTTTCATTAAAACCATCCTTATTACCTTCCATGTAAAGCATTAATTAATCACATCTCTTCACGAGATAGTAGTTTTCCGTACACATGAGTGACATTATCATATTCCAAAAGAATGGAAATTAAGGAGGTATATGTGATAAAATAATTAGATAAGTATAATAATATCATATATATAATATATAAACATTAAATCTATCATTATATCTGACCTTGATAGGTGGTGGTGGAAAACTAATAACATCTGTTCGCAAGGCGGTAGTCCGTTGTACTCATGAGTAATGATTTCATGTTCTATTTGATGGATAAGAATAATGATTTAGGTTATGAAATTAAATTAATAAAATTTTAATATAATTAATATAATTATTCAATTATATCATCATGGTTTAATAATAATTTATGTATGTGGAGGAAGAAATAAAATAAATGCTCGATTAGGGACGTTTCCTCTTCTTCAAACAACTTCTTTTGGTTTACACAAAAAAGATCATTAGGTTTGATTTATGAAAAATTTATGGCTTATAGGATGAGATTAAGAAATTAAGGAATTTATTTGGTTAGTTTTTTTCCAGAACAATGGGGTTTGAAAGTGTGAAGAGAAGAAGAGATGGGATGACTTTTTATTAGTGAGGTGAGTGGACAACTTGTACCTTTTGAAAAGAAAACGATGAACCCATGTTTTTATTATGAAAAAGGATAAAAATGGATCATTACCAATAATATAAGATATAATTTTTAATATGGCTATAAAATAAGTTTTTGAAAAGTTTTGGGACCTTTTTAACCCTTATCTTTTTTGTTTAACACCTTGGTAATCCCATTTTTACCTTAACCGTGGTAAATAATTTTTACTATTATTCAATATTTTTTTTGGTCAAAAATTAAGTTGAAATTATTAGATGATACAAATTATTCTAATAAAAAATATGTTATCCATTTTTTTAAATTTAAATCACATAATTTAAAAAATCTAATTTAAAATTAAACATGTAGGGGTGATGAAAAAGTGGTATTCTAAAGAGAGGTTTTTCAAAAGCTTAAGAAGTGTTTATATAAAAATTAAATATGAAATTGATTACAATGTAATAAATAAAATTAACATAAATAAAATTAAAATAATTTTAATTTTAAAACCATATTAAAATAATTTTTAAGTTTTAAAATACTATAAAAGAAATGAAAATTCTTAACAAAAATGAGTATTTTTAACTATTCATTGATAATATATCTTTTAAAAAAAGTATTGAAAATTAAATTCAAGATAATTTTGACAAGTTAATTTAAAAAATAAATTTTATTTTTTAAAATAAATTTTATAATTGTTTCAAAAATTAATTTTAAAATAAGTGTGCAAAAATATGATTTTTTAGAAAAATAATGTTTTAAGTATAAAATTGGATTTATTATTATCTATTCTGTAAAAAAATTGTAATATGAATTTAACTTTTTTTATTGAATATATAATATATAAATTTTAATAAAATAATTGGATATAAGTTATTTTTTAATTTATTGTGGTAAACGCATTTGTGTGAATAAAATTTATTTTTAGAAAAATATTTCCTTATATTTTTAAATGGGTTTTAATTTTATTTATAATTAATTTATCACCAAATAATTCATTATATATAAATGTGTAAACCATATATTTTATTAATTTCGTTAATCCTATTCATACCAACCATTCCAACAGCTAGGTGATGACTATCTTATTAAATAATCATATTTTAATGGTATGTTGTGTTTTGTTAAAAGTTATTGTTTCATGTAACACAAGATAAAATCGATGATACACATAACATAAAATATTGAAAATATTAAATTTATTTGGAAAAAATATTCTACAACATCTCTGAGGTTTACTGAATGTGTTATAATATATGGTATAATCCCTACCCAACTAAGGTAAGGTTATGATCAAGACTATAGTCAACCTCCACTTTAACTCCTAAAAAGTTCCCTCATAGGTGTTAGACCTTATAAAATTCACTCCATTTGTAGTTAGGACTATTATCAACACTTATAAACTAGATAATCCCTATAATTGTTTTTTATAATAACCCTCTATGTGTGTTTTTAAGAAACTTTCTTGGGCCACCACCAAGAAAGAACTTAATTAACCTTATTGTGGTTTAAATACACTCCCACATTAGATATAATATACCCTAATAATTATAACTAATTGATCAAAATACCACTCTTATAGAGATTTCCATAAAGCTGATGATCCCTATGTGTGTCTTAGACTATCTCCAGGTGTCATGTGCTCCCCTCCTAAACTTGGAATATACAAGAATTTAATCAATAAAAAAACCATAAAGGCATCCAGATACAGGTGGAAGAATCAATTTATGATGTCAATAAATAATTATGGAACATTATTAGTCCAAATCATATCACCAAATACTCACAAAAACTGTAAATACTTCTAAAGGTAGTATGTGGTACATCAAATTGTCTCACACTAAATTAGGGATATTATGATATCAAGTAAACATTAGAGAAGAATCAAGTGCCCCTAAACTAATAAAAAAAGTCTTCAATAAAGGGAAGTGGATAAATGTTTTTATATATAATATAATTTATCTTTTTATAATTGATGAAAAACCTCAGGTAACCATTCAATTTCTTGGAAAAAAGGGCTAGAGAACCCCAAAGAGGATTGATTAGCCATATAAAACCTTTATCCTCCATATCCTTAAACTAAACCTTATGTTTAAATAGATATATATTATCCATCATATTGGGAACAAATGGAATATACTATATTCCCAGTATGTACTGAATGGAAAACTTCACTTCCCTATTGGGTAGAAAGATCAAGAAATTATTAAGGAATAAATAAAAAAACTAATTAAAAACATGTGTAAAAACATCTATTGGACGTACTCATCATCTAACAAAACACTAGAAGTATGGGTCTTGATGCTTACCAGTTGTCAGTGATCAAGTCCTATATAACCTTACTAAATATCACATTTTCCAATATGAATGTAACTAACACCCTTGAAAGGCATGAAAGATACACGATATTGATAATAGTCAATGTGTTATCAGAATGGTACTAACCCTTCCATCCCAAGAATCAAATCAAAGTCAGTAATCTCATATATAAAGAAATTACATAAGAATCGATGACCACCAATCTCATGGGAGAACTCCCTACAGTTGATATTTCCCCTAAGTTCAACTACTAAAAACATGGAAATAGAAATCACCCCATATAGATACTATATAGTTACCCCTAGTATATCTGAAAACTGAAAATATATAAAAGAATGTGAAGCCCTGTATCAAAAAAATAACATGAAAAAGAAGAAGATACCAATATTGTACTTCAGACAATATAAGGTTCCATATCATGGCCTGTAAGTATAGGCTATATCACATGTAACTATCCTAAACCCCGATCCTAAATCCCCACCTTACTCCCCTGAGCTTCAATACTATTCTAGAACTAATAAACTTACCCTTGATAATCTCACCCTCTACCCTGACTCTAACGACTAGTTGAACTCTGACTACTTGAATTATACATCACACCATGTATAACCCTTGAACCTTGTTCATTAGTAGACACTATAATTAGGAATCCATTGAGAAATATTGCATAAAATCTACAAGTTCCCCATCCCACCACATCTTCCAAATTTAATGATAGTCTGGTCACAATGAGGCTGAATGTACCCATGCTAAGCACACTGATAACACCAAAATTAATTGCCACTTAGAGAAGGAAAATATTGTTTTCATCCTTGGATACTCTTTCCATCAACAATCTGGTATTAATTATTAAAATAATTCTTTCTATTTCCTGAAGACTTACAATCGGTCCACACAATATAAGGAACCTTTCCTAAGCCTTTAATTTCACTTTTGTTCCTCTCTATGATAATTTCCTGGTTTAAACCCTTATAAAAAGAGGGAACATGAAAAAAATTCACTTGAAATTGAATCCCATAATTTATTCCATCCTTAAAATGTCTCTCCCTTGAAAAATATTTTTTTTGGCTAACATGAGGTCAAAGAACTAAATCTATATAAAACTATTATCATAGTCTATGATGGATATATTCCCTTGTGTAAAGTGTATAAACTCCCTAGACTTATTATTTATCATGGTTTCTAGAAACAAATGTTCAAAGAAATTATCTTTAATTCCTTCTAGAAAAATTCAACATTCTGATATACTAGGACTAGAATGTCTCACCATCTCTCCATTGACCCTCAAAGAATATAAAATTTCAATTTCACCATTCTCTCCCGATTCAACTCTAGGATTCTCAAAAATCATCTAAATGGACTCAATCCAGAACAATTCAACTTGGGGACTATCATACCCACCATATAATTGTGTGTTATACCACATAAACTCCATGATCAACTCATACATCATCGACACAACTCATGGATCATCCCTCTCCATTGATTACACAACATGTAACAAGCTCTTATATATTTTAACATCCATAGCTAAACCCCACACTTTTAAAGGATCTTTTAAAACCACCTTTGGGGTATTCTCATCACCAACCTCATAATTATCAACCAAAGGCTCTCATGGATGAATTTTTATACAACTCTAAACACATACATCAAAACACATTACTACATAATTTTTTATTTTCATAGTTAAAGTAAAATGATAACAGGCATAACACCTCACTATTACCCACATCTTATAACCCATGAATCATAACACTTGGGTTCTATTACTATCCCCATATAACGATATATAGGGCAAATTCACACACTGATAAAATCAATGTCATCTAATCTCATTTTGTTTCCAATATAGTTTCATAACCATGAATCAATTAAATAAAATTTTCATTTCAAATAATTGATGAAAGAACCTTATAATTTGTAATTGGAACTTTATTTAAAGGTCTCTGTAAAATAATCCAGGCAAGAAATCATGAAATAATATTTTTATCAATATTTAATAATTGTTTAATTAAGATTCCAACATAAATATATATAGTAAAACACTATATAGATTGTTGCCAAAAATTTAAATAACTTACCCTAATCATAATAATGGTAAAAAATAATAAGTAAATATGTGAATGAAAAGTGAATCCTAATTGATTAATATGATGCATGAACACAATACCTCTTTCCATTTTGGTTGTGAGATAAAATAACATAAATCAATAACCTCAAAATAATGTGTGCCACTCAAGGTGAAATTTCTCAACTGTGAAAATAGAAAAATAAACAGCAGTCTATTACTTTTAAACACGGACGTTCCCCATATGTGGGTTAGCTACCCCTATGAACGGGTTTTGTACCATGTTACAAAAAATATCATATATCCAGTTTATCTTTCCTAAATAGTCATAAAAAAAGAAAGGGATTTCATAGTACTTTGTAACTTCCACCATCTTGAGACCCCTAATTTGTTTCTTAGCACATGACCTTAGGCTCAAAAACTAGTATTACAGAGACTATTAACTAGGAATGAGTGTCTAAGGGGGTACAATGTGGAGACTATACCATTATGTCAGAGTACAATAATATAATAAATAATAATAATCAGAAACTTATAGAAAAGTACTAAAAAAATATCAAAAAGTGTTCCAATAAACAAAAAAACTCATGCTATATCTAAATGAGCTATATACATGTTAAGAAATTCATAAATTCAAGCAGATTATATACAATATCCAAAAAATACAAAAAAACTGGAAACTCTATGAAAAATTGATCATATTTCTTTTCTTAGTAATAATATCCCACAATCCATCATAGCTATCTAAATAAAGAATTATTCATATGGATATTTTCTTTGTCCTATACAACAAACATAAAGTCTATAAGAGTACCAAATGACAACCCAAAGAGGGTGTGAGTATGACTTAGTATACCACCACCAATAGCATTTAAATCATATCCAATATGAGTATATAGTGTATGATAAAATTGATAATCAAATAATGGAAAATAAATAAATAAAAACACCATTGATCCTCAGGTTCTATGTTGACACTTGTGATCGACCATACTAAATTTGGCCAGGGCCAGATGTCTCTAATCACAATATATCATCAGGTGAAAACACCAAGCCCTTAATGATAATCCTAGTTGGTAAAAGTAATCTTGAATTATTTTGAACCCCGAGGAGTTGATCATAAGTGGTAAATAATATTCAATCATTATAAAAAATTCTTATGAGGGGATTTTAGGTGGTCTATAGTAGTCCAGCATCATTAATAAACCATATGAGGTGATTCTTGACACCTTATAATAATCAAGAAACATCACCGACCCCTTAGAGGTGATCCTAGGCACTCCATAGAACCCACACATCATCATCAACCCCTAAGAGACTATCCTATGTATTTAGAATATAACATGTTAAAAGTATCAATGTATAATCTAAGGGACCATACCTGGAATCTCAAGTCCATAGACAACCTCTTTATCATCAAGTAAAATTTACTCATATCCATTTATCAACAATATCAAAATACATATTTATGGAAAAACTATTAAGCACCAAACTCTATAAAACTCACTTTTTTACCTATCCTATTTAGTCATTTAAAATATCATATAATTAACATGTATAAAGAATCCTAGAGTAAATCCTTGGAATCCCAACAGGCCCACACGTAACTAACTTACTCAATCAATGGAACACCTAGGGTTATAACTTTAATAATACCTTCAATTACTAAGGTCAAGTACACCTCATGGAGGCTAAATTGATGGTCCTAACTCACTAATGGACTACTCAAAGCCTGTGAGAATTTTTATTTTCATATATTAAAGATAAAAATAGTTATCTATAATTTAGTTTGAGAATAGTGTAAGTCGATCCGACCACATATCACACACATTATAAAAAAGATGATACCACTAGACAGTGAAATAAATGAAGAATTTATGGATTTGGTAGATTAGACTTACCACTATCTCTCAAAAGGAATAAATTAAACATTAAATAACTATTAATCAAAGTATAAATCACAAAAAAGGATTAGAGTAAGAATATAGGGGTGTGAATTCTTGGGATGGTTGAATAGGGAAGTAAAAACAGGGTTTTAGGAGTTTGAAATTAATCAGTGGTAAATTTTTAAATTCAAACTTTTTTGGTTTTTAAAAATGAAAAATGGTTGGACAATATGTGTGCTAATTTTGTGGTTACCATTTTTCAACACACCAAAATTTTAAAAATTGGCCACATAGTTAAAAAAATTGTGTTCCAACCACATGGATTGCCTCTGCATTTTTTCTTCAATTTCACACTGTTTTCATAGGGGTTTTTCACAATTTACAAAATCATAAAACGTGATATCTCTCCCACAAAATTTGGATGAATTTTTAGGAAAACTATTTTCTAACCATGTACTCTGGTCTATAACTCCTATTTTAATGTATTGATTCTTGACCACCCAAGATTCCTCTAGGACCACTCCCACTCCCCATAACCACACCTAAGACACAAAAAATATGAAATGAAACGAACTCAGGGTGAAATTAAGAAAGAAATCACCTCATTAATGGTAAGGGTTTTTACACATTTATGTTTATTTATAGGTTATGAATAATATTTATGACATGTTTCTTCTAATAAAATTGGATCTAAATTGTATAAATGCCTTTTTTTGGTTATCCCAAAGATACCATGGGATACTAATTTTATAATAATGTTAAACAAATAGTGTTTGTGGATCAATGTCGTGTTTTCCTTGAGAAATACAAAATTTTTTGAGGATTCAGTGGGAGAATATTTTAAATTAGATAATTTCAAGATAAAAAATATGAATTATTCCTGATATAGAAGTTGAGATTATTCTACAAAGAGTTGTGGAAGAAGAACCAACTTAGGTTACATAAGAATCTCAAACGTTTGGTATGATTCTTCATGAGCTTGGGAGATTGATATTTATTATATAAAAAAATGATGAATTTATGTTCATATTTTATAAACCTACTAACTACACATGTAAATTTAAGAGTTTTGATTATTAGAAATGAATCAATTCCATGAAATATAAGATATAACCAAAGTAAAATAACCATGTTTGTAACTTAGTGGATGCACATGAAGGGGTGAAATATATAGGATAAACTTGATTTTTTCATATGAAAATTTTCATGGATTATATATTTTCTACCTATAAATATATTATGGTAGCTAAATTTTATAAAAAAATATATGAAATTGATATGGAGAATTGTTTCTCTAGTTATAATGATAAATTCTTTTCAGATATTAGTTTTCAGAGAATCTCATTATGATTTTGATATATATCAAATTGATGTCAAAACTTTTTTCTATAATATGAATTTAGTCAATGAAATATATATGATACAAATCAAAATTTTTCATTTACCAAATGATCTTGTTAAGGTTTACATGTTCCAACAGTCCATTTATGGTTTGAAACAATCTTCTCAAAGTTGGTATATCCAGTTTGATGATACAATCAAAGAGTTTGGTTTCATAAAAAACATATAGGATTATTTTGTATATAATTGGGTTATTGGGGGGGTTTTCTTACCTTTATGATATTTTATGTGGATGATATAATTCTTATCAGAAATGATATCTTGACTTTATATTCTATAAATGTGTAGTTGGGAAAGTAATTCTCAATGAAAAACATGGGTGAAGTAACCTACATACTAGGGATAAAGATATATATATATATTTATATCTCTGTGTGTGTATATATAATAGGTTTATTATATTGATTTAAAACATATATATTATTAATTTGGTAATGCGTTTTATTACAGAGAACTTCATAGTGGATTTTACTACAATTGAAATGAACAAATCTTAGTAAGATTCAGGATCCTTCTAAAGTGTTAGAAAATATAGATAATATTCCTTATGTGTCCATAATTTTATATAATATGTATGAAATGTTATGTACATGAATCAATGTTTCTTATAATTTGAGAATAAAAATAAGATACGAATTTAATCCAATTGAAAGTCACTAGATTACAGTAAATAATATTCTTAAGTAATTCAGAAGATATAAGGATAAGTTATTAGTTTTTGAAGGAGAGGATGAGTTAATTATAAAGGATTACATTGATGTTATTTTCCATTACAACAAGTATGATATGATATCTCAATATGGATTCTTTTTTTCTTTACTAAAAATGGAACTATCAGTTGTAAATGTTCTAAATATGCTACCTTATCATAATCGAAAACAAGGGTAGAGTACATTTCAAGAATAAATGATGCAAAATATGGTGTTTGTGTAAAGAAGTTCATCATTTAAATTAGGGTGGTTTTTAGTATTAAGGGTTAAATTGAGCTTTATTATGTAAAAATGGATCTATTTCTCAATATAAGGAACTCTGATCTTAAAAAAAGACCAAAAAAATCCTTTGTAAATACCATATTATTTGCGATATCATTGAGAAGGGAAATGTAAAGATATGTTGCGAAGCTATAGATGATATTGTAATAGATTCTTTGAAAAAACCATTAACATATAAAAATAATGGGGGGTCATGTTAAATTACTTGGTGTTAGATGAATGAGGTATTAGATATAATGATTATAAAATGTATCATGATTTTATAATAAATGAAATCTCCATTTATCTTTCATTCATATGGGATAATTTTATTACATAAATAGTGGAAAAATAATATCCCCATAAAGTATGACTTTGAGTTTTTATTAATATATGATTATCATCATGTATTATGGGATGTGATGGTATGTTAATATGATAATGAGTATAATATTATATGTGATATAAAGTTTTTTATATAATATGAAGAATAAACTCAAGAGATAATAATTTTAGTCTTATTATCTGGATTGACCTGCTAAAGTTTATCACATGGAATTTCATAAAATCATTAATATACTTAGGGGTTTATTATTATTATGAATACTCACTACTTGAGTTTGGAAAGATACTTAAAATGTGAACCATTATACACTAATATGTTTTTTATACAAGCCTTAAAGCGGAGCTCATCAGGGGTGGTTTGGTATGTTACTGATCATGTTGTAAATTTAGTTCATTCAAGATGATATTTGCCCACTTGTATGAAATTAAAATAAATATGGTCCCATAATTTAATTAGACTAAGAATATTCTTTTGTATTTTTAGTTGAGTGACATGTAATGTGATGGGATAGATAGATGAATGACATGTAATGTATTCATTCAAACTAGTCAATCTATTTTAGAGAATCATAAATTAATGAGACAGACTATACTAGATTTATATGTTTAATATCTAGTTCTCACTTTTTGTCATTGATAAATAGACTATATAAGTATACATAAAATTTATATGATATGACTTATAGTGTATATGTTCATATAGAGATAGGAGTGTGTTTGATCAAGATCACACTAGACTGCTTTATATCTTAAGTAGAATCATTGTTTTTCTTGAGGTCACTCTTTGTTAACATTTTAAATAAGGAATTTATATTTTTTTTGTTAATTAAAGAAATTACCATAGGTTGATACAGTTTAACCTCAGAATAAGGATAATATTTTGGATAGAATATTTTTTCCAAAATTAAAGATAATTTTATAAACCATATCCAAAGAAGTGTTTATGGATTCACAAATAGTTTTAAAGATTTTTACATAAATTTCTTAAATAATTTTAGTGCAAATGATAGATTGTTATATTTTCACTAAAAAGTATGAATCATAGTATATGATTATTTTATATAAAAAATTTATATAATGGAATATTATTCCTATATCATTTTGAGCGATATAAATTATGATATAAGTAGTCTTGTATATGGGCTACTACCATAGCTTCTAAATGGTTTTTTAAAACTTGATATTTCACTATATATCCTCCTTAAATATATAATATATATAAAATAGTATTTTTTACACACTATACCAAACTAAAATTAAAAACATGATATATTTTAAAAATTGAATATTAATGTTAAAACTTAGTCATTAAATTAGCTAGTATATATATTCAAGTAACCCGATTGCAAAACCAATAAAGTAGGAATAAATGGAATCTAGAAATAGAATTCTTCTATAAAAATCCCATTTTTAAAAGCTCATAAATGAGGTATATTCTCTTGGTATTTCCCTATACCTAGACTAATCGAAACATGAGAAATTATAGTTTCAGAGAAATCATATACAATATAACTTCAAGATCATGGAGATTGCTACAAGATCCATACTAGCAGAACTGCCACCCAAAATTGAAACCAGAGATTATATAATGCTTAGGTCTTATATAGTGATCATAAAGGATTATGTGGGAAGAAATTAGGACCATATCAACATGTAATAAAATATTTATATGCATATATATAACATGAATTTTTATACTTTTTGAATAGTTATTTTTTCTCAATTCAACTTATGCTCAAAAAATATATTTTCCATAAAATTGTGTTTTATTTCAAAAAAATTAGTTTATTATGATTTAATAGTAAAAATATGTAACATTACATTAAAATTTATTTAATTCAAGACTAATTTTTAATTTATAGGAAAAATAAGAGTTTATATACTAAAAGTCATTTTCCAATAAATATTATTTTTCACTATATTTTATATATTTAATTAAAAATAAATTTTATAAATTTTAGGATATAAATTTTAAAAAAAAACTAATATGTTGATTTATCATGGAAATATTAACATATTATTAATGTTTTTGGGATTTTTTTTAAAATAATTTATTTTTAAGTGAATAATGAAAAATATTTATATTACTAATACTATAACTTTTTGGACATTTTTAAACAAAAATGACATGAATTTTATTTGAAATCATTTTTAATATAAAAATATATTTTATAATGTTAAATTAATTATTTTAAAATATTAATTTGACATAAAATCCATGCTTACCATTTTATACAATATAGGTAATGTTTCAACAAAAACTATTTTTATCTATTTCTTTTAATAAAATTTTCACATGGTGGGATTAGGGTTCTGAAATTTTTTTATGTTAATAAAATATTATTTTAATAATAATAAACATTTAAAATTTAATGCAATCAATAACAGTGATAATTTTACTTTAATCATAAATCATATTCTTAAAATACATTTTTTTTCTAAAAATGAGTATTTTACTCATTATATATGCTAATACTAAAATTAATGTATTTAAATCATGATTTTTTAATAAAATTATTTAAATATTTTAAATAATAATTTTAAATTTAGTAAATAATTTCAATTTTAATTTTGTCCATAATAATTAATTCCCAAGGGTGAAAGTGGAGTTACTACAGTAGGGGTAAATTTGGGTAAAAATGGTTTAACATAGTGAAAATGATTAAAACATATAGAAAACATGTGTGATATTGGATGGTGGAGGAAGGATAGACCTTACCTCATTTCTTAACCATTATTGGCCATTTTGGGTCCTTTTTACTTGAATAATTGAGTGATATTATTGTGAGTTTTTACAAATGACCAACCTAAAGAGACTTAAGGAGTTACGTATGGGAGAACTTCCATGGGTGAGGTAATACTCTCAACTCGACTTTTCTGGAGCTTTAATTTTTCTACACCCATAAAATACCCTATATAAATTAATGTATGATAATATGGTGAAGTGTTATTGTACTAATGAAATATCTATTATACACTTTACTCCAAAATCATTAAGAAATAGGTAAACATCATCATGTGTGTGTGCATACTACCTCCTCCTTGAATGATGTGTTAAATTTTACATCACCATCTTAAATTCTAGGTTTAAAAATGTTATTTTACTAAATAATATGATATTTTTCACACCATTAATATTATTAAGTAATAATATCTTGCATTCTATATGTGCGATTAACAAGAAATGATCATAGTTACTTTAACCACCTTAAATATAAATATCAAAGTATCTTTATTAATTTGGATCTATTTTGGGATAACCATTGATACTGTATAAGTATTTTTATAATCGAATAATAAGGTGAAAAAATTACACCATTTAATATATCATGATGTTATTTCATAATAGCATTGGCCATGGTGAAGAAACCAGAAGTGTTTCAAAGAAATTAACGGGAAACCCTTGAGTAACCAATGTAAGAAAAAACTATACAAAAAATATTTACTCAAAGATAATATATAGAACATTTAAAATTAAATATAGAGGGATTATTTTATTGGGTATATATCTAATGAACTTAATATAATTATTTTGGAAGTTATGTGAATGTGAAGAGAACTTTAAAACATGAGAAATGGGTTTTTCTCAAAATTTCTTTCCTTGAGACACATTTTTTGTTATACAAATAATTTATTTTTAATGGTTTTTATAATAACAATTGGGTACATAATATCATATATTACGTGTATTCATGGTATTTTAACTTCAAATTAATGATCAATCTCTTTTAAGAGGTTTTTATTTAAATGTTTGTTAAGCTATAAGGGTTACTATCTCAATCACCCTTTGTTTAGGTATGATTTGATATTATGCACCAATATTTATTTTTGTGGTGTAAATAATTCTCCCATTAATTAAAATATCATAAATTCTTATTTAAATTTTATAAATCACCTCTATTCATTCTTTTCCTTTATGTGGGTTACGATTAATGTTTTCTCTAAAATATAAGGGTATTTCATAACTCAGTTTGATTTCTTGAGTAATAATGATTCTACTCAAGTTTCATCTTTCATTTCATAAGGTATAACATGATTATATATTGGTAGATCAATTTTAGTTTAAATATTCCTTTCTAGTTATTTCTGATCATTTTTGTAAAAGTAATTATGTTAAGAGTAATTCCCATCCACTTAAACAATAGTTTCCCCTCCCTATCCATAATTTCAATTACCGCCAGTGTTATCCTTTTTTATTGGAAACCTAATTCAGTTTTATCTAATGTAAAAATCAAAATTAACTTATTATATTTTTATAATAAAGTTTTTTATATTATTTTATGTTGTATTATTTCAAAAAAGGTTTTTTAAAACATAAAAATGGATCTTTCATACCACCCATATTGAATTTTGGTTACACATTATCTTTAATTTTCTCCATCTTTTTACAATATTATTATCATAAAATTCATATATTTTTCATTATATTTACCTTAAATATATATCTAGTTTCATATAATTTTCATTTCTAGGGTTATACATGTTTTTATTTCCCTTAAAAATTATCACTCTTAAGTAAACAAGATTTAAGGAAAATTTCTTAATTATTGTCTCATTTCAAGAATCACCTCTATAATTTTTTAAACCATTAACATGTTATAAAACCACTCATTATTTTATGATTAACCCTCTTAGTTCAGTTATGTGTTTTTTTAAGATAATATTCTCTTCCCTTCTTAAAAAAATATCCATACTTATTTTATAAAGAATTGCCCAAATGGTTCATTTTTATTTTTCATTCACCTAAATCCTTCCCATGAATTTTCTACATTGGAATTCCATGACCAAGACATATATTTTATTATCAAATATAATTATATAAATTATTCAATTCCTTATTTTATTGAGAATCATTTTTATTTAGCCTTTGATTACTCCTTGAATTAGAATTATAAAACCCACTTCCTTCTCATGGGATTGATCATTCTTCTGATTTGTATATGGTTTGTTTTTCTCAAGTGGTTTACATATATATGAATTTATTTTACATTATGGGGTTAATAAAATTATATATCCATCAATTTTATTGAGTAAAGCTTTATATCTCGTGATATTTTATATTATGGATTTGGGAGTGAACCTAAGCCACCATGACACTTTTTCCACTTTTTGATGATGCTCTTGGGAGTAACCTTTGAATTGTTTTATGGTATCATTTTATATGTAATTTACAGATATTTATGATTCCATGAACTTATGATATCATTTATTTATTCCATTATTCCTTTATTATGATCATATTATTTATGATATCATGTTATTACTCTAAAATCTCAAGTTATGACTTATTTTGATGTTTGTTCCCTTAGAATTATAGATCACAATTTTTAATATCTATTTTCCCTAGGGTATCCTTTGAAGTTTTATATGATCTATAATATTTAGGATAACTATGTATAGTTTTAAATATATATGTTTTTTTATATTTTTATGTTGATGTACTTATGTATCTAATATTCCAAATAAACTGTACCTCTATATCCTTAGCATGTATTTTTCGGAAAGTATGTTAAAAATGAAGAATTTGTATGTGGTAAGGCTTGGGTCATTATAGTTGGTATCTTCCTGACTAAAAATTAGATTTTTAACTTCAAAAATCACTTTTATGAAAAAAGTAGGAAACCTTACAAGAGCATAACAGTTGGTCAATTAACATATAAAGAAATAATAAAATAATTAAAGTGATGGTTGAGGCTATTATAACGAGTCACTCTATATAAATTTCAGTGTAAATAAGTTACCTTAGTATCTGGGTATTCTTTGATTATTTCTTCAAATTTTTTGGACAAACTATCACAAGACTAAATATATTCCTCCATATTAATATTTTTCCATTAAATCATCTTGCTAAAATGCAATCTTGTTTATTGATTTATAGCTTTTGTTTCTCATTTATTTCAACCAAGATCATTATTTCATATATATTAATGGCCTCCTCATTTTTAGAATGTATATAAAGTATCCTAAATAAATATCTTCTTTTGAGTGGAGAGTGAGATCTAAGCATTGTTCTTTTTCCACTTACGCTATTTTAGACTCCCCCTTTGAGTCTTTAATAGGTTCTTATTCTTATGACACTGAGTTATTGGAAACTTCTATCTGCTTTCGGTCCTTAGAGACCTCAGCATCTACCAAGTGGTTGACCCATGGAGATTGATGTTTTTCTCATTATACTTCCCATGAATGTTCACTTTACATTGGGTGGAATTTTTAACCCCACATTTCTATTCCGATATTGTCTTAATTGGATTGGGAAAGTATGAATAATCCTTACACCCTTTGGTTTTTTTCCCTATAGCACCAAATGACTCCCTAAGTCTTGGGTTCCTTTTTTCCCCTTCTTCCACTAAGGACTATAAATTCCTCTTCCATGATCCTGTTAAACAGTGTGAATATAGAATTGGATAGATGTATCCTTTCCATTCATGTGACAATACAACTCACTATCGAAATTCCCATGGATAATCCTACATAAAGGGGAACATACTAAAATTTTGGTAAAATAGATATTGTGTGGTTTTCCTTGAAATAAAATCTTTGTATGGATACTATAAAGTGGATTTAGCATCTAGTATAATTGTACCTAGGGGTAATAACTCTTAGGAGGTTATGTTGGGAATTAACCCAACTATGACCTCGTGCATGAAAAAGAGGCAAAATTTCACACCTGGCTAGACACTCATGAGTGATACAATTTGGTTAATCAAATTCACTATGTGAACCTATATGAAGGATTTAATTCCTAGTTATTTTGAGATATTAGGTTTTGAAGTATAAGATAAACCAACTTAAAGTAGCATAAGTTAAACTAATATTGATATAGGTTGAACAAAAGGAATTACAGTCCAATGTGATATTGTAAAAGAGAAAAGGGTTTTATAGTTGAATAAATTTTATGTTATTAATTATAATAATCACACTACTATGTTAAATATATGTTACTCATGTTAAACCTTTTGTTTTAAGTAATGGATAGAAATAGAAATAACCATGGGTTTAGGTGACAATGCAATGATTACCTCAATGATGAACCCATTAGAATAGAACTAGGAGAGAGAAACCTTATGGTTATTCCAAACTATATTTCCTAAAATATGATGAAAAATGTAACTATATTTTAAATTTTTAGTGTACCAAAGAAGATAATTTTTGAGGTTCATGAAAATTTAGGAATTGAATATGATGAAAGAAGAGATATTCAACCACATATATGTCAAAAATGTGGGAGGAAGCACTAATATATTTTTTTAAGGGGACTAAAAAGAAATTTACTTGTATAAAATTGGGTTATCTATCATTAAACTATTTTAAGAATATAAAGAAGACTATTAACATGAAAAAAGTGAAAAGTGTGAATACAAAATAACCACTAATGGTCCAATGCCTTAATTATGGAAAACTTAAACATTAACCAAGTCAGTGTAAAAAATATAAGGATGATAAGAATGATAAGAATGAACAACCACCACAATAAAGAGAACATAGTGGAGCTGATTTAATGAATATCGATGAGGTGGCTTAAGGTAAGTAAATCTTATACTTGAAAATTATGAATATGAGATCATTATTCCATCAACCCTATGTTTTCTATTTTTTTTATTAGTTTAACAACATGATGATTTTTTATTAAATAAAACATCTAGTTGTATGATGTTTCATTTCCAAATTTATGTTTATGGGAATATGAATATTAGCATGGGTATTTTAAATAGATTTGACAAGAACATAGTAATTGATTAACTATTTAAAAATAGATTCCATATTCACCAATCATATTTATATTACACACAACATTATCCATATTGAAAAAATGGATGGGGTTAGAGACAAAAACTAGAAGTTCCTATAGAGATATATTAACATCACTACAATAATAGATGATTATAATAAACAATCTCTATTATCATCCATCAATGCACTGAAAACTTGGGTAGGTCCCAATGTTTAATGAGAGGTTGAAATAAACATGAAAATGGTGGATGTAGAATAAAAACCATCACCACCAATGATAATGTAACATGATACAATGGTTATGAAAAAAATTGGGAGGCCACCTAGTGACCTTGATGCTCGGAGAAATTAGAAAATCATTCTCAATTCCCTAGAGCACATGATCATATGTGAGAAATAGTTAATTTATTAGAAGTAACTTTTTGGGAACATGAAGTTCCACATGAAGAGGACATGGTGAGGCATCCATCCGCCAAAAAAATTTAACCAGGAGGGATTCATCAAGTGGTCAAAATAGGGACTGGTGAAACAAGCGAAAAAGGAGATGGTTGGTTAGTTGTTGAGACTGGAGGCATATAAGAGGTGTAAGATAAAGATGGTTCAAGACAATGGAGAATATGCAGCTACTCCATAAAAAGCTAGGAGGGGTATGAACATTGATCTAAATGAGCTTTATGAGTAGGATCATTCTTTACTGATTTTGTAATTTGAACTCAACATTATGCCAGTACCACTGAGCTAATAAACCATAAGGTATGAGAAATAGGTATGGTTGGTGAATCTATTATAAAAATACGGAATCAATTTTTACACATCAGACCAATTTATGATATTATTTCATTACAAGTGTAACTTTGAAATCAAGGAAAAATAAAATTGGTTGCAACACTGAACCCTGAGAGGTATTTACCTCAAATGGTTAGGAAAAAACACAATATAGGGATTATAATTATTATAATTTATTAAATGTTATTGTTTCCTCTATAGAAATTGAAATCCTAATCCATCTTATAGATAACCTTATCTAAATTCATTTTAATGAAAGAATTTAAATTGTGAGGATATAATAAATTAAGGGTGGGAGAATTTAATGGTTTGTGATTTCACTCTATGTCATCCTTAAAAAAATAATACATATAATATTATGTTTTTTACACTATACTAGAAAAAAGTGATTTTTTTGATATATTTTAAATATTGAATATTATTGTAAAAAATTACTTGCTATATTCGCTAGTATAAATTGAAGTAAACCTATTAAAAACAAAAAAAGAAAGTAGGAAGACATGTCATCTAAAATAAGAAGTCTTCCATAAGAAGACCATTTTTATTATCTCATAAATGAGGTATCTTATCTTGGGTTTTCAATGGACCAATACCAAACTAAAAATGAGTAATTACAGGTTGATCAAAACTATATACAGGTGAATTTTAGCTCATGGTGATTTCCACAAGATCCATGCTAGCTGAACCAAAAACCAAAACTACAATATAATCTTATCTAATGATTAGGTCTTAAAAGGATATCATAAGGGTTTATTTAAGTAGAAATTAGTGTTATACTAGCATTTAATAAGTTATATATATATATATATATATCATTAAATTTTATACTTTTCAAAAGGTCATTTTTTCACAATTCATATTATGCTTAAAAAATTGTATTTTTTGAAAAATGGTTCTTTATTTCAAGGAAATAAGTTTATTAATATTTATTACTAACAATATATATATATTTATTTAATAATTATTTAGCACCATAATAATAATCAATTTATGGGGAAAATAATAGTATATATTCCAAAAGTCATTTTCCTATAAAAATAGTTTTTTGATATATTTTAAATGTTTAATTAATAAAAGAGTTTATAAATTTTAGACTGTAAATTTGGAAAAAAACAAATTCATTTTTGGATTTAACATGGAAATATTAACTTACTATTATTTTTTGGGTTTTTTCTAAAATAATTACTCTTTATATAATCATTCAAATAAAAGATTTCACTAATACCATCACTTTTATGAAATTATTATACAAGAATGGCATAAAAGTTGTTAAAACAATTATTACTAGAAAAATATATTTCATAAAGTTAAATTATTTATTTTATAATACTATGTTTATGTATAAAACTCATGATTAACATTTTATAAAATTTTGGTAATGTTTTAGGAAAAATGGTTTTTATCTGTATATTTTAATAAACTTTTCAGATAGTGAATATAACGCCCCGACCCCATTTACCTAGAGTCAGTGCATTATTACATAACAATGGCATGATCACAAGAAAGATCAAGTCTCGAAAGACCGATTAGTTTAGTATCCTAGGAAACACTAGATATATTCATAAGTCTTACATTACATCATAAAAATGAAAACTACAACAACATATTTTATTCATAGTCCACACTCATATCCCCACATAATATCCCTACAGGTCATTCATAAATTACTTCTTCACATCCTGGAAAAAATACAACATAGAAAAGGGGTGAGCTCAAATGCCCAGTAAGGATAACAATATAGCGGAAACTTTCATAAATAAGAATAAACATTTAAGGCAACGTATAACTAAAACAAAAGCCTTTCAAACTTGAACTTCAACATAGTATGGCAAAAATAAAATGAAATAATTCCATTTACTTATTCACATGGATATTCTACTAATCGAATAATCACATGAAATATCAATATTCACTTTCATAATTATGGAATGCATAATGCCAGACTATCATAACCACATAGCCAAGGCCTCGTGCCAAGACTACAAATAAGATTTTGTCAAGGACTTGGCCCAAGACACTAGTTTGTCTCATGAGACCTACCGATGCATTGAAGAGGTATAGCGGGCTCCACCCGTCACTTACTAAGTCCAATGTATTCCTCATATGAACATGTTTAAACATAACATAAACATTCGTATTAAAACTAGCATACAAAATGTCAATACATTAACCTCAAACCATGAATGGTATAAAAATAGAACATCCACAGTCAAACATAACTCAGTAGATACAATATGGAAGATTATATTGTATCATATTAACCTCAATCGATAATAATGAATGATATTGAAATAGATGAAAATAACCATCAAAACTATTTTAGAGAAATATCACCATTTTCTTGAAAACATTTAAAGGTCACACTATTTGTCAAGAAGCTATTTAAAAATAGATTTTTGAATCAAAGTGTCCCATACTACTTTGAAACTTTTAAAAGGAGTTTTAATTTTAAGACTTTAATGTCCATATAAATAAATCCTTAAAACCATTTTTTAAAACATGGACATTAATGAGCAAGATTAAGAAGAATAAGTCTTTAAAACATTTAAAAATGGTATTTTAGTTAGAGTTTCTAACCAAAAGAGAGACACTTGAATACAAATAATTGAGGTAATAAAAACATTATAATATCATGAGAATAAAGGGATTCATGATATACTATGTCAAAGTACAATATATACACCACATAAAAGTGATTTGGTGTATAACAACAAAGAAGTCTCAATGGAATGTAAATTGAGATGAAATCACTCATAAAGGCCGTATCTTTAGGTTAAGGATAAATCAACGACATAGTTATGTGTGAAAAATATAAATACACTAAATATGATTGGATATTTAGTTTAAAACAATAAAAGGACATTCACATATAATCTTGTAAAAACAACACCAATGAATTGGATGTTTAACTCAACAAATGGAGAATGAGTTAAAATTACTCTTATCAAATTCATATCGATGACTTGAGAAATTATAAATGGAGTGATTATGTGTATCAAAAGTATATCAACAGAAAAGGGGAGTGGAAATTATGACATAAGCAAATGAATAGTGATTCCACACATAATCTCGGAGTAAAATAATCAATGAAGTTTGCGTAAAGCCGAACAAATGGAAGTGGAAATTTCAAATTTCCTTATTGATTTGGTAACTTACGAAACATACACACATGAAAGAAGGATAATACAATGATGATGTAAATATACATAAATTAAAGTATATTACACAATGAATACAGTCATGGGCAGTACACACACCACATGCAATAAATAATTCGTGAACAATGGAATTCTCACGGAAATTAAAAGTGAGATAAGAAACCCCTTACTTTGTACTTTTTCCTTGGTCGAAGGTAGGTTAACCTACTGTATAATGGTGAAATAATTTTTATTGAATTATAAAAGAATAATTTACATTAATATGATATCATATATGATCTTTTAACATTGATTTGTTAATAATATCTTAGTATTATCGTCATTTCGGGTGTTAACTTACTCATTTTCCTTTATATTCTTTATTACGTAAGCCGTGTTTGTTATGGATAGCTTGTATCTCATTCATATACATAATTAAATCAAGTACTTAAAATTTATTTTTAATCATCAAATGAGAATCATACTTGAATGGATACGATGGAGAATGAATCTCATCGCGTACGTGGAGACGGTAGTCCGTACATACGTACGAGTGACAATATCATTCTTTTGATGTTAAAATAATATATAATTAGATGTTATATCATATATAAAGAATAATTATCATGTTATATTTATTATTTACATTAATTAAACATCATTATTATACCCATCCAAATAATAATTTATTGAATGACAATTACACCACGACGTGGAGACGGTAAGCCGTACGTACGCACGTATGGTGACATGTCATTCAAAGGATGGATAGAATACTGAATATGGTTGTACCATATTTATAATAACATAACATTATATATAAGATACTATAGTTATTATTTTATAATAGAAATAACAAAGAAAGAAGAAGTGGAAGAAGAAAGGAACTTGAAAAAGGGTGGTGAAATTATTACCTCTTCTTCGGGTTCTTCCTTTTGATTTGATCAAAAGGGACCCTTAGGTTGGCTTTCGGACTAAAGGAAGGCCTATAGGATGAAGTGAGGGAATTTAAGAGAGTATTGGGTCAGGGGTTGGCCGAAACAAAAGGATTTGAATGTGTGAATTAGTGAGAAGGGGGAGTGCCCTTTTATAAGAGGGGTGAGGGGCACCTTTGGAAAAGCTAGAAATATTATTTTATAATAATTCTATATTCGGTTTTTAATGGATCCAAAGTGGATTATTGAAAGGTTAAGGTGGGGATAGGTCGAAAAACACTCAAACAATATTATTTAGACAGGTTTGGGTCATTATATTAACCTTATCTTTTAGTTTTAACTCTTAGTTAATTAGTTTGACATTTACCATGTCACTTTGTATTTTTATATTATATAGTTAATAAACTTACTATATACAACCAAAAGACCCCCAAGTGGTCCATTAATGATACATCTATCATGATATATGTATCTTGGCCGAACTTTATATTTTTAAGAATTTAATATCAATTAATAATATAATATTTGTTTTAAAAACTCTTTTATGTCAATTTTGACACTATTCAATAGTTGTTTTTTGTAAAAATCATAACAGAATGATTAATTCGGAAAAAGTTAATTAAGTCAATCCTAACATGTAATATTAACCTAGAAAATTATTATAATTCATAAAAAGTCTCAAATTATATTTATTTGGTTATTTATAATATCAATTATTTTAATTTTTCACTATTATGGTAATTACTGCATCATCATTGTGTCATAAATAAATTAAATTATTTAATGTCTAAAAATTATAAATAAAATATAATTATTTAGTAAATATTTTTAGATTTATAATGAATATTTATAATTGAAAATCCAAGATATATAACCTTATGTAAAAATTGTTTTTCTAAATGATATATGCTTATGTCATTTTTGTATTTATTTTAAATTAATTAAAATAAAGTGTCCCTATCACCTACAAGTGGATCCATGGGGTCCCAAAATCAACCCAAAGATTACCATGGTCTGCAATGTATCCACCAATAATGTGATGACATGTTTTAGGGTAATTTAGTATTATTATAATATTATTTTTTAGCCCTTATTTACCGAATTTACCCTTAACCATGGTAAATAAAATATTTACCGAAGTAATTATTCAAAATGTCTAAAAATAAAAGTTACCTGTTTACACAATTTGGAAATCCTGATTCCAAATATGGAATCCATTTTTC
This sequence comes from Viscum album, assembly GCA_963277665.1. NCBI lineage: Eukaryota > Viridiplantae > Streptophyta > Magnoliopsida > Santalales > Viscaceae > Viscum > Viscum album. Next base: position 1,854,268,157 of record OY728128.1, read on the forward strand.
CAAATTTAAAACACATAAGTGGCAGAAATTAATTTAAAATTAATTCCCGTTGTTAAAACAAAAAGCGTGTTTTTAAGAGATAATAACTATCAAAAGATTGTCACTTGTTTATGTCTGGTTTAATTGTGAAATTATGTTCAATGACAAAAATTGAATTAAATGGTAAGAATCTATTCTAAATATACTTTAAAACTACTCAAATTCATAATTTATCAATATTAATTATTTCGATTAAAAAAGTTGTTTTTAATTAAAATTTAGTAATTTTCACTATTAATCAAAATATGAAATTTTCCGAAAAGTACCAAAATTTCACCCTAGGATAATTTCGATATTCTGATCCAAAAATGAAGTCCATCTTGAGAGATATAATTTATAAAATTTTGAAAAGTAGGTATTAGTATTTCTAACGGCTAGTTTGATTGGTTGTGGTGTGTTAGAATCTTGAAGTTGCGTACAATGCACGACATTGCATTATTCAAAGGGAAACGTAACATGGAAGCTTGGGGTGTTACATTATCCACTCCTTTAATAAATTGCGTCCTCGCATTTTTTTTTAAAATTGGGCTTGAGAATATAATGGAAAGTCCCACATCGGAAAAAGAGTCAATAAAACTATCACTTTCAAAGAAAGAAAGAGAAGTACAAGGGTCACCCGAGATAACCCATACTAGGATTCCATGTAGGAAAACATAGATAAGGACGATAAACTAAGTGTCAAGTTCTGATGGGGGGGGGATAGAAAACATGATCAGGAGAAATTTAACAATAAGAAAACCACAAACTTGTGTTGGGACAAACAGTCATTAGTCTCTCAGTAGGAAAAGTAAACAAACAACATTTTTTGTTTTAAGTTACATTACATAAGGATGAGGATTTCATTTCTGAGATTGACTAAGAAAATAATGAGATATACTTACTTTTAAGTAGAGTTTCATTATTTTATAAATTTTTACCACTAACAATTTTTTTGAACAATGAGTATTTAAGAAGACTTGGTCACAATGGAAGAGCTAGAATGAACATCTATAGAAATACATGATCCACGTAGGATAAACTATATATTTACCTTGTCTTCAGAGATTAATAAAAACCAAAATGGTTAGTATAATATCTGCTGATCCCCCAAATGGATATTCCATTAGAGAAAAAAAAACTAATCTTAATTTCTAAAATTAAACCATCAATACCCCAAAGTTAAATATATACCATTCAATAATCAATTGTACTTAAAATCCTTCAATATAATGCAAACTAATATTGAAACCCAAAACTTATAAGAATATAGTCTTCCACGTTAAATTGTATCTCCAAATGACATTAATTACTCTTAAAGTCACATTCTTAAAAGTAATTAACCTAATCATTTCCATAAATTACCCAAATCACTATAAATCCACAATAAAAACATATATAAAAATCCACCATTACTCCTCAAATGAAATCCCATAATATTCTATTTCCCTTGGGCATATTGTGTTCACAAAAAAATGAACAACATCCAAAATAACATTTATCACTTAATCACCAAATCATTTTCCTATCCTAAGGGTATTTATTTGATAAGACATAAGATCCCAAATCAAATTATTATTGATTAATAAAATCATTTAACTAAAAATAATAGTCACACTAACCAGGGACATCACGTAGTCCAGTGGTAGGTGATAAATCCCAATGGCACTTTGGTTGTGGGTTCAATTCCCATAGCTTTTTCCGGCGCGATGGGTTGTTACACAGTCTGTGTGTTATCCTTTTTCAAAAAATATATTTTTTATAACATTACCAAAATGAGATAAATTCCTCAAAATAACCATAATATAATTTAACCACAAATCTTATCTCATACCTTGCATTTTCATCCCAAATTATTATAACATATAATTTCCTCAAACCCAACGATCATATAAAACCAAATGGTTATTTATAACTATATCCACAAGAGAAAAGATAATTCTTCCTCAAATATCATTCTCACATGGAAAACTGCAGGGTTAAAAATACAAGAGAAAATTATTCCAAAGTAAACCCATCAACAAGGTGCACTAATACCTTTTAAACATTTCTTCAACCATTTATTTCCACATAGCTTCTTCTTTGTCCAAGAAAATATCCTATAGAATAGGGCATTCACTCAGGTAATGGCCAGGTCCCCTGAATTTACGGAAAATGACTGTAAATGGATTCTTCGGACCATTTTTATCTTCTTCCATAGTACTCTTCATTTTTCTTCGGCAATTCTTCACTTTATGTCCTTCCTTCCCACATGTAAAGAATTTCTTTTTCCCATTGAGACACTTTCCTGGGTGTCTCCTTCCACATTTCATGCATGATGAAAATTGAGGATTTCTTTCTCCATGGTCTCCACTACTGGATCTCTTATCATTCTTCACCTTTGTCTTCTTTGTTGAGTCCGGGAATTGGTTAATATATATATTGTTGATGATATTTTTGGAAAATTGATTTGGAATAAAGATGATATCTTTTACGCCTATCAACATTCCATTTTTTTGCTCATTTCCACCACCGTTCCCACCTTGTACATCATTCTCAAAGTCACTATGAATTCCTTGGAATCTAGCCATTGACTAAAACTAGAAATCATTGTGTGAGTAACAGTAGTCATAAAATCATTTAGAGAATAACATGTCACCATATTCTCAATTTGAAACACATTAGGATTAACCAAGGCCATTTACTCTCATCTTATATATATAATACTTCAAATCGTTTTGTAAATAAAATGTAAATTATCCTAAGCATATCCCCCGGGAGTGTCGTAACCAAGAGTGCAGCAAGGACTGTTGTCGTGCACCAGTTCCCGTTTGAGTCTAGCTCAAAGTGGTGTTTTTGGGTTTTACCCCTAGGTACATCGGTGCCAGAGCTTCCTCTACCTGCTCATATCCAGACATGGATGTATTACTCAGAAAACTCACAAAATCTCTACAATACCAAAATTCTAGGAAGTTCTTCTATACTAATCCTCAAGGTTCATCGTAGGTCTACGTTCTCTAATCAGAGTTTATCTAATTCTAGCTTCCAAGGTTTGTACTAAACTTCCTCTGATACTAACTGTAACGGCCCGACCCCAGTTACCCAAAGTCGGTGCATTATTACATAACATTGGAATGATCACAAGAAAGATCAATTCTCGAAAGACCGATTAGTTTAGTAGCCTTGGAAACACTAGATATATTCATATGTATTACATTACATCATAACAATGAAAACTACAACAACATTTTTTCTTCATAGTCCACACTCATATCCCCACATACTATCCCTACAGGTCATTCATAAATTACTTCTTCAAATCTTGGGAAAAATACAACATAGAAAAGGGATGACCTCAAATGCCGAGTAAGTATAACAATATAACAGAAACTTTCATAAATAATAATAAACATTTAAGGCAATGTATAACTAAAACAAAAGCTTTTTAAACTTGAACTTCAATATAGTATGGAAAAAATAAAATGAAATAATGCCATTTACTTATTCACATGGATATTCTACTAATCGAATAATCACATGCAATATCAATATTGACTTTCATAATGATGGAATGCATAATGCCAGACTATCATAAGCACATAGCCAATGCCTCGTGCCAAGAATACAAATAAGATTTTGTTAAGTCCTTGTGCCAAGACACTAGTTTGTCTCATGAGACCCACCGATGCATTGAGGAGCTATAGTGGGCTCCACCCATCACTTACTAAGTCCAATGCATTCCTCATATGAACATGTTTAAACTTAACATAAACATTTGTATTAAAACTAGCATACGAAATGTCAATACATTAACCTCAAACCATGAATGATATAAAAAAAGCACATCCACAGTCAAACATAACTCATTCGATACAATATGGAAGATTGTATTGTATCATATTAACCTCAATAAATAATAATTAATGATATTGACATAGATGAAAATAACCATCAAAACCATTTGAGAGAAATGTCCCCATTTTATTGAAAAAATTTAAAAGTCACACTATTTATCAAGATGCTGTTTAAAAATAGATTTTTGAATCAAAGTGTCCCATAAAACTTTGAAAATTTTAAAAGGAGTTTTAATTTTAAGACTTTAATGTCCATATAAATAAATCCTTAAAACCATTTTTTAAAACATGGACATTAACGAGCATGATTTAGAAGAATAAGTCTTTAAAACATTTAAAAATGGTATTTTAGTTAGAGTTTCTAACCAAAATAGAGACACTTGAATAAAAATAATTGAGGTAATCAAAACTTTGTAATATCATGAGAATAAAGGGATTCATGATATACTATGTCAAAGTACATTATATACACCATATAAAAGTGATTTGGTGTATAACAACAAAGAAGTCTCAATGGAATGTAAATTGAGATGAAATCTATCATAAAGGCCGTATCTTTAGGTTAAAGATAAATCAACAACATAGTTATGTGTGACAAATATAAATACACTAAATATGATTGGATATTCTGTGTATAACAATAAAAGTACATTCACACATAATCTTGTAAAAACAACACCAATGAATTGGATGTTTAGCTCAACAAATGAAGAATGAGTTAAAATTACTCTTATAAAATTCATATCGATGACTTGAGAAATTATCAATGAAGTTATTATGTGTATCAAAAGTATATCCACAGAAAAGGGGAGTGGAAATTATGACATAAGCAAATGAATAGTGATTCCACACATAATCTCGGAGTAAAATAATCAATGAAGTTTGCGTAAAGCCGAATAAATGGAAATTGAAATTTCAAATTTCCTTATCGATTTGGTAACTTATAAAACATACACCCATGAAAGAAGGATAATACAATGATTATGTAAATATAAATAAATTAATGTATATTACACAATGAATACAATCATGGGCATTACACACACCACATGCAATAAATATGTGGTGAACAATGAAATTCTCACGGAAATTAAAAGTGAGATAAGAAACCCCTTACTTTGTACGTTTTCCTTGGTCGACAGTAGTTTAACCTTCTATATAATGGTGAAATAATTTTTATTGAATTATAAAAGAATCATTTACATTAATATGATATCATATATGATCTTTTAACATTGATTTGTTAATAATATCAAACTATTATCGTCATTTCGGGTGTTAACTTACTCATTTTCCTTTATATTATTTGTTACGTAAGCCGTGTCTATTATGGATAGGTTGTATCTTATTCATATCCAGAATTAAATCAAGTACATAAACATTATTTTTAATCATCAAATGAGAATTATACTTGAATGGATACGATGGAGAATGAATCTCATCGCGTTCGTGGAGATTGTAGTCCATACATACGCACGAGTGACAATATCATTGTTTTGATGTTAAAATAATATATAATTAGATGTTATATCATATAGAAAGAATAATTATCATGTTATATTTATTATTTACATGAATTACACATCATTATTATACTCATCCAAATAATAATTTATTGAATGACAATTACACCATGACGTGGAGACGGTAAGCCGTACGTACGCACGCATGGTGACATGTCATTCAAAGGATGGATAGAATACTACATATGGTTTTACCATATTTATAATAACATAAAAGTATATAGAAGATACTGTAGTTATTATTTTAGAATAGAAATAACAAATAAAGAAGAAGTGGAAGAAGAAAGGAACTTGAAAAAGGGTGGTGAAATTATTACCTCTTCTTCGGGTTCTTCCTTTTGATTTGATCAAAAGGGAACATTAGGTTGGCTTCTTGACTAATGTAAGGCCTCTAGGATGAATTTAGGGAAGTTAAGAGAGTATTTGGGCAGGGGTTGGCCTAACCAAAAGGCTTTGAATGTGTTAATTAGTGAGAAGGGGGAGTGCCCTTTTATAAGAGGGGTGAGGGGAACCTTTGGAAAAGCTAGAAATATTATTTTATAGTAAATTCATATTCGGTTTCTAGGGGCTCAAAAGTGGATTATTTATAGGTTAAGGTGGGTATAGGTCGAAAACCACTCAACCAATAGGATTTAGACATGTTTGGGTCATTATATTAACCTTATCTTTTAGTTTTAACTCTTAGTTAATTAGTTTGACATTTACCATGTCACTTTGTATTTTTATATTATATAGTTAATAAACTTACTATATACATCCAAGAGACCTCCAAGTGGTCCATTAATTATGCACCGATAATGATATAAGTCTCTTGGCCGAACCTTAGATTTTTAAGAATTTAATATCTATTAATAATATAATATTTGTTTTAAAAACTCTTTTATGTCAATTTTGACACTATTCAATAGTTGATTTTTGTAAAAATCATAACAGAATGATTACTTCAAAAAACGTTAATTACGTTAATCCTAACATGTCATATTAACCTATAAAATTAGTGTAATTCATAAAAAGTCTCAAATTATATTTATTTGGGTATTTATAATATCAATTATTTTAGTTTTTCACTATTTTGGTAATTACTGCATCATCATTGTGTTATAAATAAGTTAAATTATTTAATTTCTAAAAATTATAAATAAAATATAATTATGTAGGAAATATTTTTATATTTTTAATTAATATTTATAATCGAAAATCCAACTTATATAACCCTATGTAAAAATGGTTTTTCTAAAAGATATATGCTTATGTCATTTTTGTATTTATTTTAACTTAATTAAAATAAAGTGTCCTTATCACCTACAAGTGGCTCCATGGGGTCCCAAAATCGACCCAAAGATGCCCATGGTCAGACTTGTATCCACCAATAAGGTTAGGACACGTTTTAGGGTAATTTAGTATTATTATAATATTATTTTTTAACCCTTATTTGCCGAATTTACCCTTAACCATGGTAAATAAAATATTTACCGAAGTAATTATTCAAAATGTCTAAAAATAAAAGTTACATATTTACACAATTTGGAAATCCTGATTCCAAATATGGAATCCATTTTTAAAAATTCAAAACACAGAAGTGGCAGAAATTAATTTAAAATTAATTCTCGTTGTTAAAACAAAAAGCGCGTTTTTAAGAGATAATAACTATCAAAAGATTGGCACTTGTTTATGTCTGGTTTAATTGTGAAATTATGTCCAATGACAAAAATTGAATTAAATGGTAAAAATATATTCTAAATAAACTTTAAAACTACTCAAATTCATAATTTATCAATATTAATTATTTTGATTAAAAAAGTTATTTTTAATTAAAATTTAGTAATTTTCACTATTCATCAAAATATGAAAGTTATCCGAAAAGTACCAAAATTTTACCCTAGGATAATTTCGATATTCCGAATCCAAAAATGAAGTCCATATTGAGAGATATAATTTATAAAATTTCAAAAAGAAGGTATTACTATTCATAACGGCTAGTTTGATTGGTTGTGGTGTGTTAGAATCTCGAAGTTGCGTACAATGCACGACATTGCATTATTCAAAGGGAAACGTACTGTAGAAGCTTGGGATGTTACAGTGAAATTATGTTTATAAATTGTTTTAATGTAATTAAATATTATTTTAATAGTAATAAAAAATTTTAATTTCAAGATAATCTATAACATTTAAAATTTTATTATAAACATAAATATTATGCTTAGAATAACTTTTTTCTTTTTAAAAACTAGTTTTTTTTTGCGTTATATGAGCTTATACTAAAGCTAATGTCTATAAGTCATGGAAATTTAATTTTATAAAATCAATTAAATATTTAAAATTATAATTTTTAAATTGTTAAATTATTTCAATTATAATTGTTTCCATCAGAATTAGTTTCCAAGGGAGAAAGTGGAGTTACCGCGACATCAGCAAATTAGGGTCAAAGTGGTTTAACATAGTGAAAATGTTTTAAAAATGTGGAAAAAATTTGTGATATTGGATAATGGATGTAGGATAATACTTATAAACTTCCCCAAACCATTAATGTCTATTTTTTATTCTTTTACTTGAATAATTAAAGGATATTGTTGAGAAATATTGAGTTTTTACAAATATTCCCTTTTCTTCAATTCTAAAAGGAGACCACCTATTCCCCATTTATACATTCATTAAAAATCATTGTATAAAACAAAATACAACCCTATTATCTCTTCAAAAATATCCCCATGAATTTTAATCCTTGGCGTCACCAAAAGACCAATCTAAATAGCCTTAAGGAGTTACCGAAGGGAGAACTTCCTAGGGGGAGGTAATACACTGAACCCAACTTCTCTAGATATTTTATTCTTATACACACATTAAATATCCTCTTTCAATTATGTTAAAAAAATGAATTTTTAATATTATTAAGTGTTCTTATACTAATTTAATATAAATTTTATACATTCCTAAAAAATCATTATGAAGAAGGAAAACATCGTCATGTGGGTTTTGGACTACCACCTCCATGAATGGAATCTTCAATTTTCAATCACCACCTAAAATATAAGGTACAATAAAGGTTATTTAATTAACTAATATGATATTATTCATACCACTAATATTATATAATAATAATATTGTATATTCTATAAGGCTTATTAATAAGAAATTACTATAGTATCTTTAATCACCTTAAATGACTTATCATGTTACCTTTATTAATTTGGATCTATATTGAGATAACCTTTAAAAATATATAATTAGTATACTAATGTAATAATAAAGGGAATATAAATCAATAATTCTGGATATCATGAAGTTATTTTACAACATTTTTTATCATGGTCAAAAAATCGAAAGTGTTACGAGGAAATTAACCAAACAACCCCGAGTAACCGATGTAAGCAAAATAGATATTAAAAATAAGTAACAAAAGGCAATATATTAAAATTAGAAAATTATATATAGGTGAATAAATTTCCAAGATAAATATTTAAATAACTTAATTATATTATTTAGGAAGTTAAGTGTAAGTTCATAGCACTTTCAGACATGAGGTAAGGGTTTCATCTAAATATTTCCTCCTTTGTGGAACATTTTCTTTTATGAACCAAATTTCTTTTAAATGGCATGTATACTACCAATTATATATATAATATAATATATTATATTTATTTATGGTATTTTAACATAAACATCAATATATCTCTCTTTAAAAGGGTTTTATGTGAATGTTTCTCAAGTTGCAAGGGTTTTCATCTCAATCACCATTCATTAAATAATGATTTGATATTATGCACCAATCTTCATTTTTATAGTGTAACTAATTCCACCATAAATTAAAATAACATAATTTGTTTTTTAACTTGTAAAATTTACTTCTATTAATTGTATTCCTTATTTTGGGCTATGGTTTATGTATTCCTTGAAATATAATGGTCTTTCAAAACACAATATGATTTATTGAGTTATAATATTTCTCCCTGAATTTCTTATTTCATTAAAAATGGTACAGTTTGTTTCTATCTTTCTAGTTCTGTTTTTATTCAAATCTAACTTACTAGTTATTTATAATCCTTTTTGAAAACATAACTAGTAAAGAATAATTCCCATTTATTTAAATGATGATTTCCCCTCTTTGTCCCCAATTTGGCTTCCTTATAATGTTCTCCTTAATTAGAAACCTAATTAAGTGTTATCTCATGTAAAAGCTATAGATAAATTTTTGTTTTTTCAAAAGAAAGTTTTATTATCTTATATTATTATGTTGAATTTCCACAAAGGTTTTTTGAAAGATAAAATGAGATCTTCCATACCACACTTGTTATTTTTTGGTTACATATTCTCTTTCTTTTCCTCTATGTTTATGCAATATTATTCTCATAAAATTCCTATATTTTTTATATATGTACCTTAAATATATAACTACTTTAATATGATTTTTATTTTTCGATTTATAAATGTTTTAGGTCCCTTCATAATTATCACTCTTAAGTAAACATGATTTAATAGAACCTTCCTATTTCTTTCCTCATGTCAAGAATCACACCTAAAAAATGTTTTTAAACCATGAATTTCTTATAAAAACCATCATTATTTTATAGATAACAATATTGGTTTAGTTTTTTTTTGTAAAATATTATTCTCTTTAATTACATTTTTAAAAAATATATACCTTTTTCATAAATAATCACCCACATTGTTCATTTTTATTCTTTCTTCTTCTCAATCATTCTCATGAATTTTATACATTGGAAATTCATAATCAATATCTATGTTTCATTTTAAAATATTAACATCCAAATTATTTAATTACATATTCTTCTTGGGAATACTTAAGATTTAGCCTTTGATTATTCCTTGAATATGAATTTTGAAACCCAATTTATTCTCATGGGTTTTATCATGCTTTTGATTTTTGTAAGGTTTATTTCCCTCATGTGTCATGAATATGTATGATTTTCATTTATGTGATTGGTGGGACTAGAATTATCTATCCCTTAAATGTATTATGTAAAGCTTTATATTGCATGAGATATTATATAAGGGATTAGGGAGTGAACCTAATCCACCATGGTACTTTTTCCACTTTATGATGATGGTATTGGGAGTGGCATCGACATATGTATATGATATGAGGTTTTATATCATTTCCACATGTTTATGATTCCATGATATTATGATATCATTTACTTACACCAAGTTTCCATGCTTATAACCATCCTCTTTGTGATATGATGTTATACATTTTCACTCCCATGTTATGCCTATTTCTGTGTTTATTACATTACTGGTCTTTTAATCTCAACCTTTTCCATATGTTTTTCCCCAAGTTATCCTATACAATTTTAAAAGATCTATTAGAGTTCGAATCACATAGTGAAATTTTAAATAAATATGTGGTTTTTTATGTTTAAGATAATATACTTATGTATCTAATATTACAAATACACTAGACCTACAGATCCTTATCATGTATTGTTGATATAGTATGTTAAAAATCACGAATTAATAAGCATTTAATCCTTGGTTTTCCAATATTTTCCTTTGGTTATGAATCATTGAGATGATTTATTTATGTCAGGAAAAAAAATTTATAATTATTTGAAACATTTAAATGATTATATACCCCAAATAGAATTCATTTTGGTTAATATATGTTGTATTCCAAGAATTAGAAACCAATGATTGAATTTTGTCATTAAATAAATGAATATTATAGAGAGGAATGGTTCTTACTATTGGGGGTGTGTGAATTTGGATAGAAAATATGAAACTTTCTTCCCTTTTTTCCATTAGTTTTTATAGAAAAAGGTTATAATAAACCTTTAGAGTATGAGAGATCCTCTCATATAATATAAATATTATATTGGACTATGTAATACCTATATAGGAAATAACCCTTAAGTTGTTTCTTCTTAATCATAATCAAACAGACTCCATCAAGATCATATGATATGAAGCACACTATATGATATGTATTTATATTCATATCTATGTTCTTTATTATATTTTAATTCAATAATGGTAGGCCCAAATATTTAATGAGTTTACTCCACTATGTTAGATAATATACGATCATACAAAATCCATCAAGTAACAGAAGCTACATGTTTTGTAAATAGTTACATATCAATATTATTTAAACATACCAATTTTATAGAGGGAATAGGCGTAAAGATTCTTTAATTAAAAGATATTTTTTTTCATAAAGGTTGTTGAATATTATGTATATTGATGAGTTTGGGATGTTTTTAGGTGTCGGTAGTGGTATATGATCGAGATTTGGGGGAACAAGATTGCTTTAGAGTTGAAATTATGCTATAAGAAAGGCACCATACTAGGACAAATAGGAGTCAGGATGTGATGAGTATCATGATCAAAAATCCTATTATGGACAATAGGAACCATAATTTGAGGTATAATAATGTCATAAATGACTAATACTATATGTAAGGGTCGTATATAAGGGTAACCATACATCAAAAATTAGAGGTGGGTGGCACAACATGGTGACCTCAAGCTAGAAAGGAACACTATATAACAGTAGGGAGTTGTTCCATGAGGCATATTAAGAGAGGGATATCATAGTGTGACCATTATGGTCATTCAAGTATGGTGAATTATTGGTAGTGGGGGGATGGGGGTTGGTGGTCTTTATGCATGAGGGAATTAACTTCTTGACCTAGATAGGCCATGTTACGATGTTGTTCTATCATGTGTGCACTACACCTTGACCATCATAGTCACACCATGACCTAGAAAATAATATTATTTTAAAAGTGGGAATGGTTTTTAAATTTTCTATAAACCCTTTTAACCCACAATATCATTCTCCCTATATACCTAGTCATTTTTAGGTCAGTGGTAGAAATATCTAATGGATTCCTAATCTCTTATACTCTTTTATCTTGTATGTTTAAAGTTTCATTCATTATAGAGGTTCTATTATTAGAAATTATAAGTTTTTTGTGCCTTAAATGTCTTCTTATTTCAATATTTACCTATTTTATATGATAAAATATTAATTATGAGAGTTTGGGGATGATTTTATAGTTTTGGTGGTTTGATATTGAATTAGATAGTGTGGATTGATAAGAATGAACTATTAATCTCAAACTTTGGAAGTATTTACCATATTAAGACTTTTGAATGATGATGTATAGCTTGAATTTTATGTGAGTGTGTGAGTTATCCTGGTGAAATTCAGATTTGTTTTTATCAAAGTGACTGAGTGGGTTTGTATTTTTGTGGTTAAATCCTTATAAGGAGAGTAGTGATTGAATGGATTACAAATTGGTAAACTATCCACATTCCATGTATGGAGGTAAAGCCATATTCTTGGGTGAATAAAGCCTATAATGAGATTTTTGAGCATTGTTATGGCCAATATGATCCATTAGGGAGGTATTTGGGTAAGGGTGATTAGTCCCTTCAGTTGATAAATCTTTGGGTGCAGATCCTTGTGTTATTTTTTTTGAGATAATTCCATTGGGGAGATATTTATTATTTATATAAATTATCAAATTATTCCTATTTCGTGCTTTGTGATATGCTGGGACTGATGGTTTTAATCCTATACCAAGTGAGAGGGTGGTTGACTGTGACGACTTTCCAACCTTGACTGGGAGGGGATTTCTTAGGCCATGATGTGCGACATCCACGTAGTGAGATGGGATGGTCAAGGATTGATGGAGCTGATGTTTGTGACCATGAACTAAGTGATATGAAGGTGTATTGTGATAGATGTACTCCCATATATTGGAGGGGATAACCCATGAATTGATGCATGATCTCCCCTGCATGAGAGGGGATTGTCTTAGATTTTATGAAACTAATGATTATGACCCTGTCCAAGGTAAGTGAGTGGTGGTTGATGGTCTATTACTTCAGGTGGGAGAAAACATTTCACATGATGTGGGGTCATTTCTTGAGTGAGATGGTATAGATCATGCTCCAGGTGTAATGTGACTTGAGATGACTCTTTTTTCAAATAAGTATAGAATGTAGGTATGGAAGGGGTTCCTGATAGCCTGGTTAGAACATGATTACTTGGTAATGTTTTTTATTATTATATATTTATTTTTATTAGTGAATACAAATCCATATATCTACTACAATTAAACTAAGTAAGTATCTTTGGTGACCTACTGGGTTTATTACTCACACCTTGCATGGGAACCCTAGAACGAATGAAAATTTTATTTTTTTAGATATATCAAAGGGAAAGGGACCCATGTTGGGATGACAATAAAGTAGATTTGATTGTGTATTTTAGGTGATTCTAGAAAATAAACTGTGAATTTTTCTATTCCGATGATGTCATTTTTTTCTTTTCTTATAACATGTATTGATTCACCAATCCTGTGGATACATTTTTATTTAGATATATGACCCATTTTATATGATTTTGAAATTGTATGTGATGTTGTTATCTTTAGGCTACCTCTATGTTTCTATTCTACAATTTATTTATTTATTACAATTTTTTGTGTGTTTATTTTTTATTTTTATTTGATATAGAGTCTATATTCTCTATACTGTATGAATCACGCCCATATCTCTTTTTAGTAACCTCTTGTGTATGGGGAGGTGTGCATGAGGCCTTATGGTGCACTATGTTGGGGATGATCATCTTGGATAGGGCATTTAAAAATGTTATCAGAGTCTATTTTCTCATTATTTATTATTTCAGGCTTCATAGAGTGGATATAGTATGGGAAGAACTCAAGTGGGAAGCTATGATTGTGTATAGAAAACACCTGTATAATGGACATTAAAGTTTTTATAAAAGTGGTATTACTTTTATTATTTGTGATATTATGATTTTATGGTGTTCTCTAAGTGTTATTATATAGATAAAATTTATAGGATTTTCCTATTTCCTTGGTTGGTATGAGTGATTAAGTTCATTCATCATGGATAAACCCATAGGTTCATGTGTCATGTGCTTGATTTCATATAGTTGATATAGGTCAAAATTAATTTAATTCAAACCATAATATATTATATATTTTTCCAAATACATTATTGGTGAAATCTAATTTATTTAACCAAAGATGGTTATAACCCTGTTTTATCTAACTATGACTAATGTACAAGTATAAGTGGTACATGATTAGTCTTTGGGTGAGTAATTGGATCTTATGATTAGTGTACCAGAGTATGCCTTTAGGGTGTGTCTACAAGGGTGGTTGTGTACATGTGTTCGTATCAATTAATTAAATTCTAGTAAGATTTAAGCTATTAAAGGTTTTATCGAGTCTCCTTTTGAAATTTCTAGAAATATCGCCATGATGAAGTCACATAGTGCCACCGAAGGATCTAGTTGAGGATTATATTAAGGTAGGGAATAATCCTATTATACCAAAAAATGTTTTGAAGTTTGAGGATGATAATTCTATTGACTATATCCTAATATTTTAGGATATAGAGCTAGTTTATCTAGGAGTGTCTTAATTATTAGAAGTGGGAGGTAGAGGTTCCCATCAGAGTAGACCAACCATGGTAATTTTGTTTTATGATTTATTGATATTACATCATTTAGGTTTCCATTGTACACTATATTATCCTGATATTGAGGAAAATATTGAGGTAAAAAGGGTGTCTTCGAGCTGGATGAGACACCTAATGACTGGTAGTTGAAACTGATAGCCTATATGCTTTAGGGACACTTAATGAGATGGTGGGGTGCATTGGTGCAAGACAAGAGACATGAGGCCTTATAATAGTAGTAATTCAAGTAAATATTGTTCAAGGAGTTATTCCTTGAGTCTCTAAGGATAAAAGAAGCATTGAATTTCATTGAGTTACAACACATGATTATGTTAGTGATAGACTATGCTAAGTTCCCCATAGAGTTGTTATGTTTTGCACTATTAATGATAGATAATAAGGTGTAGAAGGACTAAAGATTTTAAAGTGCTATTCTTCTGGAGTTAATGAAATAGGTTTGGATGTTCAAACTAATGTTTTACTCAAATGTGTTTCACAAGGTCATCACTATTGAGAAGGACTCGGTGGAGGATAATGCAACAAGTCTTCTTCCCATATTTTATAGGCCAACTCGTGGGATTATTAGTGGATTTATTGGTTAATATTATAATGGTAAGAAGAGAAGGCATGATGAGATATTCTAGGTTAGTGACAGATAGTTTAGGTAGGTAAGAGAATGATTGACTACTTCTATGATAGTAGTTTCCCTTTTATGATATTAGTGTAGGAGGACCATAATTTTTTTGTAGCACATATACGAATTCACCGAATGAGTTACACACACTTGGAAGGTTAGGAAAATATAAAGTGATTCTAAATGAGGATGTTTCATCCATGTTTATGGAAAGATATAGGGAAGATATAGGATTTAATGGATTAGTTAGGGGACCTCATATTGATAATAGGGCCTCATCTTGGATGTCAGGTCATAGAGCTAGTCAAGGGTCTCAAGGGCAGTCATAGTCACATGCACATCATTGGCTAGTTTCATAGGAAATATTAGGATTACCAGTCCAGAACCATGGATCTAATATTGGAAGGGTCCCACCATAAACTAGGTTTCAACTAATGTAGATAAGGGTCCCTCTAACACTAGTGGTATAGTTATAGTTTCTATAATTCTTTTAGTTACTTTTTTTTGATATTGGTACATCTTATTCCTTTATTTCTACCGAAGATGTTTCTGGTTTAGGGTTATCCATAGAGTTTTACACTAAGATGTTTTATCTTTATACATCTCTCAAAAATATTATATAACATGATTTGAGGTTCCCAATAAATTGCATAATGGTTTGGGGATACAAGAATTCGTGTGATTTTCTTATTATAGATATGAATAGTTTCAATTACATATTTGGGATGTATTAGTTGATACACTTCAAGTATCACATTGTTTTGTACTAGAAGAGGGGTTCCTTTAGCTCCCTTAGGGTAGTGATGTTTTAATGGGAGAGTGGGATATGAATTTAGGTATAGTGGGACCAGACATCAATTATATGGATCCATGACAACAAAGGTGGGGGTGTGGTTATTATAGTAGAATAGGTTATTCTTCTAAACATTTTTAGTCTAACAGTGGGCCATTTCAATAATTTCTTCCTGGATAAATTATTAGGACTCCCTCATGAAATATAGATTAAATTTATGATTAATATATATCTAAGTGAAAAGAATATATCAATTACTTATTATTTAATGTCACTATATGAGTTGATGGAGATGAAGAATAAGCTCAAGGACCTTAAAGAGAATGGATTTATTCACTCAAGTGCATCTCCTTTGGGTTCCCCAATTTTATTCTATAAGAAGGTGGATAATATCCTTAGGTTGTTTTTGGATTATCCGTGGTTGAATAGAGTAATACTGATGAACATGAATCCATTTACATGTTTAGATAATCTATTTGAGGGGATCCAAATAGTTTTCCAATATTGACTTTTGATTGGGCCACCATTAGTTGTAGGTTAGAAAGGATTATGTATCTTAGATTACATTTAAGAATAGTTAGGGGTAGAATGAAAGTATTTGGATTCCATTTAGATTTAATAATAAACTAGTGGTGTTCATGGATATCATGAACTATATTTTTAATCCATACCCATACTCCTTCACTATAGTGTCTATGGAAAATATATTTGTAAACTCATAGACCATGGAGTTAAATGATGAGTACCAAGAGATTGTATTTCGTATTATTCGAGAAAATTATCTTTATTAAAAGTACTCAAAGTTTCACTTATAAATTCTGAAGGTATATTTCCTTGGTTATTTAATCTTATAGAATATGATCTCAGTTGATCTATAGAAATTGGAGGCAATTATATCTTTGGTGAAACCTTGGAATATTCTTGAGATCTGAAGTTTTCTTGGGTAGGTTGGGTATTACAAATAGTTTATCTAGAACTTGTATCACTCGATAGAACCTATATCATGGTTTACTAGGAAATGAGTATTGTTTAAGTGGACTAGATGGTGTGAAGAATATTTTCAAGAGTTTAATATATGGTTGAAGTATACTTAAATTATTATTCTTCTTGATCCAAGGAATAATTATACCCTCGATTGGGTTGCTCAAGAGTTGGTATGGGAGTTTTTTCTGATTTATAGGTACCTGGTAGTTTCGTATGGGCCATGTTGGGATCAATAGGTGTTGAGATGTCATTATGAGGTGTTGTTTAGAGAATATGTTGAAGTATATGCGATTCATTATTTTTTTGTAAATACATAAATAATTTTCAAACTCACATTTCTTGTTAGGTGAAGAAATTTTATGACTAATTTAGATAATTATAAATCCGATCTGTAGTGATGACATATAATGAAAAGAGTTCATGATTCATACTATTGAAGAAATAAGTATCATGTCACAAATTATGTTTTTTTTTCACTTTATAAGTTCAGTGGAGAAGAAGGTCTTCACTATAAAATAGAGTCTATGCCATAAATGAGGTCAAGTCATTATTTTGGTGATTTTTTCTATTTGAAGGAATCCATATTGTAAAGAGGTAGCTACACCATAGTAACGTCAGAGCATATTTTCTATGTCACTATGACATTGAGGACCTATAAATCAAATTTGGAAGACTCTACTATTTTAGAGAAGATCTTGTGCGTCTTACCCAACAAGTTTAATGAAAAAGTATCTAATTTGGAAGTAAAGGATCTAGGTGAAATCAATCTGGATTATTTTAATAATATTATTATTTCTTATAAAAGTATTAAATATAGCGATGAAAATTAAAAAGAAAAGGCTAAAAGGATATTTCCTTTAATATCTCAAAATTTGAGAAAGGTAAGAAGGTCATTTATGATGATGATAAAGTAGGATGTTTATATTCAAGTTTCAATATGAATATACAGTTTGATAAAATGATTTATGTTATTGCTAAAACTATAATAAGAGTTAAGATAATGTTTAAAGGTAAGTTACACCTTAAATGTTTCAATTTTGGAGATTTTAGACAATTTACAATAATCTATTCAAATATAAAAGAAGATGAAGCTAATGATGAAGAAAATGAAAGGCCAAAAATATTATATAAGAATAATTCATCCATGAAAAAAATATATTATAGAATAAAGGTTATTAATTTCTCAAAGAAAAAAAATAAGAATTCCATATCTATGTTTGAAAAAGGTAAAAGTAATAGTGAAGAATAAGTGGTTGACACTAAAAGTGATAGTCATGAAAAACATCTCATTTATAAGGTGATTGATGAATGTTTAACTACTGTTTTTTATATTTAGATATGAGTAAACTTATATGGATTTTATTTTGAAGAGATAATTGAGATAATTTCTATGAAAAATATCAAATCTTATAAATGAAAGTAGGAAGTTGAAGAAATATGATCAATTATTTAAAAAATTAGAATTAGTTTATAAACAATAAAAATATATAATATATTGAAGAATATTTAAAATATATAGAATTTTAGTTATGATGAGAAGATTTTAAATATCAAGTTGTAAAAAAGGTTAATTATGAAGAGAAGGATATATCCATTATTCAATAGAAATTGATAGAAGTTGATGAAGAACTAAACCTATTCTAACTTATTCTTCAAAATTATATTCAAGAAGCTAGGGAGTCTTCAAAGAAGAAATAAGAATAATAAGATCTGTAAAAATAATATTTTAAGGATTATGTGAATATTGAACAGGTTTATAAGGAGTCCAAGAAGAACAATCAAGTCAAAAGGATCAAGTTTTTAGGTAAATAAAATGAGTCTAAAAAATCTAGAAATTCTGGGAATCCAAAATTTAATTTAAAATATATTATAGTATAATATTCTAGAAAGTATGAGAATACCTCTTATCCATATAAGAAGATGTTAGAAGTTCAATAATTTTTTTAAGTAAAGGATGAAAAGTTATTTTTCAGAAAGAGGTTGGACGTATAGAATATAATTTTGGAAAAAATGAAAATTTTAAAAATAAATATGATCTTTATATCTATTATTGATGTTGTGGAGATTTTGGGAATTAAAAAATGTTTTTTGTTTTCATAAATAAATATCATAACATTTCTAGAAGTCTTTGGAAACAATATTTGATGGGGGATAACCTTCTCACATAAAGGAAGGTCAAAAATATGTTAATTATTCTGAAAAAAAATACATAGAACAAGTTTTATGAACTTGAAGAAGTCTGCAGAGGGTGTGTAAGATAAAGTCACCATGATAATTATTGTCTCATACCTATATGATCATAAAAAATATTAATTTTTATACCCATAATACTTAAAAAAATATCAATTGGGAAATAGAAAGCCATTGTTATAGAAGTAGAACTTACAGAATCAAATAGTGAAAGTCCATGGATCTTGGATAGTGGATGCTCATCCCATATTAAAATATATTTTAAACCTTTGATAGATGATGAGTTTTAAAATAGTGGCCTCATGACTTTTTAAATGATGGGTCACTAAAATCGAAAGGTGTTGGCCCAACTAATTTTTGGAGATAAAAGTTAAATCCAAAAACACTCTTTACATTGATGGATTAACACATAATATATTGAATGTCTCAAAGATTTGTGATGATGGAAATGAATTGGTGTTTAGGAAGGATGGGTTTCTTGTTAAAGAACCAGAGGATTTAATAATTGTTACTAGAGGATAATAGAACTAAGAGAATTTATAACAAGTAGGCGATACTGAAAATTCTTGCTATCTATGCATGAAAAAGAAGAATTAATTTTTGCAATCTAAGACTTTACCAAATTAGTAAAAATAATAAGAACATGATTTATCTAGGAAATAATGTTTATGATGTTCATTATCTAAAATTAGAAATAAACTAGTTGTACTCAACATGCCAAAAGGGGAATATTATAAAATCCTCACATAATAAGGTAGAGATTCAATCTATTCATCCTTTGGAGTTTGTTCATTCATATGTGTTAGGGTCAATGAAAAAAATAAACTAATAGAGATAAGTATTTTATTAATTTTATTGTTTACTTCACTCATATTACTTGTGTTATTTTTATGAAATACAAGTCCATGTACATAACATTATTTAAAATTATTCTAAAAAGTGTATAAAAATTATGAAGTTGTTCTCTTAAGAATATCTAGATAGAAAATGGAAATAATTTTACAATTTGGAAATTTAAATATTATTTGATGAATCATGGTATCTAACATGAACTCATTTCACCAAATACAACACAAAAATTTGGTGTTGATGATTAGAAGAATAGGTGTTTAGTAGAGATAGATCAGATAATGATATCCAAAAATAATACGTATTATTCTTGGAGAAAAGATATTGGTACAATGATTTATATCCAAAACTAGTGTTTACGTAGGCCAAATTTAGATATTTCCTATTATTATATATATTATAAAAAATATACATGTATGAAGTATCTTTGTGTGTTTGTTAGTCCTTGTTTTATCAAGGTAAAGGTTGATAATATTTCAATGTTTTAAAATAAAGGAGTTGATAGGGTCATTCTTGGATATCATCTAAATATAAGATGTTATTTATTTTTAAACTAATAAATTTTAAATATCTTTGATGATGCTAATGTGAAAGTGTGTAAACAATCAAATAAATAACTTTCACATGATAAATAAAGTTACAAAAAATTATGATTATGATTTTTTTTTATCAATAGCCTAGAGAAATGTTTGATAGAGATGAAAATGTTGAAGTTTTATAGGTTGAGGAATAATATTCATCCATTTATAATAATGGGGGATAAAGAAAGCTCCAATATATTGGTATTCTAAGATTTATTATTTTTTAATGTGATTAAATTTTAGAAATGGAAGAGTGTACAACAATATCAATAAAAAAATGATAAATCAGTATCAATTCTTGTAATTGTTTATATAGATGAAATAATATTTGATGAAAATGGTGAATAAATGTGTGAATTTTTTTTAAAGAGATAAATTCATTAATTTAAATCTCTATATCGAGAGAAATTAGGAACTTTCCTGGCTTACAAATCCCTCAAAAAAGACTACATTTATCTTTTTCAAGAAAATTATGCTAATGAAAACTTGAAAAGATTTGGTATAGAATATTTTAAGTCTAAACACACCAATTTTAGTGAAAATAAATATTTCCAAAGTTGAAAATGAAATGATTTTGATCCTTAAGTATTTGGAAAATTGATTGTATGTCTAGTATATCTCATGTATTTAAGTCCAAATTTAATATATATTGATACAATTTGTGCTGGGTATCAAAATACACCAAATGATTCCATTTTTTCTAGAAAACTATTCTTAGATATATTGAATGTACAATTGATTTTGGGTTGAAATATGTAATCTCAAGAATTTTATAACTATTTTTGTTATAAATATGCATATTTGGCATGCTTTGTTGATGAAGGAAGATATAAATCAAGTGTTTTTTTATTCTCGGGGTGAAAGGTGTGTGTGTTGGTACACTAAGAGAAATATTTCTAAGACTTCAAGAACTTCATAGACCTAATATGTGGTAACAACACATTCCAAAACCCAGTTAATATAGATTAAGACCCAATTGAAATATTTGATGGTTGAGGTGACTTTTCCACTTCTTCTTAGACGTGATAATCAAAGCGAAATCGATTTTTCGGAGAATCATATTCAACATTAAATAATAAATCTAATTGATATTAAATATAAATTTATCAAGGATATTGTGGAGAAAAATGAACTTAAGTTAGAGTATTTTTCTTTAAAGGATCATATAAATGATTTATTCACCAAGACACTATATAAGAATGCTTATCAGAATATGATTTTGATGGTTAGATTTTAACATCATCCATCCTGAGGATATGGTATGGTGTTTAAGTCCCCTACTACATATTTTCTTTGAATATTATTGTCAAAGGAGGAGAAAAATAACAACATAATTATCCATTAATATGTTCTTTTCCTATTAAGGGGGAATATATATTTTTGGGGGTTTTTTTCTTTAATATTGGTTCTTTTCCTAGTGAGGGGATGAATTTTGTGATTAATGATGCTTTGGGATTGCACTTTTTTCAACCTCTATGATTTTCTTGTATCGGAATTTCTTTGAAGGTCAGTAAAAATGTCAGTTTTCAGTTAGTTGTACGTGAACTATTATAACAATTTTTTGAAGTGAGTATAGGAATTGTTTTGATGTGATGTTTATTGCAATGATAAATTATTGATTATGATCTAATTAATCTATTTTCAAGGAGTGTCTCATCATCAAGAAGGTTTGAATTAAAATTAAATATACATCAATTCTTATAGACAACATGGTATAATTTATTCAATTATTTTGTTTCTTACATAGTGTTTGGTCATGTAGGATTAGAATGATTGAATGGTGATCTATTTCTATGAATTTGGAGTTTGGTATTGATTTATGTTCCTTGGTTGATAAAAAAATTTAAAGGTGTATATTATTGGAAACAAGAAGTGTTAGTATGTTTTCATGAGGATTTTTTTGAAGAAGGGGTTGGATTGGATGTGATTAATTATGTTGGATTTTGTTTTTAATACATTAATCATATTAAAAAGTTCATTTCCTTTTAGGTGAAGATGTTTGAATACTAATTCAGATGATGTTAAATCTAGTTTAAAGTGATTACAAATAATGAACGGAGTTCATGATTCATGTTTTTGAAGTAAGAAATATCTTTCTGAAAATCATGGTTTTGCACCGTTTATGTTTATTTAAGAAGAAGGTTTGTATTATAAGACAAGTACTGTTCCAAAAAAGAGGCTAAATCTATTTTTTATGTGAGTTTGTCTATTTTAAAGACTCCGTACTATAAGGAGTTGTCTATGCTTCGGAGAAGATTAAGGATATTTTCCATGTATCTAGAATATTGAGGACCTTTATACTATAAAGGAGTAACATGTTTCAATGGATGTTGAAATGAGGTTCTTATGTTGAGGAAATAGGACCATTCCATAAGTGAAAGGAATGTATTGATCTTTTTACTATAATTTGGAAGGATCCTACACTATAATTGATGTACCACATCACAAGAATGTAGGTTATGTAATAGGATATGATTCTATGTAGCAAAGTAGTCTGAGTTTTTATTTCCATTCCACTGGAATTTAGAATACAACTATTCCATAGTGAACACATCACCTCACAATGTGTTTTGGTAGTTCAAAAATAACTATTGTTAACTAATATGGTACACAAAAAATGGGGATGCTATACTATTAAAGTATAAAATTGAGATGTTTGAATATCCTTGATGAATTGGATTTATCTTACAAGTTTGATGGTTATTTTATTCTATAACAACTACTAATTTGAATTTTTATGGTGAATTATTAATAGAATATTATCTATGAGATATGTCTGAAGAAGATTATTTAAATTTTAATTTCAAATTTCAATTTTAATGTGTAAAAATTGTGACTATTGTGAAAATATGATAGTGTGGACAATGAAGTATAAAAATGAAGTATAAGGAGGGAGGAGAAGGAAATAAATTCAATATTTATGAAAAAATATAATATTTTATGATTATCCAAAGAATAATAAAATAATAAGGAGAATGAAATTTAAGTGGTTATTTTCATTTTTTGTGTACACAAAGTGATGACGCTAATTTTCACTTTGAAAGTTTTAAGAAGTTTTACTTGGTTTATGCTCTGTAAGTTGAGAATAACACACTCAAATAGTTTAAGGAAGTCTATTTAGTTTATTAATCTTCAGTTGTTCCCAAAAGTTATCTTTATAGACTAAGTGATTCACAAAATCAAATCCAGGGGACATGTAAATGGAAATTTTAAGGTTATACTCTGCTCTTTTTTAATCACAAGATAATAGAAGTGTGAATTGTTAGCTTGAAGGAGTACATATCAAACAAAGTAATAACCTTTTCTTATTGAAATAAAATCCTTGTAAATCTAATTTGTTCCCTTATAGTGGTGTGTGCATGGGTGTGGAGATGGATTATATCACTACACTATAACAAGTGATGAAGGTTGTTTCTTAAATAAACATAAAAGTAATTTAGATCATTGATTTAACCACCATCTTCGGGATCTCTCACATATCCTAGTTAGATTATTTGGTCTCTTCAACTCTGAAATCATTATCAGAACTACCCCAACCATTATTTGGAGCTAGATATTGTGGTTCATTTCATGAAAGTGTTGGATTTAATATCAATTCGAGTATTTGGACTTGAACTTACACTGTGGTCATAGGTATGAGTACCTTCAGAACGTTAATTTTGAGATGGAATATGACCTACAGATGGGGAATTCCATCTTATATGCTCTAATTATAAAGAATATGTAGAAATAACTTAAAACATTTGGCGAGGAGTGGAAGATGATGATCTTGGTTGAATAATGATAGATTGATATGAAATATGGGATAAAGGTTGTTCCCTATTCTCCTTTGGTCATTACTTCTTCATTGGTAGATCAAGTTAAGAATAACTAGGTTATTGATTTATATTGACTTGGGATGTGAGAATATCTCATGGTGGATTATTCGGTCATAGGATGGTCTTAGGATGATGTTGATATGCTTTACATCCATTGTAGTTTGGTTTTCTCTACTTCTATGAGAGATGTGTGAATGAGGGACTCCCACACCTCATGATTGGTGGTTCATACATATTTAACCAAGATATGTCACAACATAAAGTGATGCTTATAGTTTCTGATAATGGGGAAGGGTATTTTTGGGTTTTTTTCTCACTTATATACTTGTCAAAGGATAATGTTAGATTAACAATGACTAAATGGGTTACTTAACCCATTATAGTGCCAGTGTATAAGTGGGGTGAGTTTCTTATGGACTTCATTGTTGGAATACCTAGGTCATCGAGTGGTTGTGTTATGGTTTGGGTGGTGGTTGTCTTATTTATGAATTTTTCGCTGTTATTAACTATCCCAAAGAATTAGTCAGAAGAGGATTTGAGAAAGTTATATGTGTGAGTGATAGTGTGGAAACATGGGGTGCCTATGATCATTGTATTATATCGAGACATGAATTTCAAATCATGTTTTTGGAAGGGATTATTGAAGTCCATGGGGCCTTATATGAAGTTAAGAACAACATATCACCTATAGATAGAGAGAAAATCTAGTAGGATGATCCAAATATTAGAAGATATTCTCTAGGTTTTCATGATTGATTTTATAGAATTGTGGAATAACAACTATAAATTAGAATATTTTGTGTACAATATCTATTTTCAGGATTAAATCCAGATGGAACCCTTTGATTAACTTTATAGTTGGTGGTTTCACTAACTTTTGTGCTATTTAAAGTCTAATGAGTTGGTGATAATTGAGTCAATATTGATAGAAGAGACCATCTGGTAGGTATAGTTCATCTGGAAGTGGTAGGTTACCACTTAGAGTAGATAGTTCTCATATACTGATCAAAGGTGTTGACCCTTGTATTTTTATATGGTAAATCAAGGATTCTTTTGGGAATCACCTTGGTTGTGAAATTTATGTTTGAGGAGGTATAAAAATATCATTTTATGGTTTTCAGTTCATTTTAAATCATAGAGGGGATTAAAGTTGTAGCTAACTGGTTGGTTTTTCTTCTATGGAATTGAGGTATTCATTGTGTGTTTAATGTGTCACAGCTCAAAAATTATGACCTAAACCTGTAACGGCCCGAAATTTTGAATAAATCTTGTTTCCTAATTTCATGTGTTATTTTATTTTATTTTTATGCTCAACAAAAATGTTTTATTTGATAAACATGATTATAATTAAAATGTGACCGTTGGGTTTTGACTGTTATATGACCATCAGTCAATGTGACCGTTGTAAACTAAATGTTTCAATTATTGTCTCTAAATACAATTAATCATGGTTAATTATTATAGAAAAAATATTTGATGGCCTCACCCAGTAGTCTTGGACCGATCGAAGCCCATCTAACAGAACTTGGGAAGGAGGTAGCACCACTGGGCTTTGCTCTGGACCAAACCCAAGCTGAACTTCATTTATGCTCCATGTTCCTATGTTAAATGGTGTTATTTTATACTCCTCTTACTTCCCTTTTCATGTTCACATAATGAGAGATCCCCTCTTACTCTCATTATTTCGTTTTATGAAGTTTTAAGTGGTTCCATTAGGCTGCCGAAATTTTTGTAACAGATTCTTTCTCCCTTCTCATTTTTCAAGATCTATTTTCATGTAAAGTATTTCAAGTTCCTTTTTATTATGTTGGGGTATGATCTATAAATTTATCATACTGATCTTTTATGATCATATGATGAGATACCCCATTTTATATCTTCAATTCAGTATTTTTAAGTTTTAAGTGGCGCCGTTAGGCTGCCGAAGTTTTAAGTGGTTCTTCACCCTTCTCGTTTTGAAGTTCTACTTTCATGTCAATTCTTTCAAGTTCCTTTTTTTTATGTTGGGTTATGATCTCTATATCTATAATACTGATCTTTTATGAACATATGATGAGAGACCCCATTTGATCTCTTCAACTCAGTATTTTGAAGTTTTAAGTGGCGCCGTTAGGCTGCCGAATTTTTAAGTGGTTCTTCACCCTTCTCGTTTTGAAGTTCTACTTTCATGTCAATTCTTTCAAGTTCTTTTTTGTTATGTTGGGGTATGATATCTATATCTATAATACTGATATTTTATGATCATATGATGAGAGACCCCATTTTATCTCTTCAATTCAGTATTTTGATGTTTTAAGTGGCGCCGTTTGGCAGCCGAATTTTTAAGTGGTTCTTCACCCTTCTCGTTTTGAAGTTATACATTCATGTCAATTCTTTAAAGTTCATTTTTTTATGATGGTTTATGATCTATATATCTATCATACTGATATTTTATGACCATATGATGAGAGACCCCATTTTATCTCTTCAATTCAGTATTTTGAAGTTTTAAGTGGCGCCGTTAGGCTGCTGAATTTTTAAGTGGTTCTTCACCCTTCTTGTTTTGAAGTTCTACTTTCATGTCAATTATTTCAAGTTACTTTTTGTTATGTTGGGGTATGATCTCTATATCTATCATACTGATCATTTATGACCATATTATGAGAGAACCCATTTTATCTCTTCAATTCAGTATTTTGATGTTTAAGTGGCGTCATTAGGCTGCTAAATTTTTAAGTGGTCCTTGCACCTTTCTCCCTTTTCCAAAGTTCTAATTCCATGTCAAATCTTGAAAGTTCATTTTTATTATGTTGGGGTATGATCTCTATATCTATCATACTGATCTTTTATGTTCATATTATTAGACACCCTATTTGATCTCATCAATTCATTTTTGGTTGAAGTTTATGTAACGCTGTTAGGCTGCCGAATTTTCATAAGAGAAATCTTATTTTTGTCTTCCTTTCATGTTCTTCATTTCATATGGTATATTTTCAAATTTCATTACCATGTTCTTAAATCCCTTATATTCTGTACCTCTACTGTTTTATGGGTTATTTATGAATGTTTGACCCATGTCCCCTCTCTTTTCAATGTTTTCTAAAAACCTTGTAACATAGCCGTTATGCTGCAGAATTTTCGTCTCAAAATGTCTCTCTCTTTTTTTAAAGATATTTTATTTTATTAAGTGAATACTCAAAGATCTACCTTCTATATGAGTATTCACATATATACCAATATGTTCTATTTTAAATTCTGGGATTTACATACATGAAACCCGCTTTCCCTTTTCGTGGGTTTAAAGTGACGTAAAGATCATGTCTTTAAAGCAGTTTTTAAAACATTATTATTATGAAATAAAACCCATTTATTTTATGATATATGGGTTATTTATGAAATATTTTATGATGATATATGTGGCTCACATGATAACAAAGGCAAATTTAAGGGTGCGCCCTAATAGCGATCCAATGCATTGGGTAATGATGTAACCACTAGAGATTACAATTTTCACGATACCTTGGTGAATAACCTTGGTAATTTTCAAATGACACCTTGGGGATGTACCTTGGTGATATGTTCATGATTTTCTATGTCAAATGATGTAGCCACATCTTCAAGTTATGAAAAATTTTATTTTTTATTATGATGTATCTCATGATTTCTTTCTCATGCCTTAAAGTTCTTTTCATGTCCTTATAGAAGTATCTCAAGTTCACATGTAAAATGTTTCTCTTGTTTCCCTTACTGGGTTTTCTGCTCACCCTTTCTTTTGATGTATGTCCCCAGGTTATGAGATGCAGTAATGAACCTAGGATGAACTTAAGGATAAGCCCTTCAAGTGTTTAAGAAGAGTGTTTTTGTTCTTTTCATGTATTATGTTCCTTGTTTCCAAGACACTAAACCTTAAAGATCCTCAGTTCCATGTAATGAAATGAAAGTTATGTTATAAAAAGACGGGATGTTATAGTTCGTATCAAAGGATGGTTTAGTTATTTGTGGAAATTAGGATATGAAAACTTTAGGAAGAACCCTATAGAAAAGTTTAAATATATGAAATCTTCCTGGTATTTTGGTGAGTATTGAGTAAGGGGTTTCCATGCAAATACATCCCTGTTTGGGTACGAGCAGGTAGAGGTGGCTCTGGCACAGATGTACATAGGGGTAAAACCTGAAAACACCGCTTTGAGATAGACTCGAACGGAAACTGGAACACGAAAACGGGCCTTGCTGCACTCTTGGTTACGACACTCCCGAGAGATATGCTTTGGTGAATTGATAAGCTTAGTATGAACCATTGTTAAAGGAAAAAAGATTAACATAAGAATATATGATCATGGATAACCTAGATTGGAACCTAGGGGATCACAAGTTAGGGTATAATTTTCTTCTACAAGTTATCCTTATATTCTTTAAGCTCCTTTTCATAATTATTGGTTAAGTATTTAAGCCTCTAATTATAATTTCTCTTCTTAGTTAATGGTGGGAGATGGAAGAACATGTCCCAATAACCAATGTGATAGGAAATGCAACGACTACCATATTAATATGAAAGAGATGGTTAGGGGATTAAAAGTTTATTATTATTTTGGAAGACGTTTATTATTTTGGGAACCATATTTGATCGAGGTAAATAGATTACTACGGTATTTTCATTGAGGAGTAAGGTTGACTTATATTTTGAAGAATCGATGAATTTAAGGTGGACTTATAGTAATTTAGGTTACTTACGGGAATGATTAACCTATCTTGGGTAAAATATGTTTAGGTTGGCTACTTTTGTTATAAGATGTTAGGAATGGTTGATGTTGTTTGGAGATAAACAATGAAGTTTATTTTGGAAGACTATGTTATCAAATATTTCTTTTATTTGGGTTTCAATCTTATTTTGGTTTATTTTGAGGAATCTTAAGGACCATTATTTACGGAATGGTTTATGATGAACTTTGGGTAGTACCATGGAACTTTGAAGATTTAAAAGTAGTTTCCACTCCTATGGGATTATTTCTTTTTGAAGAGTTGTTTTACCTTACCCTTTCTGATTTTGGGGATAATGTTTAAAGATAGAAGAAACAGATAGTTAATCTTTTGTGGATTATGTGATTCTCTAGAAGATGATTCTTGTGTTTTGATGAGACCAAGTAGTTTTGAATGCTCATCATTTGGAGAAAAGATTAGTTTTGGTAGAAAATTATTAAAGTATGAAACTATACATGAAGGTAGATATATTTCCTTATGTTTTTTTTCTATGTTTTAAATGAATTCCTCAAAGTTATGAAAAAGAACGTAAAACAAAAACGTTATTGGTTTACGTTTCCTACTAGGTAATCAAAGACCGCTTACACACATCATAATTCTGGGATTTTCTGGTGGTTAACTTCCTCCTAATCATGTTTTCTATCACTCTCCTTTAGAACGTGACCCTTTGTTTTCTCCTCCATGTCCATGTTTCCTACATGGAATCCTAGTATGAGTAAACTCGGGTGGCCTTTGTACTTCCTTTTCTTTCTTTTAAAGTAATGGTGTTACTGACTCTTTTTACGATGTGGGACTTTCAATGAAATTTCAAAACCCAATTTTAAAAATTGCGAGGATGCAATTTCTTAAGGGGGGAAGATTGTAACAGCCCGAAATTTTGAATAAATCTTGTTTCCTAATTTCATGTGTTATTTTATTTTATTTTTATACTCAACAAAAATGTTTTATTTGATAAACATGATTAAAATTAAAATGTGACCGTTGGGTTTTGACTGTTATATGACCATCGGTCAATATGACCATTGTAAACTAAATGTTTCGATTATTGTCTCTAAATACAAGTAATCTTGGTTAATTATTATAGAAAGAATATTTGATGGACTCACCCAGTAGTCTTGGACCGATCGATGCCCATCTAACAGAACTTGGGAAGGAGGGAGCACCACTGGGCTTTGCTCTGGACCAAACCCAAGCTGAACTTCATCGTGTGAAGCTAGAACGGAATCTCCTTTGCGAGAAGTTCAAACTAATAGAAATTACTACTCGTGCGATGTTGGCCGAGCCTCCCTCAGATTCTCTCACCTTAGCACACCTTACACTTAGGTCCTATGTGGGTGTGATAAGGGGCTATGTAAGGAGACCGTAACTTCCTTGTGTAATCCTTTGTTTTAAATAAAAATTGGGATTTCTTCATATGATGAGTTTTATGAATTTTCAAATGACCGGATAAAAATAGTATGCATATTTTTTATGAATTTTCAAAAGGATATATTAAAATTTTTTTTATGTAAACCTTAAATAATTTAAAATGTGTAATGATTTTCAAAAAATGGTCATCTGCAATTATGTCCAGTACGAAATTTAGAGTACAATAAGATCAACTTGATTTTTGATGAATAGTAAATTGTGAATAGTGATTTTACGCTTAGGATTAGTAATGTGACCAAATGGATTAGTAATCTCACTTAAAGAAAGTTTTAAAATAATCTAGGCACCTTGATTAAGTAATGTGATTCAATAAAATGGTTAAATAACGGTTTCATAAATTATTATTCAAGTATTAATTTTTTCAGGTGAATAGTGTTTTTTAATTAAAAATTAAATTAAAAATATTTAGAAAATTATTTTTATGAAATGGACTTTATTTTTGAACTCAGAGCATCGATATTATGTTAAGGTAATTTTTGGGGTTTTTTTCTGAAAAAATGAATTTTCGGTGAATAGTGTATTTATTTAAAAAATAAATTAAAAATATTTAGAAAATTATTTTCATAAAATGGAGTTCATTTTTGAAATTAGAGAATTGATATTTGGTTAAGGTGAAATTTTGGGATTTTTCTGAGAAAGTTGAATTTTCAGTGAATAGTAAAAATACAGTTTTAGGGTTTCAGTATGTTTAATGACATCATAACTGTGTCATGATAATGTCATGAGATATTTTAAGGGTTGGCTGGACAAGGGTGATGAATAATTTTTTTGGGGGGGCCATGTGGCCTAACTCCATGGTAAATGCCAAGCGAAAGCACATGGTTTTGAGAAAAGCACTTGTGAGGTGTCCCTTGGCCATTAATGCCTTGTCCCCTAACTTTCCCTATAAATACCCACACTTTCCTCCTTTAGTTTTCACTCCCAACTCTCACCCAACGAAGTTCTGGTCTCCTTACCTCCCAAGGAGTCCTCCCAAGGTGCCCCCAATCCCTCAAGGTCCAAACCTTTGAGTTTCAAGAGTTACGTTTTAAGGTAAGGGATCCGATCTCTCTCTTTCTTTTCAAGAAATCTCTTTTATGTAATTTCATTAATGCTCCATGTTCTTAGGTTAAATGGTGTTATTTTATACTCCTCTTACTTCCCTTTTAATGTTCACATAATTAGAGATCCCCTCTTACTCTCATTATTTCATTTTATGAAGTTTTAAGTGGCACCGTTAGGCTGCCGAAATTTTTGTAACATATTCTTTCTCCCTTCTCATTTTTCAAGATCTATTTTCATGTAAAGTATTTCAAGTTCCTTTTTATTATGTTGGGGTATGATTTCTAAATTTATCATACTGATCTTTTATGATCACATGATGAGAGACCCCATTTTATCTCTTCAATTCAGTATTTTGAAGTTTTATGTGGCGCCGTTAGGCTGCCGAATTTTTAAGTGGTTCTTCACCCTTCTCGTTTTGAAGTTCTACTTTCATGTCAATTATTTCAAGTTCCTTTTTGTTATGTTGGGGTATGATCTCTATATCTATCATACTGATCTTTTATGACCATATGATGAGATACCACATTTGATCTCTTCAATTCAGTATTTTGAAGTTTTAAGTGGCGCCGTTAGGCTGCCAAATTTTTAAGTGGTTCTTCACCCTTCTCGTTTTGAAGTTCTACTTTCATGTCAATTCTTTCAAGTTCCATTTTGTTATATTGGGGTATGATCTCTATATATATCATACTGATATTTTATTATCATATTATGAGAGACCCCATTTGATCTCTTCAATTCATTATTTTGAAGTTTTAAGTGGCGCCGTTAGGCTGCCGAATTTTTAAGTGGTTCTTCACCCTTCTCGTTTTGAAGTTCTACATTCATGTAAATTCTATCAAGTTCATTTTTGTTATGATGGGGTATGATATATATATCTATCATACTGATATTTTATTACCATATGATGAGAGACCCCATTTGATCTCTTCAATTCAGTATTTTGAAGTTTTAAGTGGCGCCGTTAGGCTGCCGAATTTTTAAGTGGTTCTTCACCCTTCTTGTTTTG
Source organism: Viscum album (assembly GCA_963277665.1). Taxonomy (NCBI): domain Eukaryota; kingdom Viridiplantae; phylum Streptophyta; class Magnoliopsida; order Santalales; family Viscaceae; genus Viscum; species Viscum album. The sequence goes on from OY728128.1 coordinate 1,854,301,051, forward strand.
AAGTTCTACTTTCATGTCAATTCTTTCAAGTTCTTTTTTTTATGTTGGGGTATGATCTCTATATATATAATACTGATATTTTATGACCATATTATGAGATACACCATTTTATCTCTTCAATTCATTATTTTGAAGTTTAAGTGGCGTCGTTAGGCTGCTAAATTTTTAAGTGGTCCTTACACCTTTCTCTGTTTTCCAAAGTTCTAATTCCATGTCAAGTCTTGAAAGTTACTTTTTATTATGTTGGGTTATGATCTCTATATAATCATACTGATCTTTTTTGTTCATATGATTAGAGACCCTATTTTATCTCATCAATTCATTTTTGGTTGAAGTTTATGTAACGCTGTTAGGCTGCCGAATTTTCATAAGAGAAATCTTATTTTTGTATTCCTTTCATGTTCTTCATTTCATATGGTATATATTAAAATTTCATTACCATGTTATTAAATCCCTTATATTCTGTCCCTCTACTGTTTTATGGGTCATTTATGAATGTTTTACCCATGTCCCATCTCTTTTCAATGTTTTCTAAAAACCTTGTAACATAGTCGTTATGCTGCAGAATTTTCGTCTCAAAATGTCTCTCTCTTTTTTTAAAGATATTTTATTTTATTAAGTGAATACTCAAAGCTCTACCTTATATATGGGTATTAAAATATATACCAAGATGTTCTATTTTAAATTCTGGGATTTACATACATGAAACCCGCTTTCCCTTTTCGTGGGTTTAAAGTGACATAAAGATCATGTCTTTAAAGCAGTTTTTAAAACGTTATGATTATGAAATAAAACCCATTTATTTTATGCTATATGGGTTATTTATGAAATATTTTATGATGATATATGTGGCTCACATGATAAAAAAGGAAAATTTAAGGGTGCGCCCTGATAGCGCTCCAATGCATTGGGTAATGATGTAACCACTAGAGATTACAATTTTCACGATACCATGGTGAATAACCTTGGTAATTTTCAAATGACACCTTGGGGATGGACCTTGGTGATATGTTCATGATTTTCTATGTTAAATGATGTAGCCACATCTTAAAGTTATGAAAAATGTTATTTTTATTATGATGTATCTCATGATTTCTTTCTCATGCCTTAAAGTTCTTTTCATGTCCTTATTGAAGTATCTCAAGTTCACATGTAAAATGTTTCTCTTGTTTCCCTTACTGGGATTTATACTCACCCTTTCTTTTGATGTATGTCCCCAGGTTATGAGATGCAGTAATGAACCTAGGATGAACTTAAGGAGAAGCCCTTCAAGTGTTTAAGAAGACTGTTTTTGTTCTTTTCATGTATTATGTTCCTTGTTTCCAAGACACTAAACCTTAAAGATCCTCAATTCCATGTAATGAAATGAAAGTTATGTTATAAAAAGGCGGGATGTTATAGAACCTATCACACAAGATCATCGTATATGATGTTGACCTGGAGGAAAACATGTCATTTAAGGAGTGCTAGGTGCGTATAGTGGACTTGAGAAAGGAGGTGCTATAAGGGATTACATTTCCCCTTGTAAGAGTATTATAGAAACACAAGCATGTTCCTAAATTGAAATGGGATTGAGAGTTGGATATACAAGAGTAGTGGATAGATCTATACAACAATCACCCCTATAGATGCTTCTCAAAGTCAAGAAGCCCTTAAAGGAGAATTTTTTAATGTCCATATTATTTAAAGGTATGTATCATTTAATTTTTTTAAATATCATGTATATTGTTGATTTGAGACTATTTTGGGTATTAATGGTAGCTTGAGATCAAGATTTATTGAGTTGGGATTGGTTGAGAGTTGAAATATTGCTATAAGTAGGGAACCATGTCATGTCATAGTGAATGTTGAAAGTGTATAAGTCTATACGAATGAGTCATACATAAGGGTAAAAAGAGGCCACACTGTTGTAGTGGGTGACACAACATGACATACTAGTGCTATAAAAACTCACATATTAGTGATAGGGAGTCATTATATGTGGCCTATGAAGGGAAGGACATCATTCCATAACCTTTATGGCCAGACTATGATGATGTCCATCTAGGGGTGAGACCTTCTTCCCCAGCATAGTCATGCCATGACCTAGAGGGGCCACACTAAAATGTGGGTTTGGAATGGGTATACTATAGTGTGAACATAATTGCCACACCATGACCTAAATATTGGAAAAAAATTTAAAAATGGAAATATTTTAAAATTTTATGTGGGACCCTTTAATCCCTCCTTTAGTTCTTCATCAAGATGGACTCATTTTTCAAAAAACATTGGAGTTCTTCCATGGATTCCTAAAATACTATACTCTCTTCTATTGTATTTTTGAATATTTTTTCATTATAAAGGTTATATTTTGGTATTTATTTTTCCATCATTCCATTGATGCCTTTGTATTTCATAGTTTTTCCATTTTCTAAGATAAAACCTTAATTATGTATGTTTTGATCTAATTTTTGGGTTTTACTGTATCTGTCCTGAATTAGAGAGCATATATTAGTATGTATGATCTATTAAGATTGATTTAGGATATATTTACTATGATATGTATTTTTTGCAAAGTTATATGGCTTGAGTTTCATGGAGGTGAATGAGTTAGACCAATACACTTCTGATTTTGGTATCAAAGTGATCAGATGGGTCTGTATTGATATAGTTGAACCCTTAGAGGGGGAGTAGGGGTTAATTTTTTTTGGAAATAGGGAAAATAACCACTTTATATTGATGGTGGTAAGATTTTATTTCTAGTTAAATGTTACATAGAATGAGATGTTTGATTTTACTTAAGGCTAGGGTGACCTAGTAGGGTCGTATTTTGGCATGGTTGATGATTCCCTTCACTAGTGAAGGTGTTGGGTGGATATCATTGAATTATTTATATTTGAAGAATTAAATTGGGCCAATATTGATTATTTATACTAATTTATCAAATTATAACTTATATTTACTATGTGATGTGTTGAGACTGATGATAATAACCTTATACTGGGTGATAGGGTGGTGAATTGTGATGAAAAACTCCCCTTATTGATAATTGATAGTCCAAGAATTGATCTGATACCTACTTTGAGTGAGAGGGGTTGGGTTGGGATTGAAAGAACTAGCGGTTGTGACCCATTATTGAGTGATAGTGTGATATATTGTGATAAATGTCCTCCCATGAGTGATAGGGGATAGTCCAAGCCTTAATGTGTGACATACCCTGAGTGAGATGGGATGGTTTGAAATTTTTTAAAACTAATGGTTGTGAACTCATCCTGAGTGAGTGGGTGGTGGATGATGGTGTGATACCTGATATGTGAGATTAAATTACATTGGATTTGAGTATCTAACTTGAGTGAGAAGGTACGAGTTATGCTACGGGTGTACTGGGACTCAGGATTACTCTTATTTCTGATAAAGAGATGAAATAGGTATGTCTAGGGTTCTTGGTGTCCTAGTTACCACACAATAACCTAGTGGAGGTGTGTGCTTATTATATATTGATTTATATTAGTTTATACACATTAATATATGTATTTCACCAATGTTAATGACCCTTTGGTGATGTAATACTAGGTTTGTTACTCATTCAATGCGAAGAAATCCCAATGCATGTGTAGATTTTATTTTCATGGATCTTACTAAGGTAATGGGTCCTATGTCAGGATACTATGTATGTGAATATGGTTGAGGATTTAAGGTGATTCCATGATATACATTAGGATCTTGTTAATAGCGTGCCTATGATTTTTTATGAAATATATTGATTTTCCACATGTGGGTATCCTTTTTTGTTTGGTTATATGATCCTTTATATATCATTTTGATATTGTATGTACTATTGATATCTTTTGGAAACAACTATGTTTGTCTTATTTTATTTATATATTTATTACTACTTCCACTTTGTTGATTTTTCATGGTTATCAAATATAGAGGGCATAGTTTATCCACTGTATAACTCAAAAACTCCCCACTATGTGGTAGCCTCTTGCACCTAAGGACACATGCATGAGGGCATTTGGTGCGGTGGATCAATACTAGTGATCTAATTTTGGGCATAAAAAATGGGTATCCTGACCATTTTTTTCTTTTAGTTATTATTTAATACTTGACATAGTGGAAATAGTATGGTCATAAATTGAGTGGGAAGTTATTCTTATATCTGGAAAACACCTATATAATAGAAGTTTGAGTTTCTAGGGATGTGATATTTATTTTATTGGTTATGATTTTATAGCATTATGGAATTCTCTAAGTGTTATTTCTTGTCTGTGGTTTATGGGATTTTACTCTAGCCCTAGGTGTTTAGAGTAGGTGAGTTCATGACTCATGGATAGGCATGTAGGTTCACATGTCACGCACTAGTTTTCCTATGGTTTATATATATGTGAAAATTATGTAAATTGAAAAAATAATATATTTAGTGTTTACCAAATACATTATAGGTGACATTTAATTAATTTTAAACGATAACATTATAATTTTATTTTATTTTATTATGACTGAAAATATGTTCCATGTGGTACAAGTTTACAACCTGGGTGAGTAGTGTGCGGTTATGAATAGTGGATCTGGGTAGGCTCTAAGAGCGTGCCTCCTTGGGTTGTGTATGTGTAAACATGTTAATTTCTTAAATTCTATTAAGATCTATTATTTTAATGAAATTATGAGTCACCTTTTTACCAGTTCAACAAATACCACCTCAATGATGTCCTATGGTACCCCCCCAAAAATCAGGTTAATAATGTTCAAGAGGTAGGGGACACAGTTATTATACTCTTAAATGTGTAGGAGATAGAGGATGATGAAGGTACTATGTTTATCACAGCAGTTTAGGATATATAACAACTTTATCTAGGAGTGTTTCATCTAGTACCACTGGGAGGAAAATGTTTACTTTTGGAACAACAATGGTAGATTTTTCTCAGAACTTCTAGATGAAGCAACCTTTATCTTTGTAAGTTGTGAGAGGTCCTCAGGATGATGAGTATAAGATTTATGTGATTGAGGGTGTCTTAAAGATGGTCAAGATGACTGATGATTGAAAAAAATTTTTGGTGGTTTATATGCTTTATGGAATCAATAGGATATGGTGGGGTTTCATGATATTGTCTAGGATACATGAGGATTTATAATGGGACCCATTCAAAGAACTAATTTTCAAGGACTTCTTCTATAAGCCACTGAGTCTAGAACAAATGTAAGAGTCCTTGGATCTATAGTAGGGGATGTTATAAATGAGAGACTCTATTAATTGATTCATTGATTTATTGTGTTTTTCTTAATTTTTGGAAGGGAATAAAGCAAAAAATGTCTATATATTTGAGAGCCTGACCCCAGAAGCCTAAAGCTAGTGTCTACTACCATTACATTGGAATTATTAGAAGGAATCAAATCCAAAAGGACTAAAGAGTTTATTAGTCTTGGTTAACCAAATATATACACAAGTCTTGTATTACAAATGAATACACTAATTACAACATAATTTTTTAGAGGATAGATTTATTCCTTCTAGTATATCCTTGCATATATTACATAGTATACTTCATGGAATCCCATGGGAAGAAAAAATGGGTGATCTAAAATGATCATTAAGGTTCAAGTATAAGAGAATAATTAATAAATCAATAAGAATATTCAATATGGAAAGGTAATAATTGAATTCACATTCCATGTAATAAATAAACAGAGAAGGAAGTGCGTAAATAGTATAGAAAGGTAAATAACTAAAAACACATTCCATTTAAATAATTAACTGAGAATGAAATGAATCTATTGAATTTTTCATAGTTAAAATATCATGTATCATAAATACTAAATCAAAATGAAGGCAATTCTTAATTATTGGACATTATGTCTATGGCACATAAAAACCTCTGCTATCTAGATATATCCTCTAGATAGTTTAAAACTATAGGTAGAAACCTATTTAAATTGTGTAATTAAATTTTCTCATGAGAACCTATTGATGCATTAAGGGGACATATAAAGTTTGGTCCCCACCCATCACTATATGTCCAAAGCATTCCTTGTATCAAGCAATCAATTTAATTAATAAACAACATTCCTTATCAAATATCTATATTGAATAAAGAATACATATTTATCAATTATTCCTTAGATAGTAAAATAACAATAAAAGTAAACACCTTATGTAAAAATGATATACAGTTTATGTAAAACACATATCCATGACAAATAATATGGAAAATTAAGGGAAATTCAATTTTTAATGATCATAATAAAATGAATATTTCAAGGGGATTAACAAAGGAATCATGGAAGTGAATATCAATAATATACTTGGAGAAATAAACCATAAACCATCTAGAGGAAGAATAAGGATTATATCAATACAACATATCCTAGACAGAGTAAAAATGAATAGTTTTTGTCATTGTTGAATGGAAATATTTTAAAATATATTTTAAAAACATTCCTGAAGAAAATATCATTTTTATTTTTATTTTTTTAAAATAATTTTGTTTGAAAATAAATTAAAGATTTTTTTAAAATTATCCTTTTATGATTTCAAATTTATCTTCGAAGAAATGATGGTGTATAAATTTATACTTGCTGTACTAGGTAAAAAGAACATTCATCTTTCACGGTAAAAGGTAAGAAAAATACCTTGTTCATAAAGTGATAAGAAGATTCCTTTGAAAACATTTTTAAAAGGAAAAAATGGATAAAAATTTCTTTAAAAATATATTTTAGAAAGGTTAAAAACATTTTAAAAACATTTTGAGAAAATATGGTTTTTAGAAGAAAATAGGTTCCTAGGCTGAAGCGGGAAATGAAGTTGGATTTTCATAAAAACATTTTCTAAACAATTTTGAGTACCAAAGAGTGTAAAAATGGTACTATTACTTAAAAATGGTCATTATTAGACAGAGGAAAATAAAATTAAATGTTTTGTTGAATAATTATCATATAAATTCCTTTAATGTAATATCAATAATAAGCAATCTTGATTAGAATGATATTGTGAAATAAACACTTAAAGTGATCTTAATGCTGTAGTGATAGTTTATCAATGAATTGATTATGTGTATTAACTAAAAATACACATATAAGAAGGGTAAATATATAAATATATATTCAAAATCATTATACACGTAATCATATAATATTAATGACAATGAGGAAGTAATATAACCTAATTAAATGGAACCAGGTTATAAAATTCTTTACAACTTGGTAACTTTTAATTCAAATCCCATTAGAAAAAATAATTCAAGTCAAAAATCAAAATACCATAAAGATAAAATAATTCATTATATAATATATACAAGTATCCAATAGGAACACCACACAAAATAATTAATTGGTGAATATGACATTTGTCTCCCAAATTTAAAAAGTGAGATGAAAACCCTTACCCTGTGTTTCCTTTCCGGTGAACATACTTAATTCTCCTATATAATGGTTTTAAGAATGTAACTAAATTATATAATAACCATAATCATATTTATTATATTATATATGATCTTTTTATAATATTTTACTACTTTTTTAGCAACCTTTCATTAATTTGACTATTTCTGGTGTTAATTGCCATGTTTTTCGAGTATATTTTGACTTGTTAATTGTTATTCATATTAATTATATCATGATTTAATAATATCTAGAATCTAAAACATAATAAAAATATCATATAAATTCATTATATATGTATTTATAATAATCAATAAAATTTTGAGATAGGAAATGAAATGCACCGTTTATTGAGATGGTATGCTATATGTACACATGAACAGTACTTCCATTTCACTGTCATCTTAAAATAATGAAAATTAAATGATTTATATTTATATTATAATTAAAGTATCATATTTATTTCATATATTTCATATAGTTTTATAAAAAACCATCCTTATTATGTTCAATGCATAGTGTGAACAAGTCACATCGCTTTGAGGTGGCAGTTTTCCCCACTTCCACAAACGATGTTATCATATTTACAAAAAATTGAAAGAATGAAGTTATGAATTATATAGAAATTATTGAAATATGAATAAAACATAAATATCATATTAATTATATTAAAATAGTGTGTCCATCATAATTCCCAACCATGAGAGGTTGTAAAGGAAAAACAAACAACATCATTTTGTGAGGTGGTAGTTCGTCGTACATGAACATTAAATTCAATACCCTTTTGAGGAAAGTGTGTGTAGGTGTATTTTGAAATATTAACATAAAAAAATATTAGTATATCGAAGTTAATTATATTATTATTTAAGCATGATATAAAAATAATTTAATGGATGGAGAGGTAAATCAAAAAAAAGTGATTGTTGAAGAATGTTACCTCTTATTCGGGTAACTCCTTTTGGTCTATACAAAAAGACTTCTATGGTATTATTTATAAGCAAGGTTAGGATTATGGAATGAGGGGATAGAAGTTTGGATATTATCTGGTCAGTTTTGTATGATACAAAGGGTTTTAGAGGTGTGATTAAGTGGGAGGGGTGAGTGTCATTTTATAGTAGAGGAGGAGTGACATTCTTGTAAATTTTTGAAAAGTTAATTACACCCACATTTTTACAATGTCATGGGGATATAATAATGAAAAACATTGATAAAACATGGCATAGTGTCTAAATATGGATAGTAAATGGATTTTGGACATGTTAATAGGTTAGTGTTCCCTTAGGTTTAATGTTTTGTCACTTATTCAACACATTTTTCTCTTAATTGTTGTAATTACGTTTAATTACTTTCACTAATATTTTCCGTAATTTTTTTTTGAAATTATTAGAAATCGGAAATTATTATTTTTTCTTATATTAAATCCAATTTTATAAATTTAAATCACATAAGTGGCATAAATTAATTTAAAATTATTCCATAAACGAGACGACAATGTGGGGTTTTAAAGTAAAAATGTTAAAAAGTTTGAAATGTTCTTATATCCAATTTCAATTTGAAATTGATTTCAGCAACATTAATTGGATTAATATATTTATAATTTATCTAATTAAAACTTAAAATCAAAAAAAAAATATAATTTAAACTTACAAAAAAATTAGTTGAAAAAATATTTTTGAATTAAAATTTAGTATTTTTCACTATTTATCAAAAACTGAAACTTTACAGAAAAATATAAAAAATTAAACATAATATAATTTTTAGTTTTTTATTTTAAAAATTATGTTTTTTGAGATATAAAGATATAAATGATTCAAAAACTTTAGTTAAAATAGGTTCACCATTAAAAGGCGGTAAAATTGTCTTTAAAAAAAATACTATTTTTAAGTATAAAACTACATTTATTATTATCTTATGCTTGTCAAACCTATTAGATGAATATAAAAAAATATATTATTGAATATATAATATATATATTTTATTAATATCATTAAATAATATTAATTAATTTCATTTATTAGGATAAATGTCCTTTGTAATAATAAAAACATTTCCTTTATATTTATCTCACTGTTATGTTCATTTCTAATAAATTTCTTACCAATGAAGTAATTTGATATTTTTGTAAACCATATATTTTCATAAGTTAGTTAAAACTATTCATAACTTATAATTTAATATCTAGGTTATATATTGTCCTTTTAAGTAATAATATTTTAATAAAATATTGTTTTTTGGTAAATCCCTGTCTTACGTGCAACACAAGATATCAAAGAAAGTCGTTGTTTCATGCGATACAAGATAACCTAGTACTGAGTGCATTTAAAGCTATAGAATATATTAAATTTATTTTAAATATTTAGTATATAATAAATACTTGAGTGGTTAAATTCTATTCTACGTTTAGTGTTGTGTGTCATATAGGATATCAAATAAAAGTTACTCTTTTAGAATTTTTGGGGTGTTACATTCTCCTCACATTAAATAAATTGTGTCCTTGTAATTTAAAATTGATCTTAGAAATATAGGTTTGAAATTTGAAATTTCTTTAATTTAAATCCCATATCACGAGAAGAGTTAATAAAATATCCTCTTAATAAGAGAGAAAGAGAAGTAAAAAGGTCACATGGAATAAAATATATATAAGTCTCTAAGTAGGTGAACATTAATGTCAAGTGGAGATATGTACATGGAGGAAAATCATAAATATTTATAAGGAGTGATTGTGGTCTTCATTTATAAACAAGTGAATGATCAATGGAAAGTTGAGGGTCTCAAATCCATAAATGCATGATGATTCAAAAGACCATTAGTTCAAAAGAAAAAATGATGGTATTAGGATAACATTTTTTGATCATTTTCTTAATATTGAGTAATTATTTTGCTGGAAACATGAATTTTGGAGCGATGTCACCTTTCTATCTTGGATCTCCTTCTCTTGCTTTTCCTAGTGTTTCCTCCCACAACTTCCAGTGCAGGATCGACGAAACGTATGTGAACTATTTTCCTTTCGATATTCCCTTCTTATCCATTTTCATCTCTTCCACCATTCTTGCTGCTCCTTGATCAACTCATCTTCTTCCATGGTAGTTTGATTTTATTGGTGTATTTATCTCAAATAGGATCTTCTGGTTCTGATGAGGGTGGTTATTGTTGAATCCCCCAACCACTTCAACCCTCCTCTAACCTTAGGTTCCACTGTACCTCTCTAAGTGAGATCTGGAGTGATGGTAACTCAGTGGATTGGGTTAAGTGGTATGGTGGTATAGGGTTTTCCAAGTGATCTTTTGTTGTCTCATTCATATTTTTGATTTTTTTGTTCAGTCTCACCATGTGGTTATTGTCCAGATCCCTTGTCTGTTATAATCCCTTCCCTAACCTCAACTCCATCTTCTCTTCTCCAAGTCAGATCCGAAGCAATGATTACTTTGAGGTCTTGGGAGGTGGGGTTTGGAGACTAAAGGTGCTCCCCACATAGACTGATCCAATTTGATCTCCATTTATGTTATGTTTTACCTTCTTTTTTTCTTAGGTAGGATATTGAAGGTTCCATTGGAAAAAATCATGGAAATGTTTTTGTTTTTTAGTATTTCCCCCCATGTTCATGGTGAAGTTATGATAGTAGTTTTTGTTGTTTTTCATGATGGTGTCACCTTTACGCATTTTCTTTTTGTTGTGGTGAGATCTCTCTATGGGGTTTTGACGGTTTATAGGTCATAATGAAATGGTGATTATTTATTTTTGATGGCTTCGATGGACTTAGATCATCACCAACAACTGGCATGGTGCTGGGACGGTGTTTATGATAGCTATGAGGATTGAGATGTCGACGGTGGTTCCCCATGATGGTTGTGTTGGATGGAGATGGGACTCGGTTGATGTGGTTGTTGATGACAATGGATTTTATGGGAATAATGGATGAGCTATAGAACTAATATTAAGCAAAGAGCGGTTGAGCCCACCATACATGGATTTTTTTTAAAAAAATTTAATTTCATGATTTTGGGTGTTATCATTTTAAATTTTGAACTAATTTTCGTGGGGGATGTTTTTGAATTGTCGTATATGCTGTATTGTGGTTTAGATTTTGGTATGTTTGGTTCCCACTAATCTATAAAGTGTTTTTTTTAGAAAAAACAAAAAAATGATTGGAGGAGGAGGAGTAATTATTTTACTACCTATGAATATAAAGAAATATACTTAATTGATACCTTTAAATTTAATATGACCAATTATATATTTTGGTTGTCCTTCAATCAAATTCTAATTCATCCCTTACTCCATGAAATGCATATCCTAGAATGAACCCTTTTTTTAGAAGCACTAAAATTTTCTTTTAACGGATCGTAATACCCATAAAACAAGTCATTTTATTTATCTATAACTATTTTTGAAAACCAATATGGTTAATACATGAATCTCTAAACCTAAAAAGTAACACTAATGGTTCATTGTTAATATTTTTTGTCAAATAATTTAACTAAAAATAAATACACATTAACTAGGAGATTACGTAGGCCAATAGTTGGTGCAAAACCCTTATCATCCTTCAGTCATGGGTCCAAGCCTCACCACCTTACCGAATTTTATGGGTCCTCACCCATCATAAATGTTGTCCTTTTCTAAAACCATATTAATATAATTTCCAAAATATGATGTACATACTTGAAACGTAATAATTAAATAGCCTTTAAACTAAGGTTTTCAATACAACCTCAATACATAAATACTTTATCCATTAATTTCCACATGGGTCTTTCCTTATTGTAGAGTTTATCTTTTAGAAGAGGGCATTGAATCATGTAATTTTTTGGTTCCCTACATTTAAGGAAAAAAATTTATAAATGGATCCTTGGGATGAGTTTTATTTCCTTCCATCATAATCTTCAATTTTTCTAAGAAATTCTTTGTTTTATGTCCTAATTTCCCACATATAAAGAATTTTCTCATTCCATTGAAACCCTTTCCTCTATTTCTCCTTCCACATTTTTTAAATGATAGAAATAAAGCCCTATTTTATCTATGGTCTCCACCACTCTAGTGCTTAGAAACCTCTAGCATTCTCTTCTTTGATGAATTTGGGAGATGCTTAAGGTATATGTTGTTAATCATATTTCAGAAAAGCTAGTTAGGAATAAACACGATATCTTTTAGTCCTATCAACACTTTATTTGGGTTCTCATTGTCACCACCTTTTACTTCTTGTTAAATTTTAACATGGATCCTTTGGGTTTCATACATTGACTAAAACTAGAAAGAATAGGGTAATAATAATTGTCATAGAGAGAAAAGCATATGATTATTTATAAGATATCTAAATCATGAACCTTATTTTTAATCTAAAACACCGTAGTTTTAACGTAGATAAATCATTTTCATTATCTATTTATATAATTAACATTTTTTTAAAGAAAACGTGAATTATCCTAAGAGTGTCCACCAGAAGTGTCAAATCAGGTGTGTAGTAAGCCCATTATTGTGTACCAGGTTATGCTTTAGTCAAGATTGATGCAACTTTATGGTTTTTTACACCTAGGAACATCTGTTCTAGCACCATGTCCACTTATAGTATCCAGACATGGTTGTATTTCTTTTAATACCCACATAATTTCAACCTTTACAAAATTCTAGGATGTTCTTCTATACATATCCTAAAATTTTATATTAGGGATACATTCTCTAATCTTTGTTTTCTTAAATCTAGTTCCAAAGGTATGCTACTAAACTTCCATTGATACCAACTATAGAGACCGGACCCCAGAAGCCCAGATCCAATGTCTTCTACCATTACATTGGTATGATTATAAGGAATCAAATCTTAACAGATCAAAGAGTTTAATAATCTTGGTAAACTAGATACATACATGAGAATTGTATTAAAATTGAATACACTAATTACAACATTTTTTTTTCATTTTAGGATAATTTCTTTCCATCTATCATATCCTTGAATATATTTATTAGTACACATCTTGAAATCTTGGGGAGAGAAACAAAATAAGTGTGAGATTAAATTCTTAGTAAGGGTTAAGTAAAGAGGAAACAATATTGAATGAATGAGAATAGTCAATATGAGAAGGTAACAACTGAAGACACATACCATGTAATCAATAAACTGAGAAGGAAGTGTGTAAAAAATATCATAAGGTAAATAATTGAATAAAAATTCCATTTAAATAATAAACTGAGAAAGAAATACATCAATAGACTTTTTCATAGTGAAAATATCGCAGATAATAAATACTGAATCAAAATGAAGGAAACTCTTAATTATTGGACGTCTTGTATCAGGAACATTAAAATCTATACTGTCAAGATCTATCCTCCAGATAGTTTAAAACTATAAGTAGAAACCTATTTAATTTTTTCAAATAATTTTTACTATGATAACCCATCGATGCATCAAAGATCTATATAAAGTATGGGTCCCACCCATCACTGTGTGTACAAATCATTCCTAATATTGTGTAACCAATTTAGTTAAAAAAATATTCTTTATCAAATATTTGTATTCAATAAGGAATAAAAAATTATAATCATTTTTCTAGATAATCAAATAAATTTATAAGTAAACACCATATGTAAAAATGAAACATGGTTTATGAAATAAACATATTCATGATAAATTATTTAGATAATTAGGGGAAATTTAATGTCTAATGATCATCAGAAATAAAATATTTCAAGGGGAATAACAATGGAACCAAGGAAGTTAATTTCAATACTATCCTTAGCACAATAAATCATAAAACATCCATAGGAAGAAAAAGGATGTTATCAATAAAATATACCCAAGTAGAGTAAAAACAAAGGGTTGTTGTCATTGATGAATGTAAATATTATATAAATATCCTTTTAAAAAATTATTGAGGAAAATATAATTTTTATTTTAAAAATAGTTTTAAAAATACTTTTATTTGAAAATAACTTCTAGATTTTTTTTTTAAAATTAAACATTTAAAGATTCAACTGAATCTTCAAAGAAATTATGGAGGATAAATCTATACGTTCCATACAAGGTAAAACGAACAAACCTTTTACATGATAAATGGTTAGAAAAATTCTTTGTGTGGAAAGAGACAAGAAGATTCATTTTAAAACATTTTTAAAATACAAAAGGGTAAAAATGTATTTAAAAAATAATGTTAGAATGGTTAAAAAAAATTTCAAAACCATTTGGGTGAATAGGGTTTTTAGAAGAATTTTTTTCTCTCACTAAAGAGGAAAATGAAGTCGGGTTTTCTAAAAAATATTTTCTAAAATATTTTGAGTACCAAAGAGTGATAAATGAAATATTAATTGAAAAAGGTCATGAATATCCATATGATAAAAATATTAAAGGGTTTGTTTAATAATTATCACATTAATTATTTTAATTTAATTTTAAGAACAAGAAATCTATATTAGAATTATATTGTGAAATAAGCCCTTAAAATGATCATAACGTTGAAGTGAGAATTTATCAATTAATTGATTAAATTTATAAAATAAAAATAATCATATAAGAAGTGTAAATAAATCAATATATAGTAATCATAATTATACACATAATCATATAATAATAATGGTATTGAGGAAATAATATAACCCATTGAAAAAGAACTAGGTTATAAATTTCTTTACCACTTGGTAACTTTTAATTCAAATCCTATTAAGATAAATAATTAACGCTGAACCTAAAAATAAAATGAAGACAAAGTAATTAAGGATATAATATATCAGAATGGGAAGTATATACACCACAAAAAATATGTAAGTGGTGAATATGAAATTTATCTCACATATATAAAAAGTTAGATGAAAATCAATTACCTTATGTTTCATTTCGGGGTAACATCCCTTATCCTCATTTATAATGGCTTTAATAATGAAACTAACTTATAATATAACCATAATAATATTTATAATATCATATATGATCTTATTATAATATCTTATTTCCTGTTTTTCAACAACCTTTCATTATTTTCACCATTTCGGGTGTTAATTTCCATGTTTTTCGAGTATGTTTTGAATTTTTAATTGTTGTTCCTATTATATAGATAATGATGTAATAATATCTAAATTTTAAATCATTATTTAAATATCTTATATATTTATTATATATTTATTTATAATAATTCCTAAAATTTGGGTATATGAAATGAAATACATCATTTATGAAGACTACAGGCCTTACGTACGCATGAATGCTAGTTCCATTTCTTTGTCATGTTAAAAAAATTAAACTAATTTATATATATGTATATTATAATTATATTATCATATTTATGTCACATATTTCATGTAGTTATATTTAAACCATCCTTTATACATTTCATGTATAGTGTGAAGGAGTCACATCGCTTTGAGGAGACGGTAGTCCGCACTTCCAAAAACGATGTTATCTTATTTACAAAAAATGAAAAGAAAGAAGATATGTGTTATATAAATATTAAAAAAGTATTAATAAAATATAAATATCATATTTATTTTATATAAACATCATGAAAATCATAATTCCCAACCATGGGAGATGGTATTGAAAAAATGAACACCATTGTTTCACGAGGCGGCAGTTCGTTGTACACGAATTTTAAATTCATTACACATTTAATGGAAGTGTGTGTAGGTGTAGGTAAAAATGTTAACATAAAAATATTTAAGTATATTTAATATAATTGTTTTATTATATAAAAATTATTTAAAAATAATTTAAGGGTTTTATAGGTAAATTAATCGAAAGTGATCATTGAAGACATGTTACCTCTTATTCGGGTGACTCCTTTTAGTATATACCGAAAGACATACTTGGATTGATTTATTCACAAGGTTAGAAATATAATATTAGTTTATGGAATTTGGGATCTTATTTTGGTAGGTTTTTTATGAGAAACATTTCTTGAGAGTTATGCATAAGTGGGAGGGGTGAGTGCCTTTTTATTGTGGAGGAGGAGTGGCATTCTGGTAAATTTTTGAAAAGGGAATTTCACCCAGTTTTTTCCCTTGTAAAGTGTCTCATATAATGAAAAACATTCGTGAAAATATGGTATAGAGTATAAATATTGACATATAAAGGATTTTGGACAAGTTTCTAGGTCATTTTGGCCCTTAAGTTTAAGGTTTAGTCCCTTACTAAGGTAATTTTTCTCTTAATCAGTGTAATTAATTTTAATCACCATCGCTAATAGTTTTGGTAAATAACTACGTTTAGCTGATAATAAATTATAAAATGTGATTATTAAAAATATGTAAATTTTTTTTAAAAATTTAAATCATAGAAATGGCAGGAATTTATTTAAAATTAACCCCGCGACAAGACGACAAAATGGGGTTTTGAAGTAAAAATTTTCAAAATCTTGAAAGTTTTTTATATCCAATTTCAATGTTAAATTGATTCAAATAAAATAATTTTGATTACTTTATTTATAATTGATCTAATTAAACTCTAGAAAAAATAAAAAATATAATTTAACCTTATCTATAAATTAGAAAAAACAGTTTTGAATTAAAATTCAGTATTTTTTCACTATTTATCAAAATATGAAACATCATAGAAAAATACCAAATTTTTTTACTAATATAATTTCTATGTTCCTATTTCTAAATGGTAGTTTAAATTTAAATATAATTTTTTTAATAAATGGAATTAAAATAGGTTATATTAAAAGGCAATAAAATTTCCTTTTTAGAAATGTATAATTTTTAGACATATAACTAGATTTATTAATATATTATACTTATAAAACCTATTAGATGTATATAAAATATATTTTATTGAATATATAATACATATATTTAATTAATAATATTCATTAATAGTAAATAATTTAATTTATTTGGATAAAACACCATTATAATAATAAAAACATCTCATTTATATTCAATTAGTTCTTATATTAATTTTTAATAAATTGATTACCAATGAATTCATTATATATTTTTGTAAAACATATATTTTAATAATTTAGTTAATCCAATTCATAAATTCTAATTTAAATACTTGGTTATATCTTATTATATTACACAATAATATTTTAATTATATATTGTCATTTGGTAAAACTCTGTCTTACATGCAACACAAGCTATTGAAGAATGTTTTTGTTGCTGCGATACAAGCTAACTCAGTATTTTGTTAATTGCAAGATATTTAATATATTAAATTTATTTAAAATAATAAATATACCATAAATTCTCAAGATGCAATATTCCATCCTATGTTTGGTGTTGTGTGTCGTACATAATATTGAATAAAAGTTACTATTTTATAATTCTTGAGGTGTCATATTCTTGCAACCTTAAATAAATTTCATCTTTGAAATTTAAACTTTATCTCGATATAGTGTATGATATTTGGAAATTCATTCATTGAAATCCCACATCATGATAAGGGTTAATAAAATATCCTCTCAATAAGAGCGAATGATAAGTACAATGGTCATATGGAATAACATAGATCTAGGTCTCTAAGTTGGATAACATTAGTATAAAGTGGAGATATATACATAGAGTAAAAGTGTAAATATTTATAAGGAGGAATTTAAGTCATTGATCACAAACAAGTTAATGATTAGTAGAAATTTGAGGGCCTTAAGTACATAAATCTAGGATGATTTTAAAGTCCATTGGTTCAAAAAAGTAAAAGTATTATGATAAAGTTTTTTGATCATTTTCCCAAAATTGAGTAATTATTTTACTACATATTAATGTAAGGAAATTTACTTACTTGATGTGCTTCAATTTTATATAAACAATTCCATCTTTTTGTTGTTCTTAGATAAAATTCTAATTTATAACTTACTCTATAGAATGGATATCCTAGAATGAACCCTTTTTTTGAAGAACAAAATTTTTTTTTAGCTGATCATAATACCCATAAACCAAGTCATTATATTTGTCTCCAATGACTTTACTAAAAAAATATGGTTAATACATTAATCACTAACAATAAAAAGTAATAGCACTATTTCATTGTTAATATTTTTTCATCAAGTTGTTTAACTAAAAATAATTACACATTAACAAGGACATCGCGTAGGCCCATGGTAGCTGTGAAAACCTTATCATCCTTCAGTCATGGGTTCATGCCCCAACACCTTACTGGATTTGATGGGATATCACCTAGAATATAGGTTTTCCTTTTATAAGACGACATTAATATAATTTCCAAAATAAGACAGACATATTTGATATTTAATAATTAAATATCCTTTTAACTAAGGTTTTCAATAAACCCTCAATAAATAAATACTTCATCCATTTATTTTGACACAGGTCCTTCATTTGTCTAGAGTTTATCCTTTAGAAGTGGGAATTGAATCAGTTAATTCCAGGGTTCCCTATAGTTAAGGAAAAAAACTATAAATGGATCCTTAAGATGATTTTTATTTCCCTCTATTATACTCTTCAGTTTTATTTGGAAATTATTTGGTTTATTTCCTTATTTCCCACACATAAAGTATTTCTCTATTCCATTGAGACAATTTCTTGGGTTCCTCATTCCACATTTCTTCCATGATATAAATTGAGCCTTGTTTTTTCTATGGTATCCACCACTCGAGATCTTAGAAACCTCCATCCTTCTCTCCTTTAGTGGATTTTGGAGTTGTTTATGTTATATATTGTTAATCATATTTTTGGAAAACTGGTTAGGCATAAACACAATATCTTTCACTCATATCAACACCTCATTTGGTTTCTCATTTCAACCATCTTGTCCTTTAGGTTTAATTTTAACTCTAATCCTTTATGTTATAGCCATCAACTAAGACTAGAAAGAATAGTGTGAGTGACAATATTCATAGTGAGAAACATGTACGATTATTTATTACCCCTAGGTACATCTATGCCAGAACCACTTCCACTTATAGTATCTTGGTAATAATGTATTTCTAGGAATACCCACATAATCTATACATTACCAAAATTCTAATATTTTATTCTATACTTTTCCCTAAATTCTACCTTAGGGATATATTCTCTAATATAGGTTTTCTTAAAGGTAGTTCCCAAGGTTTCTACTAAACTTACTTTGATTCTAACTGTAGAAACCCAGCCCTAGAATCCTAGATCCAGTGTCTAATACCATTATATTGTCATGATTACAAGGAATCAAATCCCGAAAGAACCCAAGAGTTTAGTAGTTTTAGTAAACCCGATACATACATGAGTCTTTTAGTACAAATGAATACAATAATTATAATATAATTCTTTATCTTTTAAGTATAACTTTATTACATCTATTATATACTTTAATATATTTATTAGTGCAGTTTATGAAATCCTTGTGAAAGAAACAAAATAATGGTAATATCAAATGCTCAGTAAGGTTCAAGTGTAACAGAACAAATAATAAATCAATGAGAATAGTCAATATGGAAAGGTAATAACTGAATACACATGACATGTAATCAATAAACTTAGAAGAATGTGTGTAAACAATGTGAAAAGGTAAATAACTAAAAAAATACCATTTAAATAATAAAATGATAAAAAAATGCATCCACATAATTTTTCATAGTGAAAATATCATGGATAATTAATTCTGTATCAAAATTATGGCAATGCTTAATTAGTGTATGTCATGTCTTAGATACATGAGAACCTCTATTGTCAAGATCTATCATCCAGAAATTCTAAGAATACATGTATAAACCTATTTAATTTTTACAGCTATTTTGTCTCATGAGAACCTATAGATGCATTGAGGGGAAATATAAAGTACGGGACCCACCCATCTCTACATGTTCAAAGAATTCATCATATCATGTAATCAATTTAATTAATATAAAATCTACCTTACCAAATATATATATTGAATAAAGAATAAATATTTAACAAAATTTCCATAGATAATCAAATAACTATCAAAGTAAACTCCATATGTAAAAATGATATTTAGTTCAGGTAATAAACATATCCACTATAAATGATGTGGATAATTAGGGGAAATTCAATGTCTAATGATCATAGGAAATTGAATATTTCAAGGGTAATAACAAAGGAATAGAGGAAGTTGATTTCAATTATATCCTTTGAAAAATAAATCCTAAACCATCCAAGGGATGAATAAGGATTGTATCAATACAACATATCCCATGTTGAGTGAAAATAAAGGGTTGTTATCATTGATGAATGGAAATATTATAAAAAGATCTTTTAAGAAAATTCTTGAGGAAAATATCTTTTTTATTTTAGAAAAATTTTTAAAAATAATTTACTTTGAAAATAAATGTTCAATTATTTTTATAAAGTAAAATTTTAAACATTCCAAGGGATCATCAAATAAATAATGGTGGTTAAATCCATACATGTCTTATAAGGTAAAAGGAACATTCTTTTTTCATGAAAAAATGTTAGAAAAATTAATTGTTCGGAATGAGACAAGAAGATTACTTTGAAACCATTTGTAAAATACAAAAAGGGTAAAAATTTCTTTACTAAATCATTTTATAATGGCTAAAACATTTTTTAAAACATTTTTATAAAATATGTATTTATAATAAAATAGATTACCTGACTAAAGATGGAAATAAAGTTGAGTTTTATTAAAAACAAATTATAAAACATTTTGAGTACCAAAGTGTGAAAAAATATAAATATTACTTGAAAAGGCTATGAATAACCATAGAGTAATAAAATTAAATAGTTTATTTAATAATGATGAAATAAATTCATTTAATGTAATTTCAAGAATAAGCAATCTCAATTAGAATGAGATTGTGAAATAAACCGTTAAAATGATAATAATATTGAAGTGATAATTAATAAATGAATTTATTATGTGTATCAAATGAAAATAAACATATAAGAATTTTAAATAAATCAATATATAGTCAACATCATTACACACATAATAATATAATATTAACAACAATGAGGATGTAATATAATGCATTGAAAATGAATCATGTTATGAAATTCTTTACCACTTGGTAACATTTAATTCAAATACCCTTAGAAAAAATAATTAAATTTGAAATTCATAATAAAATGAAGATAAAATAATTAATGATATAATATAGCTAAATTGTTAGTAGATACACCACATAAAATAAGAAAGTGGTGAATATGAAATTTATCTCACGAATATAAAAAGTGAGATGAAAATTCCTTACCTTGCATTTTCTTTCAGGTGAAAATCATTTATGATCTTGTATAATGGTTTTAATCATGTAAATAACTTATAAAATAAAAATAATAATATTTATAATATCACATATTATATTCTTATGATATGTTATTACCCATTTGTTAAGAAACATTCATTATTTTGACTATTTCAGGTGATAATTGCATAGTTTTTCGAGTATGTTTTGACATGTTAATTGTTGTTACTATTATTTAAATCATGGTTTAATAATATAAATAATTTAAAACATGATTTAAATATAATATAACTTCATTATATAGTCACTTATAATAATCCATAAAATTTGTATATAGGAAACAGAATGCACTGTTCATGGAGACGGTAGGCCGTACATACGCATGAACACAACTTCCATTTTTGTGTCATATTGAAAGAATAAAAATTAACTTATATATACATATATTATAATTTAGGAATCATATTTATATCATATATTTCATTTAGGTTTATTAAAACCTTCTTTTATATGTTCTATGTACAACGTTAATGAGTTACATCTCTTTGAGGTGGGGGTAGTCCACACTTCCACAAACGATGTTATCATATTTACAAAAAATAGAAAGTATGAAAGTACGAGTTATATAAAAATTACATAAGTATGAATAAAACCTAAATATTATATGTATCATATAATAATAGTGTGTCCATCATAATGCCCAACCATGAGAGGTGATAAAGAAAAAACGAACGACATTGTTTTGCGAGGCCGTTGTTTGTTGTACATGAATGGTAGATTCATTAACTATTTGATAAAAGTGTGTATATTTGTAGGTTGAAATATTAAAATAAAAAAATATAATTATATTTTATTAAATTATAATATTATATAATAAATTTATATAAATAATTGAAGTGGTGGATAGGTAAATGAAACAAAATTGATTGTCGAGGAAGGTTACCTCATTTTCAAGAAACTCTTTTTGGTCTATAACAATAGACTTCCTTGGTTTAGTTCATGCACAAGGGGAGGAATTTAGGATGAAGTTATGGAAGTTGGGAGATTATTTTGGTCAGTTTTTATGATAAAAAAGTCTTGATAGCTGTGAATTAGTTAGAGGGGTGAGTGCCTTTTTATAGTGGAGTGTCAATCTTGTAAATTTTGAAAAGGGAATTCCACCCACATTTTACCATGTAAATTGGATTCAATAATGAAAAATATTTAATAAAATGGGGTATAGGGTATATATATGGCCATAAAATGAATTTTGGACATATTTCTAGGTCATTTTCCTCCTTAAGTTTAAGGTCTAGTCCCTTATGAAGCTATTTTTCTTCTAAATCGTTGTAATTAATTTTAATTACTTTCACAAATATTTTTATAAAAAAATAAGTTGAACTTAATATAAATTAGATATTATTATTATTAAAAATATGGAATAGTTTTTTTAAAAATTATAATCATATAAGTAGTAGAAATTAATTTAATATTAATTCCACAGATGAGACGACAAAGCGAGTTTTTAGAGTAAAAACGTTCAAAAGTTTGAAAAGATTTTATATACAATTTAACTTTAAAATAGATTAAAATGACATAAATTGAATTAATTGATGTTTAATTTATCTAATTAAACTTTAAAACCAATAAAATATATAATTTAATCTTATAAATAAATTATACAAAAAAATAGTTTTGTATTAAAATTCAGTATTTTCACTATTCATCAAAAAATGAAACTTCATCGAAAAATTAAAAAATTAAACCTAAGATAATTTTTATTTTAAAATTTAAAAAATGAATATTATTTTGAAATATAAATTTATAAACATTCTAAAAATTTTATTTAAAATTGGTTCTCTATTAAAAGGAGTTAACATTTTCTTTTTAGAAAAATACAACTTTTATGCCTAAAACTATATTTATTCTTATCATATGCTTATCAAATCTACTGTATGAATATAAAACATATCTTATTCAATATATATATATATATATATATATATTTCCTTAATACTATTCACTAATCATAATTAATTTAATTTATTAGGATTAAACACCTTTATTGGAATAAAAACATTTAATTTATATTCAATTGGTTCTTATATTCATTTCTAATAAATTGATCACCATTGAATTTATTTTATATATGTGTAACACATATATTTTTATAAGTTATTTAATCCTATTAATAATTGAAAATTTAACAACTAGGTTATATCTTATTATATTAAATAATAATAATTTAATAATATATTGTTATTTGGCAAAACTCGGTCTTATGTACAACACAAGATATCAATGAAAGTATTTTTTGTTTAAAATACAAGATAACTCAGTATTGCCTGAATTGAAAGCTATAGAATATATATATTTTTTAAATATTAAATATACCAAAAATTATTGAGTTCTAAAATTCCGTTCTACATTTGGTGTTTCATGTCATACATACTATCAAATAAAATATACTCGTTTAGAATTTTTGGGGTGTTACAGACATCTTATTGAGATATGGTTTATAGGTCAATCAATTTTGAGAAGTTCATAGAGGAATATAGTGAAGTGAGACCTTTTTTCGTCTTTAGTAATCCAGGTGGTGGCCTTCCCAATAGAGCTATTGGTGACTCTTCTGGTTGTAATAATAAGAGGTATAATAATATGCACTAGGGTGGAGGGAGATAGTTCGAACACGGTAGGGTTTCATTTAATTGTTCCATTGGAGGAGTTACCTTGTTATATTATTAATGTAGGTATTCCAGGTATTTTCTTAGCATGTTTATGAGTCCACTGAAGGACTGACAAGAATGTGGTAAGTTTAGATATCGCTTGTGGTTTACATGAGGATATCTTATATGAGTTATGGTATTGGTTTAGGGTAGACATTGTCTTAAAAATAATAGTTAGGGGGACCTTATAATGATAGCAAGGATTCATCTAGGAAGTTGATTCTTGGTGCTGGATGAGGTCCTTAGGGGCAACGACTGCCATAGATGCCTTAGGGGTTGGTTCCTTTGGTGAGCCATGGATCACATGTCTAGGGATTTGGATATGATATAGGAAAGTTATATGAAATAGAATAGGTTCTTTATATTGGATTATATGGTACTTATATTATAAGATGTATGTTTCAATTTCCTTTTACACTTTTAGTTTCTTTGATTGATACTTGGATTAATAATTCCTTCATTTCTATATGAGTTGTGTTTGGTTTGGGGTTAGTAATAGAATTTTCAATTGGGATGTTGTCTCTTGATACATATATTTTAAAGTGGTAGGATTATGTTTACAAGTTTCCAATATGTTCTATAGTATTTGGGTGATATTATACTTTATTATATTTTATTTTTCTAGATATGAATAGTTTTAATATCATCTAAATGATAGTTTGGTTGAATAACATTCAAGATCATATTGATTTCTACTAGAGGTAGGTGTATTTTACCTCCTTTAAGGAAGAGTACTATGTTTGTATAGGAGAGTGGGATATAGAGTTAGGTATAGTAGGATGCTAATTTAGTTAGATAAGAGAAATTACAACACAATTGTCATGTATGGTTCTTGTAGAGGAACATGTGGGGATTCTAACAACTTTTCCTCTAATGATAGATCATTTCTTGGATTTCTCCTAGATGAGTTCTTAGGAATCCCTCATAAAAGGGATATTTTGTTTATGATTGATCTCATTCTTGGTGTGATTCCCAAATCATGGAACCCTTGGATTATCTTCTTTCATGAAAGTAAGTAATAAAGATTTGAACATAAGAGTTAAGTGCATTTTTTTAAGATTTTATTTGGGTTACACTTAGCCATAAACCCCTTGTAAAGGATATTAGAGTAATAGTGTTGATTTTATCCATATAATGGATTGGGAAGGGAGTTTTCCTCTCAAATAT
Source organism: Viscum album (assembly GCA_963277665.1). NCBI lineage: Eukaryota > Viridiplantae > Streptophyta > Magnoliopsida > Santalales > Viscaceae > Viscum > Viscum album. Next base: position 1,854,326,365 of record OY728128.1, read on the forward strand.
CCTTGATTTATTTATGATATGATTAACATGATAATGTACCTAAACAAATAAAGTGATGATGTTATTCCAAAGCGGGGTCACTACATAGTAAAGTATGAAGCTTGTCCCACTAATGGATATGATGTATACCAAAATGGGTGATCATTTAATGGGATAAAATTTAATAAAATTTATTATTAAATGAATATAAAATATAGTACTCATATTTTAAAAGTTTATATTGTAGAAAAAATATAATTTTTATCATTTAACATGAATTTAATATAATTATTAGAAAAGTTTAATCTTAATAGAAGTAATTTCTTGACTAATATATGAACATGGGAATCATTATCAAGTAAGAGGGAAAGTTAAATTTGTTATAGGATAATATTCCAGAGAAATATCCTACTAATGACGTTTTAAAGAATATAAATATCATTATTAAGAATAATAAAGGTTATTTTGATGTCTCTCTATTGATTATTTATCAATGGATTCAAAGTTAATTTTTGTTGAATATCGTTCATTTTTGGATGATTGAAAATATAAAAAGGCTCTATCAAGAAAAATCTAGATACAAGAAGTATGAAATTTCAAAATCACTATTTTGGTGAAATATGGTCAAGGGTACTTCTATATCTACTCATTTAAATAACTTCGTTGGGTATACAAATTACTTGGAGTGGCTAGGGTCACCACTTAGGCATGATATGGCCAAAAAATCATCTTGTAATCACATCTCAAAATGTTATGATAGTTTATTTCAATTTATAACCTGAATAAATTAATTATTTTTATATGACATCTTTTATATATTGAGGATTATTGGGAACTAGAGGGGGAACTATCTAGAATACATGATGGGTTGTAATTAGCTCTTTAGATATTACATATTAGAAATTAATATTATAGAATTCCATTATTTTTTTAAAGGGAATATGATAGAGAATTCACATTATAAAAGTGTTATAAATATGTAAAAGTTTTTAAAACTAAAGTATTAATGGATGGATATTAAAGTACTAATTCAACTAGTGGATTAAGGGGTTGATACATTGTGGAGTTTGATGTAGTGGATTAATTTAAAGCTATAGTGCATCAATATAAAGGTTGTGTAATTGTCATATTATTTTCCTCCTATGTGATAAGAGGTGTTATTGTAATCATTTTTTGTTATCAATAATGGAGTTTTTTATACACATTGTTATGGTTGATCTGATTCAATAACCTTATTGAAAAAATATATTTATAATGGGAGTTTTATCTAGGGTAAAAGTGTTTTATCTAATATATTTATTAAAATATATGGAATCCATATTATACCACATATTAGTAACATATTTTAAAGAATAAAATCTCATTTTTATAATATTTCACTTAACACTTATTGTACCATATATGACATGGATATAATAGTATTTTTGTTAAATATTTCCACTAAAGTAAATAATTACTATTTTCTATCACACATGAGTTTTTGTATCATAGCATGATATTATAATGAAAATATAGCTTCTAAGAGAATTGTGGGAATATATTTATAATTAGATAAGTTAAAAGAATACTAAATAAATGATTAAATAATTCAAATTAAAATTTAATATCATGTAATATCCTAAAATGTTTTAGGGTGTATCATTAAAGATAAATATAAAGAGTTATATTTATTTACCATAATAAAGGGAATTCCACTTTATATTCTATAGTATTTTTTGGATGTGTTGCTAAATTTTTTTTAAAGAGTTACATTTTGTTACCAAATGATCTCAGAGAAAAATTTTGGGTGGTAATTTTCCAAGAATAATGATGATTATAATCTTAGAAAGAGTTCTAAGTAAACAACATAAGTTATTAACATCATAACTAATGATATTTTGATGCAAACAAATTTGATGTCTATTTTAAAATTAGTTGAATATTAGTAATATAATTACAAAGCCTCATCATTATTCAAACTATTTTTCTTAATAGATGTTACTAACATGAGGAGTTTAGTGGGAGTATTTTATCATTTAGTCACATAAAAATGTGGAAATAATTTCATAGAGACATAATGAGTTTGATAAAACTCTAAAAGTAGTTAAAACATAAAGGACTTATTGGTGGTTTATCATATGATATATAATTATATTGGTTCTTATATATAATTTTGTTTTTACTCTTAAAAGATTTTAATAATATGAAATATATCATGTTAAAGAAAAGGTACTCTCCACTTTATCAGTCCTTTACACACACACACTATATATATATATATATATTCTAGGAAGTAAAATAATAATTGGCTGATCAAAGTATGACTTTGAGTTTTCTATAATTGATGTTTATCATGGAGTATTATTGGTTGTTATTAAATATTAAGGTTATATTGTGCATGATTTCATATAGAGATACTGAATATGATAATGATGTATAAAATGAGTTTTTTTCTCAAGATGACTCACTGTGTATACCACATAGAGTGTCGCAAAATATGTTTGCGGTATTATAGGAGTACATGTTTCATATTAAATCCACATAACTTAGGTTGGAAATATATTTATACTAAGAAAATTCATACTTTGATACCTTTCTTACACAAGACTTGATGCTTTGCTAATCAGGGGTGGTTGAGTATGTTTTTGACCATTCATTAAAATGAGGCTTAACCAAGAAGGGATTTATACTCTCATATTACAATTATGAAATCTAGGTCCTTGATTTAGATAGAATTAGGATGTTTATTTTTTATGAAACCTCCCTATAAAGGTACCCCTCAAGAGACAAAAATGAAGGAAGAGGGATAATGTCCCCAATGTCCCACCATCAGTAGGACACAAGTTAGCGATTAGCACTGAGGGTATAAAAATTATTATATATGGAAGACAATTCCCTCTAAGGTTAAAGTATGATTAGGAGATAGGTTTGAATGAATAAGAAACTCTATGAGATAAATAAATTTTAGAAAACCAAAACCATACTACAATGCATGTATAGAGTAAACAAACATGAAGATTCTCTAAATAAATACCAAAAGGAAAATATAAGTCAATGAATCAACAAAAACTCTAAAGTATAAGACAATATTGTCCAAAATGGTCCCCTAATTCTCTTGAAAACTAGAAAAATAATTTGAATTCACATGGGGTGAGAATAACATGTATACTCCGTAGGATCTATCACGACCCGTCCTCGGGGCCCGTGCCGTGACTACCCCAAACCCGCCTTCCATAGGCCAGGGGCTGGAGACTAGCACCAAGGTGTAAATCCCGATAAACAGGGAAGGCATTGCCTTTGTAAAGTAAACAACCAACACAGAGTAAGCAAGCAGAAAGAGAAAACACTAAGTAAAAACTGTAACAAGCTGTGCTGAAAGTAAAAGGGGCCGGAAATACAAGCCCAACTATAAAGTACAACTGAATGGAAAAACAGAAACTGAAAAGAAAAGCCGCAGCGTCGAGCTATCCTCTAGAAGTCCCACCTGAAGGGTGGGTACAGATAGCCTCCACAGCTCCTCAGTTCAGCCGTCCGCTCTGAGTACGTCCCGCCCAGTGGTCCACCTCCAGGTACCGTCCTGCTCCGCAAACCTCGACCACGATCAGCGCTGTCTGTCGTCTGCAACCAACACAACGAAGTGCGGGCATAGCCCGTGCAGGGGTGAGTATAAGCTACTCAGTAGGGACCCGAGACCCCCGAAGGTCTCTCGAAATCCACAACGGATAAACCACAAAGGAAAGATACAATAACGAAGTAACAACCGACACTGCCTAGGTATATGCCCATAAATATACCTAAGTCATCAATTCCCGTTCGGCTCTAACATCCGAGCCCAACACAACCCAGTCCACACAGGAAAGAAAAACATATACCCACACAGGATAGCACAACTCAATCCACGAAGGAGAGAAAAAGTAATCCACATAGGATAGCTCAACACAATCCACAAAGGAGAGTAAACAGTAAATCCACACAGGATAGTTCAACATAATCCAAAAAGGAGAGTAACACAAGATTCAGCTCACACAGGTATAGTTCTTCAGATGACGATAAAGATAATCACGGATCCATCTAAGTCGTCAGACCCACAAAGGATCGATAGGTACTAACCCCGCAATGACCCACACAAGATCAGACCCACACATGATCAATAGGTAACTAACCCCCGCAAAGACCCACACAGGATCGGGCCCACACAGGACCTGTAGGCGCTGGCTCACACAGAACCGCTGAGCGTTGACCCACACAGGATCAGATCCACACAGGATCTGTAGCACTGATCCACGTAGGATCGCTAAGTGCAGTAGTCATCGCAGTCCACTGAGGATCTCTGCACAGTCGTCGTCACAGTCCACTGAGGATCTCTCCACAGTCGTCGTCGCAGTCCACTGAGGATCTCTGCACAGTCGTCGTCGCAGTCACAGTAGCAGTCGCAGCCAGCACTAGGTTTCCCGCACACAACAAGCTTGTTCGTGAGGGTCCGCTCCACGAGCCGAGAGGCTGATACATCAACTGACACAAAGTCCGAGGTTGATGTATCCAAAAGTTCTGTATCGTCAACAGGAACTCAACGCGCAGACGGCGCGTCAATCGGACGCCCGGTCTGAGAGTTATTGACTTTTTCATCCCAGCGGCCCGGTTAGTTTTTAAGGCAAAACCTACCCGACCGTACTCCACCTGCGTCCAAACCTTGGGCGGAGTGAGCCAAAAGATCCTTCTCACTTAGAAGAATTCAACAAAGTCGACGGCACGTCAATCGGACGTCCGGAGCCCAATATATGAGCGTTTCCGCTCCGAGGGCACGGTTGGTTTCGTGTACGAACAAACCTGGCCGAACCCAAAGTATTCCGAAACTCTGAGTGTAATATACCAAAACGACTGTCTCGGTCCAAGGATCGCATCACCGCTGACGGCGTGTCGTTCGAAGACCCGTAGCTCATGTTACGGGAAAAAGACCGAAACAGTCCAAAGACGGGGGGTCTGGGCCCGGACCGACCCGGCCCAACCCCCCCTGGGGCAACCCGGGTCCGGGTCGGACCCGGTTCGGCGCGACCCGGTCCGGCCAGGGCGCGACCCGGCTGGTCGGACCGTCCCGGCTCGACTCGGCCGAGCGGCCGACCGAGGGAGCCGCAGGGCGATGCCCCCGCGGGATGAAGACGCCGCGACCCTCGAGGGGCCGCGCTGGAATCAACGGACGCGGCCTTTGCCGCGTCCCGTGCGAGTGAGCCGGACCCGCGCGGCCATGGGTCCGCTGGCCGCCACCGCCGCGGCGACCCTGTCCGGCGGCACGCCGTGGCGCCGCCGCCTCCGGCCACCGGCACCGGAGGCTTCCGCGGGCCACCGGAGTTGCTCCGGTGGTCCGTTTTCCTTCCCGTCTGTACCGCTGTTCCTCCCAGGTTCCGTTCTTCACTACGGGATCATTAAATCGCCTCTGCGGCACATTTTATCGTCGCCCGCCAAATCCGCACAACAAGGAAGAACTGCGGAGGGTTGTCAGGCCATATTTGTTTGGCCCACACCCTCCGCGTTAGGCGATAACAATCGGGAGAAATAAACAACATATCAAACAACAATTTTAATAAATTAAAATTGTTCTTATGAAACCGGGTTCTTTAATTTTAAAATAAACAATCACGGGAATATAAAACATTCAAATAAAATCTCTACCTCATCAAGTCATCGCACGCACGTTCTTTGCAGATTTGATCGTCGCGGAAGGAGGGGATCGTCACATCGTCGCGGTATCTGGTGTTGCGTTGACGAACTCCGAGGACCAAGAAACAACAGATTTAATTTTAATAATTAAATCCATCTTGAGTTATAATCCACAAAGGAATTTAAAGAATCGCAAACTCTCACCTCAACGGATGATCGAAGATTTTTGTCGCGGAGGAAGGAACATCGCAGAAGAACGTCGCGGGAGAGGAAATGTTGGCGTCGCGGCACACAGCGTCATGTCATCAATTTCTGAGGGCTCGGCGTTCTTCGCGTTCTTCGCGTTCTTCGCGTCCTTCGCGTTCTTCGCGTTCTTCGCGTTCTTCGCGTTCTTTGCGTTCTTCGCGAAGGAGGATGAAGAATTCTTGGTTTCTGTCAAATCCTCCCAACGAACATTTTTCCAGAAGTCGTGCGTTGGCCTTATTTTATTAATACTCCAAAAAACAAAAAAGTGATAAGTAACAACCCATTAATTCGTATAATTAATTCAACGAAATAAACTGCCCAATTAATTGGTGCGTTAAGAAATTAAGAAAACGCGTCAGTTGACTTTCATAATGACGGATTTTCGCGGGTGCATTACTTAGAGGAAAAGAAACGGTGGGGCTCGTGCGGGCCCCACCTCACAAATATCCTACCAAGAGGTTAGGATATTTTTGGATAGCACCCTATCCGTAACAACTCCGCTTAAGCAGCTTTAAGTGGATTCCAAGTGTCTTAAGTGAAATAAAATAAAGTTTGTCGCACAAATTTATTTTATTTCTTAACTTTAAACCCAAAAATTAAAAACCACACCCGAGCAAACGCAAATCTGGAAGAGGCGTTTCTAAGAAAATACCGGCGTTGTGATTCCATCGGTGCCCTCGAAATTCCATTCCGGGCACTGTTTCAAAAGTTAGAGAAACCCGCTCGCCCGTTCACTGAACGTACCCGAGCCAAACTTCGGAAAATGATTCCGGGCACACCGGGCCTCGGAATCAGGTGCCGTCACAAACTGAGTTCTTGTAAAATTCCAAAAAAAATTAAGAAAAAAATTTCCTTGAAATTTAAGGGTCTTTACATTACACCCACCTCAGGGCTTTACGTCCCCGTAAAGATACATCACAAACTAGGGAAACAAATGTGGGTATTGAGCACGCATCTGAGCCTCCCACTCCCAAGTGCTCTCCTGGAGGTTCCCGTGCTGCCATCTGATGTGCACTAGAGGAATCAATCGTCCACGTAGGACCTGATCCTATCGATCCTCGATCTCCACTGGGACTTCCGCAAAAGTCACCCCATCATCAACGTCCAGCTCCCCATAGTCAATGATATGCGCCGGGTCGTGCACGTATCTCCTCAGCTGAGATACGTGGAAGACGTTGTGCACCCGGTGCAACTGAGGTGGTAGAGCCAGGCGATAAGCCACCTCGCCAATCCTGCTGAGGACCTGGAAAGTTCCGATGAAGCGTGGAGACAACTTGCTGCCTCGTCCAAATCTCCGTAATCCACGTCGAGGTGAGACACGCAAGAAGACGTGGTTGCCATCCTCGAACTCTAGTGGCCTCCGCCTCCTGTCAGCATAAGACTTCTGCCGGCTCTGAGCTGTCCTCATCCGCTCCTGGATGACCTGGACCTTCTTTGTCGTGTTCCGGACCATCTCTGGTCCCACAAGTGCTGACTCCCCAGGGTTTTTCCAGCACAAAGGAGATCTGCAAGGACTTTCGTACAATGCCTCTCATGGTGCCATCCTGATGGTGGAGTGGTAGCTATTGTTTTACGCGAACTCCACCAAGGGTAGATGATCCTCCCAGCTGCGACCAAAGTCGAGGACACATGCACGAAGCATGTCCTCGAGAGTCTGAATGGTCCTCTCCGTCTGACCATCCATCTGAGGGTGAAAGACGGTGCTCAGACGTAGCCACGTCCCGAACGCCTCCTGCAACCCCTTCCAAAGCCGGGAAGTAAAGCGAGCATCTCAATCGGAGACGATAGATGATGGCACACCGTGAAGCCGTACAATCTCCGGAACGTAGAGACGCCCCAAGCTCTCCACTGAGCCCTGCTCTCTAATGGGTAAGAAGTGATCCGATTTGGTGAGTCGGTCAATAATCACCCAAATGGAGTCGTGACCTCTGGAAGTGCGTGGAAGTCCAGTCACGAAGTCTATAGATATCCCGTCCCACTTCCACTCTGGGACCTCCAAGGGCTGTACCAAGCCTGCTGGTACCTGGTGATCTGCCTTCACCTACTGGCAGGTGAGGTATCGAGAAACGAACTCTGCCACAACCTTCTTCATGCCCGGCCACTAGTGCTGTTGTCTGAGATCCTGGTACATCTTCTCCACTCCAGGATGTACCGCCATAAGAGAAGTGTGAAACTCTCTCAGCACCTCCTCTCGTAAAGCGACTGGTACCATGGTATGTCCTCTAAAAAGGACGTCGTGCTCTGCTCCAAGGGAGAAACCATCAGGTGCCTATCCGGAGGATATATGTGCATGCCGTGTCTCACAGTCAGCGTCCCCACGCTGTGCCTCTCTGACCCACTGTAGAAGTGGAGGAGAGACTGTGAGAGACTGAAGGAAGGCTACTCCGTCCCTATCCACGAAGGATATCTGCAAGGCGGATAGCTGCTCTGTCGCCTCCTCAAGTAGCTGAATGCCCGTCCTCCTACTGAGGGCATCAGCTACTACGTTCCCCTTCCCAGGAGTATAGACTATCTCAAAGTCATAGTCCTGGAGGAACTCGAGCCATCGCTGCTGTCTCAGGTTCAGGTCCTTCTGAGAGAAGATGTACCTGAGACTCTGGTGGACAGAAAAGACTGTAAAGCACTCTCCCATCAGATAGTGTCGCCATGTCTTCAGAGCGAAGACCACTACTGCTAACTCCAGGTCATGGGTAGCGTAGTTCTGCTCATGCGGCCTCAACTGACGTGATGCATAGGAAATCACGGCCCACTCCTGCATCAGTACACATCCGAGTCCAGTCCCTGATGCATCGCAGTATATTACGTATCCAACTCCCTCCTCAGGCAACCTCAAGATAGGTGCGCTGGTCAATCTCTATCTCAGCTCATGGAAGATCTGCTGACATCTGTCTGACCACACAAAGGGTTTACCATTCTTAATCAAAGCTAAGAGTGGTGCCGCAACTCTGGAGAAGTCAGGAACAAATCTCCGATAGTATCCAGCTAGTCCCAAGAAACTCCGCACCTCCGTCACGCTCCTCGGTGGCTCCCAAGCTAGCACTGCCTCGATCTTCACGGGATCCACTGCAACTCCCGGCTCAGAAATGACGTGCCCCAAGAAGTGGACCTCACGTAACCAGAACTGGCACTTCGAGAGCCTGCCATAAAGCTGGTGCTCTCGGAGTGTGTATAGTACAACCCGCAAGTGGTAGGCGTGCTCCTCCTCCGTGGTCGAGTAAACCAAAATGTCGTCGATGAAGGCCACAACAAATCGATCGAGGTATGGCTGTAAGATCCTGTTCATGAGGCTCATGAACACTGTTGGAGCATTGGTTACGCCGAAAGGCATAACCAAGAACTCATAGTGGCCATACCGACACCTGAAGGCCGTCTTCTGCACATCCTCGTCTCGAACTCTGAGCTGATGATAGCCTGACCTGAGGTCTATCTTCGAGAACCACCGTGCTCCCTTGAGCTGATCTAAGAGGTCATCAATCCTCGATAGAGGATACTTGTTCCTCACTGTCACCTGGTTCAGGCAACGATAGTCGACACACAGTCGCAAGCTCCCATCCGCCTTCTTGGAGAACAATATCGGGGAAGCCCAGGGTGAAACACTATGTCGGATGAACCCCTTGCCCTGCAAGTCCTCCAACTGTACCCATAGCTCTCGAAGCTCAGCGGGGGCCATCCGATACACTGGAGTGGATATATTGGCTGTTCTGGGGTACATATCAATGTAAAAGTCTACCTCTCTGCAAGGAGGTAGTCCTGGAACGTCGTCGGGGAAGACGTTCGCATACTGATCCACCACTGCAGGAAAACTAGGACTCCGCACGTCCACTTCTCCTAGGATGAGACTAGCCAACTGATGAGTGATGGGTTGTCCCCTCCTCTGCGAGAGTCCCTCCTGTGCTGCAAAGGCTCCCTTCTCGCCGGTGAAGGTGAACCTGCTCCCATCGGTGTGTACACATCGCACCTTGCGCCTAAAACAGTCAATCTGAGCATGAACTGTAGATAACCAATCCATGCCCAAGATGACGTCATAAGGCCTCAACGCCGCTACAAGAAGCTCCCAGCCGAAGCTCTCACCTCCTAGAGTAAGCTCACTCTGTCGGCACCAGTGCGTAATCATCGAGTCTGCTCCCGTAGGGGTCTCTAGCCGCAAGGATTGAGCCAACGGCTCTGTCGGAATCTCCGAGCTCCGAACAAGGGCAGTGGCCATGAAAGAGTGACTCGCTCCTGTGTCTATAAGAACTGCAACAAGGGTGGAATAGAAACATATCGTACCTCAAATCATCTCTGGTGCGCCGTGGTCATAGGCCTCCGCTGCCTGGAGCTGTGCCTGTCTCTGCCCGCCAGCTCCCTGTGGTCGGGGAGGACCTCCTGGTGGTGGTGGTGGCAGAGCCTCAAAGCGTCGCCCACCACCTGCTGCTCAGCCAGCTCCTCTGCCTCGTCCGCCTCCTCCCTGCGGACCGCCACGGTCGACCCTCTGCCTCTGCCTGGGTGGCCCCTCCACCGTCTGCTGCTCCTCGGCACGGCGGGTCGGGCAATCACGAGCCATGTGGCCCTGCCCGCCGCATGCGTAGCACTGCCTGCCTCTCGAAAGACTGGCTCCGCGCTGTGTGCCCCGCACTGCTGAGCCAGTGTCCCGAGGTCGTCTGTCGGAAGGTCTGGTCTCCCTGGACCCATGAGACATCCATCGGCTACCTGCTGCCAAAGACTCCACTACCTGCCGTCCTGCGGTAGGTCTCGCTGCTGGAGAAGTCTCAGCAAGAAAACTCTCGATCAGAAGGGATCGCTACAGTACTCCTACCTGAGTCAGAATGCTGAGGGAGATCAGCGATGCCCTGATATCGTGTCTCAAACCCTGCTCAAAGGTCCGGGCTCTGAAGAATGGGTCTCGTTCCATATCTGTCGAGTAGTGAGAAAGATCGGTAAACCTCGCCGCATACTGGGCGACCGTCAAGCTGCCCTGCCGCAGCTGAAGAAGCTCCTGGATGCGCACCGCACGGAGGGTGGCCAGGACGAACTCTGAGCGGAAGAGGCCCTAGAAGTCCGTCCAGAGAAGATATGCCTCTTCGTGCACCTGGAGCATCAAGATCCACCATCGGCCCACTGCTGCGTGCAGTAGGCTCTCCGTGAGGATTACCATGAGGTCTGCTGGTGTCCTCACTAGCCTGAAAACATGAACGACCGCCTCCAGCCAGTCCTCGGCTGTCTGGGGGTCCGTCTCCCCATGAAACCTGGGTGGTCGCTGGCACTGGAACTCATGCAGAGCTCCGAGGCGACGTGCATCGTCAGCGGTCGTGGCGGGGAGCATCGGTAGCTCGACGGGTAGAGGTACCGTCGGTGCCTCCGCTATCAAAGGGCCCTGCACCGAGGCCTCGTCGCTCGGCGAGCTGTCGTCGCACTCTACTCTTGGAACCCTAGCTGGCTACTGTCGTCGGTCCATCCTGAAAAGGAAACAAGTGCGCCACGATCAGAACAGTATACCTAGTGAGCTGACACAAGTAATCACAAAGAAAACTTGAAACACACATGCAATCAATGTTTTCGTGCATTAAGTCGGAAATCAGAAGTTAGGGTCCTGATGTAAGGATATGTCAGCTGCCGCACCAACACTAGACTCCCTGGACTGATAACCACACTCAATACGCTAAACACAATTTCTTCACATAGAAGAAAGATCAGATTCTGTGGTAGAACTGACCAGCACTGATACCAATTTGTCACGACCCGTCCTCGAGGCCCGTGCTGTGACTACCCCAAGCCCGCCTTCCATAGGCCAGGGGCTGGCGACTAGCACCAAGGCGTAAATCTCGATAAACAGGGAACTCATTGCCTCTGTAAAGTAAACAACCACCACAGAGTAAGCAAGCGGAAAGAGAAAACACTAAGTAAAAACTGTAACAAGTTGTGCTGAAAGTAAAAGGGGCCGGAAATACAAGCCCAACTGTAAGGTACAACTGAAGGAAAAAACAACAACTGAAAAGAAAAGCCACAGCGTCGATCCGTCCTCTGGAAGACCCACCTGAAGGGTGGGTACAGATAGCCTCCACATCTCCTCGGTTCTGTCGTCCGCTCCGAGTACGTCCCGCCCAGTGGTCCACCTCCAGGCACCGTCCTACTCCGCAAACCTCGACCACGATCAGCGCTGTCCGTCGTCTGCAACCAACACAATGAAGTGCGGGCATAGCCTGTGCAGGGTTGAGTATAAGGTACTCAGTAGGGACCCCGAGACCCCCGAAGGTCTCCCGAAATCCACAAAGGATAAACCACAAAGGAAAGATACAATCACGAAGTAACAACCGACACTGCCTAGGTATATGCCCATACATATACCTAAGTCATCAATTCCCGTTCAGCTCCAACATCCGAGCCCAAGAACAACCCAGTCCACACAGGAAAGCAAAACATATACCAACATAGGATAGCACAACGCAATCCACGAAGGAGAGAAAAAGTAATCCACATAGGATTGCTCAACACAATCCACAAAGGAGAGTAAACAGTAAATCCACACAGGATAGTTCAACATAATCCACAAGGGAGAGTAACACAAGATTCAGCTCACACAGGTATACTTCTTCGGATGACGATAAAGATGATCAATGATCCATCTAAGTCGTCGGAACCACAAAGGATCGATAGGTACTAACCCCCGCAATGACCCACACAGGATCAGACCCACACACGATCAATAGGTAAGTAACCCCCGCAAAGACCCACACAGGATCGGGCCCACACAGGACCTGTAGGCGCTGGCTCACACAGAACCGCTGAGCGCTGACCCACACAGGATCGGATCCACACAAGATCTGTAGCACTGATCCACGTAGGATCGCTGAGTGCAGTAGTCATCGCAGACCACTGAGGATCTCTGCACAGTCGTCGGCGCAGTCCACTGAGGTTCTCTGCACAGTCGTCGTCGCAGTCCACTGAGGATCTCTGCACAGTCATCGTCGCAGTCACAGTAGCAGTCGCAGCCAACACTAGGGTTCCCGCACACAGCAAGCTCGTTCGGGAGGGTCCGTTCCACGAGCCGAGAGGCTGATACATCAACTGACACAAAGTCCTAGGTTGATGTATCCAAAAGTTCCGTATCGTCAACAGGAACTCAACGACGCAGACGGCGCGTCAATCAGACGCCCGATCTGAGAGTTATTGGCTTTTTCGTCCCAGGGGCCCGGTTGGTTTTTAAGGAAAAACCATCCTGACCGTACGCATCCAAACCTCAGGCAGAGTGAGCCAAAAGATCCGTCTCATTTAGAGAAATTCAAAAAAGTTGACGGCACGTCAATCGGACGTCCGGAGCTCAAGATATGAGCGTTTCTGCTCCGAGAGCCTGGTTGGTTTCGTGTACGAACCAACCCGGCCGAACCTAAAGTAATTCGAAACCTTGAGTGTAATATACCGAAACGACCGTCTCGATCCAACGATCGCATCGCCGCTGACGGCGCGTCGTTTGGAGGCTCGTAGCTCAAGTTACGGGCAAAAGACCAAAACGGTCCGAAGACGGGGGGTCTGGGCCCAGACCGACCCGGCCCGAACCGGGTCGACCCAACCCAGGTCCGGGTCGGACCCGATTCGGCGCGACCCGGTCCGGCCAGGGCGCGACCCGACTGGTTGGACCGGCCCGGCTCGGCTCGGCCGAGCGGCCGACCGAGGGAGCCACGGGGCGCTGCCCCCGCAGGATGAAGACGCCGTGGCCCTCAAGGGGCCGCGATGGAATCAACGGACGTGGCCTTTGCCGCGTCCCGTGCGAGTGAGCCGGACCCGCGCGGCCGCGGGTCTGCTGGCCACCGCCGGAGGCTTCCGCGGGCCACCGGAGTTGCTCCGGTGGTCCGTTTTCCTTCCCGTCTGCACCACTGCTCCTCCCGGGTTCAATTCTTCACTACGGGATCATTAAATCGCCTCTGCGGCACATTTTGTCGTCGCCCACCAAATCCGAACAACAAGGAAGAACTGCGGAGGGTTGTCAGGCCGTGTTTGTTTGGCCCTCACCCTCCGCGTTAGACGATAACAATCGGGAGAAATAAACAACATATCAAATAGCAATTTTAATAAATTAAAATTGTTTTTATGAAACCGGGTTCTTTATTTTAAAAGAAACGATCACGGGAATATAAAACATTCAAATAAAATCCCTACCTCGTCAAGTCGTCGCACACACATTCTTCGCGGATTTGATCGTCACGGAAGGAGGGGATCGTCGCGTCGTCGTGGTATCCGGTGTTGCTTCGATGAACTTCGAGGACCAAGAAACAACAGATTTAATTTTAATAATTAAATACATCTTGAGTTATAATCCATAAAGGAATTTAAAGAATCACAAACTCTCACCTCAACGGATGATCAAAGATTTTTGTCAGGGAGGAAGGAACGTCGCAGAAGAACGTCGCGGGAGAGGAAACGTTGGTGTCACGACACACAACGTCGCATCGTCGATTTCTGAGGGCTCGACATTCTTCGCATTCTTTGCATTCTTCGCGTTTTTCGCAAAGGAGGATGAAGAATTTTTGGTTTCTGTCAAATCCTTCCAACGAACATTTTTCCAGAAGTCATGCGTTGGTCTCATTTTATTAATATGCCAACAAACGAAAAAGAGATAAGTATTGACCCATTAATTCGTAGAATTAATTCAACGAAATAAACCGACCAATTAATTGGTGCATTAAGAAATTAAGAAAACGTGTCAGTTGACTTTCATAATGACGGGTTTTCGCGGGTGCGTTACTTAGCGGAAAAGAAACGGTGGGGCTCGTGCGGGCCCCACCTCACAAATATCCTACCAAGAGGGTAGGATATTTTTGGATATCACCCTATCCGTAACAACTCCGCTTAAGCAGCTTTAAGTGGCTTCAAGTGGCTTCCATGTGGCTTAAGTGAAATAAAATAAAGTTTGTCGCACAAATTATTTTATTTCTTAACTTTAAGACCAAAAATTAAAAACCACACCCAAGAAAACGAAACTCCGGAAGAGGCGTTTCTAAGAAAATACCAACGCTGCGATTCCATCGGTGCCCTCGGAATTCCATTCCGGGAACCGGTTCATAAGTTAGAAAAACCCGCTCGCCCGTTCACTGAACGTACCCGAGCCAAACTTTGGAAAATGATTCCGGGCACACCGGGCCTCAGAATCAGGTGCCATCAGAAACTGCGTTCTTGTAAAATTCCAATGACAATTAAGAAAAAAATTTCCTTGAAATTTATGGGTCTTTACAGGATCATACCCAAAGTATATCATGCACATGTTATAGAGATCATACTATTGCACAAGTGAAAAATAATAGAACTAACACACACCTAAATAGGTAAACTAGACATTCCCGTCATCACCACAATATGCTTACTAAATAATGTATCCAAGTATAGTAACATAATAAAAATAATATTGATGAAAAGGGTATCCCACACCACTTTCCCACTGATTTTCCACTTTCACTCCCTAACATCATACATCCTAGTGATCCCATATCTTCCGCAGAGTCCTGCCTGGAGAAACCTAGGTAACTACATTATACCAATCAACCTATATGAAACAAGACATCACATCTATATCCTCCCATAACTACTACCATATAACCAGAATAATAGGGTATCATGAACATAAAGGACATCTACCTCGTTTTCTAATTGTACCATGCATGACCCACAATATGAACCACCACATCAATCTCATAAAACCAAATAATAAGTGCACTATATACACATTCGATCACAACCCATACATAATAACCTCTACTGGAAGAGATAAAGGGGAATAAGGTGTAACTAACCATCTTTCCACACCATCTTGGATGTTGGAAAAAACATTCCCAAAACATTTGGGTGTTGGAACATGGTGATCCACATGGGTGGGGTGTGTATGAAAATCACAATTAAAAGAAAATATATAATAGTTATACACACAATCTCATCCTATGGGTAATTAATAGGAGTGCCATCACAACTCAAAACAACACCACAAGGTCTCAAAACCTTTAGAACATTCACTACCAATTTTAAAGGAATTACAACACTCAAGTAAGGCACAAAGACAAGACATATTCCTTCTTTCTTCTTCTTAAAAAAAATTCCATTTCTAAATTATCTAAATTACCAACCATCTTCCTTTATCAATCCCATTTACCTCATGTTAAGAAACAACTTTAACCACATTCCCAAATTCAATTCAGGAGTTCAATATTCATTACAACCTATTCCATTATAATTTCTTTATTAACATTTCATTCCATCATTTTTGGGATATTAACATGAAACAACACATACCATCCAATACACAACCAATCATATTCATGTCAAAAATCCCCATATTCTCACCACCACAAATCACAACCACCACACATCACAATAACCATAAATAAAAAATACCACACACCAAAACCACCACACATCACAAGCATTCAACCACATCACAACCACCAAAAATTGAAACATTAGTTTTTAGAAAATGGATTTCATCACAATTTATTATTTCAAGGGTATTCTCACTCAAATCCAAGATTCTATGGGAAAACAATTATTAGTCGAATAGAAATTCTTATCCTTTTCCAGATTTGGTGAGTTCAATCAAATTACCAAAATAAGTTACCATTCTCAACACAATTAAAATTGAAAAAACAACAAGTTAGAACAACATTATAAGAAAAATTATAAGAGTGATAAAAGTTCATGAAATTTGTCCCCTCCCCTTAAATATCAATCTGGTAGGTTAATTATTTTCGTTAACTCAGTGCGAACCATCTAACCAAAAGAAAATAAGAGCATGAGGTCCCCATATGTACAACTTAACATGGAGAGAGTTGAAAGATCTCCTACCTTGAATTAGACTTCAAAGAGAAATGCACAAAAACTATGTGTCAACCACAATCGATATTGAAGGAATAGCCAGTGGATCCTATGGACATCAATACACCACCCAAACCACCTAAAACATAGGATAAATATCAAAATAATGATATTTGTATAATAAGGAAATAGAGGAAGGAAGAATGTGAGAAGTGAGGGTAACATAGATTCATATTAAACCAATACGAATGATCCAAGTTCAACCATGCATTTTGAAAACCCATGAGAGGTGACTGAAGAAGGATAGGATGAACAAGGGTTGGTCAAGAGTAAAAGGATGGTTTGAAACATGAAATAAGGTGGTATCTAGTCTCCTATTTATAAGGAAATCCTTCTGGAAGCCACCACAATATACAGAACAACTAAAAAATGCATAATGGGGATGTTTAATCCATGATTTTATGACCCCTTCAAGATCATCTTTGTTATGATCATTTTAAAAATGAGATTTTACCACCACCATGGAATGGACCATGCTGTTGTTAAAGTAATGATGGTTCTTCCATATTCTCCTAAATCTAGACGACACACCATCGTTCCCATTAACTACCCACTTTACCTTCATAAAGACCAAGTTTATAGTGTGGTGAACCTCTTATACAGATTTTAGATAGGTGTTTATACAAGGTGACACACCATCACTTGGTTTTTTGTGATTCTCATGGTGCACAAGAAGAACATAAATTCAATATTCATATCAATATTGCTTCCCTAGGGAATTGTATCATTCCCCATTTTACACAGGATCACACCCAAGATAAAACATCACCCAAAATAGCTGGAAAATATATTTTACATGGTATGATGTTCCTTAAAAGACCAAAAACCCACATCAAACCTTTGGATAAGCACCAATATTTCCTAAAACATCTCCAAGAATTGGGGAAATCATATGGTAAAGGTTGGGAAGTTTTGGGCTATTACAGATGATACCTATGAAAAAATTATCATCCCTAAGAGTCAAAATGTACTCGGAACACATAAAGGAAGGGAAGGGTCTGAACAACCATCCCGTGATATACCCCTTAGGGATATCATTAAAACTGAAACAATTAAACCTTATCAAAATGACCTCATGAAACTTCTTTCCACACAACCATCATCACCACTATTTTGAACTCCACAAATCCCAATCGAATGACCAAAACAACCATAAAAAAACATTAACTAAATAAAAGTTTTTGAGAAATACACCTTTGATGCCAATATGTTTTCCACTTTAGGTAGCACTGACTCACCCACATAGTTTTATATTATTTTATAATATAAGAAGTCTTGATTAGGATGGGAATTTACCCTCTTAATACACTGTAATGTTTTACACACATTATCATTGCTATTGAGAAAAATATTTATCGATATATTAAAATTAATTTTTCCCAAAAAAAATGTGTATATTGGGTAAAAGAACCATTATGGAATAAAGGAATAAGGTGTGATCAATTATGATGCACCACATGAAAATTTTATGTCTTATGTGCAAAAAAATTTCATGAAAATGGTGACATTGAATATTAATGTTTCACGGGTACTCAAGGAACCCTAAAAAATTTATAAATACATTTACACAAAACATTTGTAGAAAGTGCACAATCTTGTCATTTGTGTGAAAAAACCCTCTGTGTGAGAAAGGAAATGTCAAATCATCGACTTGCATGATAAAATCCAAGTAGAAAAGACATGGGAAGTACACAACCTAGTTTTTCACCTGTTTCTTCCCATTTTATATATAAATAGAACATCACTGCCCCCACATTATCGTGTATTTCCAGAAGTTGAAGTATCATCTATCACTCATGAAACCTCTTCTTCCACAACATCATACAACTCCACAACTCATGGATTCCCTAAGGTTGAAAACTTGAGTGACTATCCTCCTATGGGACCCAACATGCCAAGAACTATGTTTTAGAGTCCCTCACATAATATAACTTAAGGATAGTAACGTTCACACAAGAGAATATACCTTTATGTAACCCTAGGCTACATAAAACCTTTAGAGTTGCACATATATATGCCTATAAACTCTTTTCAGTGTGACCGTGTTAGATACCAGGGTTCGCACAACTCCAATTGTGCACATAATTATAGAGATTCACACAATAACCATCAGGAACATGAATCCTTACCACCACATTCCAAACATATTTGTGTGCAAGTTGAGTGCTCAGGTACCCCACCCTATGTTGAACAACTCAATTGTTGTTCCGATCTTCCATGTGACTAGTACCATCAACCCTCCTGTATAACCCCCTTTTCTCCTAGCATGTCTCAGATAGTTGTATTTCCCCTTTTATATTAATAATATGAATCCTAATGCCTATTTATCCTAATAATTGACACCCTAATTTTAGGACCCCTAGTTTTCACTCCTCTACAGCATTATTTATGCTAAGAACCACTTAGAGGTTCATGATAAGTAGATGCGTAATCCCCAAAGGTGGAATCTTTAATAGAAACTACCCACCTTTCCTAGTAGGGAGGTCTTATTATGAATCTTTCTCTCATACTTTGTATTTTTCTCCTTGGGTGTAGTCTCCAACTACATCTATGCTATATGATGTAAAACTACATATCCCAACAACCTAGTTGTATGATGTAAAGATGTATGAAAACATTCTCAACACATGATGTTAAATTGTAAGATTTAACCTATGTGATAAATAAAGAATTCACCTTGTATGATCATATTTCGATGAAACCTCCTTCCCCATCATTTGATGATCCTCTTGCTTCAGTAAGATTCAATAATTAAGCCCATACTATCCCTCACTAATGCTCCTTCTGTGACATGAGCATACTTACTGCTCAATGTTAAAATACATGGACTAATATTTACACATAAACTTAAACTAGGGTATTAAAATACATGGGTTTTAATCCTTGTTTCCCAATAGGGTATATAGGTCACCTCCATTAGGTTCAGTCCTGACACCCTAACAAATATGGGATACCACTTAGAGGTTCAATCCTGAAACACCAACATGGTATATATGTTACCTCCAGGAGGTTCATTCCTAACATCCTAGAAAATCCGGGATAACTCTTTTTCACAAAAACATAAATATGGGCATAAAACTACATGGGCTTTGATCCAAGTTTCTCTAATATGGAATATAGGTTAGCTCTATGAGGTTCATTCCCGATATCCTAAAATATCTGGGATACCTCTTTGAGGTACAATCCTGACACCCCAAAATTACTATCAAATCTATGTTTCTCCACCATAGGATATAGAAACCAATCAAGTGTGATCATCCTATTTCCTAGGGACACACTTAACCAAACCCTCAGTGTGATCATATTCCCCCATGGGGAGACACTAAACTAAACTCTTGAG
The DNA here is from genome assembly GCA_963277665.1 of Viscum album. Classification (NCBI taxonomy): domain Eukaryota; kingdom Viridiplantae; phylum Streptophyta; class Magnoliopsida; order Santalales; family Viscaceae; genus Viscum; species Viscum album. The sequence continues at coordinate 1,854,346,397 of OY728128.1, forward strand.
TGTGATTAACTTTTCCCATGGGGAAATACTTAATCAAACCCTCAAGTGTGACCATATTACCCTATGGGGAAACACTTAAACCACCAAACTATCCATATAAGACATTTATCCTATTACCTAATACATAATCTCTACCCAATATAAAAAATATGTGATTCTTGGTGTAAAATTCCTTTAATGTATTACAACTTTGGCATCAAATACCCCATGGTCGACATAGGATAACTTGATTTTCATAGAAAATATTCCTCATACATGATATTCCCATAAATTGGGGAAAACATTATAGGTGAAAAACATTCCCAATGTCTAAAAATTCTTAAAAATGACCAAAATTACTATCTACTCAAACCGTAGGTTGCTGACATGTTGAGACAGAAGCAATATAAATAAATAGTGTACACCTCGAGATAGAACCATTGATGAGTATTATGAACATGAATTAAATCATTGAAGGATACCCCAACCAGAAAAAGATATCCAAGGATGAATATGGAAGGAGGAACTAATATCCCACTTTCCTATTTCGATCAAGGAGACAACAACACCAACCATGGTGGCAGAGGTCACTCGCCTTTGGAAAATAAGTAATACAGGTCTAAAATAGTGTGATGTGTTACCCAATAAGAAATATTCAGAAACAAAAAATAGTGAGCCTAAACTAAAATTATTCTCCTTTTAACAGTGAGTGGGCCAGTAATGTTGGGCGCTATCAGATTTTAGCATGTCAAGATCCATCTATCCGGTTCCATGCTCCAACCAAACAAATGGTCAGATTGATGCAGAAATCCTTTCCTATAATTGAGTCATGTAAAGGATGTTAGAAATCCCTAATCTAAAGAATCATTTATGTGGATCTTCCTTCCACCTTGGATAAGTTAAAATAAATTCTAGCACATTGGGCATCACTTTCTTGGTGTTTTTACTAACGACGAGCTCCATATTGTTCCACAGGATGAAAGACACAACCAATGCATAATGAACCACATACAACAAGCGTAGGGGATACCAATTCAAAAATCCCCCCACCATGATCTTTTCATAATGGCCTCCTCTTCCATGAATATTGGCCACCCTCACCCCATGTCCCATTCCAAGATCATCCAGATAAGGGTCATCAATTCCCTTATTCATTAATACCAGCATGAAGGGGTCATCCCAACTAGGGATATAACCCAAAAGGACTTATAATACATGGAACCACACAAAAACTACTACATGTGATGGTCGTGCTAGGGGAATACCCCCCATTCAGAATTATGATTCATTTTTTAGAGTCTCTCTCTAGAATTATTTGATATATTTCTCCTATATTCTCATGATGCAGGGACATATAGGTCACATGTACAATGACTATCACTAGTATTACACCCAGGAGGTCTTTCACCCAGCCACACTGATGATTTCATACTACTCTACAAGTCAATGAACTGATCTATCTCACTCTTTCTCCACCGAATTTGGCTCAGTCACCCGACACTGATGCAGGGGGTAGTACATAAACCCTTCCCATCAAGAGTCCTCTTATCCATATCTAGTGGACACATCCACCACTATCATATCTATACTTTTACCCCAAAACCATTTCATAGATCCCCATATTTTCCCACATGGTATTGAGGCCCCAACCCCCTCTTAGTATGACCGAGTTGACTCTCCAAATCGTGGGAACCACTAGCAACCATTACAGTTCACCCCATGATGTAGGATTTCACTATGGAGGTTATCCTCATGCTACCAAAAAATGGTTAAAACGGCCTCCCCATGCCAATGATATGATCTTATCTGAATATCTATCCTCGAGTAGAAGGTCAAGTAACTATCATGGGGGTTGTTCCTATGAGATAAGCCATAATGTACACGTGAGAAAATGAAGAAACTACTGGAAAATACCACATAGAGAACTCCTATTCCATCAGATACAAGACCATGGAAAATTATATGCCACCATTTATCCCTTAGAACCTAAGATAATAGATGAATCAATGTGGGAGTCTTCATGCCCACTATAAGAGTTGGTGGTATAATTCCATCGGCTGTGTTTAAAGATCCTTGAACCAGACATCCAAAAAATCCTCAAATCCCTCCATAAGAACCTATAGGTGTAGGATGTTCTAGAATTTTTACAATAACGTATCATGTGACCATCTCTTCTATCATCATCCACCCTCCTCTTAGCCTCCACAATGGAGGTGGGAGAGATGTTGGGATCTTGATTGATCCCCTCAAATGATGGAGAGCACTCCATTGAGCCCCAAAGAGATTCTTATTCTCTCTCTCATGAAGAAGTTATAAATAAGTCATCCTACTTGGAAATGATATTGAAGTTGGAACTATGTCTCAGAAACATCACAATATTCTGTGGAAATTTGGTTAGTGAGATACCCCACCTTCCATTAAGTTAACATAAAAGTAGGTCAGTGTATGTGCCTCCACCAGTTTTCCGGCCAATGACAGTTAGGTTTCAAGATGATTATGAACATGATCATTCTATAGGTAATGATCCAGAAGACATGTGGGGAATCTGGTCCACCAACCAGATTTTAGTATTATTTTTCCCACATAATACCCCAAATGTTTTTATCCTGGATTCCCTCTCCAAGGACTAGGAAACATGCTTCTGATAAAATATTTGGGCGATGCTCAACCACATTCAGGACCTCTAGTAGATTTAATATGGAATCCATGAACATATTTATGCCATCCACAAAAAATTAAAGAGTGTTAACATCACAATTCTATTAATATCCCAGTGCCCTGAATTATAAAAATAATTCCAGACTTTCCTATAGACCCGCATAAAAATCCTCACTCTACTTTAGTGAGTAATGGAAGAGGAATCTCAACATGTATAGATCAGATGATGGGGAATGTATTCTACCCTCTATTTCACCCATATCCCATGACAACAATGGGATTCTCAGTCCGACCTACCAACTCTTGGTGAAATATGATTTCTAAGCACTGCCATGGTGAATTTTATCACTATTAACCTTTCCAAGGATAATAGAAACTAATCCATTATCATAGGTAATGATAGGGAGAATGCACCCCCATTGATGACACATTACCAAAGGGATCCTTTGATAGGAACCCACACTCATCAGAAGAGACTTGTGTTAGGCCTTAGGTTTCCCCCCAATGATACATTTCTACCTTCCCAACTGTATATTAAAAATGGAAATGGGAACATTGATCCTGTTGGTCCTTCCAAGATCAAACCAGAAACTGAGTCAGACTCAATGATAACCTCTTTTATCCAAGATCTTGATTGATACAGGTTGCTTACTATAGATCTTATTTTTAAGAAATGTCTCGGTTGTGAAAATGTCATGAAATACCCCATATCTCCTCTAGTTGGATACCTAGTCCTTCTTGGCTAGGTTCTTAGTTTTGAATCATATGACCCTGCATATCTGATAAATACACATGTAAATGGAAATGGAATATGAGTGATATATGAGTCACCCACTCCATATGAGTAGTGTTATTATCAACCTCAAGATTAGGGATGCCCCGCCTCCTAGAGTCATGAGCCAATCAATGAAATAGTGACAAAAAATTCTCACCAAGATACCATGATAGCTGCTCTAACCACCTTCTCAATGCTGTAAAAATGAGATAGGTTTCCTTTATGGTTGAAATAAATCCATATCTACCATGGGTAGATAAGATTCACCCAAAAACAAAATTTGAAAATCCAAGATTCAACCCATTTAATGGAATAGATGATCAACTACAACAACTAGCTCACTTTACCTTATGATTCGACATAATTTTGGGAACTTTGAAAAAATAGGAAGCTACTAAGATCCATTTTTTCATCCTGACTTAGGAGGGGCCCACATTTATCTAGTACAACTAGTTGCCTCTGGGGTCTATTTTCAGTTGGGAGGATCTTCACAAGTATTTCCTCTAAAATTTCAGTTCCACCGTGCACAAGACTAGTATCATAGATCTTTACAAATGAAAATAGAGAACTGATAATTGAGTTTATGATTTCATTTCCTGATGGAAGGAGCTCATATAATCATTAAATATGAATATTTCTTAGTATTATGTTCTGAAAATGTATTTTGTGAATTTAAAAGATGATATGGTACCTACCCTTATCTACCCAAATTATCTGAGTGGATTTTGAGAGTTTTCTGAGAAATCTCAACGTACAGAAGAAGACTTACAGCAGAACAAGAAACGGTCATAACCATTACCCCTTAGAGATCTTGTGAGAAGGCCTATTAATGGAAAATGGCCACTTACCTGCATGTATAGGTTCCTAATATGGTTTATCTAAATTCACCATTTTTAGATGAGACTCTCCAGACACAACCTCTCTAAGCGTATCTTCCCCAGGTGTAACTTCATCAACCGAAGCTTCACTGAGAGAGCACATCCCCCGCTCACCATCGGTAATAGGTACTTAGGGATCCTTTTTTTCGGAAAGGAGGACAAATAATTACTCCTTAAAGGATTAAAAAGTCTTTTTATATTTTATCTACACTTTTGATAAAGGTATATTGAAATTTATAGAATGCATGTGGCCCTAAGAGGCCCAACTTACTGATCGTTCCAATTACAGTCCATACCACGGGACCCTTTGACATACCATTAAATTATAATTTTTCTAAAAATATTGTCTCCAAAAGCAAGTGGATCATGGATTATTCAAATTGGGAGATGTCCCTACATAGGTGGAACATATCCCCATTAACTCTAAAAGTGACAACGAAGACTCCGGTGAGTGGAAGTAGGCCCCTGGTCATAGGATGTAGAAGTACAATGACATGTTGGGTTGAAACAAATTACTCACACACATGGTATCACCCATGACTAGATGATTATATTATATCCGCCTTCAAATAACATGTTTCCCAAACCACTACCTTTACATCTTCTTAGTTGTAACTAACCATCCCAGGTCTACTAGACATTCCACCCCAAATGGTCTTCCACATGGTGAGTTATAAAAAAGACCCAAAGGTCTCACGTATAACTGAAGAAACATAAAAGTATAATGTGGAATAAAGAAATAAATATCCACGAGACATAAAATTACAGAACAATATCACAAACCTAAAATATAAATAATACTAGACTAAACAAATATCCATGTGACCATTCGTTACCATTGAACCATCCCACTATAAATGTGCTGAACAATAAGAGAACCTGACATGCTGCATGATTCAATTCCCTTTACCTGAATCTTGAAAGAAATTTTTACAATTTCTCAAAGTAAAAACTAAGGTGTGATCATAGATCCTAGTAGGATACCACCAAATAATCTATACAAGTTCTAATACCAAGAATGAATAAGTTCTATCTTGACAAAAAACCCAGTTTATAAAGAATTTTCCTAGATGAAACTATATTGTAAAAATTTATTAATTTTAAATAAATTCATAACCATATACACCAAATATAGGAATATTTTAAATTAAAATGAAAAGTAATTAAGCATAAGAAAAACCAACCATAGATTCTTCATAGGATAAGCATGTGAGAAAATATCCATGAAATATTCCATCGTGCAATAAAAAAAGGTATAAATGAAAAACCACACCATATGGGATATATCCTATGAGAATATGTACTATAAATAAAAGAATCCTAAAATAGGCATATGTTGGCTCTAAATGATATCGAGTCCTTCAAAAATTTGTCGATATCACAAAACCTCTAGTGAAATTACACCCACTAAAGTGACATTTCAATTTCATAATTTTCCCAAGGTTTCTAATGTGATATATTTTTCAAAACCATTTCAAAATCCATGAACACATTTAATAAATCCTTTTAATGTCAAATAAAATACTTTTTTAAATCCAAATACCTTTAAAAACATGAATCTTTTCCAACAAATCCTTTAAATTTCAAAACATTCATTTTCATTAAATAACCTAAATGAATTGACAGTAACACATATAAATTAAAGAATTATAACCAAATTCATTGATAATCCTACCTTAAGAATTATGGAAACATAGTAAACTTCAACAAAAAAGATTGAAAAAAATATATTATTCTTTAAAATGCAAGGAATGAAATTAAAATTCAAATAATTGACATGACGCACCAATCGATCAGAATCTAAATCACAAACACATCCAACGCTGCTACCACAACCATAAGGAATAAATAAGTAGGAATACTGCTTACTAGGGATATGCAATGAAACTTCCATGGGAGTCAAACACTAAATAGAGTTATATAGAAGGAGGGAGATCTCCCAAAATTTCACAAAATCTCCCAAAATATTGATAGGATGACCTGCATGCCAGAAAAAAAGGGTCATGCATGTAGCGTGGTTAAAACTACTGAATTTGAATAATTTACATCATGAAACGATTTCCTGGAATAAATTACATTAATTTAAAGTACATCAAAAAATTCATCACCTTGGATTAAATTAAATCCCAATCGACCCATTCATGACATGTAATGGTTTCACGACTTGTAAATTTTCACACTCTAAAAAAGTTTCCTAAAAACTTCCCAAAAATAGGTTCATGCTGTGCGACCCATTCATGATGTGAATGTGTCCAACTAGCAGTGTGTAGTTTAGTTTCTTACAAAAAAACCCCGAACCAATTATTAAGGCTCTCTGAACCCATGGAGAACCCTATAAATCCATTTATACATTTATACCTAGAATTTATCAATTAAAACAAACATATAAACCTATAAAATAGATTATATTTCCCAAAAAGGATCTCATCCCCAAGAAGCCCGAAATGCACAAAAAAAAGGGAAAACCAAAACACAAGTCAAATAATATATAAGAGAAGGTAATGATGAGTTTCAATATCCCAACCACAAATTATTTCTATCCTGATAAAGTCCTCAAGATCATGTAATCTTACAAAGTGAAGGCCATTATTGCCTCATCAACAATTCCCACTCCCACATCTCGTGCCTATCCTATTTCACTACCACAATACACAAACCAAAGGAATCATTTTTATTGCACAAAACCATCTCTCACTGATCCATAATCTAACCTTATTGCTCAAATATAGTGGTTTTTGGCTCCAGATCAACATCCTCCCATTCAATCACATGGTAAGGATCCAGTCGATACCTCCTTAGTTTGGAAACATGAAACATGTTCTTGATGAGATGGAAATTCCAATTTATATTCTACCATTCCAAGTGATACAACTATCTAAAAGGGGACCACAAACGTTGGTTCCAATATACACTACTTACCTATCAAATGATATCACAAGAAAGGTGAAACTAAAAAAAATATCTGATCACCAACCTCAAACTCCATTGGCTGATGAAGATGATTTATATAAGATTTATGATGACTTTGTGCCATGAACAACCTATTCTGGGTCAACTTCACCCTCTCCTTCATCTACTGAACAAGATTCAGCCCAACCAAGTCCTACTATACCAAATCTTTCAAGCATAAGGGAGATCTACATGGCCTCTTATACAAATCCTCAAAGGGAGCCATTTTGATTGGGTTTTGATAAATATTATTTTATGAAAACATATCTAAAGGCCAATGTTTTCCTAAGAACCATCAAAATCAAGCACAGAAGCCTAAAGTATATCCTCAAGAATATGGGTAGGCCTCTTTTTCCACCCATCCATCTACAAATGATTTATCATGATCAATTTCAACTGGGAATCCATATCCTCCTACAAAACTTTACAAAACCAAGATGAAAACTTTGAGTCCTTATCAGAAAAAACTATAAAGGGAACCCCATGAAGTCTCATAATCTCTTGGGCATACAGGTTACCAAGATATTACACCACCATCATCTCCTTGATAGGGAATAAATATGATAATTTTGAGAGTTAATCAATGATCATCGAAATCAAATACTTCCCACTAGGAGTATGTGGTAAGCCAACAATGAAATACATGGAAATATCATCCCATTTCTATAATGGAATGGGCAAGGGAGGCAAAAAACTAGTAGGTATTTGGTTCACAACCTTAAATATATGAAAAGTAAGACATTATGATGGAAAATATACAATAAACCATCTCATCCATGAACATCAATACCAATATCTAAAATTATGATACATTTTGGTAGTAACTAGGTGTATGGACTGAGAATAATGGTGTCCACTGTCCATACAATTCTTCCTCATAGAAAAAGGAACAATCAACCAATTTCAAAAACATGAATCACCACTGGGAGATAAAGACCGATCACTTGAGGTCTCCCTACCATAAAGAATATTACTAAAGCTTTGAAACTCAGGGTTAGATATCTACTTGAGATGAAACTACTCATCAAATGATGATTCATCCTACATTGAATCCAAATACATCTGACCCCAAAATTCTTCCATTCCCAAGAAAATATCAGTAAAAAAATCATCTAAGGCTACTATTCCACTGATTCCTTCACTAATTATGTTAGTAATTTCCTTATTAGCACATCGGTGACCACATTACCTTTCCTAGGAGTATAAGAAATATCAAAACCTAAAGTATACAGATATTCCACCCAGTGTCTCAGTCAGATGTCTGAATCCCTTTGAGTGAAAATATACCTCAGGCTCTTATGATTAGAATATATTGTAAACCACTCCGCAAAGTGGTAGTTACACCACATTTTTAGTTCACACATAACCATTTACAAATCAAGATTATGGGTAGGGTAGTTCTTCTCTTAAGGGTGTAACTAGCAAGATCCATAGGCTACTAGCTATCTCACATTCATCAACACACACCACAATCCTGTTCTAAAAGTATCACAAAATACATTATAATATGAACCTAGTTTTAAAATAATCAAAGCTGAATTTGATTTCATTCTCACGTTCACCTCCTCTAAAGATCTCTAATATTTTTCATTCCATTAAAAATTTACACTCTTATGGGTTAAATATTCCATCAAAGATGCAATATTGAAGAAGCCCAAAAAACCCACCTTTAATAAACAACCAACCCCAAGAAGCTTTAGATCTCAAAAAACTTTATAGGAAACTACAAGGATATAACTTGCAATATTTTTTTAGGATACTCTAAAATTAACCCTATTAGATATACCATGCTCTAGGAACTTTAATTCTTGAATCCAAAACCCACATTTTGAAATCTTATTATACAAGTGATGTTCCCTCAATATTATAAGAATGATATCTAAATGGTATATGTCCTCCACCTTCGAAATGGATTAAACCAAAATATCATATACAAAATAGAGCCTAAGAATCAATGAAAGATCTTGTTCATAAACACCATAAACACCTCATGAGAATTAGTGAGACTGAATGGAATAAGCAAAAAAAGTTAAATTTCCATACCATCTCTTTAAATCTGTCTTAGGTATATCCTATTATGTGACTCTCAATTGGTTATACCCCGAATGAAGGTAATCCTTTAAAAATAATGATCCCCTTTAATCTAATCACAGATATCATCAATCCTAAAATATGCATAAGTTGGTTTCAATTGATATCGAGTCCCACCACGGTCTATTCATATAACAAAAACACTAGTGGAATTACACCCACTAAAGTGGAATGTCTATTTCCCATTGGACCTAAGGTTCCCAATGTGATATGTTTTTCATAACCATTTAAAAATCTATTCTCACATTTAATAAAACCTTTTCATATAAAATAAAATTAGTTTTTTAATCCAAATACCATTAAAAACAAGACACCTTTCCAAAAAATCATTTTAAATATAAAAAATGAATTTTCATTCAATAACTCAAAGGAATTGGCCAGAACATATATAATTTCATTAATGAGAACCAATTTCATAGATACACCTAGATAAAAAAAGATGGAAAACTAGGAACCTTCGATGATAGATATTGAAAACAAATAGACCATCCTTCCAAGGACATGGAACAAAAGAAAAATGCAAAGGATCAATATAAAACACCAATTAATCACAATCAAAATTAAAAACAAATCATATAATTCTTACATGACCAGAGTCAATGAGGAGGTTGGAATACTGATTACCAGGTATATTTTACACAACCACTATAGGAGTCATATTTCAAATGGAGCAATTAAAAATGAGGGAGATCATCCAAAATTTCCCAAAATCACCCTAAAGTTAGAGAGGGAAGTTTTTACAATAGATAAAAAAGGATTATGCTTGAAGTACGGTTAAAACTATTGAACATAAGGAATTCATATCATGAAACCCTTTCCCAAAACAAATTCCATGAATTTCAAGTATGAAAAAAAACACATTGCCTCAGGTTTAATTAAATCTTGACCGACCTAGTCACGACGTGTTATAGTTTCACATCATGTAAATTTTTAGGATCTGAACAAGACTCATGAAATCTTCTTTTTAACATATTTGACATTGTGTAAACCATTCATGATGTGAATGTGTCTAGTAGAAAGTGTGCTATCCATTTTCCTAAAAAAAATCCCTTAATAAATTCTTAAGGCTCTCTAACCCCAAGGATAATCCATTAAATCAATTTACATATTTATACCAAGACTCCATTAATTCAAACAAAAATATATCACCATACTTTAGGTCATTTTTCCTCGAAAAGGATCTCCATCCCTAAGAAGACCATAATGCACCAAAAAAAATGGAAATGCAAAGAAAGAGTCAAATAATACCTAAAAGGTTGGTAATGGGGTGTTATAGTTACAACACTCCAGATATCAAAATAGACAGCATCAAAAAATTAATAGAAATCTGATTCCTCCATCGATGTTGTAGCCATCCCACTCTCTTGGTGACTTCATGAAACCTAAATTTGGAGATGAACCTAGAGTTTGAATATTCCTAGAATATTCCACTTATGAAGAGTAGAAATATACCTATTTAAACGTAATAAAATTGATAGATCAATTCATGGTTCCCAATGATAAAGAAGTCCATGTAACCCCCTTAAGATTATCTTGATGTTGTCATCAAAGGAGCGGAAGGGGACACAACAGTAGGATAAATGTTTAGGATAGTGTTTCAAACCAGGATTCTCATGCTGATGAGAATAGAAAGAAAGCCTCGCATATGGATCAACAAAAAAACCCTTCCATTACACTATGTTAGGCATGCCTCCACATCCAGCTATATTGGTTTACAGTGTGAATCAACCACAACCACACTATGATCATTCATGTCTGTAATGTCTCAGAAATTCCATGAAATTGTTTTTATTATATGGAATTATTTTGAGACTAGGTGCTAAGATGGTGAGTGATTCCGAGGCCCAGAGCACCCAAAATGATTCGTCAAAAAATATTAATCTTTAAATAGAATGCATGATCGGTTTTCCTAAAAAAGTGGAATAAATATTAAATGGGTTCGTGGATCAGAAATATAAGGACATAGTTGTGTTCATAATGGTGGGTTTACCCGAGGCACAACTTAAGATTAGTCAGTGCAGGCCTCTATTGAGAAAAAATGAAAATCAAATAACTGTAAATAAAATAATTAAATAAAAATATTTTATTTTTTAAAATTCTTATAAATCAAGAATGGTGACTCGGATTGAAAATCTGAGACCATAGTTGGGCTCATGAGGGTATGCTTTCTTTAGGCAAATCCTAACATTGGCCGGTGTTGACCAACATTGGAAGATAGTTTTTGGCCGTAAATAAAATAATTATGTAACAATTATTTTATTCTCAAATCCTTTTAACTACTAAATAGTAACTTGGATTGTATCTACAAGAGTACTATTAAGCTCATGAGGGCATGTTCCCATTAGGAGGGACCGAACCAAGACCGACGTGGGTCGAGGGTGAAAGTTAATTTTTGAACTTTTTTTATGGTTCAGTTAAATAAATGTGCAAGAAATTTTTTCTAAATTTTAAACTCATACTGGATTCAAAAATTTGAGAGAATTGTTGAACATAGAATGGCATGATTCTCCTAGAATGGACCTAGCCTCAACTGGTGCGGGTCGAGGGAAAGAGATATTTTTTAGACATTTTAGAGAATTTTTTTTTAAAAAAAGTCTTTATTTTATTTTTCTGAATTTTCAAATTTTGCAGGTCAACAGTATTCCAACAAAAAGAATCTAAATACAATATTTAATTAAATGAAATAGCGTAACGACTTTGTAATAGAAACATAACAGAAATTTTGATTTGTGTTTCGTCCTTAAATGTAAAAGTAGACAATTTAGGATTGTTGGGACAATCCTAGTTCTACTCTGAAGCTCTGGTGGGTGATGATGTAGAATGCAAACCCCCCTTTAAATATACCTTCACCAACAATGATTGACCAATGTCCATAAACAGAGGACTACAGAATGACAAACACAACAACACCGTTCATCACCAAAAAACGTTTCGAACCATGTAGGGGTTTAATTGCTTTACGTTTCCCCCAATTCTTACTCTAAAACCACAAATACTGATCAACCCACAAACAGGTTGATCTGTAGTTCATGTGTTCTTGTGGGAGGGTGTTTAACTTTGGGTTTTTGCACTGGGATTGATGATTATCTGATGTAACTATGACCCAGAGCCTCCCATGTGTTTTCAAACATCTAACGTGGAGGGTGCATGACGAAACGAACAAGGCCCGAGCCCCTCCGCTTGTACGTTCTTTGTGGTCGCATCCTCAAAATGGAGGCAAGGTGAAACTGATGTCATGGCAATGATAGAAGTGACCCGAGAGGCTTGAAGGCGTAGATGGATCTACAATCTGACCAGCGAAGCGGACTTGCTGGCCCGAGGAAGGTGCAACTAGCACGGCTCCACCGGTGTGGCGGTGCTGGTGACTGGTGGCGGCAGCCTGCGGTGGAGGCCAAAAGAAAAAGGCGGCGCCACCCAGGCACTATGTGTAGGATGAAGAAGACAACTCTCTTCATCCATGCTGGAAGATGTGGCACCCTTGGTGCACACCGCAGCGAAAAAGGGCACGACCCGTTGGTTGTGGTGGTTGGTGGGATGTGGCACCAGGTTGGCACCATGTAAGAAGTGCAGCCTGTTCCCTACGGGCCATGTGATGAAAAGGGAGGAGACCGGATGATCAACCGCACACACCCCAACCGAACAGGGCCGACCAATCAGCCCATCTAAATTTTCAGGACGATCCACTTTAGCGGACAAGGCTGATGGGATAATGTTGGGCCACACGGCTGCCCGAGCTAAGAATAGAGACCAACCTGCCAGTGCAGGCCAAGCTTGATAAATTCAGGTCATTGGGTGACCAAGTGGATTGGACCTATGAGAAACCTAGACCATGTCCATTGAGGACCAAATGGATAGAAAGATAGGATCGGGTCATTGAGGACCCTATGTTGGGTTTGTCGGGTTGGTCTGAACCAGTCGAACCAGGCCCAGATGCAACCAGCCCCTGATTAAAAAAGGGACATATCTCCTAAACCCTACATCCTATTGATGTGAAGCTTGCGGCATTGGGACCCACGTGAAGGGTTAATTCTTATGAAATCATATAAGTAAGATTTCATGGATTTTGACCCAACTGTACTCCGTGACTTATTTGTCAGTGAGATTTCATGACTCAACCATCAGCGAGACTTCATGACTCAGCCATCCACGAGACTTTGTGACTTAGCACTCATTGAGAATTCATTACTCATCTATAAACGATAATTCATGACTCAGATACCCAGAGAGACTCCATGACAGCTATCAATGATACTTCATAACTCATCTACCCAGTGAGACTCTATGATTCAGCTATTAGCGATACTTCGTGACTCATCTTCTGAATAGGTATAGGTGACCTAGCTAGCTTAAAGGAATCATCAGGGATGAGTGCCTTTGTAGTGATTGATGTTTAGTGTTTTCAACTATTGGTTTTGCTATCAACACTTTAAGTTATACCCATGTCGAGATGACTCTAGTGACTCTAATATTTGTTCATTATTTTGTGATTTCCTTTATGAATTTTTGTGAGACCCGAGTTGGTTTCAGGGTCCCTACTGAGTATTTCGTTACTCACCCCTACACGTATTTCACCCGCACGTGTTTTATCTAGTGTAGATGACCAATGAATTTGCAGGATACTAAGTGGTCTAGGACCGAACAGATCCTAGTGAGTTCAAGAAGGTGGGATGTGCTTATATGACTTCCGACAGCTACTCTTTACTTACACATTAGGTGGGGTTTCTAGTGGATGACTATCAGAGTCTCCTAGTATTTTCTAGTTTTCAGTTAATCCATTGTGGGGATTGTATTCTAGCCCATTTGACCTAAAATTTTAACTTTTACTCAATGGTCGTTTAGTGGCATGCATGTTTACTTTTATAGATTTGGGGTGTGATTATGTGTGTGTGCGTATAGATACTCATGTAAATGCATCCCATTGGCAGGTTGACGACTTCAAAAATAGTTTAAAACCCCTGGCCTTGGAAAAGCGATCTTGGGGTATGTCACGACACGTGACCCAGGGGACTGGTCATGAAAAAGTGATATCAGAGGTGGTCGGTTCTACCAGAAGAACTAAGAGTTTGTAAATTTGGACGGGGTAATAGTTTTATGTGTTTTGAGTTCGGCTTTTAGGCCAGAGATTCAAGTGTTGGTGTGGCAGCCGACATATCGATACACTAGGATCGTGAATTCTGTTTTCTAACCCGGTACATGAAAACACTAGTTTGATATATATTTGAGTGTTTTTTCCTCGATCTTTTTTGAGTCAGAGTCATCTCACTAGGTATACTAAATTGACCACAGTTCATCTTGATTCTCTTTCAAGATGCCTCCATGCAGAAAACCATCAAGGATTCCTGTGCGTGACCATGAGGATGGTCCATAGAGTGACAAGGAATCGGTATAAAGACCATTGCCCAAGATAGTATCTTCGAGCAGTGTCCTAACAATACCACTACCCGTTGGTTACCAGTTACTACCGACGCTACTGGTATGGTAAAAATATAGGATCAATGCCCTACATGAGTTTGGTGATAGAGACTCCTCATGTTTTGATGTGATCTGAACTCATAGGAATCTAAGGACTATCTTGAGGTGGTGACCAAGTTTTCCATCTATCCAGGGCACCATTAGATCAGATAGAGGTCCTGGCAGTGAGCCTTCTATGTGGATAAGCAGGGCAATGGTAGGGTTTAGATTACCCGATGTTACAATGAGGTGAATTTTATATGGACAGAGCTTGAAAAAATTTCTCAGAGAAAGGGATCTTTCTATAAAAGCTATGGGGAATGTGTGCCCAAAAGATTCTACATTATGACATGTCGGTAGCTGAGTATTCATCGAGGCATGCTGAGTTTTCTAGGTACTCGATGAATATGATACAACCAATGCTTCAAGGCTTATAACTCTGAGAAAGGTGTGTTTAGGGTCATATGAGCTATAGCTATTCCTCTATTAATTTCTATTTATGATAGGGTGATAGAGAGAACCTTTGTGGTTGTATGTACTTTGGTTGAGCAGATATAGCTAGTGGGTGTTTGCAGTGGGAAAGTAAGCAACCGAAATCTATTCCAGTTTCTTGGATGTGTGATACATTCAAAGAAGATGTCCCAAGGAAAGGGATCTAGAGACCAGGGATCATAGGGTGAGTCCAATTATCCTAGGAAGAGGTAATTATTTTCCAATAATGGAAGGGGAAATCTCTCTAGAGATTGTCCAGCCTGTTCTGTTAATAGTGAGACAGTGGATGGTCCACTAGGGCAGAAGAAGTGGGAGGAACAAATGAATCTGTAGGGTGGCAGACATGGCAGAGGATCTAAGAGAGCAGTAGGAGGTGTTATACATTTCGACATGTTACAAACACCACCCCAATGTGGTCCCCACTAGGCTCAAGGAGCTGGAGGACAGGGGAAGGGAGTAGCAACATGTGGTCAAGGATTTTGACCCAAGGGCTCCAAGAATGATCCAAGGTAAAGTATGTGTCTACTACAAGCTGCATTTTTAATGGAAATAGGTGATAATCATTCTGTCTTGTCATGAATCTTGTTCAAAACCTAGAGTTTCTTGTTAAACCATTGACTTGATCCTTACTTATGGAGATACCTGTGGGAGGATACTTAATAATCACACTTATGTCAATGGTGTGATATGACCCTTGGGGAAAGATTTTCGATTAGAACCTCTTGGTGGCAACATCGTGGTATCACAATGTTAGTTTGGGTAAGAAATGGTCATCCATAGTTCATGCTCAGATTGACTGTTTTAGGAAAAAGGTTGTGATATATCCTTAGCGTTGGAGTGGGGGTTTCCTTGGTTGGTGAAAAAAGAAACCAAAATAACATGGGATAAACTCATGCATAGGAGGTTGTAGCCGATCACTCTTGAGTCGATCATCCTTACCCTTGTGGAATTGAATGTTTTGAGTTTTCCATTCCCAATAGTAGTGGTAGAGTGCTGGAACATCCTTTAAAAGTATTTTTCTTGGATTACCTCTCCGTAGAGAGAAGAATTTCTATATCATTCTGCACCCCAAGATGGAACTGATATCAATGTCAGTATATCAGAGGTCTTACGTACTGCTTTGAGAGCAGGCGGTATAGGTGGGGGACTTGTAGAGGAATGTCTTAGTAAGACCCTGTGTTTGATGTTATGTGTGGATTACTGACACTTTAACCAAGTGGTTGTGGAGAACAAGTACCCACTACCAAAGTATTGATGGGCACATCAATCAATTAAAAGGGGTAGCCTTTCATGTGGATGGAAAGGTTCCCATATGCTTTTCAGCAGTTGAGATAGGGGCTATTTCTTGTGTTCCTCCAGGATTATGACTTCAAAGTATTCTATACTATTGGAATGGAAAATGTGGTAGAGGATGCTTAAGCGGGAGAACAAGTTCACAACTACTAAATGGGTCCTCAGAGCAGTTATCCTTGCTTAAAATATCCTTTTTGGATAGATAGGGGGAAACTTCTCTTCAATTGATGGTTTTTACCCCTCCACTCTTACAGTGAGTTAGGGAGGTGAAACTCAAAGATACAGGCTGCGAGGCCCGATGTGCTTAGTTATCCTCATTACAGGCACCTCATAGGTAGACAGCACATAATCATTTTCGAAGGGAGCATAGTAGTACCAGTGGAGTTGCAAGATGATTTTTTGGGGGAGTTCCATACACCCCCTTGGTGGTAAACCCTAAAGTAGTGAAGAGGTACTAGGATCTCTGACATCTGTACTAGTGACTAGGGATGATGAAAGCGGTGCCCGAGTTCATTTCATGATGCCTCAGTTGTCAGCAAGTGAAGGATGTGCACTAGGTTCTAGCAAGTTTGACACAAACCATTGAGGTATCAAAGTGTAAATTGGATGGTATATCTTTGGACTTCCTGATGGGATTACCACACACATCCAGGGGCCATGATTCTATCTGGGTGATCATTGGACGAATCACCATGTTAGCTCACTTCCTACCCATTCGAGAGAATAGTTTAGTAGAGGGATTAAGAAGAGTCTACATGAAATAGATAGTTTGACTCCATGGATTCACATATACAATAGTCTCAGATTGTGATGTATGACTTAGATCCCAGTTGTGGAAGAGATTGCAAGAGGCGTTTGGGACTCAGCTATGCTTGAGCACAACATTTCACTGGCAGACTGATGGTCAGATGGAGCAGACAATAAAGAACATGGGGGATATTATTCATGCTTGTGTTCTGGATTTTGGTTGCATTTTGGAGTACCACCTACCATTGGTTGAGTTTTTATGCAAAAAAACTATCACTCCACCATTGTAATGGCACCATTTGAGGATTTGTATGAGCGACCTTACAGATCTCCTCTATGCTGGGAAGACCTAGGGGAGTCAACACCAATGGGTCTAGAATTGGTATGGGATACCACTGAGAAGGTGTAGATCATCCAGGGGAAGATTAGGATTGAGCATAGTAGGCATAAATTATATGATGATAGGAGACGAAGACCCTTTGAGTTAGAGGAGGGAGACCATGTGTTCCTTTAGGTCTCACCCCGACGAGGTTTTCAAAGATTTGGCCGGGGAAAAAATTTATCTCTGAGGTTCATATGAACTTTTTAGATTTTCAACATAGTTGGGGAGGTTTTGTAAAACCTAGATCTTCCCCCACAAATTCACTGGGTGCACGATATTTTTCATGTGTCGTAGGTGAGGAGGTACGTGCATGATCCATCACACGTCATCGACTTGGGCGAGCTAGACATTGATGATGGGGAGATGTTTGTGGAGTACCTAGTAAAGATAGTGGATTGACATGAGTGTGTTCTTCATGAATAGTCAATTCCTATAGTGCACATTCAGTGGCAACCCAAGAATCTATAGGAGAACACATGGGAGCGGGAGGCTCATATTTGTACTCAGTATCCTCATTTGTTTGTTTAGCCTTATATTGGATTATGAGGATGTGTAGCCCAAAAAGGGAGTATTAATTTATTGTATCAGAAATTCCATGTAATTGTTTTATTATAAGTAATTATTTTTAGACCAGGTGCTGAGACAGCGAGCGATTCCGAGGCCCGGAGTGCCCAGAATGATCCGTCTAAAAATGTTAAGCTTTAAATAGCGCACGTGAGCAGTTTTCCTAAAAAAGTAGAATAACTCTTAAACAATTTCTTAGATTATAAATTCGAGGGCACCATTTCATTCTAGATGGCGGGTTTATCCTAGGTGAAACTTAATTTTAGTCGGTGCATGACTCTAGTGAGAAAACAAAAAAATAGCATAATTGTAAATAAAATAATTAAATATATTTTTTTCAAATCCTTATAACTCACAAATGGTGACATAGATTGAAAATCCGAGACCACCATTGAGATTTTGAGGGTATGATTTTTTAGTAAGATCCTAACATTGGCCGACACGGGCCAATAGTTAAAGTTACTTTTTGGCAGTAAATAAAATAATTAAGTAATAATTATTTTATTATAAAATCCTTATAAATCCTAAATGGTAACTTAGATTAGAAATCTGAGAGTACCATTGAGCTTGTGAGGTCATGTTCCCCTTAGGAAAATCCTAACATCGACCGATGTGGGGGTGAAAGTTAATTTTTGAACTTTTTTAAGGTTTATTTAAATAAACGTGCAAGGTGGTTTTTTATAACTTTTAAACCGGTGATTGGATCAAAATTATGAAAGCATCATCGAACTCAGAATGGAGGGATTCACCTAGAATGTGCCAAACCTCAACTGGCACGGTCAAGGGAAAAGATATTTTTTTGGACTTTTTAAAGAAAAAGTTAAATATAAAATAAACTTGCGTTATTTTATTTTTCTGGATTTTCAAATCGTTACAACTCTACGGTTTTGCAACCAAGAGAAACTAAATACACTGTTTCATTAAATTAAATAGAATAATGAATTCGTAATAGAAACGTAATAGAAACGCTGATTCATGTTTCGTCGTTAAATGGCCAAGCAGAATATGCTGGATTGTTGGCACAATCCTGGTCTTGCTTTGAAGCTCTGGTGGGTGACGATGGTGAACGCCAACTCCCCTTAGAATAGATTGTCACCAACGACGATCAACTAACGACCATAAATAGAGGATCACAGAATGGAAAATGAAACAACACCGTTCATCACCAATGAAAAATCCAACCCAGTTAGGGGTTTAATTATTTTTAGTTTTTGTTTTTTCTTATTTGAAAAAAATGAACGCGGATCAAACCAAAAAAGGTTAATCTACGGGTTATGTGTTCTTGTAGTAGGGTGTTTATATTAGGGTTTTTGCATTGGTTTTGATGATTATCTAATTGAACAATGATCCTGAGCCTCCCAGGTGTTTTTAAACAGCTATCACAAAGGGTGCGGGCTGACACGAATAAGGCCTGAGCCCCTCCACTTATGTGTTCTTTGTGGATACATCCTCAAAATGATGAAGAGGTAAATCTGAGGCTGTGGAAATAATGGTGGTGACCTAAGAGGCTCGAAGGCCTAGAAGAATCTATAATCGGACTATCGGATTGGACCCAATGGCCCGTGGAAGGTGCCGGAGGTGGCGGCTGCACCACCCCAAGCAACGCATGTGGGACTAAGAGGCTGGCTCTCACCGAACACATTGGTGGAGGCAGCGTACTTGGTGTGCACCTCGGTGAAGGAGGCTGCTGCCCATCGGACGAAGCGGATGGCTGAACGCGGTGCTAGCCAGGCCCTACGTAGGAGGCACATCCAGGTCCCTAAGGGCTGCATGCTGACAAGGGGGGTGGCTGGCTGACCGACCGCGCATGCCCCAACCAGACTGGGCCGACAGGAGAAAGCTGGGCCACACGGTAGCCTGGGCTAGGAACAATGACTGGTCCGCCAATGCTGGCTGGGCCGGATAAATTCAAGTCACTAGGTGAAAAAGCAGATTATACCCATGACCAACCTCGATTGGGTCTAGTGTGGCCTAATGGGCTAGGCCAATGGGCAAGAATAATAGGATCGGGTCATGCGGGACCCTAGTTCGGGTTGGTCGGGTCGATCCAAACCAATCAAACCGGGCCCAAACACAACCTGCCTCTGATTACAAAAAGAGACATATCTCTTATAAAATGCGTCCGATTGACACCCTGTCTATGGTGTTGGGACCCATGTGACGGGGATGTCCTTATGAAATCATCTATGTAAGATTTCATGGATGTTGACCTAGGTAGACTCCATGAATCATAAATCAGCGAGACTTTGTGACTCAGGAATCAACGAGACTTCATGACTCTGCTATCAGCAAGACTTCGTGACTTTGCCATCAGCAAGACTTCATGAATCAACTACCTAGTGAGACTCCGTGATTGAGCTATCAACAAGACTCTATGACTCAGCTACCCAATGAGACTCTGTGACTTAGCTATTAGTGAGACTTCGTGACTCAGATACTTAATAGGTCTTGGTTACTCAGCTAGCCTAAAGGACTTACTGGGGACGAGTTCCTTTGTAGTGATTGATGTTTAGTTTTTGCAACTATTGGGTTTTCTATCAACACTTTAAGTTATACCTATGTCAAGCTTAGTCTAGTGACTCTAATCTTTTTGAATTTTTTTTGTGACTTCCATTTTGGATTTCTATGATACCCGAGTTGGGTTTGGGGCCCTACTGAGTATTTTTTTACTCACCCCTACACAGGCTTCTCCCACATGTGTTGTGTCTGGTGAATATGACCGACGACTTGGTAGAGAACATGGTGGCCTAGGACCAGGTAGTGCCTAGTGAGGTCAGGTAGGCAGGACATGATTCTACAGCTTTCGAAAACTACTCTATACTTACCCATCAAGTGGGGATTCTAGTGAAAGGCTATCAGAGTCTCCTAATATTTTTCTATTTTCAGTTCATCCTTTGTTAGGTTTGTATTTTTCCCATTTGTCCTACAATTTTTACTTTTACTCAGTGGTTTCTTAGTGCCATGCATTTTTATTTTTCTAGCTTTGGGGCATGGTTGTGTGTGTGTGCATACATATACTCAGGTAAATTCCTCACATTTGAAGGTTGACACCTTCAGAGTTAGTCATCACCCCTAGCCTTCATAAGGTTGTCTTAGGGTATGTCACAACATGGGCCCTGGGGGATGGGTCATGACAATACCCATCGAGTGATCGACCTCAACCATCTGGTGTTTATCCTTCTGATGATCATCTATCAAGTGTCCCGAGAAGACCAACTAACCAACATCTGGGTATAACAAGTAATAGAAAGAACCTATTTCTTCAGCCAACAAAGCCTACAATGATCCCTAAAAAATAAAAACCTTCTTCAGGAAGCAATATACCCCTTTCATGAAAATATTAAATATTGAAACAACTTGCTCATATACAAGTGATGACATCAATCATCGAGGCACTCTTCATGTAAAGGTAAATGATTGAGGACCTTATCGAAACCTTGAAAACCCTCCTTCATTTTGATACTAAGTTTTATTCCACTGAGGCCTGTTATTTAGAAGAAACCAAATGAGACGAATTCTAGGAGAAAGAGTAATCATCTTTAATGATGTGGGGTCTCTTCCACAAGAGTGCCAGATCTAAGTGCAAAAATACTCACTTGGCTTACATTATTTTTTCCCACTTGAGGACCCTTGTAATGAAGGTACCAGGCCTTTCTTAGACGATAAATAAAAAAGTACTTTTCATTCATAGGACAGTTTAATAACATAAAAATCAACCACTACCAAGCAGATATTAGTTTCAGGATCAACCTCACCCTAACCTAGACACTCCAAAAATGGGGATTACGTAAGTGGATTTGACTCCCTCCAACCTAAAAACTTAGGGTTACAATAAGAGCGAGAATAATAAACATGGAAATATTTATCTATAGACCTAGTTTAGTGTTCTGGTAGAAAGCACTGAATTTATGGTAGTCTTATATAATACTACCAACAACACACTATTGTGGGGCCTTGGATTCATTTTCATACAGTGATCCATTCTTTGTACCACAAGTGCCTCAAATTCCCCCTTGATGCTTGAGTACCGGTAATCTAGGGTGATGAATACCTATTTGATTCCTATGAGGGTTTCTATCTAGATGAAGAGTAATACAAAAGGGAGGTAAAAAAATCTCGATTGATGTGGTTGAGAAAATTATCATCCCCAATGGTTTGAAAACTACTTCCACATATCCTTGGATATACATGAAGGATAACTTTTTTCTCCAATTTCATTAGTTGAAATCCAAAACACTGTATCTAGGAAGTTGTTTTATAGTATCCAAGAATAAGAAGTTATGAAATATTTTCATGTCCTTCTACACCAGACAAGAATAACAAATATTGAAAAACCATACCCCTTTAATGTACCAAGACATTCACCCCATGGACATCGATCCACAAAATTATAGTATGTTCCACAAAGCGGGAAAAAATTTATGAAATTTAACTCATCACCATTGATTCAATGTTTAGACTGGACCTCATGATTATAAACTGAGTATGATTGTCTCAAAAGATTTTTCCCACAGTTTCTATGAAATATGAGCCCCTTGTCAAGAATCCTATACCTTCCAGAGAAGAAACTAGTTCTCCCCTTGAGTCAACTGATCTAGAAGAGTATATTCTTTCCTCTAACCACCCAATATCAGATGATGAAGAGGATCTAGATGATTTCACTCCTATATTTGAATAGGGTGTCTCCACCACTTTTGATGAGTTGAATCAAGTTAACCTCAACACAGAGAAATATCCAAATCCAAAAATAATCAGCTCATCCGTGTCTCTATATAAACCTCAATAGTATATGGGATTCCTACAGTGGAATTGTGACGTGTTTTTCTTGAGCAATAATGTAATTATAGGTATAAATCCCTAGTTTTCCATTTATCATCTTTTCCTTCTAGTGTGTCACCATGGGTTCAACAAACCTCCTAAAAAATTCTCCCTTCCCATGGTGCCATGATCGAGACTGAAGATGTTATTCTCATTAGGCACGCCTTTTTCAGACAGGTCTAGTACCCCAAATGGATGGAAAAAATAGTCTGGATCAAGAAGAAGCATGGGAATATCCGGGCCTTCATCGAATTCTAGGACCTCAAATGTCATTTCTAGAAGGATGATTTTTCAATTGCAGATACATAACTTTTGATTGATGCTATAGATGGATTCCAAACCCTCTCATTCATGGATTAATATTTTAGGTATAATCAAATTTGGATGACCCCTAAGGATGAGGAGGCCTCACCCTTCATCAAACCCCATGGTACCTTTGGTTACTAGGTGATTACTTTTGGTTTAAAGAATGTTGGAGCTACTTACCACCATGCTATGCACCACATATTCAAACCACTCCTCAGTACATTGGTAGAGTGTTATATAGATGATTTGGTGGTAAAATCTAGATAACTCAAGGGCCATCTTAAAGAAATTAAGAAATTTTTTGGCTTCCTCTGCTCTCAACACTTGAATAGGAGCACTTTGAAATGTGTATTTAGGGTTATCCCTAGAATATTTCTCTATTTTTTATAATATAAAAATGAATTTAGATTTACCTATATAAAATCAAGGCTATTAACTAAATTCCTACTCCATGCAATCTCTGAGCGTTGTGAGGAATATAATGCCACTTAACCTACATTCTATGATTTATTTCAAATTTGGACAGAAAGTGTAAGACATTATTGTGACTTTATAAAGAAAGGTGTCATCTACCAAATGTATGAGGGATAATAGACCGCCTTTGTATATATTAAGTACTACTTATTATAGCCTCTAGTTTTGATGATACCCATCCAAGGAAAGACTTTGGTACTTTACTTGACTGCTGTGGAATGATCCCTTATTTCCATTCTAACTCATGAAAATAATGAGGGAAGAGAGAGAAAAAAAATACTATCATATCCGCATGATCCTCAACATGGAGACCTGAAACTCCCCCATCGATAATAGTTTACTCGCATGTGTATTTACATTGATGAATTTGTGACATTACTTACATCAACAAGATATATAGCTGGTGTCATGGGTTGAACTAATTAAATACATTCTCAATATCCCCTGATGATAGTGTGATTAGCACACTGAGTGTTAATCCTTCATAAGTTAAACATTAGTTTCATCCCATAGAAATCCATCAAAGTACAAGAATTAGCATACTTCATGTCCTCATAACCAACCCATGAGGAACTACCCAAGATGATGAATTCCTATTTAAATCTACTTTATTAGTGAATCAAGTTGTACAATATTTTTATATTCTTTTTGATGGTGCCTCCCGAAGATATACCAATAGAAGGCTCAATGAATCCAAAATCAATAGATTAAGCTTGGGGATTTTATTAATTACACCTTCAAATTCCATATTTCCATACTCAATCCTATTATGAGAAGGCTTCAATAAAAATGAGGGTAAATATTGGGATCTTATTACTAGTCTCAATTTGAACCTCGGGATATATGTCAACTATTTACAAGAGAAGGGAGACTCTAAGATGGTCATCAAATAGATCAAGGGTGAGTACTTCATGAGAATGTAATAAATTTTACCCATACTTCCAAGAAATCATTAGCTAATTTCCCAATTACCTTACCAACCATAGGTTACCCATGTTCCTCAATCAAAAAATGGTTGATCTGATGCTTTGTAATTCTTGGATGCATCCATTGAAGAGGAATACTAGGATGAATTGATCATGCTTATTCCAAATTGAATGTTCATCACCCCACCACTTTTGATGATATAAATCAATAGGTATATTATCTCGCCACCATTACTTCTTCCCTAGGGCCCAAAAATTTCATCGTAGTTGAAGAAATGAATAATTGGATGACTCCCTTTATTGAGAATATAAATAATGGAATCCTCCCCATAGGAAGAGCCAAGAATGAATGAATTCACTAACATGTATTACATTTCACCATCCAGAGTGGCCCTAACCTTGATTAGACCCACTATATGTGTGTGTTATATGAAATTATTCTTTGATGTATCTAAGGGAAATAGATACCATAGGTCATTCAAGAGGTCCATAATGGATCATGTGACTCCCATAAAGTAATTTTGAAATTCTCCCACTAAATTCGAAGGTTGGGTTAATTTTGGCTTATCATGGTTCATGAATTTATTGAACATACCAAGAGGTGTCATGTGTTCCAGATCCAATAATTTTTTTCATAAACCACCAGATATTCTCCAAACTAGTAAATATTCTTTGCCCATTGTATTTTTGGTACTCGATGTTGTAGGAACCTACCCTCTAGTAAGGAATCGACAGTGAAAGTTTATTTTGATTGCAACAAACTTATTTTTAAAGTGTGCAGAAGTAGTTCCCATTAAAGAATTCAATACCCAGTCTCTGATTGATGTTTTGAACTCCCACATCAGGCATCGGTTTAGAGTTCCCCACACTATTCTCACATAAAATGGCACTTACTTCCCTGATGTGGAGATGAGGAAGCTATATACCCAGTAAAATATCTTGCCCAACAATAATTCCCACTATCATGCACCTGTTAACGGGTAGATCAAGGAATTCAAAAAAAAATTCTCTAAAATTATGCAGAAGATAGTGGCCCAGAATAAGAATATTTGTCCAGATAAACTCTATATTTTCTTATGGGAATATTGGATGATGACTCAAAGATCCTCCTAGGTAAATCCATACTCACTAGTGTATAAAACAAAATAAGTTTTACCTATATATGTTCAGTTTCCATAACTCTGAATGACCATTTATAACCAATAGATTCAAGATAGAATATAAGAAGTATGGATAGCTGAGTTAGAGGACCTTCAAGAAAACTAGCTCCAGGTGCTGTATATCTTGATAAAGAAACATAACTAGGTAGCATGAGAATTCAATAAAAAATTTCACCTTCGATCATTCCTTTAATGTGATACGGTACTATTGCTCTGGACACCAGTGATACCTTGAAAGAAACCACTGAAGTTGGAACCTAAGTGGTAAGGACCTTAAATCATCCACAAGGTATACTCCAATTGTATTTACACTTTAATCACCAAAGATGGATATTGTATCAGACCACCAAACAATACCAAGTTCATTATGTGATACCCTACATGAGCAACAATCAAACCCACCTAGTCCATGCTCTATGATCTTAAAATAACAACAACTATTTTCTCCCATTTCTTGAGCTCTATGAACATAAACTAACTGTAGCCTTAGTCCAAGATGTATGGATCTAAACTACAAATCATAATTTCCTCAACACGTGATGTTAAAATATAGACTTATCCTATGTGGTGAACATATGATGCCTCATATATTAAATGTGAGATGACCAAAAATAATATCCTTATCATATGATATTAAACAACTGCCTTAACCTATGTGAGGAACATAGGATACCTCATATGTTAAATTTGATATTAACAAAACTAACATCCTCAGAACATGATGTTAAACTATATACTTACCCTGTGTAATATTCATATTATTCCCCATGATAATCATGGGATGAATAATGTTCTATCCATAGAGGACACCACCATTCCAACAGTAGTCTTCCACCACACCATATTCCAAAACTACACATGTCTTGATTTCTAGCCCCATTGGATACATATTGATGCTCAGATCTCATATCCTAGTCTCTTCCCCCAAACCGTAAACTCATTATGAGGCCCCCAACTTCATAACTTTAAATTGTGTATAGTTTGTCTTGAATTCCTTTATGGAAACCAGCCTCCTTGGACCTCCCTTTATGTTGGGTTATCACTCTTTCATGCAACACAATCCTCTTTAACACACAAACCCACCTAGTCTAAGCTATATTACCTTAAAGAAGTAGTGGCTATTTTCTACCATGGTCTGAGATCCATGAACTTAAACTAGAAGTAGAGTTAGTCTGAGTTTTATGACTCCAAACTAAAAATTTCAATGTACTCATAAAAAAATGTTAAAATGTATCCTTACCCTATGTGTGAAACATATGATTCCTCATAAGTTAATTGTGAGATGAAAAAAATGAACATCCTCAGCACATGATGTTAAAATTTATCCTTAATTTTTGTGATAAACAAGGTATGCCCCATGATAATTGTGTGATGACTTAACAACATCACCATAGAGGAAACCAACTTCACAATATTGTTATTCCCCAATGAAATATTCCATAACTACATGTGACTTGATTGATTTTTTCCATGGGATATATAGGGATGCTCAGATATCATATCCCATGCCCACCCCCACAAACTCATTCTATGGTCTCCCTCATTAGGGTTAGGATTTATCATTTCCAATGTGATTAGTTAGTGTATTCATCCACATGGTGGGATAATGACCAGGGTGTTCAAATTCCCCTAGGAAATTCTCAAATTCCACTTTCACACTTCGTGCTACCTTCAATTTATATCCTCATCATCCTCCCAATATCAACATGCCCTTAATGACAATGGTGCTTGGCCACACTGGCTCACCTTCTATCTTGATCACATGGATAAAAAATTTTTGGTAATAGATAATGGTTATTTTATTTTGAACATGGTAAATAGTCGATGCTACATTTTTTCACCTCATCGTAGAATGATGTGGTTACGGAACCTATGTTTTGAATATGTTCAGAAGTTGTTCCCTACCCATAGATTAGCCCTTTCTTATGTCCAAATCCTATAATTCACTTTTTAACTTCTTTCCCACCTCCCTTTTCTTGATGGGAATCTTGACACCCAGTATCTCATCCTCTCATATTCCCACATATGATGATTAAGTAAGTCAAAACCATTTTGATTTCTCAAAGTCAACTTGTTTTTATCTTTATTATTCTCTCCTCGGTGAAAATGAGAAATTCATGACCACCTTTTACTTATCACACCAAGAAGACTCATGTGATCTTAGGAGTTAAAGATCAATTCCCATAAACAAGGTTGAGATGTACAGGAACCCCTTAAAATAATACGTTATATCTTTTGGCCCGAACTCTACAACCTTTACAATAGGATCCCAAATCCAGGCATGAAATCATTAAAATTGTGTGCGAGTCGCACTAGAAATGTTTCATGTGGTTCCAAGTCTTCTTTTTTCTCAATTCACATCAGGTTACCTCTCTCTTATTCCATGTGCAGTCTTTTAGGACTTTCACTTCTCTTTAGACCAAGTATTATGACCTTAAACTATTTCCCCACTTTTTGGTCTAAACTATACAACCACAAACTAGGAGCTATACTCTAAGTTTCATGAACTTAAACTATGTGTGAATTATCTCAGAGATTCTTTATGTAGTACGAATACCCCATTGACCCTCTATTGTCTTTATGTTTCTACTCTTTCTTACTAAACAATCATTATCAAGACACACTACTCAATATCTTAGTCTAATAATTATGAAATTAAACTATTTTCAACACTTGGCCCAAGATATTTGATCCTGAACATGTGACCCTGGTTCAACTGACATGACTTTAAACTTCTCAAGGAAATGGGAAAATATGTTTGTCTATTTGAATTCCCATAAGTAAAACTTGATAAGAAGTTGTACTTCCACCCGACAAGATTCTCATGTGATTTGGATAAAAAAAATGGGGGTGTAAATAAAGAGTTACAAGGCTAGAAGGACTCACCATGAACCCTAACAAAAAAATTCCATGCTCTCAGGACCCCATTAGTTTAGGAAAATGTTAGAGCCAAATATCATCACCATTTTCTTCATGATCTCCTCTATGAGGTGCCTCCCATTGTGTTTCCTTATTATGAATTCCACTACCCTATCTGAGTAGGATTTATTCACATCAATTCAACATCATGGTCACATGATGGTAACATGTGATATGAATCTCCTAGTAACATGATGTTGAGCTATAAGACACATAATCCTCATCATATGATGCTAAAATGTATGTTCAATATCCTTACTAGAAGACGCTAAACTACACACCTCTATCCTCATTGTATGACATAAATATACGAAGTGTCCTTGACTCTCTACTGAGGATCTAGTTTTACCCTTTGATTATAGTCACCCTCCACACCATTCATGTTCCTTGACCTTCTCTCAACATCCAAGATGATACTCCCATTAAGGGATGGGACTGGATTTCATTCAAACAGATACGACCACATGATTTTCATAGAAACATATTGGTGTAATCGCAAGGGTGTTGAATTCTATAAAAAAATCCCCTCAATTCATACCCATGCTTTGTGTCCTATTTTATTTGGAACTCCATCATCTTCCACATCATAATGGGACCTCGATAATGTAAATGGATCCTATCCACACAGGATCATATTCCATCCTGGTAAATCACTCTAAAATACTTCCAATGACATTTTTACAGGTCTTGTGTTTTGGAAATGGTCAAAGACTGAACCACACTTATTTTTCCCTATTCCTAATGGAATGATAGTTGAATCTGTGTTTCAAACATTCTCATCAATTATCTTTTATTACCCTTACACCCCCTTGAGTTCCAGATCTTGGTCATCATAATTCATGATTTTCATATACCTCCTTTATTTGGGAAAATTTCAATTTCCCTAGAATTTCCTCACTTTCACACTTACACGTGTTGAGAAAGTAAATCAGCTGTGTAGGGAGTCCCACTTCCTACCAAATATTTCTTGGTTATAATTCTCTCAGTGGTCACTGGAAAATCAAGACCCTGAGTATTCAACCACTATTTGACACTATCATATAAGTGATAAATATTATATTTCCCCTTGTTTCTCACATTGAGCATGAATCATGTGGGATTTGAGATTAATTTTTGGTTTTTTCATTAATGTGATTGAGGTGTATCAAATGGAAACAAATTCATGAATATTGGGAATTTAAATATTTTTTTAAAGTTTGGGAGGGTCATCCACATGTTTGGACCTCTCATTTATTTCAAAAAAAACACTATTTCTACCTAGATATCCAACATAGAAACCAATTTCTATTGCTTGTATAGCCTTTAGAGAGTGGAATTTGGAGTTTTCTATAGCCTAGATATCATTTTCCCTTCCCCCTCATCCACCGGGTAGACCATGTCATCCGGGATTTGCACTTTATCCTACTTAGCTTGGAACTCAACCACCAATGATGTTGACCCTATTTTTGTAACCTCAACTATCTCCAAAATGGCCTTTAATTGGATGATGAACTCTGTTTGTGTATTTAAGATGGTTGTGTGCTTATAAAATCACTCTTACAACCACATAAGTTATTGTTCGGCTGTATAGAGCATCTTGGTGCCCTTATATTTCTCTTTATTCTAGGTAAAATAAAACTTTTTTTTCTATATTCACATGATTAGTGATTTAATCATGATCCAATTCATGGAGGTTGTGATCATACACCCCTTTGGTTACTAATTTTTATAGCATGTGGTGGAGATATCCCATCCGACTCACTAATTGTGGGCTCAATGTATTGGTTATAAAATTCGGCATTCTCCTCAATTCCCTGGACCAGACAATATAGCTCTGTTCAGAAATATCAGACCCAAAATCTTCTAATTATTTGTGTGTCATTGGATTTTACTCTAGAAAATTTGTGAGAACAGTGGTGGAAAGGCCATCCTCTAGGATCCTCTTGGATAGACTGAGATTTTTGTAAAGGGGAGAGTTGTTATTGTCCAACTCTTTCCTAGCGGAAAAACCTTCACCAGATTCAAGTTCTACACCCATAGTCATATCCAAATTTTCCATAGATTTTCCTCCTAGTATCAAGACTGGATCACCCTGAATAACTGACTCCCCGAGGGTTGGTTTTGATATCAGGGGGAATGCGTAGACTCCCCAGCCGTGTCTATTTACTGATAACACACTCTCTCAAGAATTTTTAAAAAATATATATTCTAGTTAGTATAAACAGCAATAAAAAACATTAAAAACATGACTTAAATAAGACCAAATAACTTAGAAGAGGTGAGATTTTGTATGTGATCCATTACCAGGGCCTCGAAGGGTAATTCCACCATTGGGGACCCCTCAGAACCAGTTATCACCTCAAAAACGAGCACTAGGTATCTCAATATTGCTTGGATATAAGATGTATAAAATGAAATGTTATTGTATTGGATTTGGATAACCTTGAGAATTTTTTAAGAGGACTTGGAAAATTTAGATTCAATCATACCTTCAGGAATGGGAATCTTAGTGATGATCCAACCCAACTGATCCACCTCACTAGTGGTGGGAGCCACCATCAGAATACCTTGATGTGGTCCCCCATAGATGACCCAATGGACCAAAGAATCTAGATCCTCCACTAAATAATCCTCAAAGAACACCTCTCTATATAAAGCCTTGGGAATAGACTGCAAGCTGTGCTCCCCAATGCCCCTTGAGGAACTTTCAATAAAGGCCACCTGGATTTCCTCGACTGATTCTTACATGAGAGAAAATATAGAGTTAGAATGATTAAAATAAAGAAAGTATGGAAGAATTGAGAATGATAAATAAACCCACCTTATAGAATAAGATCTTGGTCAGGTCATCGACACTAGGAGTAACCTCTCTACTCTCTTGAGAGGTTTACTGACTGGTGGTAGATCCCCAAGAATCCTCATCAATAAAACACTATGTATTGGTACCTGGGACTGATGCATCATGAGTTAAGGACTAAGAAGTTGATTTTTCATTATGTTCCACACCAAAACTAGTTTTTATCTGGGTAGTGGTTGACCCACTCTCCCCACACTATTGTGGGAAAATATAATACATTAGGTAGGAAAATCCTCTTGGATGTCCATGTGGGATATGATCTTGGTGAGCCCAACCTCTAGCAACTTGAACCCATATCGGGTGAGCCTTCACAATATTTTATCCTCCATCAAGGAAAACATAAACATTATCCATGAATCCTAGAGTATGATATAGGTGGAATCGATGGATGACTACCCTAGATACTAATGTTTCTTCCCCGAATCCTCCCTGATATTTCTCATCCTGACCTGAGAGCTCTTTAATTGTTCTTGTGGACACTTATGAGGGATCCCAACACATTTAGGGGGAGAGGGTGTAGAAAAAACTTGAGCTACCTCTACAAATGCTCTAGATTCATTCCTCTATTTTTTGATGGATACTTCAAAGAGAAGCCCATCGACCACCCTCATACTAAAGAAGATCACCTGAAAACACAACCCTCCTCACACACAAACATAATATTGATCCTAGATGTGTTATTTTATAATTTCCATCATAATTATAGAAGTGGACTACATTGTGAATGGTTTGTGGTAGCACGATGACCTCCCCTATGACTTTGTACTTAAACATCCACCACTGTTGATGAAAGATATATGGATGCCTTTCCTCACGGATCCTTGTATAGACTAACTTCATCAGATTTTGAACATATCCAAACTAATGAGGAAACATATATGGAGTGTATGATTCACTATAATTGTTTATGTATATCTTAGAAACTAAAAATACACCAAGGAAGGTCTAATGTTACTCCCACTACTTCAACATCCCCTCCAAATTATCAACCATCACTTTAGAGGGGATCAATAATGTATGAAATTTGAAGATCCCATTACTGTTAACACTTACAGAAAACCCTATTTCACTGAGAGTTTCTATATGAACCAAAAAATGTTTATGAGTGAGGTTCACAAGAAAAAATTCAAGGGAGTGACAGAATATATAAATTCACACCACTTGAATTTTAATTGGATATATCCATGCATAAATTAGAAGAAAATATAGATGCATCTAGGAATGTTTTTTCTCATGAGATGACATAGTTAGATGTAGAGGTTGTCTAATAGGAAAGATCATAGATTCACATTTTTTTTTCAGATTCCATGATCACATCCATCACTAGTGTTCTAGGATATAATCCCATACGGTTGTCCCTAACTAACAGTAGACAACAACTTAGTAAAGTGTCCCATAATTCTATAAATCTGATTTTTGATTTCCAATATTTCATACTATAACCCCATTCCTAGTAGAAAAATTACTATATAATCATCCCGTAGGACCCTGGAATTATTCTATGATGTTCCATTGGGTTCTACATTGGCTGGAATGTCATCTTTACAGCTAGTACATTCAAGAACATTCCCAAATGGACCTTGAATGCAATGTTCTGATGAAATGCAGGGTAATGATTCAAAACCTAGGTTAGCCCATCTAGAAGAATTCTGACTATGACATGGGCCTTATTCTTTTCCCCCCTAGACATTGGGTGTTCAAAGGAATTAATCATATTAAAACCCCATCGGTGATATGCCACTAATTTAGTGGAGGTACCATAGTTTTATTTCCACTTCCCCATTATAGAGGTGGCAAGTGATGGTGTTCTAGGACCATTGGATATGAAGTTATGGTGGTAGATCCTCTTTTCAGTAGATGTGGAATTGAGACGTACCCGCTAATTCATATATCGTAATGTGGTAAAACTCATCCACAAACTCTTGACAAGTGAATAATATCCAATATGCCCATTCCAACCCACCAGGGATGTTCCCCTAGCTCATGGGTCCCAGTCCTCATACTAGACCATGATTTTTTTTCTGGATAATGAACTGGATGATGGTTGCGTCACATATAGGGAACTCCTTGTCTAATAATTTTCCCCCTTTTCCATCCTTATCCTTCCACTCAAGTTATATAAAATAGTGACTCCAAGCTCCCTAGCTAGATGAATAGTGTCCATGATAATATATTTATTAATTTAATCTTGATGGGTGAACCCAAACTGTGGTGTGTTGACTTCCACGGCCAGGATAGCCACATCATCGATGAGTCTAAAATTATACAATGGTAGGAGATTGGTTAATAAATAATCCCTATGGTATTCATTCAACAATCCTGGATGCTCTATATTCTAAAATACATCCCTTATGTCCTGAGGAATCTTGGGATTCTCATCCATTTCCACCCAGTAGGTAGCGGTGGAAGCATAAAAAATGGCTTGATTAGTAGGTTTTTCCATTTCTAGGGTGTTTCGAGGATTCACAAAAACTGGACTATATAAGTGGATCTTCATTCACCCACAATGTGTTGTTTACACCACTTATGATTATTTCACGTAAAATGATGAGTTAGGAATACAAGATCATTCATGTAAGAATGATTTTCATGAACTTCATGGATTAATGCTTAGGAT
Source organism: Viscum album (assembly GCA_963277665.1). NCBI lineage: Eukaryota > Viridiplantae > Streptophyta > Magnoliopsida > Santalales > Viscaceae > Viscum > Viscum album. The sequence continues at coordinate 1,854,380,712 of OY728128.1, forward strand.
TTTGCAAAAACAATTGTTGAGATCCACTCATGAGAGAAGACTTATTGCACATGGAAGTTAGTTGGTCATACAAGGAACCTCACACTATTTGTAGGTATGATAACACCCTAGGTTGTATGGTCATACAAAAGGGTTTTATGACTAGAAAAGATGAATGTGAGACCTAGTGGAAATTGGCCTTTCACTTTGGAGTTTCCCTCAGAACTCAACCTTCGGGCCTCCCTTTAGCTCCAAATCTAGGTTAGGAGGTGAAATTTTTGGCACAAAAAATATGTATCAACCTATGTAAGGTTTATTTTCCCAATTTTTGTTTTAATATTAGAACAAATAACCATTATAGAATCATGAAATTAGGTGCACACAACTATCCTGACCTGCATGAAAATTTCATATCCCAGATGAAAACAATTTTCATGAAAAATACAACATTGAATATGAATGTTTTGTAGGTGGAACATTGGGAAAGAAATCTGCATTAAACTTTTGTATCTAGTGTACAATCTAGACATTTGAATGAAAAACCCATTTGTGTGATAATGAAAACATCAAACCGTTAACTTGTGTGGTCACATCCTAGAAGTAAACAAATGGAAAGTGTGAAACCTAGTTTTATAAAACCATTTAAGTTTCACATCTATTTTCTTTTATTTTGGTTATAAATACAACCACACCCCCCATTATGGTATATCTCTAGAATCTGAAGCATTAGATCTCACTCAAAACCCTCTTTTTTCACAAAATTGTGTAATTACAAAAATCAAGGATTCCCTAAGGTCGAGAAAATACATAACTGACCACCCATGGGCCCTAACATGTCCTTACTCTTGTTTTAGAGTACCTAATTCAATATCCCTTAAGGATTGTGATGTTCATGAAATAGAAGCTACCTTCTTGAAACCCCAAGAGTTGAGCAACCTTAGGAGTTGTGTACACCTATGCCTCCAAAATATATTCAGAATTATTGTTTTATAACACATGGTTCATATAAATTAACTTGTTTGTATGATTGTAGAGTTGTAAAATAACCTTCACACACTTTCCTCCATACCTCCTCCCACAAAACATAGTATCATGCAAGTCTAGTTATCAGGTAATTAAACCCATACCGAACTATTCTATCTGTGCCCTGATAAACCATGTGATTGGTACCACTAACCATCGCGTCTAGTCCCCTTTTCTCTTGGAACATTTTGGATGGTTTTATGTCATTTTTCCTCCTAATCATAGGAACCCTAACACCTTTCTCTCCTAAGAATAAGCACCCTAACATTTTGAACCCTGATTATAACTTCTCTACGGTAGTGTTTATCCCATGCGCTACCTAGAGGTTCATGTGAATTAGATGCATAATCCTTAAAGATGGAATCATCTAGGGAAACTACCCACATTTCCCAGTAGAGTGGTATTATGATGGATTTTTTTCTTCTACTTGGTAATGGTGTCCCTGGGTGTAGGCCCCAAATGCACCTGAGCTCCACAGTTTAAAACATCCTAGAACAACATCCTAGTCATATGATGTAAAACTTTATGGCAATTTCCTTTGCACATGATGTTAAACTATATGTCTTACCCTATGCGATAAACACATGATAATACATGTACGATCATCATGGTATGAAACCTCTTTCCCCACCATGGGATGATCCTTATTCTTCGATCAGATTATGTGCTTAAACATCATACCATCCATCATTGGAACTCCTAGGACACAATCATCTTTACCACAAGATGTTAAACTATGTGGAATATTCCTATCACATGACCTTAAACCAAATAATTTAACTACATGAGTATTTATCCTTGTTTCCCAATAGGGTATGTAGTGAACCTCCATGAGGTTCAATCTTGACATCATAAAAAATTTGGGATACATATTTGTGGTTCAATGTTGAAACCCTAATATAAATATTAAATATGCATGTCTCTAGCCTAGGAGATGACAACCCTCAAGGCTGATTATCCCCCTTGGGGAAACACTTAATCGAACCCTCATGTGTGACCATCTCCCCCCATGGGGAACACTTAACCAAACCCTTGAGTGTGATCATCTATACCTCTAGGGAATCACTTAACCAACTCCTCAAGTGTTATCCTATCCCCCCTATAGGGACACTTAACCACCAACATATCTCAAAAATTCGTTAATCCCATGAACCAATCTAGAATAATTATACTATACAATAAAACTGGGATGAATGGGGTAAAATACTAAGAAGTATTACACCCCTACCATCAACTACCACATGGATGACATGAGATGCCTTGACTTTGACACCTAATATTCCTCACACATGAGATGCCATCCAATAGGGGGAGACTTTAGAGGTTATTGATACACCCAATGTCCAAACATGATCAGAAATTACCAATGCTACCATCTAATATGAATGCAGGTAGCTCCCCAATCAAATATAGAAGTTTCAGAATTAACTAGTTTCCATATTGAGACGACACTGATAATGATTTTCAATAATGTGAATTAAATATTTGAGGGAGGCCAAAACTAGTCGACGAGATCCAAGGAGGAATCCATGGAAGGAGGAATTGAAATCCCATCATCCTATTTCAATCAAGGATCCAACATCACCAGCCATGGAGACAGAGGATGTATGACTTTTTAAAGTTGTAATATGAGTAAAAAATAGTGTGATGCATTCCCTATCGATAAATCATCATAAATATTCATCAAGGGAGGAATATATATTTCATAAATCAACAAGATTCAATCATGAAATCATAAAAAAGAATGAAAAAAATAAAAAAACTCATATTATTGGGATCACATATATGAATCATGCTTCTAAGTACTCTACTCGATTCCACCATTCCTCCAAGGCATATAAACCAAGGGAATGGTTTGTCTGTGCAACACATTCTCCTAATGATCCCAAATCTCTAATAGATGCTCCATGAAAATTTCATTTTACTTAATATCTAAATATCCCCAGTGAATGAAATGAGAATAATCATGAATATATAAATGAATAAAATACACATGAAATATGTCATATATATTTTCCATATATATAGGAGGTTAAATTTGATATTCCACCTCAATAACATGCTATAACACTTTGAAGGCCCCAATGAACTAGGTATAAAGGTTACTCCAACTTTCAAACCTCCATTACCCCTGATGATGGGAAAACTTTATGAACACATGGTATAAAACCTAAAAATACAAGGGTATACACCTGCAATCATTGTAATATTTCTATCATTCATGCACCTTCAACATCCTCTCATGAACTACCTGAACTTTCTCAGTCATGCTCAACCCTAAATTGGGATCAGGAACTGATGTATCCCCATACTTATGCCAACACAATGGAGAATGAAACAAAATACAATACAATGCATAAAAAGGGTCTATTACAATGGATGAGTGGTAGATTGTTTTATATGTTAACTTAACCAAGGGAAATTTCTTTTTCAAGAACTGCTGAAATCTAGGATGCACACTCGCAACATATCCTCTAGAATTTGGATGGTCTGCTACATCTTCCCATCCTTCTAAAAGTGGAAAGTAGTGCTAAGACATAACTAAGTTACAAAATTATGCATCAATCATCTCTAGAATTAGGTGGTAAAATGATCATCCTAATTTGAGACAATGGACCTTAAAGCTCAAAGAAGCCACATGACCACATCCATAAACCCCTTTCCAAAACATCCATGGAACCTAACTCCTTCATCGTTATGAATTGATTTGAATTCATTGGTCAATCTAGTAATAACATCATGGAATCATATACTCCCTAAATTTTAGCTAATACCATTATAAATTCCATCTAGATTCCATCCTAATTCATTTTGGAAACATCCAAGGGCCGCAACAAACATTCAGGAACACAATGTTCCACCATTAACTACTTGAATACTAGACATCACTCCAAAAACTCTACCTCCACTTATTTCACCATGAGCCACAAAAAATGCATCATAAAACCAGAATACATTTTATGAAGTCATAGATAAACTAATATAGTCAAGTCATGAAACTCATGAAGGACTCTCACACGGACATCCATTGGATCACGTAACGTCCCTTGAAATAATATTCTATTCTGATCATCCTTTAACCGTCCCTATGGGGAATAACCCTAGAAAACACATCCACACATCATTTCAACCTCTAAGTATCCCTTATTGGAATCATCTACGTACTATATCAAACAAGATTATTCTTTCATCTAAAATAAAAAACTCTGCCACCAATTTCCTCTGCATTTAGATGCATGACCACCAAGTCTTATATCATCCTCCAAGTGTCCCCATACTCCTAGATAAAATGCATTTACAAATTCCATATTAGTGAATCAACCAAAAAATTTTACATCCCTTAGGTGTAGGGGATATCAAAGTCATAACCAGGGAGAAAAGCCATCCACCTTAATTTTCTCAAGTTCAGGTCATATTAAGAGAATATATAAATCAATATCTTGCGATCAGTAAAGACCATAAAGAGTTATCAAATGAGGTAATGTTAGAATATATTTAGTGTGAGTACAAAAATTTCTTTGAGATATAGATCATGGGTTTTATATTTATTCTCTTGGGGGAATAACTTACAAGATCCATAATAGATCACTACTTATACTACATAAAGAGACACCCCAAGTCCAAATATGAAGTTTCATAAAAAAACTTCAAACATAACCCCTTCATCTAGATATTAAAGAACTATCATACTGATTAATTTCTAATTCAAGTATTCAAATAATTCTCGAAACTGACCAGTCCAAATGAAATCCTAACATTTTCTAATCAGAGATGTTAATGGGGACATAATCAATGATAAATAAAACTTGAAAATCTAGTAATACCCATAAGATTAAGGAAACTATGAAAAGTTTACACAATATTTAGTTCTTCCCATGAAAATACTTTCTTGATATTTGATGGATCCTCAACCATACTCTAGTAGGGAACCAAATGGACAAAGAAATGCATCTACTAAGTGAAAAAATTTCACTTTTAAAACATTCCATAGAGACGGTGGCATTGAAAAACCTGGAAGATAGTATTGAGATGATTAAGATACTCCTCTTTAGACTTCAAGAATATCTATATGTAATCGTTGAACATGAATAAAAATTGGTCCAAGAATTATCAGAACATAAATTTCATGAGTACCATGAACATAGATAGTTCATTCAAGATACCAAATTACATGACCATGAAATTGAAGTTCCCATACCCGCACCAAAAGGAATTATTTAGGATATCTTTTTTTCTTTACACTCAACTGGTGATATTCAGACCATAGATCAATCTTAGGGAACTAGATGGAACCCATAAATGGGAAAAAGATCATAAATATTCCAAAGAGGGTATAGATTCTTGATCATCACTTCATTTATAATTCTGCAGTCTATACACAGCCTCACACTGCCATTCGAATTTTTGGTGAATAACACTGGATTTTCCCATAGCGACATAATGGTTCAGATGAAACCTTTTTTTCATGAGGTTTTCTAAATGAATACTAAATCCCTTAACCTAAAGGGTACAATACGATAAAGATGCATTGAAATCAAATAATATCTAGGATAAAAATCTATCCTAAATTCGATATCACTTCAGGGGAGGGGGTATCATTACAAACTCCATGGAAAAAATCCACAAATTCCTCAACAAATCTAGGAACCTCCACCATCCTAATGCCCACTGATTTCATAAAAAATTATTCCACCAATGAAATAATGGGATCCACATGTCTACAACCCATCCCATAATCGTATTTATATATGAAAACTACAAGATAACCATACAAATCCAAGAATATAACCTTAATCTAGAACAAATTGATAAACAATGTTGAGGATGAAATCATACAACATTATTTTTAATAATAAACTATCCTTAAAAGAACAATGCCTCACTATAATTGTTCTACATACCAAAAAAACATTAAACAAGAAGGTTTGGCCTCTGAATGTAATAGTAAACACTAGGGGAAAGAGAATACTCTCCACATCCTATCCCAAATCTTGAACTAGGGTGTCTAAAATAAATGAGTAAAAGGATCGAGAATAAAAAAAGGAATACAAAATAGAAGATGATAATATGGTCAAACCTATGACAATATTTAGACCCAATGGTGATGACACATCCATGGAATATAACTGTCCATGGCCAAATATATTTCTTTATTACTAATGGCCACCTCCTCAACCATGATCATGTAGGGATACCTAAAGCTAGTGAATATGATTTGGTTATCCCATGCCTGCCCTATTTCCTCTTGGTGGATCATAGGCCTATAACCCATATTTCTAAAATGGCCTCACTAGCTGTTTCTACTTATACTGACACTGAATTGGAAAATAACCACTATGATGGGCTCCAAGAACCACTATCCACTTATTTTGGTGATGAATATGGCCTCTATAAAATATCAAACCACCATAAATCCCCTAGGAAATGCAAGGAAGCTATTAGTCCCAAAAGGTCAAAAAGGAAGATGCTGAGGTTGACTTTGTGTTAGTCCAAACCTTGAAGGCACAAGAACCTGAGACCTAATACTAAAAAAATGATACTTGAGGATCCTATTTTTTCCACCCCTCATAATTACCCTCATCATGAGTTCATACACTCAATCATTTATGTGTTCTTCTGTACTTCCAAATATAGTGTCTGTGTAAATGGAGTAACTACATTCTAGATAAATGGTTTCAGTTCCTCCTCCAAGTTCCACACACGAGACTCCACATCATGGAAAATTTTGGAAGGGAAAAATTTAAGAACCTAGAACTTTCTATCATACCAATATACTCCCCCGTTAAAGGAAAAATGTCTCTTACCACTACACTTAATTTATGGGAAATAATATAAAATTATCTCAGAACTCAATTTAGAAGTCTTCCCAAGAAACACACACCTCCTTATGTTCACCAAGGTAGAATTCAAAAAAATGATGTGCTACACACCTCCTATGATTTAATGTTACTAGGATATAGTACTTAACCAAGGTTCAAATCAGACTAAAGATAATATAGAGCTCCTCCAACTAGTTATGTCTTTCTAGATCCAAGATTCTAGCCTCATACATTACCATTTTCTTGTTAAAAGTCATATATTTTCTTTTTTCCACTGATCACCCTCATTAATAAGGTTGGCCCTTAGACAATTAAATGAGTCAACTTGCTAAAACTTATTAGCCTAAACTACACACATAAAAATTCAATGAGATATAAATGAAAGGAAAAAAATATTTCTCTTATCCAGGTGGCATAAATTTTTTTAAGGTTTAATAAATTAGTTAATCTTAAATCCCCAAGATCACCCAATTCAAATAAGAACACAAAAAATCATGGTGTATGTACCCCTCATAGGTCTCAAACCTATAAGAAAACCCACCTATCTTGATTATTTTGTAGGATAATATTCATTATATCTAATCACTAGGGGACCTAAAATCATATATCCTAGTTGGTATCCCTAGACTATGTTATGAAACAAGTTCAACATGGACTATTTCCCTATAAAACCATGTATCCATCATAGTTCTTAACTCCAATCACCATCCCATATCATAATCTGACCATTTATATAACGTTTTCATGGCCTCCTCCCTCCAATGGTATCCATCATGGTTTGGTAATGAAGGAAGAGAGATAATGACCCCAAGTACAACTTTTTGCAGGACCTCGGTTGGGGACTAGAACCATGGGTATAAAAATTCTCAAATATGGATGACATTAACCTATAAGGTTAAATTAGGATTACAAGATAAGTCTTGACCACCAAATAACTCTATGGTATAAATAAAAAGGGAAAACCCAAAACTATCCCAAAATGAATTTATAATATAAATTACTACAAAGAGTCTTTAAATAAATACCCAAAGAAAAACTGTAGGCAACAACAAAGAAAAACTCCAATTTCTGGGCTAGTAATGTCCAGTATAGTCCTCATAGTCCTCCTAGAATCTGGAAAAAATAGTTTGTATATATTTTGGCTGAGAATAACATGTATACTCAATAGAATCATACCCAAAGTCTATCATAGACATGGAAAGAGATATTACTAATAAAGCAATATAGAAATTGAAGAATTAACACATACCTAAATAGGTCAACTAACATGTCCCATCCAGACCATGAAATGCTCACTAATTAACACATCCATATATAATAATATAATAAAAAGTATATCCATAAAAGGAGCACCCTTCACCACTTTTCCACTAAATTCCACTCTCATACCGTAAGGTTATACATCCTAGAGCTCCCTACCTTACATATAATAATTCTTGAAGAAATATCAGAAATTGTATCATACCAAGAACCCCACTTGAAAATGGTCATCACATCCCGCCTAAAGACACCTAGGTATCATACCAAGAGCCCAACATGAAACCGGTCATCACATTCACATCCTCCTATAATTACTTTTATATAAATAGAATGGTAGGTTATTATGAAGATGAGGGAAAAAAACCTCATGCCGTCCTCTTACCATGCGTGACCAGCTCTTTGAACCACCTCATCAATCTCGTCTAGCCAATCAATAAGTGTACTATATCCATAATCCAACATAACTCGTGAATAAGAACCTCACATGGAAGAGAGAGTAGGGAAGAGGGGGTAACCATCCATCCTTCTAGAATATATTTGATGTACATTTCATTTTGAAACAGAATTCTCAATGCGGGTGGGGTTCATATATAAATCATAATGAAAATAGAATATATATAATAATTATACACATATATAAACACACACACACACACCCATTATATGGGTTTATAACTAGAGCACTATCAAAACTCACAACACCATCATAGGGTCATAAAAACTCTACCACCGCCATTTCCACATATAAGTTCATTTCACCACACACTAAATCCACAACCACAAGACACATTAATTCTTTCTTTAAAAAAAATCCATTTCTAGATTTTCTGAATTACCAACCATTTTCCTTTATCAAAACGATTATTTTCATGTTTAACAGTAAAAATTCAACTATAATCCCCACTTTATATCAAGAGTTCCTTATTCATTCCAACATATGAAATTTTATTTTTGTAAGTAACATTTAATTCCATCACTATTGGAAAACTAACACAATATAACATATACCGACCAACGCACAACCTATCATTTTAATTTTAATAATCCCCAAATTCTAACCAATACACACCATAACCACATCACATCACAATCACCACACACTATAACTTTAACACACCAAAACAACCACACATAAAAATTATTCCACCACATCAAATCCACTACACATCATAAAGTTATTTTTTAACAAAGGGATTTCATCATAATTTATTATTTCAAGGGTATTATCACACAAAACTAAGATTCCATGGGAAAATTTTTTATTAGCATGATATAAATTATTATCCTTTTTCATATGTGCTGAGTTAAATCAAATTACCATAATAAAATACCATTCTCAACACAAGTTGAATTGTAAAAACAACACGAAAACACAACCATATAGGTAAAATAATTATAATTAGAGAAGCTTATTTGATTTCTCCTCCCCCTAAATTTAAATTAATATAGTTAATTATATTCATTATTATGATGTGTACTATCAAGAAAAAAGAAAACAAGAGAATGATGTACCTAAATGTACAACTAGAGAGGGATAGAGATGAAGTACCCCTACCTCAATTGATGCTTTAAAGAGAAATAAAAAAAACAAGGACTAACCACCAACAATCTAAAAGAAATCGCCATAAAATCTTATTCATAGAAATCCTCCATAAAAACACCCAAAACAAAGGATAATATCCACCACAATGATCTCTATATAGAAAAGAATGAGAGGAAGGAAGGATGTGGGAAGAGAGGTTTACCTTGATTCAAAGGAAGCCAATCTTAATTGTCTAAAATAAACCAAGGGGTTCAAAACACAAAGGTAGGAAAATAGAGAATGTGAGGATAATCATGGGTTATCCTAGAGTAAATGTAAGGTTTGAAACTCAAAATAAGGGGGGGGGGGGTAACAACCCTATTATTTATATGAAAAACCCACCGAACACCAACACGGTGTAGGCAATAACCAAAACCCCCATGGTGTGTTTAGTAACCGAGATATTTGAATCCCCAATGTTAGATCCTCTTTTTATGATTATTTTAGAAACCATTTCTGACTACAACCAGGACCTAAATAATGACATGTCCTAATCCATAACAGTTCTTCTATCTTCTTCCACAACTAGAAGCCACACCCTAGTTCCCATCAACTACCCATTTTACATTATCCATGCCCAAAGTAATGATGTGGTGAGCCTCTTATAGATGTTTCAGGCAGGTGATCCTGTAAGGTTCCATGCCTGAAACCATGCCATCATTGATTAATTTAGGTCTTCCCGTTGGACATAGGTAGACTATCAGGTCAATATTCCCAACACCATGCCTTCCCCAGGGAATGGTCTCATAGCCCATTTTACACATGAGCAGACCCAATACAAAATGATCTCTAAAACTCCTTGATAATAAATTTCACTGGTGTTCCTCAATATGAAGAATACCACCTCAAACCTCTGGATCACCACTAAAATATCCTAGTACATCACTAATCCTTGGAAAAAACACAAATGAAAGGTTGTGAAGGTCTATGCCATTATAAGTATGGACATAACTAGATAAGGTACATGTGATGTGCTTATCTATCTATTTGGGGGATGTGATATGCTCATCCACTTAGATAAATGACATGAAGTACATTTATTAACATAGTCAGTCTATAGTCAATGAATTGAGAATGTTTGAGTGGCTATAAGGGAGTAACATAATCCATGTCCCACAGTTACTTGATGACATAGATATAGGGATTATATGATTATGCATACTTTTATATGATAAAACTGGTGGATATATGTAATGAGATAAAATTTTATGATATAAATCACCCTAGATAATTTCGAATATTGAATAACATTAATGAATTATGATATTCCACATTTTTTTTACATTTATAGAATATGAATTTTATAATTATTTTCAATGATACAAAGGCTTGTAGGGTTTCAATTTGCGGTTTTTTGATTGAGGATAAAATTTATGAAATTTGATAGATACCCCAAGAGTGTTTTTAGGACATATAAAAGAAGATATAGATGTATTTTCATTATTTTTACATATTATGTGGCGCATAGTGTAAATATATCATAGTTTTTCCAAAATTAATTTTGAAATATATATAAAATGAGTTTTGGTTATGGTATCATGAGTTGTTTCTTATGATGTTTCATAAGGTTAAAGTGTTTTTTTTATTTTTAAAGGTTAAGTCACTTTCATGTTTTAATTCTCTTTGTTTTTAAAGAGGAGTTTTAAAACTCAGAATTTAGACGTAGAGGGAGTCTTAGGATATTGGAATAATGGAAGGATTTAAGAATGTTCTATATGATATGTTCTAGAACCAACATTATAGGTCATGAATGAATGATGGTGAATAAAATTTATATATTGTGTGTGAATCATTTTTGTTCAGTTATATAGGGTGTTCTTGGATGTTTTCTAAGGGGATTATTATGAATCACCATAATGATGATTGATAATGAATTATAAAGTTCAAATGAAAGTCAGCGATTAGGGAAGCACTGTCTACAAGTGATTGGAGGTGCCTATGACCAAAGTTTTCTCCCTAAATATCTTAGAAGGAAGTGAAACCGATTAACATGATGAGCCCCAATATAAAGGTGAGGCGGGACCACTTTTAATTGTATTTTAGTTTTAATAGAAGTTTATGAAACTCACAATGATATAATATCATCTCACTTGGTTTATTGTGATTGAATTTTTTTCTTCTACCATAAAATTAAATAAATAAGAAATTTTCTACATGGTTAAATGACTAATGTCTAAAAACCATCAATTATCATGTCTTAATTCCTTATTTGTTTTTATTTCCACACGTTTGTTTGTTTTTTGGAGTTATTTTTTTACGCGAGTGTGTGAGGCTGTTGATCCCATATGGTGAATAGGGTGTGGGTTGTCTTCTCAATTCTAGGAGATTAGGTTCCCAATATTATTCTGGATATAGAAGTTATTAAGATTTTTTTTCATGATTGAAGCCTCCAGTGAACAATAGTTTTTAATCCCAATACTAAGTCTATGAGGATTAAATGCATGAAGTAGATTATTAATTTTATACACTAAAGGAACCACCAAGATATAATGATTAAGTTCACAACATAGTCTATACTTATGATAACCATGAAATAGTTTTAGACACTATATCATCGTGGTTTGTAAGTGGAATTATCATATCATGAAAAAACATGTGGGAATCAATTCTATGAATCTATAACTACTATCATGATTGGTTACTTTTCTTTATAAAATAATAATGATGATTTTAGATGAAAAACATGAATTTTTAAATGAAAAAAATCTAATAGGATGGTTGAACTGAGTGTTATAAAATATTTTTAATGTTTTTTAAATTTGAACATTTAAGAAATGTTTCAATTAATGAATAGTTGAAAATCTAAGTTTCTTAGAGGCATATATATATTTTATTTAATTATTATAAAATTGTGTGTGTTTTTTAGAAATTATAAAGGCTGAAACAGTCATTATATCATTGTTATCTATACTTTAAATAAATATTATAAAAACTATAGAGAAGATGGGGTTATTTCCCAAGAATCATGAGACTGTAATAAGCTATGGATACCCTTGGAGAGAGGAACCCATTTGTTTCCCCTCAATGATCTCGATCAAGACCATGGAAATTATGGCTAGGATGGATCATCATAGTGTAAGGTATTCCATTCATTTTTTTATTATTAAATCAAATTGTATAGATAGATTCTTAGATTAATTGGGTTTTGGAGTTCTATTCAACTATGTTAGGTTAATAGTCATCCTTTTTAACACCATCATATACATGTTCATTTAATGTTACACATATTTCACAATGTTTTATATTTTAACTCACTTATGTTTATGATGAGTTTAATACTTTGGATAACCTAGTTCTTGGATAGGTCTATCTACATATATGTCTGGATCTAGTTTTATTTATTTCATCTATAAGTGGGGAAAACCATATAATACCCATTATTACCTAACCCACAATATTCATTCCAACATATGGAATTCAAAAGGTGTTATTTGGGTGTTCTGATGATATGATTTGGTAACTATTTGATTATTCAGTTCACAAAAATTAAAAATCGGTATTAGATCATACGAAAGGATCTTATGTAATGACCATAACTTTTATAAATAAAATTCTCATTATGATTTAATTAAATATCATATTATGTAATATGGTTATAGAAAACACATGCACTTATTTGGTTTTATTATATTCTATCAGATTTAAAAGGCTGTTAAACATCATTACCATTGATAATATATTTTTTAAACAGTGATCATATGATTAATATAAGTATAGGATTTTAAAAAATTCAATTAAAATAGATAAAAGAAGTGATGGACTCAACCAGTATGCTCGAACCCTATGAATACAATTTATTGGATCTTCTAATCAAGATAAAATCATTTGTATTTTCCCTTGATCAAGAAAAATATAATATCCAAAAACATAATCATGAGAAAAACTACTTATGAGAGAAGTTCAAGATCATTGAGATCAGGACCCAAACCATGTATGTCGAACCACCCCATAAATATCTCACCATCGCACACCTTAACCATGGGGAGTTTTCTAGTATATTAAAGAGATATGTATCAAGACCATAATAATATGAATATTTATATTTTATATTCAATAAAATAATGTTAATATTTTCTTCTTATCATTAATTTATAATTTATTTGTATTTTTCTACAATAAAACACAAATTGTATTTTTAATTAGTATTCAATTTCAATTAAGGAATTTATTTTGATGAATTAATGGATTTTTAAAAGAAATATTATTTTAATAAAATATTATTATTATGTAATTATTTATTAAATATAAATAATCATATAACTTTTAGGAATTCAAATGTAATTGTTATAAGGGTTCGACAAATGTTATTGTCAAAAAACCCCACACTTTTCATTTAATGCCGGTTCTTATTTTAAAAGTAAAAATTCACATATGTAGAAATATTTGTTTTATAAAATGAATTTTATTTTTGGAATTAAAATGTTGATATTCTCTAATGGTGAGTTTTTCATAATTTTTCAAGACAGTCAAATTTTCTTGTAAAATTTAAATACCGTATAAATATATGGTGTGTATTATGACATCATAATGACCCAAAAGTGATGTCATAAATACTATAAAGGGTATAAAAAACAAATATATTTTTCCATTTAAATAATGTGATTTTATTCTTATTTGATTTATTTTATAATTCCCTTATGAATCCTCCAAAACCATTAATATATTTTATGGTTTTAAAATCATTTCTTTAAGAGTGTGACTCACTTCGACGTCACCAGGGGTATTATTTTGTTAAGTCCATAGCTTGTAATTATAAAATAATATAAATACCCCCTTTGGAAGAAACCATGGGTAATAGCCATGGTAAGTTTTTTGGTTATTTATTTTAATATATAGAGACCAAAACCTAATTTTGAGAAATAATAAAGAATTCCCGATTTATTTTCTACAGAAACCCACCCAATCTCACATTTATATTCACTAAAAATACTTGGATCATGTAATTACTCTTCTCCCACTCTCTATATTCCTTATATAGTTTCCTAGGATCTGAATAATCTCCTCCCAACCATTTGAGGTCACACTCTCAAGGTAAGGGATCCTTTCTTTTTCTCCTCTATTCACATTTCTTTATTATCGTATGAATTATATTTCTAATTCCAAATTTTGGGATATGTATTTCCATTACCCTATTACTACCCATTTTATGTCTAAATTATGAGATACCATTTCCCTCTCATCAACCCATTTTATGAATTTTTAAGTGACACCATTATGCTGCCAAAATTTCACCATGATTTTCCATGCCAAAACAATGATATATTGAATACCACAACCATTTCCTATCAAGGGTGTTCATATTTATGACCTTATAAAATGTTGAATTTAGACTTACATGTATTTATTCCACACTCCTTAATCATGGAATAAAATACAATGATGAATAAATCCATTTTGTATGATCTATGTGGCACACTTAAGAATGAAGTGAAATAAAAGTGATGGGTGCACCAAAAATTATATGGAGCTCCATTGAATTGAGTAATATTTTGTCTCATGAGATATCATGTTGGGACCGAGATTAAACATGATTAATTTATGGTTCTTTTTCCATAATGATGTATTGAAATTTATCCTTGACCTATTTTTATGATGTAGTGTTTTATGTTGTTTCCACATTTCCCATGTTGCCATTATGATTATCATGCTATATCAGATATCATTGTTCATGTTTATGGTTCTCACTAATTTTATTCCTAATTTATATGTCTATTTTAAAAAATATATTATTTTATTCATTCAATTTTAATTCCCTTACTAGGATTTATATTTCTCCCCTTTCTTATGTATGTCCCCAGGTTATCCTTTGCAGTTTTACGTTTGATGGAATAATATGACCATGTTAAAAAAGTTATCAATAAAATGATATATTACCCATTTTAAGTTGTTGTGAAATGTACCTAATTCCAAAATAAATGATACTTATTCATCTTACGGGTTGTATTATGTGTAATCTTTAGTAATAAATTAAGAATTAATGTGTAATAGAGAGACAGGTTGTTATAGTTGATAGTAGATGAAAAGTTTAGTTATTTTTGGGATTAAGATTAGAAAACACAAGGGAAATACATAGAGATTAGACTAACTATAATAAAACATCTCTAAATTTTGGTAAGTATAGAGTATGTGGTTTATCAAGAAATAATCCCCTGAATGTATAATATAAGTTGATGTGGCTCTAACATAGATGTACATAGGGATAAAATCAAAAAACACAATGTTGAGCTAAAGTCGACTATGAACTAGTGCATGAAATGGGCCTTACTGCACACTTGGATTGACACTCCCAAGGGATATTATTTGGTAAATTCATAATCTCATTATGAACCATTATTAAAGGAACAAAAAATACCCATAATAATATATGTTATTAAATAAATTGAGAATATAATAGATTGAAGCCTAGAAATTCAAAAGTTAAGGAAATACATGTAATTTATAATTTATCTATTTAATATCATTGGATTACCATTTATGTGTTTAATAGTTTTAAAAAAAACATCCCTAATTTTCTATTTATTCGAGACAATGGTCAAAAATAAGATGAATTGGGCGAACAATCAATGCTATGGGAAATGTGATGAACACCCCAATGAGATGCCCTACGTGATGTGAGAGGGAATAAAAAGATTTGTGGTGATAATCTCTTAGATGACTTTGGTTTTGAATAGAAAACTAAATCATGAGAAGTTCCCAAATACCTCTAATAATGTAAAAGATGAAATTTAGAGATATAAGTGACCCCCCCCCCCCCGAAGTTCAATGGATCATCCGATCCATTAATCACAGAACAATGGATCAAATACATTGAGAAGATCTTCTCTGTCCTTTAGTATTAAGATAAATTGAAGGTAAAAATGGATATTTATCAAATGAAGGGATATGCTTATCTGTGATGGACATTGATCCAGAATATAAATCCCGACCAACATATCAAAGAGATAGTGTAAAAGGAATTCCAAAAAATGTTTTTCAATAAATATTTTCCTCACACTCTTCAACTTAAAATAGAAATGGATTTCCTAACCCTCTAAGAAATAGATGATGAATATATCAAGGTGTATAAGGAAAACTGCACAAGACTTGAAAAATATGCCTATTTTTTTGTCATTACAAAAAAATTAAAGGGTGACCGCTTTTTTGGTGCGATAAAACCTACTTTAAGAAAATCCATGACGATCTGAGACTTTGATAACATGGGGAAATAGTATGATGTTTTCTCAAAATCAGGATAAAGATGGGTGAATATAAAGGGTATAATAGGGATATGAAGTGGACGGTTATGTTTATATCTAGAATCTTGATGGAAAAATATAACGGTGCCAAAAAAATTAAACATCCCACTTTTCAAAGGTGCAGAAAAAAGCACCCTGTAGAGACCCGAATCCTGATGTACATGGACATTACATTACTTTTGCGGAATTCTTAGTACATAACAAAAAAACACACACAAGGACCGTAATAGTTTAGTGTCTTTGGAAACTCAGAAAATAATCTTCTAATCGTGGTGAAAGATCTTCAACATCTCCCATAAAGATCTTATTTTTTTTACCTAAAACCTTTCTTTATATCCTGGGGAAAAGAAAACACAAAAGGGTGAGCTCAAATACTCAGTAAGGGTAAACAAAAGAAATATCAATCACATCATATTCATAAGAACATAATATTTTGGAAATAATAACCTGCAAAAGAGATCATAATATCATAACATGGGATAAATCATAGTAGTGAAATGTAATCCCAATAATCATAACATAAAACATGAAACTTTGTGGCATACACACATAATCATAGAGAATCATATCTTATTAGTCAAGACTCATTGCCAAGACTATCTTAGTGGACAAAGTCCATTTCTGAACCGAGTCACCCTCGTTTCAGTCCTGTTTCACTGAACCGGTATAACCTACCGTTCCAGCCATGTCTATCTCACGAGATATAAAATCTTTACCCAATGAATTGGAGGGAGATATAGGTCCCACCCATATCACAATGATACCATTCTTATGTGTGCCACAAAATCATAAACCATACATCATAACATAACCCATGTAATAAAAATGGGAATCTTAAACATCGTGACATCATAAAATAATTCATATAATATAAAGTAATTCATAAAAATATAATTCCATCACAACATAATCAAATCAATGTAATAATAGGGATAAAAACAGAACCCTTTTTTATCTTAGATGGAAAATAATTTTGATAAAACACTTGAACTCCATTCTGGAGGAAAATATCCTTTCTTCTTCAAAAACACTTTTCCTTTCTTAACATGTCGTAGAATTCTAAACTAAAAGAATTTGATTAAAAATAAACTTGAAAACTTGTTAAGAAAGCTTCTTGGAAATAATTTTTTAAAAATCCCTTCATGCCTTATAAGTTTAAAAAAACATTTTTTGTACTTTTGTCGGAAAAGTAAAAAAGTACCTCATATGAAAAACAACAAAAGATTCCTTTCATATATTTTACTAAAAACTCACCGAAGGGTAAAATTGGATTTAAATAATTGTAGGTGGATGGAAATAATATTACATATTGAGGAAACTTGGATGTGGATGATAAAATACACCCAAGTAAATGCCAAAGTATAAGCAATCTTGGATAAAAATGAGATTGTGATATTTCCCTTACCTTTGGTCCGATATGATTTGTACGTGTCCGAACCTCCTGTATAATGATTTAAATAATGTTATTGACTTATTACAGAATCATACTTATTTTTATGATATCATATATGGTCATATTCTTATCTTATTATTAGTAATATTTCATTACTACTTGTTATTCGGGTGTTTATTACTTTTTGTTCTTATGCGTGTTTTGTTGAATAAATTCTTATTATTCTCTTTAGGTTATAGATAACTCATTTCAAGAATGGTATTAGTGTAATATATATCATATTCATTCATTAAATTCATTTATATAATCATTATGAAATGAATATCATGTAGAACGAGTCACATCACATCGTGGAGACGATATTCCGTACGTACACACGATTGATGATAACGTTCCTATGATTGTGGAATTGTATTGGAGTGTCTGTATACTATTTAAGAATCAATATCACTTTATAATAGTCATATATAGTCATTATTTACACCATTATACCCATCCAAGTAAGGTGGTGGTGGAAAATAGATTACTCCACGGCGTGGAGACGGTATTCCGTACGTACGCACGCGTGGTGATTTCTTTTTCCGTAGGATGGATAGATGGTGAAATAGGGTTGTTTCATACTTATAATAACATATCAGTATATTAGTGATACTGATGTTATTACTTCATAGTGAAACAACTAAAGAAGAAGAAGTGGAAGAAGAAATAAAGATGAAAGAATTGGTAACGGACATTACCTCTTCTTTGAAGTTCTTCTTTGAGACCTCCTTTTAGGGCACTAAAATAGGTCTTTGAAGAAGAAAAGAACCTCTAGGATGTTTATAGGAAAGTGGAGAGAAGAAATTGTCAGGGGTTGGATGAGCTTGAAGGCTCAAAGTGGTGTGAGGAAGAGGGGGAGGAGGTGCCCTTTTATAAGGGAGGAGAGGGGCACCTTTGGAATAACTAAAAATGTTATTTTATTATAAAGTCAAGTTCGGTATTAAATAGCTCCAAATTGAGTTATTCCGAAGATAAGGTGGTTATGGGTCGAAATACTCTCATCCAATAGAATTTAGACAAGTTTAGGTCATTATATTAACCTTATCTTTTAGTTTTAACTCTTAGTTAATTAGATTGACATTTACCATGTCACTTTGTGTTTTTATATTATATAGTTAATAAACTTACCATATACATCCAAGAGACCCCCAAGTTGTGTTTTATTAATATATATAACCTTATCTAAGTAATGTGGCCAAAACTTAGATTTTTAGGAATAAAATAACAATTAATAATATAATATTTGTTTTAAAAACTATTTTATGTCAATTTTGACACTATTCATTAGTTGATTTTTTCAAACTTATAACAGAATGATTACTTCGACAAAAGTTAATTAAATAAATCCTAACATGTCATATTAACCTATAAAATTAGTTTAGTTTATAAAAAGTCTCAAATTATATTTATTTGGGTATTTATAACATCAATTATGTCAATATTTCATTAATAAGATAATTACTGCATCATCGTTGTGTCATAAATAAACTAAATTATTTAATGTCTATAAATTACAAATAAAATACCATTATGTAGGAAATCTTTTTATCTTTCTAATGAGTTTTTATAGTCTAATTTATCTTATGTATAACCCCATATTAAAAATTATTTAATTATTAAACTTTGTTTTTAACTATTTTAACCCTTCTTTAAATAAATTAGTAATAAATGTCCTAATCTAATCCAAGTGGGCCTAAATGATCATATTTTATTCATAAGGTTGTTTTTGGTCGAATTACACTTATCCAATAGAATTATGACACGTGTTAGGGTAATAATAATAACATTTGTACCCTTAATTACCCTATTTACTTTTAACTGTGGTAAAAAAAAGTAAAACGTTACTATTCACCAAAAATTATTTTCATCTCCTTGAACCACATTTTACATACTGACATCAACCGTGTCTCTATTATTTTTGAAATTCCACTCACAAAAGCGGTAAAATTATGTTTTATGAAGAATTCATTTTTCTTAACTACCACTTAGTGGTTTCACTATTCATCAAAAAATGAAAGTTTCCAGAAAAATACCAAAAATTAGGCCTAAGCTATATTTGATATTGTGAACTCAAAAATGATGTCTATTTTACCAAATTCAAAACATATCAGTTTCATTAATTAATTTAAAAATTAATTCCCGTCGTCAAAACGAATAGCGTGTTCTTAAGAGATAATAACTATCAAAAGATTGACACTTGTTTATGTCTGGTTTAAATGTGAAATTACATCCATTGAACAAAATTGTATTAAATTATAAAAATATATTCCAAATATACTTTAAAAACACTCAAATTAATAATTTATCACTATTAATTATTTCGATTAAAAAGGTTGTTTAAAATTTAGTAATTTTCTCTATTCATCAGAAAATGAAAGTTATCCGAAAAGTACCAAAATTTAACCCTAAGCTAAATTAGAAACTCCTAATCCAAAAATGAAGTCCATTTTGAGAGCTAAAATTTCTAAAATTTTAAAATGTGGTTATTACTAATCATAATGGCTAGTTTTAATAATATTTTAACAGCATATCATTGTTTAGTGAAACTCAGTATTGCATACTACACACGCTATCAAGGAAGGTCGCGATTGCGTGTAATGTAAGGCAAGTCAAGGATGTGTGTTGAGCAAGCTCCTTTTGGTGTAGTGTACAACACAAGACATTAATGAAATTAAAAAGAATATTTTTTTATAAAATCTCGGGCTGTTACATTCTACCCCCCTTAAAATGAATTTCTCCCTCGAAATTCGTCGGGGTTATAAATGGTTTACTACTCGAAAGTTTCTTTAATAGAAACCCACATCATAAAAAGGAATACCAAAACTTGGCTTTAAAATCTAAAATATGAAATGTAACGATTACCCAAATAAACTAATCACTGGGTTTCTACATAGGTGAAAATATGGATATGGAAGAGAAATCTAACCATCATGTTCTGATGGAGAGTGGTAGAGAACATGGCTATAGAAAAGCCAGCAATCACAAAGCCATAAATTTGTGACGATCTAAGGTACCATCTAGTTAATCAGATATAAGAGCACTAGGAAAACATTTTTGGTTTTCAAGATCATTTCCCTAAAGTTGATGAAATTGGAATTAGAAGAAATACTTTCGTGATTTTGGTATAGTCTCACCGTTTGTCGTTCTTTGGACAATTTCCACTTCATCTCTTAAAGAAATGAAGTTGAATTTGTCATTCCTGATGTGTTAGAAGATCATGTGATAGAATGATGGGTCATTCCATCTGTCTCAAAAAAAAGGTTAGAAAAGTTTTCAAAAAATACTCAAGTCCATCTATTGTGAGATTAATCATATATAGTTCCTAAAATGGACTTATACTTCATATATCATACGGATTAATATAATAAAACTAGTTTCTACTAAACAGGGACTTCCTGTAGGCCAGTGGTAGGCGATAAAGGCCAGTCGCACTTCGGTTGTGGGTTCGATTCCCACAGCCTTGTCCGACGCGATGGGCTGTTGCCCGTCCTGCAGGTTGTCCTTTTTCTAAAACTACATTACTATAACATCACATAAATAATATCAAAAAAAGTTTTATCCTTAAACAATACTAACTTATGGTTAACATAATCCATTCCAATCTTTAGGCTTATCTAAAATACTTCGGCCCAAGATCATAGTATAAAGAAAATGATAACTTGAAATGTCATCAACCAAGCATGTGAATACCGTCATTTATCCCCCATATATCTTGTTGGTCACATTCCAATCATGTGAATACCTTAATCATGTATTCTCTTGAAAAATGAATACCCATTAAACCTTAGTGAAAACATGAATGCTATCAAAAGTTAACTCTTTCCACATAACAAAATCCAAAAATTCTATATACTCAAACCATGATATAACCTTCTCCTTATATCAGTCATGAGCTCATGAATACTATCAAACATTTAATTTTCTCCTTATCCCTTCATTATGC
Organism: Viscum album; assembly: GCA_963277665.1. Taxonomy (NCBI): domain Eukaryota; kingdom Viridiplantae; phylum Streptophyta; class Magnoliopsida; order Santalales; family Viscaceae; genus Viscum; species Viscum album. The sequence goes on from OY728128.1 coordinate 1,854,402,985, forward strand.
GTATATCATCTACATTCCAAAAATATCTGAATAACCTTTCATGGATACTGGTAATATTAATCATACACTTTCAAAACTCAAGGAAAGACAACAGTGTAACAATCCTTAGATGTGTCTTTATTTCACACTACCATGAGATTACTTATACAACATTACACATGATAAACATGTAATCATTCCACTACATTCTTAAACCATTGACCGAGCTTCAACAATTCTTTCATCTCACATATCATTTGTAGTCTCTTCAGTATCATCCACATAAATACTACCCATACGACCATACTGATTCTCTTCATGAGACTTTCCCTTAGTGCATTGGTTTGCATAATGCCCTTACATTCCACATTTAAAACATTTAACCATTTTTGATGTCGTAGCAATACAATTATCCTCACCCCTGGTGTTAACTAAACCTTTTCCTTTGCACTTACTAGCTTTGTTTCCTTCTTTTCCACACCCAAATCATCTTCCATTTCCTTTGAAACATTCTCCTTGATGCCTCTTCCCACAAGATTTACATAGGGGAAATTGAACTTTCTTTCCTCTATGATCATCATAAAACTCCATCTTTCTCTTATTAGCCGAGTCAGGAAACTTACCAAATTTTACTTTATTGATCATATTATGAGATTGCTGATTCGGCATAATAATGATGTTTAGACTTCCAAATCCCATTTCATTTGGTTTCTCATGAAGAATATCATTCCATTGTCCATCATATCCTCCATTATCGTGAATCATCTTGTTTCCAACCATTTTCTAAAACCAAAAAAGAATAGTGTGAGAGGAAACAATCATAATAAAGGGTGAGTAACTTCAATATCTAACATCTTTGGTTTAATCTAATATCATTACCATAGTTCTAGGACTATATCCTATATGTATACTTATCCTTAGGGACATCCCTAGACATACCTTAGAAATATCTCTAGGGATCTCAATAACGTTTTCGCATCCTAGTTTCCAAAGGTTGACTAAACTTTTCCTCTGATACCAACTGTAGAGACCCGAAGCCTGACGTACATGGACATTACATTACTTTTGCAGAATTCTTAGTACATAACAAAAACACACACACAAGGACCATAATAGTTTAGTGTCTTTGGAAACTCAGAAAATAATCTTCTAATCGTGGTGAGGGAACTTCAACATCTCCCATAAAGATATTCTTTTTTTTACCTAAAACCTTTCTTTATATCCTGGGGAAAAGAAAACATAAAAGGGTGAGCTCAAATGCTCGGTAAGGGTAAACAAAAGAAATATCAATCACATCATATTCATAATAACATACCATTTTGGAAATCTTAACCTGCAAAAGAGATCATAATATCATAACATGGGATAAATCATATTAGTGAAATGTAATCCCAATAATCATAACATAAAACATGAAACTTTGTGTCATACACACATAATCATATAGAATCATATCTTATTAGTCAAGACTCATTGCCAAGACTATCTTAGTGGACAAAGTCTATTTCTGAACCGAGTCACCCTCATTTCAGTCCTGTTTCACTGAACTGGTATAACCTACCGTTCCAGCCGTGTCTATCTCATGAGATATAAAATCTTTACCCAATGCATTGGAGGGAGATATAGGTCCCACCCATCTCACAATGATACCATTCTTATGTGTTCCACAAAATCATAAACCATACATAATAACATAACCCATGTAATAAAAATGAGAATCTTAAACATCGTGACATCATAAAACAATTCATATAAGATAAAGTAATTTATAAAAATATAATTCCATCACAGCATAATCAAATCAATGTAATAATAGGGATAAAAACATAACCCTTTATTATCTTATATGGAAAATAATTTTGATAAAACACATGACCTCCATTCTTGAGGAAAACAACGTTTCTGCTTCAAAAACACTTTTCCTTTCTTAACATGTCGTACAATTCTAAACTAAAATAATTTGATTAAAAATAAACTTGAAAAGTTGTAAAGGAAGCTTCTTGGAATTAATGTTTTAAAAATCCATTCATGCCGTATAAGTTAAAAAAAACATTCTTCGTACATTTGTCGGAAAAGTCAAAAAGTACCTCATACGAAAAACGACAAAAGATTCCTTTCATATATTTTACTAAAAACTCACCGAAGGGTAAAATTGGATTTAAACAATTGTAGGTGGATGGAAATAATATTACATATTGAGGAAACTTGGATGTGGATGATAAAATACACCCCAGTAAATGCCAAAGTATAAACAATCTTGGATAAAAATGAGATTGTGATATTTCCCTTAGCTTTGGTCCGATATGCTTTGTACATGTCCGAACCTCCTGTATAATGATTTAAATAATGTTATTGACTTATTACAGAATCATACTTATTTTTATGATATCATATATGGTCATATTCTTATCTTATTATTAGTAATATTTCATTACTACTTGTTATTCGGGTGTTTATTACTTTTTGTTCTTATGCGTGTTTTGTTGAATAAATTCTTATTCTTCTCTTTAGGTTATAGATACCTCATTTCCAGAATGGTATTATTGTAATATATATCATATTTATTCATTAAATTCATTTATATAATCATTATGAAATGAAGATCATGTAGAACGAGTCGCATCACATCGTGGAGACGGTATTCCGTACGTACGTACGAGTGATGATATCGTTCCTATGATCATGGAATTGTATTGGAGTGTATGTATACTATTTCAGAATAAATATATCTTTATAATAGTCATATATATTCATTATTTACACCATTATACCCATCCAAGTAAGGTGGTGGTGGAAGATAGATTACACCACAGCGTGGAGACGGTATTCCGTACGTACGCACGCTCTGTGATTTCTTTTTCCGTAGGATGGATAGATGGTGAAATAGGGTTGTTTAATACTTATAATAACATATCAGTATATTAGTGATACTTCTATTATTACTTCATAATAAAACAACTAAAGAAGAAGAAGTTGAAGAAGAAATAAAGATGAAAGAATTGGTAACGGACATTACCTCTTCTTTGAAGTGCTTCTTTGAGACCTCCTTTTAGGGCACTAAAATATGTCTTTGAAGAATACCAGAGCCTCTAGGATGTTTCTAGGGAAGTGTAGAGAAGAAATTGGCAGGGGTTGGCCGAGCTTTAAGGCTCAATGTGGTGTGAGGAAGAGGGGGAGGAGGTGCCCTTTTATAAGGGAGGAGAGAGGCACCTTTGGAATAACTAAAAATATTATTTTATTATAAAGTCAAGTTCGGTTTTATATAGCTCAAAATTGAGTTATTTCGAAGATAAAGTGGTGATGGGTCGAAATCCTCTCATAAAATATAATTTAGACAAGTTTAGGTCATTATATTAACCTTATCTTTTAGTTTTAACTCTTAGTTAATTAGATTGACATTTACCATGTCACTTTGTATTTTTATATTATATAGTTAATAAACATACCATATACATCCAAGTGACCCCCAATATGTGTTTTATTAATATATATAACCTTATCTAAGTCATTTGGCCAAACCTTAGATTTTTAGGAATAAAATAACAATTAATAATATAATATTTGTTTTAAAAACTATTTTATGTCAATTTTGACACTATTCATTAGTTGATTTTTTTGAAACTTATAACAGAATTATTACTTCGACCAAAGTTAATTAAATAAATCCTAACATGTCATATTAACCTATAAAATTAGTTTAGTTCATAATAAGTCTCAAATTATATTTATTTGGGTATTTAAAACATCAATTATGTCAATATTTCATTAATCAGATAATTAATGCATCATCGTTGTGTCATAAATAAATTAAATTATTTAATGTCTAAAAATTACAAATAAAATACCATTATGTAGGAAATCTTTGTAGCTTTCTAATGAGTATTTATAGTCTAATTTATCTTATGTATAACCCCATATTAAAAATTATTTACTTATTAAACTTTGATTTAAACTATTTTAACCCTTCTTTAAATAAATTAATAATAAATGTCCTAATCTAATCCAAGTGGGCCTAAATGATCATATTTTATTCATAAGGTTGTTTTTGGTCGAATTACACTTATCCAATAGAATTAGGACATGTTTTAGGGTAATAATAATAACATTTGTACCCTTAATTACCCTATTTACTTTTAACCATGGTAAAAAAAAGTAAAAAGTTACTATTCAACAAAAATTATTTTCATCTCATTGAACAACATTTTAATTACTGACATCAACCGTGTCTCTCGGATTTTTCAAATTCCACTCACAGAAGTGGTAAAATTAAGTTTTATGAAAAATTCATTTTTCTTAACTACCACTTAGTGGTTTCACTATTCATCAAAAAATGAAAGTTTCCAGAAAAATACCAAAAATTAGGCCTAAGATATATTTGATATTATGAACTCAAAAATGATGTCTATTTTACCAAATTCAAAACATATCAGTTGCATTAATTAATTTAAAAATTAATTCCCGTCGTCAAAACGAATAGCGTGTTCTTAAGAGATAATAACTATCAAAAGATTGACACTTGTTTATGTCTGGTTTAAATGTGAAATTACATCCCATGAACAAAATTGTATTAAATTGTAAAAATATATTCTAAATATACTTTAAAACCACTCAAATTAATAATTTATCACTATTAATTATTTCTATTAAAAAGGTTGTTTAAAATTTAGTAGTTTTCTCTATTCATTAGAAAATGAAAGTTTTCTGAAAAGTACCAAAATTTCACCCTAAGCTAAATTCGATACTCCGAATCCAAAAACGAAGTCCATTTTGAGAGCTAAAATTTCTAAAATTTTAAACGGTGGTTATTACTATTCATAACGGCTAGTTTTAATAATATTTTAATAGCATATCGTTGTTTAGTGAAACTCGGTATTGCGTACTAAACACGCTATCGAGGAAGGTCGCAATTGCATGTAATGCAAGGCAAGTCAAGGATGCATGTTGATCAAGCTCCTTTTGGTGTAGCGTACAACCCAAGACATTAATGAAATTAAAAAGAATATTTTTTTTATAAAATCTCGGGCTGTTACACACCCCATAAATTTCCTAAGGGGGACAAGGAAATTCATTAGTTTGGGGAAGGATGTGGACATTGGTAGCTTTTTTTGACAAGAGAAACCCAAAAATTATATGGAAAAAGGAATTCTATAGTCAACCCTCAATTAATTGACCATTTATTCAATTTCAAGGGACTAGGGAATGTTTGATACCAATGCACTAATCCAATGGTTTTCAAATACAACAAACAAACCCCAAGGAAATAAGGGGGATATTTTTCTATCACAACTACTGAGGTGGATCCTGAAAATGATGTGGTGATACCTATTCTAGATATTCATTCAAGAATAGTGAATTTAATTTTTTTTATTTCTATTCTACACATTTCTTCATATCATGAATGTTTAGTAAAATAATTCAAAGACCAAAATAAAGAATGGAAGTAATGCTTTTTGTAAAAATGGAAAATGGTGTGATTATTTTTTCCTGAGTATATAACTCATCCCCAATAAAAAATTGTGGGATTAAATTCCCATAATACCTTTCATTCTCCCTTTGGTGGAATTTTATGCAATTCTAGGTATTGATTGGCTATCCCTATATAAAGCCGACATAAATTTATGTGATAAAGAAATCACTGTCCTAATCATGAATCAACCATCGATTCTATATAATTGAAAGGAGGAGGATGAAGTTGTATTTAGAACAAAAATCTAAATCATGGATATTATTTTTATACGAGAAAGAATATCTAGCTCAAATTATTGAGTCTAAGGAAAGAATATCCTTGAAGACATTTCTATTATGGGGGAATATTCTGATGTGTTTCAAAAATGATTTCACGACCTTCCTACTAGACGAGAGTTTTAATTTTCAATTGAGATTATACATCAGGAGTCCCTATTTTCCAAGACTCCATATATAATATTTATTGTCAAACTTGAGTATATAATGAAGAAACTAAAATAGAGTATTGATAAAGGGTTCATACACCCAAGTTCTTCACCATGGGGTGCACCAGTCCTCTTCGTTAAGAAGAAGGATTGGTCATTGCATCTTTGCATCGATTATCATGAGAAAAACAAGATCAGGATAAAGAAAAAGTATCCTCCTCTACAGATTAATGACATGTTCGATAAGCTACTTGGAGAAAAATACTTTCCCAAGGTGGATCTTTGGTTGGGATATTACCTAGTCATGGTGAAGAAGGAGGATATCCCCAAGGCTTCTTTTCATATTAGGTACAAGCACTATGAGTTCATAGTAATGACATCCAGAATCACTAATGCCCCAAAAATCTTCATGGAATTGATTAATAGAGTCTTTAGAGATTAATACAATAGATTTTAGGTAGTCTTTATAAATAATATTCTAATATACTCAAAAGGAAGCATGAATGTGAGGAGCATTTGAGCACTATGCTAATGACCATATTAAAAGAGAATATTTATGCCAAGTACAAAAAATGCATGTTTTGGTTAATGGAAGTATATTTTTTGGGGGACATTATCATAAAAAATGTGATATATATGGACTCTCTAAATATTAAAATAATTGAAGGATGACCAGGGCCAACATATGTGATAGATATTCAAACATTCATTGGATTATCTAGGTACTATAATCGATTTGTAAAAAATTTATTGTGATTATAAAACCATATAACCAAACTAACTCATAAGAGAGTAAAGTTTTCTTGCAATTATTAATTTGAAGGGTGCTTTAAGTAATTAAAATAGAGGCTTATCCCAAAACTTTTACTCACACTGCCCACATGTACATAAATCTTCATGGTATTTAGTGATGTTTTAAAGAAGGGATTGGGACGTGTGTTAATGAAAAATTACAAAGTTACAGACTATGATTCAAGGATATTGAAATTTCACATGAAAAACTACCCAATTAATGGTCTTTATTTGGATACAGTGATATTTTGTTTGAAAATATAGTGACACTATCTAATTGAGGAGAAGTCTGAAATATATATAGATCACAAAATACTCAAGTATATATTCACATAGAAATACCTGAATTTTTGCCCATGAAGATGGTTAGAGTTGATCAAGGACTATGATTACTCAATTCATTACTATACTAGGAAAGTGAATAATGTGGAATACACTATAATTATATAGGATCCAACAATTTTATCATTGATGAAAATGCAGAGGGATATGATCTTCTTATATTTAAGAAAGATGGAGATGTGAATCATTAATGAAGGAATGTCATCAATCCTTTCACAAATTTGTTCTCAACCATCCCTTTGGGAGAAGATAAATTATTCTAAAAGAGAATATGTGGGAATTTATAAAAAAGTTGAAGCTATAAGAAAAGTGAAATAGTCATATTTCAATGTTAATGAAGAAGAAGTTATGTGATTTGGGTCACGACTAAGCGTACCATCAAATCCTATGTCAATAAAAGATCTATTGGATGATGATCATAGCTCAACCTTATTTATCCACCCATGAATCAAAAATATGTATCGAGATATCTGAGAGAACTATTGGTGAGAAAATATGAATAAAGGGATCACATAATATACATCAAGAAGTATTTTATGTCATAAAGTGAAGGTAGAAAGGAAAAAATCCAAGGGGATTATGCAAAAATTACACATATTTATATGGAAATGGAAAAAACACCATGGTATTTTTCCCTATTATTATGAATAAATTGAGAATAAATAATTTTATATGTGTTACGGTGAGTCATTTTAAAATGACTGCACACATCATTGTGATTCGGGAGGATTTATCACTCGATCAACTTGCAAGGATATATATTAGAGAAGTGGTGAGGTTGCATGGAACACCACTATCAATTATATCTGATCGAGATCCAATATTTTTCTCTATGTTTTGGAATTGTCTCCAAAAAACTTAAAATAATGAGGTAAAATTAAACACAACTTATCACCCTCAAACCAATAGATAACCTGAGCAGACTATCCAGACATTTGAGGACATGTTGAGAGCATTCTCAATTAAATTCAATGTATAATGAGACCAACATATTCTTCTAGTTGAGTTCTCATACAATAAAAGTTTCCAATAGAGAATAAAATTTAATTTTTATCAAGACCTTAATGGTAAAAAGTTTATAAAACTTGAATTTTGGGGTGAATTTGATTTACATACACTGTTAGGTCCTAAAATGTTCCAGGAAATGGAAAAGAGGTTAAGACTATTCAGAAGCACATCAAGGCTTCTAAGAGTTGACATTAGAACTATGAAGACAATCATCGATGAGACCCAGATTTTGAAATCCAAGAAATGGTATTCCTTTTCATATCTCTGTGGAACAAGTTAATGAGATTTGGTAAGAAGACAAATCTTAAACCAAGATACATTAGTCCCTTTGAGATCCTTGATCACATTAGAGTGGTGGCCTATCGACTAGATCTCCCACCTAACCTATATCAAGCACATGATGTATTCCATGTATGTATATTAAGGAAGTACATACTAGAACCATCTCATGTACTCAATCCAAAGGTGGTACCATTGTAGAATGATGTTTTCTATTAAGAGAAATAGAGAAGATGTTAGATCATAGAGGAAAAGTTATACAAAACAAAACAATAGACTTGGTAAAAGTACTATAGAGAAGACAAATGTTTGAGGATGAAACCTGAGAACTAGAGGAGGTGATGAAACAGAATTACCCTCATCTATTTTAGTGTGGGAAATGAAAAAATTTGAGGGAAATTTTTTTGAAGGTGTAATATTATAATGATCCTAAATTTTAAAATAAAAATTCAGCTTATGATTTAATTAAATATCTTATTATGTAATATGGTTATAGAAAATACATGAAATTATTTGGTTTTATTATATCCTATAATATTTAAAATATCATTAAGCATAATTAGCATTGATAATATAGCCATTATAAAGTGATCATATGATTAGTATAAATATAGGTTTTTGATAAATCCAATTGAAACTCCCAAAGGAAATGATGGCCTCAACTAGTAGAATCATACCTTATGAAGTGTAGAGACCCTAAGCTTATCGTACATGGACATTACATTACTTTTGCGGAATACTTAGTACATAACAAAAACACACACACAAGGATCGTAATAGTTTAGTGTCTTTGGAAACTCGGAACGTAATCTTCTAATCCTGGTGAAAGATCTTCAAAATATCTCCCGTAAAGATCTTCCATTTTTTTTTACCTAAAACTTTCTTTATATCCTGGGGAAAAGAAAACATAAAAGGGTGAGCTCAAATGCTCAGTAAGGGTATACAAAAGAAATAAAAATCATATCATATCTTTTTGAAAATCACAACCTGCAAAAGAGATCATAATATCTTAACATGGAACAAATCATAGAAGTGAAAATGAGATCACCATAATCATAACATGAAACTTGAAACTTTGTGGCATGCACACATAATCATGGAAAATCATTTCTTGTTAGTCATGACTCATTGCCAAGACTATCTTAGTGGACAAAGTCCCTTTCTGAACCGAGTTCACTCCTCGTTTCAGTCCTGTATCACTGAACCGAAATAACCTTCCGTTCCAGCCATGTCTATCTCATGAGATATAAAATCATTACCCAATGCATTGGAGGGAGATATAGGTCCCACCCATCTCTTAATGAATCCTTTCTTATGTGTGCCACAAAATCATAAATCATACATCATTGCATAACCCATGTAATAAAAATGGGATTCTTAAACAACATGACATCATAAAACCATTCATATAAGATAAAGGAATTCATAAACATAATTCCATCACAACATAGTCAAATAGATGTAAAAATATGGATAGAAACAGAACCCTTTATTATCTTAGATGGAAAATAATTTTGATAAAACACTTGAATTGAATTCTTGAGGAAAATATCCTTTCTTCTTCAAAATCAATTTCTTTTCACAAAACATCATGAAATTTTAAAAGAAAGAGATTTTATTGAAAATAGTCATGAAATCTTTTAGAGGAAGCTTCATGAAAATAAGGCTTTATAAAACATTAGAAATCCGTTCGTGCCGTATAAGTAAAAAAAAAACATTCTTCGTACTTTTGTCGGAAAAGTCAAAAAGTACCTCGTACGGAAAAACGACAAAAGATTCCTTTCATATTCTTTACTAAAAACTCACCTAAGGGTAAAATTGGATTTAAACTATTGAAAGTGGATGGAGACAATATTACATATTGAGGGAACATGTATGTGGATGATAAAATACACCCCAGTAAATACTTACGAATAAACAATCTCGGATAAAAATGAGATTGTGATATTTCCCTTACCTTAGGTCCGATTAGCTTTGTACGTGTCCGAAGCTCCTGTATAATGGTTTAAATAATGTTATTGACTTATTCCAGAATCATACATATCATATATGGTCATATTATTAGCTTCTTGTTAGTAATATTTCATTGTTACTTGTTACTCGGGTCTTTATAACTTTTTGTTCTTATGCGTGTTTTGTCGAATAAATTCTTATTCTTATCTTTAGGTTATATATAATTCATTTCCAGAATGGTATTAGTGTATTATATACCATATTCATTCATTCAATTCATTTATATAATCATTATGAAATGAAGATCATGTAGAACGAGTCGCATCACATCGTGGAGACGGTATTCCGTACGTACGCACGAGTGATGATATCGTTCCTATGATCGTGGAATTGTATTGGAGTATATATATATTATTTCAGTATCAATATTACTTCATAATATTCATATGTAGTTACTCATTACACCATTATACCCATCCTTGTAAGGTGATGGTGGAAAATAGATTACACCACGGCGTGGAGACGGTATTCCGTACGTACGCACGCGCGGTGATTTCATTTTTCCATAGGATGGATAGAAGGTGAATTAGGGTTGTTTCATATTTATAATAACATATCAGTATGTAAGTAATACTGATGTTATTACTTTATCATGAAACAACTAAAGAAGAAGAAGTTGAAGAAGAAAGAAATTGAAAAGATCGGTAATGGATATTACCTCTTCTTTGGAACGCCTTTTTGAATCCTCCACTTAAGGAACTAAGATTGGTCTTTGGAGAAGACCAGGACCTCTAGGATTATTCTAGGGAAGTGGAGAAGGGAAAATGGCAGGGGTTGGACGAGCTTGAGTGCTCAAATTGGTGTGAGGAGGAGGGGGAGGAGGTGCCCTTTTATAAGGGAGGAGAGGGGCACCTTAGGAATTCTTAAAAATATTAATTTATAATAAATCTAACCCCACTTAAAAACCTCCAAAAATGACTCATATTCGAAGCTTAGATGAGATAGGGTTTTAGTCTCATCAACCAATCAAATTTAGACATGTTTGGATATTATTTTAAACCTTATCAATTATATTTAACTCTAAGTTAAATAATTTAACTTTTACCGTGTCTTTTTGTTTTCTTTCACTATATGGTTAATAAACTTACTATAACATGCCAAACGAACCAAAAATTGTTTATTATTAATATATATATCCTTATCTATGTCATTTGGCCGAACCTTAGATTTTTAGGAATAAAATAACAATTAATAATATAATATTTGATTTAAAAACTATTTTGTGTCAATTTTGACACTATTTGATATATGATTTTTGTGAAAGTCATAACAGAATTATATGTTCGAACCAAGTTGATTAAATCAACACTAATATATCATTGTAACCTAGAAAATTAGTGGAATTCATAAAAAGTCTTAAATTACATTTATTTTGGTATTTATATTATTAATTATGTCAATATTTCATTAATAAGATAATTACTACATCATTTTTGTGTCATAAATAAATTATATTATTTGATGTCTAAAAATTACAAATAAAATACCATAATGTAGGAAATCTTTTTATCTTTCTAATGAATATTTATAGTCGAATTTATCTTATGTATAACCCCATATTAAAAATGATTTACTTATTAAACTTTGATTTTAACTATTTTAACCCTTCTTTAAATAAATTAATAATAAATGTCCTAATCTAATCCAAGTGGGCCTAAATGGTCATATTTTATTCCTAAGTTTGTTTTTGGTCGAATTACACTTGTCCAATAGAATTAGGACATGTGTTAGGGTAATATTAATATCATATTTACCCTTAGTTACCTTATTTACTATTAACCGTGGTAAAAAAAGTAAAAAGTTACTATTCACCAAAAAATTATTTTCATCTCATTGAACCACATTTTAGTCCTTGATATTAACCGTGTCTCTCGGATTTTCGAAATTCCATTCACAGAAGCGGTAAAATTATGTTTTATGCAAAATTCAGTTTTTAACCTACCACTTAGTAGTTTCACTATTCATCAAAAAATGATGTTTTTCAGAACAATGCCAAAATTTCATCCTAAGCTATATTTCATATTCCGAATTCAAAAATGAAGTCTATTTTACCAAATTCATAACATAAAAGTTGCATTAATTAATTTTATAATTAAATCCCGCTGTTAAAACAAATAGCGTGTTTTTAAGAAACAATATCTATCAAAAGATTGACACTTGTTTATGTCTAGTTTAAATGTGAAACTACATCCAATGACCAACATTGTATTAAATTGTAAAAATATATTCTAAATATACTTTAAAACCACTCAAATTAATAATTTATCACTATTAATAATTTCGATTAAAAAAGTTGTTTTTAATTAAAATTTAGTAATTTTCACTATTCATCAGAATATGAAAGTTATCCGAAATTTACCAAAATTTCACTTTAGGCTAAATTCGATACTCCGAATCCAAAAATGAAATCCATTTTGAAAAATAAAATTTACAAAATTTCAAAAAGTGGTTATTACTATTCATAACGGCTAGTTTTAATAGCATATCGCTGTTTAGTGAAACTCGTTATTGCGTACTACACACACTATCGAGGAAGGTTGCGATTGCGTGTAATGCAAGGCAAGTCAAGGATGCGTGTTGTGCAAGCTCCTTTTGGTGTAGCGTACAACACAAGACATTAATAAAATTAAAAAGAATATTTTTCATAAAATCTTGGGCTGTTACATGAAGCCCATTTGTTGGATCTTCCCAGGGATATAACATCACTAAAATATACCCTTGACCAATCCCAATATGAGATCCTACAACTTAAGCATGAGAAAAAATCACTCATGGGAGAAGTTCAAATGCATCAAGATCACGAACCAAACCATGTTTGCTGAACCACCCCATGAAAGTTTCACCATTGCGCACCTTACACTAAGGTTTTTTGATTGAGTATTAATGAGATCTGTATCAATACTATATTAATATGAATATTTATATTTTATTTTCAATAAAATAATGCTCATATTTTCTTCTTATTGTTACTTTATTAATGGTTTTTGTTTTTATTTAATAAAAAAATTATTTTTTATTAGTTTTCAATTTCAATTAAGACAATTATTTTAATGAATTAATGGATTTTTGAAATAAATAATATTTTCATAAAATATTATTATTAAATAATTTTTATTAAATATAAATGGTCATATAATTTTTATGAATTCAAATGTAATTTTTATAAGGATTTAAAAACTGTTATTATTAAAAAAGAAGAATTTTTCAATAAATGTCGGTTCTTATTTTAAAATTTAAAATTCACATTTTAGGAATTTATTTTTATAAAATAAATATTATTTTTCCATTCATAATGTTGAAATTTTTTAAATGGTCAATTTTTCATAATTTTATGAGATAGTCATATTTTTAGGTAAAAATTAAATACCACATAAATATATGGTGTGCATTATGACCTCATAATAACCCAAAAGTGATATAATAATTAATATAAATAGTTACCACTAATGAATATATTTTCTAACTTTAAAATGTTATGATTTTATATTTATATTATTAATTTTATAAAGCCTTTATGAATCCTCCAAAACCATTAATATATTTTAAGGTTCTAAAATCATTTCTTTAAGAGTATGACTCACTTCTACATTAGAAATGATTTTTTTATGTTCATCCCTTGAAAATATAAAATAATATAAACAAATCCCCTTTTACAGAAACCATGGGTAATAACCATGGATTGTTTTTTTGGTTTTGTTTATTTTATTATAAAGAGTCCAAAACCTATGTTTAAGAAATAATAAATAATTACCCATTAATTTCCCATATAAACACACACAATATCTCATTTATATTCACTAAAAATACTTGGATCACATACTTACTCTTCCATCCCCTCTCTAGAGTCCTTAACAGGTTCCCCAAAGCTCTCAAGATGCTCCTCTGAAGCATTTGAAATCACACTCTCAAGGTAAAGGATGCTTTATTTCTATCCTTTATTCAAGTTTCTTTATTATATAATTCTTTATATTTACAATTACGAATGCTGGGATATATATTTACATTTATATATTACTTACCATTTGATTTAATAATTATTATATACCCTTTTCACTCTCATCAACCCATTTTATGAATTTTTAAGTGACACCATTCTGCTGTAGAAATTTAAATGTGATTTTCCATTCCAAAACAATTGTGCAGTGAATACGATACCTATTCAATATCAAGGGTTTTAACCTTTATAAACATATAATTATTTTATTGGGACTTACATATATTTATTCTAAAATCCTTGATCATGGAATAAAATATGATAATGAATGAATCCATGTTGTATGATCTATGTGGAACACTTAAGCATGAGAATGAAATGAAAGTGACGGGTGTTCCCAAAATTATAAATTTCTCTAATGCAATGGGTAATTTCTAGTCTCATGAGACTTCATGTTGGGATAAGGAGTAAACCTGGTCCCTTTATAGAAATTTTTCTATAATTATGCCTTGGAAGTTATCCTTGAACTATGTTTATGATGTAGTGTCTTAAGTTGTTGCAACATTTCCCATGTTGACTTTATGATTATCATGTTATATCATGTCTCATTGTTCATGTTTATGATTTTAACTCCCTTTATTACCTATTTATATGACTATTTTATATCAAGAATTATGTTATTCAATCAATTTTTATTCCCTTAATGGGATTTATAGGTCACCCCTTTCTTATGTATGTCCACAGGTTATCCCATGTTGTTTTAAGTTCTATGGAATATTATGATCATGTTAAGAAAGTTTTAAATAAAGATGTTGAATCCCCTATTTTAAGTTCTTATTTAATGTTCCTAATTTAAAAAAACACTAGACTAATTGATATTTTTGGTTTTATTAAGTGTAATTTATATAATAAATCAAAAATGAATGTGTAATAAAGATAAGGGTTGTTATATCTTGGGTAAGATATTTAATTGTAGTCTGGTGATAGGACCGTTGAGACCTAGGAAGTAACCCATAAATATGCATTTAAAATATAATTATTTGGAAATTGAGAGTTTATAAGGGATTCATAGTATTTTTTTCTATTTTTCTATCTAGTATTTCCAACATCCCTAAGTCTCATTAATCACACTATGAATTGATAGAGAGGTGCAAGTAGGATAGTATGGAATATTTTATGCTTGCCTATATTTTTTTATATTACTATTGGCAGTAGTTTATGATTCATATTAATTAAAAAATTAACAATAAATAAATATATTTTCCGTACATATTTATTTTTAATTACTAGATCAATATTGTTTAATATGTGATTCCTCTAGTTGATAACATACTTACATGATGTTTATGGTTATTAATTTTTATGTTATACTTGAATCATGAATTTATTTATTTATAATGATATCTTGAGCATGTTGAATTATTTTAAAATATTTATCAGTGGTTTTTAAGAAGTGTTTTATTAATGGAAATTGATGTAAAGGAGAGAGGAAAGGGGGTTATATTTGACCTATAATATAGATTCCATTTTAGGTTTTCTATTTGGGAAGCAATTTCTAATATTATTTTATAATTATTCTGAGAGGATATCAACTCAATGAATATATCATTTTTTTATTATAAGGGGTAGATACGAATTATTCACCATATTAACTTATAGTTGGTACCTTAGTATTTGAGGGTATTGGTCAATTTCTCCATGTATCAGGTTAAGGATGTCCTTAAAAGGAGACAAAAAATTAAGAAACTATGAGGGATTTTTAGTTCCTTAATCCTATGATTTTTATGGAGTATTTATCTCTTCATAATGATGGATATTGGATTAGTAACATTTGTCAAATATTTAAGAGCATTGAGATCCTCAAACCACATTGATTTAGGATAACCACCTTTATGCTGTAAGGGGTGGCTCTTTCATGGTGGCATATAATTATTGAGGATAAACATGACTATGTAATCACCTATAATAAATGTAAAGAATATTTTTTCATGAAATTATACTCACTAACCCAATATCAAGTGAGGTAGAAAAAATTTATGAACCTTCAAGAAGGATCACTTTAAATCATGGTATATGAAACCATGTTCATTTATTTACTTTGATTTACATCCTTTGTGAGTGAAGATGAGGAATCTAGGTGAGTTGTTTTGAAATGGATCCCAAATATCCATTTCAAAATCAAGTCATGAAAATTAATTTTTGAACATTCTTAGAAGTGATTATGATATTTTTCCACACTGAGAATAGATTGAATGAAGTTTAGGGATGGGTGGATCACTATTAGGTAGAATCTCAGGTGATATATATTATATTGGTTGTGAGTAAAATTTAGAGGATTTGAGCAGAGGTTGATCTCACTGAGGAAGTTATAGTGGTGGTATAACTTCATCAATTTTCTTGGGAGGACCATTTATATAGTGTTCTTGGAGTGGATGATCAAGATATATCAAGTCAAAATATACATTTGATAAAAGTTATTTCCAATATTGTGGTTAGAATATCCATATTAAAAAGTTATGTAAACATGATATATCAATGGGTGTCTATAATTATGATTAGAAAACCTACACATCAAATAATAATTAATTCTATAGTCTATTTATAGAAGTCGAACACCCTCTAGGAGATCTCGTCGAGGTAGCTAATGTGAAATTTATTCCCAATTATCTATTGTATAGTCTTTTGAGGAAAAAATTATACCTTATCAAAATAGTGGTGAGAGATGAAATCATAACCCCTAGGTATCTGGTTCTCTCATTCCTACCTCACTCCCTTATAGGGATTTCTAGTTTATCTATTGCAGTGATGTTGTTCTTTCTTGTCACTTGTCCTCATCTTTTCAACCCCCATCTCAGTTAGTGGATTTCCTTATTAGGTTTTTCTCCCTCATATATTCTCCCTCTATGGTGGTTTAATTATTATTATGTATCATTTTATTTAAAAATTTCTCCACCTATGCTTCTCTTCATACTAATCCTAGAATGTCGTACCCCAATCTTGGTATGTGTGTTCGATAACATGGTAGTATGGTATTGTTCCATTGGTTGCCTTTAATCTATTTTTTTATCCCTATTGAGTGGTTTCCTTGTGGATGAAGCCTCATTATTCTGCATCCTTTACTATTTTATCCTTTTTTAATATGCTTGAACCCATCTTTTTCTATTAGTATAGTGCCTTACAAGGCTTGGGATGGTGATGGTGGAGTGCGAGTTAAGTGGTCTGGTAGATCCATTGTTGGGGGATTTATGTTTTTTGTGTTGGATTACATGATCAATTATTGAATATGAGTATTGTATTCATTTCTCATATCTATTTTTCTCTTGATCTATCATGATAAAATATTATATGGTATGTCGTGATGACTCTCATGGTGGATTAGGATCAGGTTGATGGATCAATTGACCGTGATCCCTTTTAGTGTGATTATTATTGACATATTTTTTTATGATGCCATTTTCTCATTTGTTTTATTAATGGTAAATATTTGGAGTTTATGGTGTTTTACTCAAGATAATGATTTTTATAATTCAATTGTGATGGTTGGGTCTGTGATATTGAAGTTGTGCTAGAGATGCAGGCCGGTGTTGTGGTAATGGAGATCACACAAACATTGAAATCCTATTTTGGGTCGCTATTTGGTTTGTTTCTGGAGGTTTCAATTTGGTATCATGATATAATATTATTAATGATGGATTATTGGAGGTTCTTTACCTATGGTTACCTGTTTTTTTGTTTCATTGGTGAAGGATAGATAAAGTAGATTCTGGTTTTTTTGGAGGTTTTGTTTTTAAGAAATTAATTATTCGGGGAGGATCATCAACTCCTAATGTTTCTGTTAGATAGAATCACTATTATAGTTTTTTTACCCGGGTGTGGTTTTGGAAGTGGATGGAGATCTAGAATTAGTGATAGTATGGGACAATGAGCCAACTTGAGATGTTGTGGTCATCTCTTTGAAGGCTCTGGTCTCAAGGCTGTTGCATGTTAGCTCTCCCCCACCTTTACCTTTTTTTTCGAATTTGAATTTCGATTTTGGGTGCCATTTTTTTATCTTGTATTTATCATGTTGGTTTTTCTTTATTTGGTATGTTATGTTACCACTTAAACTAATATTTTATTTTAGAAAAATAAGAAAAGGCTTTGGAGTGGGAGGAAGTGGGAAATATTCGTACTAAAGAGACAATTAAAAATGATGTTATAATAGGTACTTATATTATTAAAGGAACTATTATAGTATATTATACTTTACAATGTGATTTATTTAATATATATGTCTCAAATTATTTCATTTTTAGTCAATTGGTGTCACCTCTTAGAATTAATGTAGAATCATTTCCATTTTACCTGAGTAGAGATACCCCTTTAAGGAGTAAGATTAAATAGACCTGGTAGTGTTTGTCTTATTCATTGGAAGTTGTATCTATCATGAATATTTGGGATTTTATGGTTCTTATCATCAATTTCTACAATTTTATTTTGGTAATGGTATGGTTTATTCATTTTCAAGATTATATTTACTGTTATTTCATGAAAGAATCATTCTCATTTCTCACTAGTATCCAATGCAGTCTCTATAAAGAGTGATAGTTTTAGGTGATTTGATATTGTATGATTAGAAGTGGGTGTAATAATTGGAGATATGGATAGTATTTTCCAAAAATAAGTTGATTATAAGGTGTGCAAAGTCTTTTCACCTGTAGTGGATTTATACCCTGATGTATTTCTTGGGGAATTTTCTCTATGTTCCCTAAGGAGGGAAATGGAATTTCCCATTGATCTTTTATGTGGAACTAAACTGATTTATATTACTCTAATCGAATAGATCCATCTATATTAATAGTATCAAAGACTCAATTAGACTATCTCAAATTAAAGGGGGTTCATCGGAAAAATTAATTCTCCATAGGGTGCTTCGGTCCTGTTCTCTAATAATGTTGATGGAAGTTTATTATTATGTATAGACTATAGGATTTAAAATCAAGTAACAGCCAAGAACTATTATCCCTTACCCAAAATAGATGACTGTTTTGATCAATTAAAAGGTGTAAATAGGTTATCTAAAAATGACTTATACTCAGGTTAGTATCAGATCTGAGTTAAGCCAGAGGACATTCCAAACATTGTGTGTTTAGGCTGATAAGATTTTTTTGAATATATGAAAATTTCTTTCATCATAAATAATGATCCAATTTTATTTATGCATTTAATGAATATTTTCTTTTACTAATTCTTAGAATATTTCTTTGTGGTCTTTTTGGATGATATCCTTTTCTATTAAAGGTTGTGTTTTGAGTATTGTTAACTTCTTTTCATAGTTTTTGGAGTCCATATGGGAATATAAATTCTATTCCAAGATAATAAAATTCTTTTTTTGGATATAGTAATTCATATCCCTTGGGAATTATATCTTAAAAGTTTACATCTTATTGGACCCTGACTAAGAAGAGTTAGTAAAGTCTGGGAAATTTCCTTAAATTTGTTTTGAAATAAGGTGTTTCCATGATCCTTTTGGGTATTATTGATGTTTTATTTAGTAATTTTCAAGATTTTTACTTCAATGAATGCATTAACTGGGAAATATGTTAAATTGTTTTGGTCATACCTATGTAATTTTTCTTTACATGAGAAAATAATCATTTGATCAGAGTTCGTAATCTCATTATACCCTATCTTGGAAGGGGATTTGAGTTTCAAATTGACTCATATTTAGTGGGCCACATATGTGTACTTATGTTGGATCATTGGGTAGTGGAATATGGTTCCAGACATCTTTTACCTCATGAGGGAAACTACCATGCCCATGATTTGGAATTGATCATTTTTTATTCATTAATTGAAGTGTTTGAGTTTGTACCTTTATACTGAATGTTTTGTGGTGTTCAAAAACCAAAAGAACTTGAAATTAATCTTCTCTCAATGAGAATTAAATCCCTAGATACATCCCTTGGAAGAATAAAATTTGAATTTCAATTTTGATATCCTGTATTCTCGTTGAAATTGAAATGTAGTTATTGATTCTCTCGGTAATAAAGTTCACCCAGAAAGTGTGCAGGAGGACAATGATAAATGGCGGTAAATATCAATAATTTTTAAACTCCACTATGATTCATGATATATCATCATATTAGAGAAACTTGATGGTTGGGTGATCCTTGATGGTTAGTTTCAAGATTCTTCATCATTTTTGTATATAAATGGAAGAATGGTTATCAAAAAAATTATAAGATAACACCAAATAAATGAATATCATGCTTCTTTATGGGATATCTATTCCATAATTATAATGGTATATAAAGATATTTTTCACTAGTTTTGGTGGTCTGACATGAAGAAAATGACCATAGGGTTCATTACTAGATGTATTTTATATCAGTAGGTATAGGGGAAGTACTGAATTCCTAAGGGTACCCTTAAGACACTTCTTATATAAGTGAAAAAATTAGATTAGATAAAAATGGATTTCATAATTGTACCTTTGAGATATTTTAAGGAGAGATATATAGCATGGGTAATTTTGGATCATTTGACCAGTATAAATCACTTTTATATATTTATAGAAGCCTCTTTAGTTGATGATCTTGGGAAAATTTACAACGTAGTGATTGTAAATATTTACAGTGCACTAGCTAGAATCATCTCTAATAAGGATCCAAGATTCATATATCAGTTCTAAAAAGGGTTGTAATATTTTTTGTGCTTTTATGTTTATTGGAGTACTTACAAATTTCCCATATGATAACAATATTAAAAATCTAGATGATTTACCTCAAGATTATATCTTTTATTTTTTAGCATCATGGAAAGATCATCTCTTTTTGGTATAATTCTCTTACAACAACAACTACCAGTCATAAATTCATATGGATACTTATGTATCCATTTACATAATTCCCAGAAACTCTCCCCTATATTGGATATGAATAAGTAATAAATCTATTATTGGGCCTTGTATAATCTTGGATATGACTGAGCATGTGACATTAATTTAGAAACCACTCATAAAATCTAAAATCTAGCAAATCCTTTTATGCCAACAATCTAAGGTGACCCTTGAATGTTGAAATTAGCGACCATATATTCCTACATGTTTCATTGAGTTTGGGTCTTAAATAAATGGGTAAAAAAGTGAATCTATCTTTGAAAAAGTTTATGTGTTTTGAATTTTTTTGAGTTATAGAAATCTCTTATAAGATTCATCCACCTATAAAATTCAACTCTATACATAGAAATTCCCTTTTTTCATAATTTTTTAATCGTGTACCTAATCCTATGCCTATGATTAGGTATTATGATGTAGTGTGTGAGGCTAATGTGTTTTACAAGGAAAATAAATTCCTCTTGTTATGGTTATGTGAAAGCATATAAAGCTCCAAGATAAATCATAGGATTGGGATGATGAAATGAATATTCAATGGTTATACATTTTCCTTTAGTATGTTGGTAGAATATTTTCATGTATGAGAAACTCGATGGTGGGGAGGTTGTAAGGACCCCAAACTTTACAAGTTTTTATACTTAATTAGATGTTTTAATAATTGTTTTTGTAATTATAGTATTATGCATGGAATTAAAGGGTTTTAGAAAGGGGTTATACTATAAAATATAAGGGGTTGAGGTAAATACGGCACCAGGTACTTGGTGGTCTTGTACTAGGTATATGATAAAGGTGTAGGTGGTTTTATTTGGACCACTCAGTACCTAATGGTGTTGTTCTAGGTACTCGATTGACACCTAGGTAAAATCAGTTTTAAAAACTGTTTTTTTTCTATTTAAATCCTAATTATCACTAAATAATTATTTATGGATTTATATTTTAACCCCACTTTTCCATTTCATCACTTTTTTGGAGCCATCCTCTCCTTCTAATCAATTTTAGGTGATACCTTCTTTAATCTTTCTCTATGTGTCTTCACTTAGATAAGCAATATTGGAATAGGAAAGGTAAATACATAGATCTCATCTAATATATCCTTTCCTCTTATTTCGTATTGGAAATCGGTATAATCCCTTCTCTTATAACTAAATCATGTGAAACCCCTCAATTTCTCCACGCTCTATTTGTTCAAGATTTCACAGAGGCTTATCCTAGGTGAATTGAAGGAAAGATCATGGGTTTGATGTTTGGTTTATATTTATTTAAATAGTAGTGAAAAAAATCATTAAATCTATTCTTATGGTTTTTTATATTCATCATATATCTTCTTATTCTGGGACCTCAGAACAATTGTATGAAATTAAATTGGAAGGTTTACCCATTCTTCTTATCATACTCATATAGAGTTATCCTAGAAATGCTTTGAGGTTGAGGTAACCCAAATAAAATAAATTATTTTCATATTTTTTTATAATATAACTTATAAAATTGATGATTTATGGATAAAACTAATATAAATTATTCCTTATAACATGATTGGTTTTCAACTTGTCTAACTTATATATTTTTTTTGTTAATTTTATTAACTTGATAATTTTGTTTTCACAAGTATAATGAGATATACAAGTGATATATTAACTATATTTTCTAATTTACCCTTTAGTTCAAAGTGAATTATAAGTTTTTATTAAAAAGCTATTATTACGATCATTATACACAGTCAATGCTATAAACTACTGGCTATGTTGTGAATATATAGATATATGTATTATGTATAAATATTTATATGGTAACCATATTTTAACGAACAATTTGGTATTATGGGATAATATTATAACACCCTGACTTGTTATACCCATTTCCCAACTCCCAAAGGGATGGGATCTAATATTAGAAAAACATAGTATATATAATTGACTTTCCTCTAATGGGATGGTCACTATGAACTCAACTTTATTACAAACAAACACACACACACACACAGATATATATATATAAAGTTATATGTAGACATGTGCGGATAATTTTTAGGTTTTTTCACTACCTCCCATGGGGGATGGCATCACCACACCATTTTTGATCCTGATATGAGGATCAAAACATGCAGTATTAGTAAATTACTTCCCTTTATAGGGAGTTACTTGTGTTCACTTATGTTTATTTTTATTATTTGATAGATTATAGATATATTTTTTTCCTATTAATGTTTCTTTTTTATTGTTTCTGGACTAAAATCTAGCCTATGATATATTTCTAGGTCTGTTATGGTTACTTGATACTAGTTATTGTTAAACTCACACCTTGTTTGTACCCTTATGGGACACATGCATAATCTATTATACATGATCTTGTAAATCTAATGTCCCTAGGAGTTGGATATGGTACACACATATAATAGATTATGAGTGATCACTTTTTGGGATTTTAATAATTTAAATAGTGGAAAACATCAGGGCTATCCTTGGTAAATTTATAGAGAGTTCTCATACATGGTTACAACATTTGGGGTATTTATTTCATATTTTTATCACACAATTTATGTATATATGGATTTTTTAGTTTGATTTTTTTATTTTATGGATAAATTTGAACAACTATTTAATGATTACACAAGTTCATGTCATGCAACAAAAATTTCACATTATATTATATTTTTACCCCCTTATAGTTATAATCAATTTAAAACATTAGATAACATTGTTCTTGGATAGGTAAAACTTTATATAACTATGTTACTAGTTCAATTTTTGTTAATATATATAGGTTAAATCATATTCAACCTGTGTATTAATCAACTCATAGTGTTTACACTAGACCTTTCAGATTAAATGGTTTGACTAAGGTTTAATGATGACATGATTTATATACCATTATGGTATCTAGGATACAAATGTTAAAACCTCTATATTTTTGTTGTTTCCTCTATCATGTCATTAGGTGAATCTTAAGGTAGTTATTTCTTTACCCCATGTTCTTCAGTTTCTTCTTCACCATGTATCACTACCTTCTTATTGGTTTCTTCTTCAAAATCTAACACCACCACCACATAGATAATCAGTTATTTATTTTTATAATCAATTTTTTTAGTTCATAAAAGTTATTAAAAATATAAAATAAATACAATAGTTATGATTTGGATTATTAAATAATATAAAATTGAAAACAAGTAAATCTATGGTTTTATCTAATCCATTTATTTATGTAGATTCATGGAATTTTTCTTCTTCAAAATCCACTTGGGGGATCTCTAAGAGTTGTGATAGAAAATAGATTTACAATGTAGATTCCACTTCCGCAATGTTATCAATAGTTAACACAATTAAAATTAGTTGTATAACTTTTTCTTATTTTAGTCCTTTATTTATGAAATCTTGTAGTGCGTAATTGATATGGTCCATCATTTCATAACACTCCTCAATTTATTTTATGTTTATATTATTTTTAGATAAATCCATGTGTAGCTCTGTAGTTTCTGAATTTTATTTGTTTTTTCAGTATGGGTCATTTGAATTTGATTTTGATCGTGTTATTTTTTATACTAGAATCCATCCTCCCATCCACTTGGGTACAAATAGAGTGGTTATTTTATTCCAATTATCCTTTTTTCCCATTGTTTCCAGATAACCTACATGAATATTGTAGTTAGTTTGGAATGTTGGTTCATAGATAAATCTCTGACCATTATAGATGGTTTTAATAATTTTAGAAATTGTAATAACATGTTATGATCTGTTATATTGGAATAACAATAATATTTTTGGTTATCCCAGTTGAGGAAAGAAATAGAAAAAGGGAAGATAAAGGAAAGAAATAGATATAAGGAAAGTACATTGAATTTTTTTATAACGTAATGAATGAACAATTAATCAACCACATCCTCCTCAAAAATGGTGCTAAAAATTTACATGGGATTATTGTGGGCATATCAACTTGTAATTATATAAACATAATGAATTATTTCATCTTGAAATACTTTGGGTTATCACGCAAAAAGGTACAATATCAATGATTTTCCAACATATAACTAATTATATTTTTGTATTCTTAAAATGAAATTAGTGGGAATATAAACCATTGATTATTTAAAATTGGAAATAAAATAGGAAAAAATATTTCAATACTAAAGGTGTGAGGTGGACAAGCTTCTAATTCTACATAATCACTAATTTTTTCCTAGTAATTTATTTTTTACATTAATTAATTCAATGTTTTCACTAAAATATGATCTCACACAGTTAACTCTACCCATATGAAAAGTGTGTTCAGTGAGGGATGACTAATGTATAAAAATTAGTGAAATATGAGAGGAGAATAATTAAAATAGAGAGTGGAGTCCCACATGTTCTTTAGTAACACCGCTAACAATCATGATAAATTATGATGAAAGAATGAAATACCACTTTATCCATCACCAAGATTTTATACTACCAAAATCATGATTAATAAATATGTAGTATAAGAGAAAATAGAAACCCAAAATTAAAATAAAAGATCATTTTTTATATATTCCAGAATAAATTTTCATCTTCAAGTGATTACAAAACCCCCTAATATCCCTAAACTCTGCTTCAAAAAATCTAAATTAATAAACCAAAATAATCATCTTTCGGTGAATTAACAATTAAAAATGGATTCATTAACATTTTATTGAGCTCAAAAAATATACCATAGCCCCATATTCAATATATTATTAAAGCACAAATAGGGTTCAGTTTACATGATTAATATATATAGAGAGCTTCTCATTTCTATGAGGTTTTATAGGTTTAGGTAATCTTTTTACACCCTCACTCATTAAAAAAATTCAGATGATCTATTCATTATTTATTCACTATATAATTCCATATTTAAGGGTATATAGAAAATAACACTGAAATTTTTTTGTTTCCTCCTTCTCATCTTGTATGAGATCCATATGTAATGAGATCACCATCAATGGCTTAGGTTAATCCTTCTACACATTCTAAAATATAACAAAGTTTTATCTGATTTATTACATGTGTATATGGGTGATATGAGGCTTGAGCATGGTTGATAATAAATTATTAATTTAATGTCATGTTTAAAATTGTATCATAGAGAACTACAAATTATGTTGTATGCATGAAGTCCTAAGTTGGGAAACCAGGAACTGATGGGCTATTGGATCATTTCTTAATTTATGTATTTTAAATGCTGAGATGATTCCCTGGCTCATTTTAATCATTTAAATGATTTTATTTTACATTTATTTGCACATGGTAGAACTGCTGTACTTGGTTTGAGTTTCATATCAGCAGAAATAAATAATATGACACTAAAAGGAACCCAGAGCATTTCACAATATAGTTAATAAATTTTTTTTGTCCCATATCAGATTTCAACTCATAAGGTTCCATATTTATTAGCTTGAGTGTGTGACTAATAATATCAAGTGGTATCACACCATACTACCTAAGTAGGGTTTCTATTTATATTGGATTTTCTATCAAGATTTTCCACAATTATGTTTTTCAAAAAGTATTTTTTATCCTTTTTATTGTTGAACATTTTCATAGATCAACCTTTTTGATGCTTCAACATAAAAAACACACAAAAATTTAATGTATAATAAGTATTAAATATTACTAAAATGAATAAAACTATTAATTACATAATATTAATCCATCAAATATTTTAATTACCATTATTTTCTAAAACTAAAAAGATTTAATTAATTCCCATATATTATTGAAGTAATAGAGGTATTAAATAATGAAATTTAAAGAAAAATATATGTAAATATGGATCTCAAAAGTTTTATTTGTGTATAATATATTTGTAAACTACAAACCAAAATAGGTTAGAGAGTTTAATATATCTATAATTGGTTTGTTTTACCTAATACAACATTTTATTGATCTACCCTATGAAATGAGTAATTATTTTACTCGACACAACTATAGTGAAGTTTTACCCAATGAATAAAAATTGGATATATTAGAAATAGGGTTAAGATATGGTTTAATAGATTTAATTGGTGATGATGTAAATATGTGAAAAATTAAATTTGGAATAATTGAACTATTATGCTCAATAAAATGAGATAAAAATGCAAAAAGATAAATTGATCATATAGTTAATTTGAACCAACTGATACCAAAGTTTATAACGGTCTATAAAAAATAAAATTGATAAGAATTTAATGATAATAAATTATAAAAGGAAATAAACTGAGATATTATACGCAATCAATTTATTATATGACATCCTTTGACCACGTAGTTTAGGAGAGAAAAATGACTAGTTATGTTGAATAAATTTTAGAGAAATTTTTTGAAGTATAAAGGAACATGAGTTTAAAATATAGACTTTTTATTAATCATTATCCATCGTTTATTATAATATGTGATTACTATTTAATGAATAGTGTCAATATTAATTATACTAGTTGTCACGTTTATATTTGTTGGTTTTAGGATAGGGAAAATTTTACAAAAAATTTGATAAATTTTATTTGGATTAATAGAGGTATATTATGAACATCCTTCTTAGATAGAGAATTAATAGGTGTAATAGAGTATATGAGAAGGATAACATTGGATAAAGGCTATTAGTCACCCTATAATAGGCCATAAATAAATTGCTGGGTCTCTAGTAATTATTTTATTAAGGGAACTATGCTCATTTCACTATTGGTTCTCTTGATTCTTTAATAAACACTAGAACCAAGAAATGCCTTTTTGGTCAGCCTTATTTTACATTATTATATTTTATATAGTTTTTAACGATTTAATATATGGTGGTTTAAAGAATTTTGGTTCAATTAATCAATGAAAATTATCCCAACTCTTCTTATTTTTATATTGAGATTGATTCTTATCTAATTTGGACTAATTGGTTTAGAGATTTAATATAAAATTTCACCAAATCATAGTGCAATTTATATGTAATGATGGGGAATTCTATGAAATTTCTATAGGAAACGTAATAATTTTTAGTGAAATATGTTGATCATCATTTGATGAAGGTGAGTTTTCCTGTGAGTTATTTTATTGATATCATTGACTTTAGGTTAATGTGAGGATTTTCCAAGTTATAAAATTTATGTATTTTACTAATAAGAGGTTCGGGGTATATGGGGAATTATCTTCAATTGTTATAGATTAGTATTTGTGTCTATTTTTTATGATAAATGGTTTATAATTTTCACAGACCCTCTTTGTGGCTGTAGAATCAAGTTGTTTTCTCTATAAATTTTATTAGGAAGGTGGCCTCATATTAAATATTTGTTTTAACTGGGGTTTTTATGATATTTCTATAGATTTTTTTAAATAATCATGATTGTTTCAAAAAAATATCAATTGTATGAAATTAAACATTTGTAGAATGGTTAAATAACTATGAATACAAACCATAAATTCAATTAAAGGTACATAAATATATTTTTGTGACCCTAATTTTCCTCTTTTTACCACAATTTAGAGATTTAATTAACTTTAACTAGGTTTGGGGGATATCTTGGGTGGTGTTTGGTGGATTTCCACCATATAATAATAGATATCTCGTAAAATATAGTAAAATCAACACCGTGTCGAAATACAAGGATCTTTAATATATTTTATTCTTAGATATCTATATTTAACTATATTCTATCTCTATTAGAATATCTATTTTAGTGACTAAATTATGAATAATAAGATCATGAGATTGATTCCTTTTTAATAGGAATTTAAAAATAAAATAAAGAACACCATCATCATGTCTAGGTCATGGGAAACTTCCGAATTATTATCTATTGTTGGTAGATTATATTTTTTTCTAGGATAGTGGATTTGATTTGATGAATTTATTGGCGTGTATGTTGATTAAATGATTTTATTTAGTTTTTTCAAATTTTTTTATTTGAAATTTATTTGATAATCATATGAAGTTGG
Source organism: Viscum album (assembly GCA_963277665.1). Taxonomy (NCBI): domain Eukaryota; kingdom Viridiplantae; phylum Streptophyta; class Magnoliopsida; order Santalales; family Viscaceae; genus Viscum; species Viscum album. The sequence goes on from OY728128.1 coordinate 1,854,431,992, forward strand.
TTTATAAAAAATTTATTTTACATTAATAGAAATATTTAATTTGGATTTTGTATATCCTTTTGTTATATTTGATAAAGGGTATAATTTTTTGAAATTATAATATTTAATAATATATAATCTTTTTTAAAAATTAATGGGAAGTTGAATTTATAAAAAATGTGTTTTCATTTTAATTGAGTTTATATTTAAAATTTTTTTTCTGGTTAAATTATTATGGAAATAGAGTTTGTGTATGGAAAAATAATTTTGAGAAGAAAATAGTTTAGGATATTTCAATGAAAACATGACATGAAAAAAAAAAGTTTCATGAAGATGGTTAGAAGTATCTAGAAATATATGGATGGTTCAATTAAATAGGTGGATGCACTGGGTGTGATGTAGATAAAAGATCCTTAATATAGTTGGAAGTTCTCTGGTAGTAAATACTTGGATATATGATGAATCATTATTTGTGACACTATAATAATAAGTATATATTGATTTTTTATCACATGTGATTCCAATTTTTTTTAATATATGTTGATCTAAATATAATGATCATTTTATTATATTGATATAAATATTTATTTGAGAATGATACAGGTATTCTGGGTTGGGTGACACGTTTTTTAAAAACTGTTTAGTTTTTTGGGGTTTAATTGGTGTTTTATACTAGATTGGTTTTTAAAAAATTTCTATTTTTAAATTTTGAATGGTTTTATAAAAGGAATTTGTTAATGTATTTTGGATTGATCATTCATGAAAATTCATGAGAGTATTTATATAGATTCTTCTCGGTAATGTTTTGATCACCCCCATATACATATCCTAGTGTATATATATAATTTTTCTATTTTGATGTATGAAAAGAAACTTCATTATTCATTATATATGAAATATTAGAGTTTTTTTATGGATGCACAATACATTTTTAACTACATGAACTCTAGTAACCTAGAGTCAGTGTATTCCTTTTTTACATTTGATTAAGATACAATGGATCACATCACCGAGGATTAATCCATTTAGTATTCATGAAGATCTAAATAAAATCATTCTTTCAATTTTTCATCGGAAATAAAATATGAATACATAATTAAAGGAATATTTTGTATTCTTTAATTTATTCAAAGATATATTCTCAATATATTTAGGAAAGGAAAGAAATAAGGGTGAGAAGAAATTCTCACTAACGGTTATATTCAACCTAAGTGATCAATAGTAAATAATTAATAATCAATATGGAAAGATAAATTACTAAAAATACATTAGATTTAGTCAATAACTTAAGAACAAATTGAATCTATAGATAATATCAATTAAATAATATCATGGATAATAATAATTGAATTATCAATGTTGGAATGAATAATATTGGATGTCATGATCTCAGTCATCATGAAATCTCTACCACTAAGGCCTTATGCCTAGACAAATTAATCAATGTGTAGATATAGAACAAAAATTGTTTAATATGTTTAGACAATAGAGTTGTCTCATGATACATTTTGATGCATCAAGGAACTATATATTACTATAAACACCCATCAGTTCATGTCCAATGAATTCCTTACATATCAAATAATTATTTTAATCCATAAAAAGCATCCCTTATCAACAAAATATTGATATTGAGTAAAAAAATAATAAATATTAATATTTCCCTATTAAATAAAAGAAAATTATTAGTAAAACACCTTATGTAAAAATGGAATATGGTTTAGACAAAAATCTTATCAATGATACAATGAATGTGAATATTTAAGAGAAATTTATTGGGTAATTTATAATGATCATAAGAAAGTGAATATTTTATGAGAAATTTAATGAACATAAAATTAGTAAGGGATAAAATATAACCATGAATTCATCATAAATATATAGTTTGAAATAAAATCTTGTTATTTTGAGAATAAAGGGAAATTTAAGAAAAATAGTAACATAAGATTTCATGAAATAATTTTGTTTTTGAAACCCTTGAGAACTTGTAGAATAATATAAATAGTAAAAAGGTTATAGAAGTAGGAAAATCCATTGATGTCATATATGTTAAAAAAACAATCCTTTCAACATTTGCAATGAAATTTGAAAACAAACCTTTCAAAAAACATTTGAAATATCTCTTTAAATCATTTTCAAAGGTTAAGGTTAAAAAATTTCCTTAGTAAATCATTTGGGTAAATATAATGTACTTTTAGAAATAATTTTAAAAAATATAGATATTGAAGAAAAATATACCTGATCAAAAAGAGAAATGTGATATTATTTTGTTTTAAATGTTTCTTAGATTGATTAAAGAGAAAAAATGGGATAATTTAGAATAAAATGGGTAAAAAACTTAAATATTTTGAGAATAATAAAAAATATGTAGTTTAAAAAAAATATATATTATAATATCCCTTATTGAAAATAACATCAATCACAAAAAATGGGATTTTAAAATATATTCTTACATCCCTCATAAGTTACAAATTGTAACCCCTTGAAAGAGTAAACGTGAAATGGAACTTTAATATTAATTAATTAATATGTATTTATGTCTAATTCATAAATGGGGTAATATATACACCATATAAAAATAAATAGGTGTATAATACAAAATATGTCTCAATGGAGTGGAAATTAAGATGAATGCCCTTACCCCATACTTTCCCTTAGTTGGAAATGATTTAACCTATAATATACTGGTTTTAAAAAAACTTATTATTTTATTATAGAATCATATTAATATTTATAATATCATATATGATCCTTTTATGATATATTATCACCTATTTGTTAACAATCTTTCATTATTACCATTATTTCAGGTGTTAACTACTTCATTTTATCACACATTCTTTTTCATGGAAGATCCTATTCATGTGAATAAGATATAGTTTCATCATCTACATAATTATATTATTGATATAAATTTCATATTTATTCATAAGTGAAATTTTTATAATCATTCCTAAAAGTTATAAATGGGAAATGAATTGCATCACTTCGTCATGATGGTAGGACGTACGTATACACGAGTGGTGTTATCAATTCCTTAATGGGTGATAGGGTAAGAAAGTAGATGATATATTTAATTTAAAGAATAAATATTATTTCATTAATATAATATATATTTATTAGTTTTTTTATTACGACTTTCCAAACGAGGTGGTGATGGAAACCAAATTTCATTGGTTCATGATGTGGTAGTCAATCGTACACTCATGTGATGGTTTTGTCTCCCATTTGATATAGGAAAAAGATGGATAAATATTATTCCATCAATAAAATAATATCTTAGAATATGTTAGAAACTGGTTATATTATATTGTAATTGTTAAGACATAATTAAAGGTGGTAAAGTAAGTTGTAAAATAGAAAATGCTTTGTTAATATGATTAACTTCTCTTAGAGAAACTCCATTTGGATATATTATTAAAGAATATACGGTCAGAATTTTGGAAAGAAAAATACCACTATAATTTCATCAGTTCAATAAATTCTAGATTATATTTTCCTAATAAACCTATGTTATGTCATTAATATATAAGGTTATGATATATATATATATATATATATATATATATATATATATATGTTTTGTGTATTCTTCACATGCGGTTTCATTTTCATGAATTCTAATAATACCCATGGATGAAGGATTTCTATGGATAATTATACAAAAGTTGTAGTGGGTTATTAGGAATGTACTCATGGTAACCCTCAACAGGTCTAAAAAAAGAATATCCTTTAGTAGTTATTCATTATATACCATTCCCCATTGGAGTCTAAGGCCATACCAATAACAGTAAGAGGTACTCTTATTATTTATTATACTTTGATCATTACATTGTTTGATATTGGTGTTTCTTATTCATTTATAACTATAAAATTGAAAAATTAGGTGGGATTTCATGTATAATTGAAAAAATATTATATGAATATTGATGTACTTGAAGATACCGTTAGATAGGGATGGTGAATTATTGTAATATTTTTCAATCATTATTCTAAATTAAAGTCCCCGATATTCAGATGAAGATAAATTAAAGTTTTCTATAGTTTTTCCCAAAGCAAATGCATTTAAATTACATACATAGAAAAATGTAATCATTAATTAAACCACAAAAATGGAAATTGGAATATGGTAGTTCTACCACTAATAAAAGTCACTAAATAGTTCCATATGAATTATATAACATATGTATTGCTCATTTCCCTAAAAGTAATGAAGGACGATTTATGTGAATTCCAATAATAGTTGGAGATAAATTTAATTAATTTATCAAAATAATTGTAGACATCAGATGAGTGTCAAACTATTATTAATGTAAAATACAAATTGATGACAGTTAATTTACCATTGTATACAAAAAGTATTTTGAATGGATGATCAAATGGGAGAATTAAGAGAGACAATTAGATGTTGAATCCGATATATAGGAAGACTGAAGACCCAAAAAGATAGATTTAATATTTGAGTTAAGGCTAGTTGAAATCAGTTGAATAAAAGTAACTGTATTTACTTCCAATTAAGTGGTTATTAATAATTGAGGACACTGAAATTAGAAGAACCTAGGGTGATCAGAAGGATAAACCACATTGAATAATTGGTAAGGTCTCCAAGAGTTATCCCAAATTAATATAAAGTGAACTTGACCTTACAAAGAAGGTTGTTTCAAAAGAATTTGGAAATAGTATAATGTATATTGTAGTCTATTTTACATCTAAGGAAGAAGACCTACCAAATATATTATGAATATAATGAGATGAATGATCTTTAAAATATGAAGGTTCTAAGTGAGTTGAGCTTATTGAGGTAACTACAAATGATTGAAATTAAAATTAGTCTATGAATGAACTATTCATTCAACGAAAATTAATTACTTTAAAGAATAACAATGATCTAAGATGACCAAAATTAATAAATCTAAATAAGGATGTGATAACTACATGCTCACTTGAAAATGAGGATTCTTGTGAAGCATCACAGAGTTATATTGTCACCAGAATATAAAGCATAAAAAATGAGGTAGAAGCACTAGTAGTTTGGGATTTCAATCATACTGATGACCTTTAGAGTTGATAATATTATGTGTTAAAGGGATATTTGAACAATTAAAAAACCTCGTGAATAAAAATTATAAATATGGGATGTGCAGAAATAGATAGAATCAAAAGTTATAAGATGAGGATGATCAAGAGTTGAAGACCAATATTGGGTGAAGAAAAAAAACTAAATGATGTTTTCATTTATTATAATATGTTTTTGGATGTCACTCAAAATATTTACTCAGATTAACAATAAATATAGCAGCACTGTAATAATTTATCATTGTTCATGACCTTGTTTGGTGATAACCAAAGTGTTAAAATAATTGAAAAAATGTTATTATAAATCAACTATTGAAAAATTCTAACCAATCAGATGATGAAGATGATTAGAATATGAGAAGATCAGATGATTATATGAAGAAACTACAAGATAGAGTTTGAACTAGTTTTTAGTATAGAGGATGAAGTCCACTATAAGTGAAGAAGTAAAGTCAATGCTTTTCCAATATTATACGAATGTGGATGACAAAGGGTTGGGAAGAATAAGAGGTAGAATCATAGGATAAAGTTTAATGTAAATAAAATTTAATCCACCAAAATATTTTAATAAAGGAATTTACATTTTATCTAAGGGAAAATATAATTGTGATGACGCTGAGATAGATGACCAAATATCCTAAATCCAAGAAGGAAGGTTCATGGTGCAAAAAGGGATTTATAGGAGTCTTTAATGATAGTTGATTCCAAGTTTCTTTATAGTTTTAAAGAAGTAAAATATTGATTACATTATAAGATAATAAAGGTTTTATGTTTAAGAGATAGTATGTAGGAGTTGTAAATTTAATCCCTTGTGTTCCCCACATTTATTGGTATATATTTGGATATATAAAAGGGAAACATCATTCTACAAAGAAGTAGCTATGGGAAAAATAACAATGAGACCAAATGATATTATTATGAAGAAAATTATTGGGATATATTGAAAAAGTTAAATCTATATTATATATTTGATCGAAAGTGGTAAATATAAAGATGTGATGTTCTGAAAAGTTGAGTGTGTTCTCCAGATTTAGAAGATCAGAATTTGAGATCTAAACTGACTTCAAGTGATAACATAAAATATTGTTTATGTATAAGTTATTTAAAGTGAGATACATAAAAGTTAAAATTATGAATATAGGAGAATATTGAGATAAATTTTAGGTAAAACATACACAATTTCCAAAAATTAAAGTCTGTAGAAATTGAGGTCTCCAAACTAAGTCTATCAAAATCAAGGAAAAATAGAATTTCATTTGAGTTTAATAGAAGTAAATTGGTAGATAAAGACCTATTCATGATAATTTTCATAGAAAATCTATTAGATATGTGTTTCTAGAATAAAAACACCACCATTTCTACCATGAGGTAAATGATGTTTTTCAAGAGACAACCTAACCACATGCATAATATTGGTCTAATTAGAGTTCAGAAAACAAATATTCTCTTGGGTAAATGATAATAATGTTATCCATTATAACACATACGAGAATAGTGATATATGTGGATCAAGATAATAACTATACACAATAAAGAGTAGGTTTACCATATAGGGTTTATACCTTTTAAAAATATATGATTGTTATTCCCTTTACATTATTTTAATTACATATTGGAGTTAGTGTTTAGGGGGAATATAAAAATTTATATATACTAAATAATGACAGAGGTATAAAGAATTATTTTTGATAGACAAATGATGTTGATATGGATAATAAAAGATCCTAAATCCATGGAGGAATGTTATTAATGTTTCCATAATTTATAGGATCTTTAATATCATTGATACCATGTTTTGGGGAGTTTTGATGAAGTCAAATCCTAACATATTTAGAAGTTATTAAAGTTAGTCAACTGAGGGCATGAGTGTGTGAGAGTTTTAAATTGAGTCATGTGAATTTATTATTTCTATTGGAGGATTTTTGGCTCTATATGGGGGAACATCATTCTTAGAAGAAGTGTTTTTGAGATTAATAATAGTGACAACTGCTCATATTATTGAGAAGAAAAGGAGAGGGATAATCGAACCAAGTTTATTCTAAAATATTTATAGGGTCAAAGAGTTAAGAAGAATAGAAATTGAAGTTTTTAAGAGTTGAGTAAGTTATCTAGATTCAAAATATTAGAAATTGACATAGAGAAACATGTAAAGAAACAGCCTATAACATGACCAGAACAGATGCTACATTTTATGTAACATCAAAACTAATTATTAATATGTTGAGATAGATAATCCAAGATCCGAAATTCATGAAGGTTCTTGATTCTATCCAAAATTTTTATAATTATTTAAAATTCATTGATTCCATGTTTTTTGGGAGTTTTAAGGAAGTAAAATACTAATATATTCAAAATATATTAAAGGCATTCAACTAAAGAGATGAGTAGATGTGAGTTTCAAACTGAAGCTAGTTCGGTCTCTATATTTATCGGTGGAAGTTTTAATATATAAAGTGGGGTATAATTCAAATAATAAGTGATTGTGATATGAATAACAATGATATATAAGGATTTTATTGTGAAGAAAAGGAGAGGGATAATTCTACCAAGTTTATTCATGAATATTTATTAGGTTGAAGAGTTGAGAAATCTAGAACATGAAGTTATGGAGATTTGATTATGATCTCTAGAATTAGATGATCAAAAATTGAGATCCAGACCAACAACAAGAGACAACATTTAGTACATTCGTATGTCTATGTTATATTAATTGAGAGATCCAAAAGTTAACCATCAAGAAGAAAGAGAAGATTAAAACCGATGTTATGTACAACTTATATTATTTCTAAATATCAAATACACAGGCAATTGATGGATCTATATTTAAGTTTACTAGAAGTATGGAAAATCCAAACGTTATATGAGTTTATAAGAGGATAATTTCAGGTTGAATACCTATTCATGAGGAATTTCATGGGGAACCCTTGAAGACTGGTGGTTCTAATATAAACAATGCCCTCATTCTATCCCAGGGGTAGAAGATAATTTTTGGGATCCAGCCTAACCACCTACATAATTTTATGGTAATTAATGTTTATGATAATAAATGTTCTCTTTTTTAGGTGATAATAACTTATACCATTGTATAACTTAAAATAATTGTTAAATATATGGCTTGAGATAATAACCAGATGTAGTAAGGATTAGGTTTTGCATAATAGGGATGGACCTTGTAAAAAAACCTGTCCATTATTTCCTTTACGTTATTTTCATTTAATGGGGGAGTAAGTACTAGGGGTTAATGTCAAATATTCATATATCCTAATCAATGTAAGTGGTTTTAATATCCTAAAGGGGATTTGTTTTTTAAATTGAAGTTATTCAATATAATTTTTTCTTCCTTGATCCACAACCTTAATAGTATTGCTACACGGTCCCCTAGGACTAGTAATACCCTTAATAGAAAGGGTATATCATGGAGTAAATTATAAATCTTCCTCTATTATAATATTTTATATATAAATACCTCGAGATGTTTTGGTCTTGGATATTAAAACATTTTACCTCACCATTTTAATGGATTATCTTGTGAAATCAAAGACTCAAATTGATTACTATGGTCTTGGAGATTTTTATCTCACTATACGAGAGTGTTGAATTCTTTTTATAAGAGTTAGATTATAATAAAAGTTTAACATAATGTATTTTTCATTACCATGGAGATTTTTTCTAGTTTTAAGGTTTTTTATTTGATCCATAGAATCAAAATATTAAAATAAGATATTTATAGTTATTGTAGAGTGTCCATATATATATATTTCCTAAATGATTTTTAGGACTTTCAAAAAAAAGTGACATGGAGTTATAAATTGATTTTAGGCTTAAATTGGATTGTCTAAAATATAAAAGAATTATTTGGCCAAGTGATTAATCTTGGGTGATACATATTTTTCATTCCATGAAATTTGTTAGTTGTATGTTGTTTTTCATGGAATATTAGAAGTTTAATCATGTAATATAAATGAATAAATACCTCAATGTTCCCAAAATAATTTATTTTATTTATTGATGTTTTATTCGAAGATTTACTTGAGATTGAGATATCATCAACTAAGGTTGAAATAAAAATGAATTTTGATATGAGTTTTTAAAGATAAAATAAACATTATGATTTTTTAATAATATCAATTGTAGTTACTAATGATCAAAAATTATTTATGGAATTTATGAATATAATTTTCAATGGATATCATACAACATTTTTTGAAGTTTTTTTTGGATGGTATATTGATTTATTAAAATCATAGTTTGATTGTATAATACCAAAGGAAATTGTTTTCAAAACTTTTTTGTATTTTATGTTGTATGAAAATTTTTATAAATAATTTTTTTAGATGTTAGAAGTAAAATTCTTTGAGAATTTTATCTTAGAAAAAATCGTAGTTGATCCCAATAAAGTTAATTTCATGATGTCTTGGGAAATACCCAAGAATGTTTTTGAGATTAATATATTTTTTTAGATTGGAAGGATATTACAGATTTTTATCTAAGAGTTATCAAAGTTGTTTTCAATAATAATTGAATTAACCTAAAAGAGTGTGAAATTTGGATAGGATGAGAAGTTTTTAAAATATTATGTCAAACAGAAGAGAAAAGATACCACTTCTCCAGTGTTAGTATAACCTAAATCCCGTAATAGATTTTTGGTTTAAAATGATCTATTAGGAGTGAGGTAGTACAATCTACTCCTTAAGTTAGATAATGTTGTGATGTATGGATTGATTAAATTATGAAAACTTTTGAAGAACTATCCCACACATAGATTGAAGCCAACCATAATATTTCATGTCTTATAAAATAAGATAAATTACTCCTTTGGGGAGAGAATCATGGTGCATTTAGATCATAATATTATAAAGAATATTTTCTTAATATAGGAGTTGAATTTTTAGAAATGAAGTAGGGTTGAATATCTTTAGATCTTTGGTTTAAAGTTATATGACACATGAGGAAATGGTGACATTATTATAGGTTCCATGATTTTAAACTCTTAGAGTCAAGTAGCGAGATAAGTCCAAAAATAATGGCAATATATGACCTTATTAATGGATTTTCATATAGAGATTGATGATGATAGATACCTTATGAAGTTTTTTCAATTCTCTGAACTTAATTATAAGTGTAATAATACTAATTTTAGTTATTATAATTATTATTATTACTTTATGTGAATTGGTTTGTTTTAATTCAAATACTCTTAAGAGAAAGAGAAACAATTTATTCAAAGAAACACTGAAATATTACATTGATACAAGGGATCAAAACCACTCAAGAAAACTCATCACAAGACCAAAGAGAATAAATTTAATACCACCCAACATCACAATAAGACCGATTATGTAGCCTTAATCCCTTGAATATACCAAAATGAAAAAATAAATAGTGAAAAGAATAAAAAGAATACAGAGAGTCAATGGAATGTAAAGCACCATCCTCTTAAAAAAAGAAATTATATTGGTCCTTAGAATACCATGAATAGGTATTTATATAGCATAAAATTACCATTATAAGTTGCCATTTTATTAAGGTGACCAACAATTTTTTTAACCATTGGGAAATTTAAGTTCCTTGAATTTCAAATTCTTTAAATGTTTTAAAATAACATTTTAATTTGAAAAAAAAATATTTTTTTAAATTAATTTGTTAATAATATGGGTATGAACACTAGTATTTTACAAGTTTAATGTATAAAATGTTTTGAAATGCTCTAATAGTTTAATATAACATCGATATTCATATTAATCATGATTCTTTAGTTTTTTAGAATGGTATGGTTTTAAGATGGATTTGTTTTTTTAAAAAATAATGTGTAATATAAAGATTAGTTAATTGTTTTTCAATTTAATAATTATTTAGTAATAAAATATAATTTTGTTTTAAAATTGTATAAAAAAGGTTTTCTATCTCTAGGCTTGGGAAAACCTAAACTATACTATGGGACCTAGTCAACCCTAGTAAAGAGGCATCCACCCGCACCCAAGGAGGCTCGAGTAGGAGGGTGAGCCCATGCGAGCACAATGGAGGCAAGCCATGCATGAGCCCGTGTATATGGCCTGGTTAGGTGTGATCTGAGGGTGGTTAAGTGCCCACAGATGGAGTCCCATGTGTAAGGACTCATGCATGTGTGTTTGTGTCATCAGGGGATGGTTCCACACACAGAGCCTTATAAGGCAGTCCCAAAACTAGTGTGGTTTCGATGTGGGATGTATTATTTTCCATGGTATGCCATCTTAGCTATATGATCTCTCTTTGTGAGATGCTGACCATCCACACTAATTTAGCATTCGAACCCACATCATTGTGTTTTTATCACTGCATTTTTCTCAAACATCCGATATGACCATGTTAGATCCAGGGCTCTTAACCTATTTAAAAATGTGCAACCACTTAGGGCCATCTGATTCAACTGTAATCTAATCATAGCCGCCCATTATTTTTTTTAAACATGGATCCACCACAACAGTCTGATCAGATCCACAGCTAAATCCCAGACATCCATTTTCCAGCCACCAATTTCCCTTGATAAATTTTTTTTATGGTTAATATTAACCCTTGGATTAGATCAAATAGATATAAGTTGTTCATTCCTTCTTACTTCTTCTTCCTCGTGGAGCCACACTAGTACCCATCTGAACTTATAGCTATCAAACCCTCTCTATAACCTCTTTCTCATGATGATTATCAATATGTTTCCTTTAGTCTTATTCACCTTGTTTTATTTATAAAGGTGGGGTTATTTTAAGACTAAAATAACCAACCTGGACTCAGATTCTTCTCATCGCTTATTTTATAATTTAGGGTGTCAATTAACGCTGTTGCACATTGATTTGGAACTAAAAAATGTTTTATGATTAGATCTAGTCTTTTCGAATCAATAATTTCAAACTTTGTTTTTTTAAAAACCAGACGTTGCAGCCAAATTTTTACGCAAAAAACTATCTCTGCCAAGTCTTTCAATCTCCCTCTCAGATACATGAACCCACTCCACTGCGAATCTGAGACAAGTAAGGGGTTTTTTATTATTTTTGTTTGAAATTTTAATCATGTATCTATATATGCAGAGTTATATATATAACCATGTTTCATTTTCTAACCTGAATTGCATATATGATATGCATTCACCATTTTCAAAGATCGATTCCTAAATAATTAATGTTTTTAATTTTCTTACCATACTGTGATATTTTACCAAAAATTGTATATATATGTCTATATACATGCGTATATACACATATACAACTTAATATTTTCAGTATATATATATATATATGTTAAGGGTTTATTTTCTATGAATCTTATATCTAAAATCCTTTGAACCTTTGAAAATTCATTTTATAAAAGTGATATGCATATATATGATTATATGTGTAATCTAACATGCAAGTAAACACATTACATATATTTATCAACCTTTATTAGTGTGTTTTCATATGGGAGGATTATTGTTTTAAAAATTTCAAATGAGTTTCATGCATACAATCCACATACACATATACAACTTTATATAGTTATATATATATATATATAATATTGTATATTAATTTGTGTATAAATAACTTAAGTTTAGTTGTTTTCTATAATTTATACAGAAATTATAACTGATATTTTTCAATCTCTAAACCTATGATTTTAAATTCCCATAAACACATTGTTCTCTGAACCGCATGAGATAAACCTTATCATTTTATGTGAAATTTTGAGAAAAGTTATCGTTTCACATGAAAAAACTATTTATCTATTGTATAATTTGTTTTCTCAACTTCATGAGAAAAACCTTATCATTTCATGTTCAAAACCTATTTATTTATTGAAGAAAAAACAACTTATTCATTTTTGATTAAACGTTCATTTATTTTATTTTTAATTTTATTGATAACTTTCAAATTAAGAAAATTAATTTAAGAATGAGATGAATCTTTTTAGGATAATATATGGATTAAGAACTCAAATATTAAAGGTGGTGTGGGACACATTGGATTATCTAATGATTTTATTGCACATATGGTTAAGATTCAAATAAATCAAAGTGGTATTGGAAACTTTGAGTTAAATTCATATTTTTATTAGACATATGAGGAATGAATTGGACTTATTATGTGATGGGTGAGGCCCACTATAGCCTCTTGATGCATCAGTAGGTCTCATGAGACAAACTAGGTATTGGCACAAGGCTTTGAAAAAATGGATATGAATTGTCTTTGAATGAGGCCTTGACATAATGTTTATGATTCCATGAATTATACATTCCCTCCTAATGATTCTGTTAAGTTAATTTACATGAGATTATTCAAATATTAGAATATCCATGGTTAATGATCATTCTTTTATGAACCAGTATTAATCAGTTTTATATTTTCATGCATAAAAGTTTAATGTTTTATATTTAAATATATACTTGTATAGGGATTAATTTTTAAAGAAGGATTAATATTTTGTTCCCAAACAAAAAAAGGTTGAAAATTTATCTATCATTTCATGATTTTCATTTACGTGTTGAATGATAAATTAAATCGTTATATGTATAATTCTTAATAAATATAATTTCATGTGTAAACTTTTATCTTCACCCTAACATGTAATAAAATGATTAACTGTGGTCATTACCTAACTTAGAGGTGGCATTTCATTCATTTCTGTTCAATTGCATGCATATTTTAATAATGCATTTTGTTGGAAAATCTTAAATAATTTTAGAAAATTTTATCATAAGTTTATCCTAAAATCTATTTTGGAGTCTCTCAAGAAAATAGTGATGAAATGTTTTGAGAAATATTGATTTTTTGATTTAAATAATGTAGTTTAAAGACATGTTTTAAGGAAAAAATATTTCTTAATAGTCTTGTTTTAATCCCCCTTACCTAGCTTTTTTGTTCTCACCCCATTTATTTTAAATTATTCATACATATTTAGTAGAAGGGATGCGATGAATTTATAATGTGGAATAATTTCTATGATATAGATTTACTTAATATTTATTAGAATTTGTACATTCGTATCTGAATGTATTACTAGAATTATGATTCTCCAAAACCTTGGATATTAAAAGATCCTCTATTTTATTTAATGCTGTGTATTTATCTAAGTATCTTTTAAAAAGAAAATTACATAGAATTTTTAAGGGATGAGTCTGGTTGCTCAGGCTCAGGTGCTTATAGTTGCTATTAGAGGAAAGACCTAGTGAAATTTGGAAAACTAGAATAAAACTAATAATTTAAGTGTTCATTCTTAAGAGAAATACCTTTCTTAAATTTTTATATGGAAGGTGAGGGTTCACCAACTATCCTTTTGTCACTTCCTACAGAGATGCTTGAGACCATAACTGTCAAGGCATGTTCTAATGAATACCATCCTTTTTCAAACCTACATCTATTCTGAACACACCTCTACTAGGTGTCAACCAACCAAAATATCCTTTTTCTACCAAGGAGATATTCATGTCTGTCACCGTATGTAAAATGCACAACATGAAAAATATAGTTATAGAGAAGGGTACCATGAAGGTCTCTTCCTATGTTTAACTTTATCTGAGAATTACCTAGACTTAGGAAAATTCTAGGAAGCTACAATAGAGGGTGACCTTCATGTATCCTATCTATTCCAGGTTATGAGTATTAGTATGTGTCGGAGACTCTATGACATCAGAACATTCAGAAATTATATTTTTTGACAGATTTATAAGGAATAAATCCATTACAAAATCTCTAACTCCACAAATCCCATTCTTCACTCTAGAAACCCAAGTGTTTTATTCATATTTTCAATCATAAATTCTCAAGGTGTATCTGGGCCAATGGAATTGAGGAACAAAAAACTACCTTAGGAATCCACCTGAGGTCATCAGCGGATTAACCATGGTGGTGGACCTGGTAAAGGTATAAATTAAATTCTTTTCATTGAAATTTTGTTAATTAATTAATTAATAACAATTAAAATATATATTTTAGGGACATTGAGGATGATGTTAGATGGTTGGTGATGGAGAGAGTGTATTAGTACAACAGAATTGCAAGGGTACAATTCTGTTACGGGGGGGGGGGGGGGGGGTAGAATGTAACAACCCAAATGTAATTATAAATGTAATAATAATAATTTTAGTTATTATAATTATTATTCTTACTTTAATGTGAATTGGTGTATTTTATTTCAAATACACCTAAGAGAAATGGAAACATTTTATTCAAAGAAACCCTAAAATATTACATTGATACAAGGGATCAAAACAACTCAAGAAAACTCATCGCAAGAATGAATAGAATAAATGGAAGACCACCCAACATCACAATATGGTTGATTAAGTATCCTTCATCCCTTGAATCCAACAAAATTGAAAAATAAATAGTAATAAGTGTAGAAAAAATATATAGATTCAAAGGAATGTAGAGCACCATCCTCTGAAAATAAGAAATGATCATGATCATTGGAATACCTTGATCGGGTATTTATATAGCTTAAAATGACAGTTATAAGTGACTGTTGGGTTTCAAGTTTACCGTCAATGTTTTAAACCATTTGATAATTTATGTTCTCTTAATTTAAAATGGTTTAAATGTTTTAAATTAACTTTTTTGCTTGAATGAAATTATTGTTTTAAATTAATTTTTCCATAACATGGGTATGAAAACTAGAATTTTATAGGTTTAATGTATTAAATGTTTTGAAATTCTATAATATTTTAATATAACATGGGTATTCATATTAAGAAAGAGTCTTTAGTATTTTAGAATGGTATGGTTTGAATATGTATTTTTTTTGAAACAATAATGTGTAATATGAAGATTAACTAATTATTTTTCTGTCTTAAATTTTATTATTTATAAAATATAGTTTTTTTAATATTTAATAAAAAATGGGGTTCTATCCCCAGGCTAAGGGGACACATAAACTATGCTGGGGGACCTGGTCACCCTAGAAAAGAGGCATCCACCTGCAACTAAGGAGGCTCGAGAAGGAAGGAAAACCTAGGTGAGTATAGTGGAGGCAAGTCACGCATGGTCTCGTCTATAGGGCCTGGTTAGGCATGAGTAGAGGGTGGGCTAAGCACTCGCGGGTGGAGTCCCATGTGTAAGGACTAATGTGTGCATGTTTGGTTTATCAGTAGATTTCAATGCAATGCGAGCCTTATAAGGCGGTCCTGAAAGAAGTGGGGTTTTGATGTGGGATGCGAAATTTTCTGTGGTACGTGATCTTAGCCATCCGATCACACCGCATGAGATACTGACCGTCCACACCATTCCAGTAATAAAACCCCCATCACTGCATTTTCATTGCCATATTTTTATCAACTCCTTGATCTGAACGCATTATATCTAGGCCGCTCAACCTATTTAAAAACGAGCAACCACTCAGGCCCATATAATTCATCTGCGATCTAATCATAGCCACCCATTCTTTTTTTAAATGAAAATCCACCACATTTGTTCGATATGATCCACGGTCAAATCCCAGTCACAAGTTTGCATTGTTAAATTTATTTAGGGTTATTCTTCACCCTTTGATTAGATCAAATATATCTGATCCATCCATTTCTTCTTGATTTTTATTCCTCGTGGAGACACACCAGTGCCCATCCAACCTTGTAGATGTTGCCCCTCTCCATCTCCTCTTTCTCATGATGCTTCTTGATTTTTTTCTCTTAGTATTGGCCCCTTTTTTTCTTTCTAAAGGTGGCATTATTTTAAGAAAAAAATCACCACCCCTGACTCGGATTCCTCTCATTGCTTCATTTAATAATTTAGGGGGTCAATTAACCCTATTGCACATTGATTTTGAGCTAATAAACGTCTTTTTTGATTGGATCTAGTCTTTTCAGATCAATAATTTGAAACTTTGTTTTATTAAAATACTTCACCATGCACCAAGATTTCTACTAAAAAAATTAAATCTACCAGTTCACTCACTCTCTCTCTCTCTCTCTCTCTTGAATCCACGAAGCCACAACCCTGCTAATATGAAACATGTATGGGAATTTTTATTATTTTATTTTGAAATTGTTATATTGTATCTATATATACCTAGTTATATATATATATATATAAATTTTTATTTTTCTAACAAAAATTGCATATATGACATGCATTCAACATTTTCAATGATCTATTCATAAAGAATTAATGATTTTAATTTTCTTACCATACTATGATCATTTACCAAACACTTTATATATAGGTTTATATACATGCGTATATATACATATACAACTTAATGTTTTCAATATATATATATATATGTTAAGGATTTATTTTCCCTGAATATTATATTTAAAAACTTATATTCTTTTCAAAATTTATTTTATAAAAGTGATATACATATATATGAGTATATACGTAATATTACATGCAAGTTAAAACATTACACATATTTATCAAACTTTCTTGGTGTTTGTTCATATGAGAGGGTACTTTCTTTAAAAACCTTGAAGGAGTTTTATGCATAAAATCCAAGTACACATATACAATTATATATTGTTTTATATATATATATATAGTCATATATATACTTGTATATGCATTTTTTTATAAACAACTTAAGTATAGTTGTTCTCCCTCTTTTATTTAAAAATTATAAATGGTATCAGTAGATCTCTAAATCTATGATTTCAAATCCCTATAAACACTTTGTTTTCTCAAATTCATGAGATAAACCTTACATTTTATGTGATATTACAAAACAAGTTATCATTCCATGTGCAAGAAATATTTATCTATTGTATAATTTGTTTTCTCAAATTCACGAGACAAACTTTATCATTTCATGTGATAAGCCTATTTATTTATTGAAGAAAAAACAATATATGCATTTTTTATTAAATGTGAATTTATTTCATTTTTTATTTTGTTTATGAATTAAAAATGAAGACAATTAATTTAATTTTGAGATGATTCTTTTTAGTATAATATATGGATTAAGAACTCAACTTTTCAAGGTGTTATGGGACACTTTGGATTGTCTAATGAATTTATTTCACATATTATTAAGATTTAAATAAATAAAAGTGGTATGAGACAGTTTGATTTAAAGGAATATTTTTATTAGACATATGAGGAATGAAAAAGACTGATTATGTGATGGGTGAGGCCCGCTATAGCCTCTCGATGTATCAGTAGGTCTCATGAGAGAAACTAGGTCTTGGAATGAGGCCTTGAAAAAATGGATATGTATGGTCTTAGAAAAAGTACTTGAAAAAATGTTTATGATTCCCTGCATTAGGCATACCATAATAATGATTCTAGTAAGTGAAATTCTATCTAATTTATTCAACTAGATGAATATAAATTATTAATGATCATTCTCTTATGAACCAGTAGTAATCATTTTTATATTATCAAGTGCACATAGTTTAATTTTTTATATTTAAATATATACTTGTATAGTGATTCTTTTATAAAGAAGGATAAATATTTAGTTCCCAAACCATAAAACCAAGGTTACAAATTTATCTATCATTACATGATTTTCATCTATGTGTTAAAATATAAATGACAGTGTTATATGTGAAATTATAAATAAATATTATTTCATGTGTAAAGATTTATACACACCCCTGGCATGTCACAAAATGATTAAGTATGGTCCTTATTTAACTTATAGGTGGCATTTCATGCATTTCTATTCAAGTGTGTGCATAATTTTATAATGCATTTTGTTAGTAACTCTTAAATAAGTTTAGAAAATTTGAAGCATAAGTTTATCCAAATAGCTATTTTAGAATATCTTAGGAAAATGGTGATGAAATGTTATTAGAATTATTGATTTCAGGATTTAAAGCATGTATTTTAACGAAATGTTTTAAAGAAAATTATTTATTAATGGTCTTGTTTTAAAATCACTTACTAGGAATTTTTCTGCACACACCATGTATTTTAAAGTATTCTTATAGGTTTAGTGGAAGTTCTATGATGAATTTATAATGTTGATGCATTGCTATGATGTTACTTTGCTTAATGTTTATTAGAAATTGTATATTTATATCTGAATATATTACTGGAATTAAGATTCTCGAAAACCTGGGCCAGTAAAGGATCCTCTATTTTATTTAATTCTATGTATTTATCCAAGTATCCTTAAAAAAATTACATAGAATTTATTAGGACTGAGTCTGGTTTCATGGGATCAGGTCTTTACAGTTTTCTTATATTAAAATATTTTTTTGGATTTTTGATGAAGTAAGGAAGGGAAAATAATTTTACTATGAATATACAAGGAAAATGATTCCTTAATTAGTGGGGTGATCACTAATGAATTATCTCTAAGATCTTGCTTTATAGTATATTTTATAAATAAATTTGTGTTTCCCTTAGGTTCGAAATAAATTATTATAAAGGATTTTCCTAAATCAGGTTCTTTAGTTAATCCTAAAGCTACGAAAGATTTATCATGAAATTAATTGATTATTTTAGTGGATAGAATAAATTAGGTGATATATATATATATTTTTAAATGTTTGAATTTTAAAGAGTTAAAGATCATGATTCAATTAATTTTGGGTTGATTACATCATTTACATGTATTTACATGGAAATGGGAGAACATCTTGTCATATTTCATGCTCAGACTACTGAGATCACTATAAAAGCATGGTGTAATTTGGTTAGTTATAGATTAGCATATAAATTTATCATATTTATCATTAATTTTTTATTTTTTGGAATATTTTAGTAATCTATAAAATAATTAAATGGTTAATCATAACGAGGTTAGATATTTATCTTATCAGATTAGGATTCATGTTTTAATTTAATGTTTTTTATGGGGAATAAGAATTATATGGGTACTTAATTGAATATGAATAAAATAAAACATATTTTTATAGATGATTAATCAGAATGGGAATTATATATCTTTGAGGAAATTTTTAGAGCTTATATATTAGATTTTAGGATATAGTTAGAGGATCATATTTCATTATTGGAATTCTCTTATATAAGAGTAATCAAGAATACATTACTAATGAACCATTCAAAAGTTAGAATGGTAAAATGTTAGATAATCAATATTTTAAGTTGATATAGTGGTGAAGGGTATCCTAGGGTATAGTCTTGTATAAAAGAATAATTATAGTGGCACAGAAATTTATAAAATTATATTTTGATTATCACTGACATCTTTTGGAGTTCATAGATGGAGATAAATTATTCTTATGGGTGTCACCTTGGATGGGAAATCAATGAGTTGTTAATCCTAATATGTTAAATCCCTGGTATATGGGTCCTTTTTAGGGTCTGTATTTAATTATATAACTATCATATTTTTTGGTATTTCCAACAAAATAGGAAGCAATTCATAATATTATCCTTGTTTCTCATTTTTGGAGATATCAATTAGATTTATCCCATGTATTAGATCAAGATATATTTTACATAAGAAATTAATTTAGGTTATTAATCAACAAGATCTGGTTTTTAGTGAATATATCAATCCATTAGTCCGAGTATCATGATAGTACGACAAAGATCATGAAGATACTTGAAATAGAGAGAATAATATATAGAAGTAGTAGTCAGAGTTGTTTATGGATGATAAATCCAAATGATTTTTTAGGTAAAAGGCATTTTTGTTGGTATAATTCCATCAAAATTATATGTTATCGTTTCTTTGAGTTTTGGTTGATTCTAGGTTGAATGAGAGTGGGAATTTTTTTTTCAAAAATATAAGGCAAGTAAAATATTAAATAGCCATGCAGGATAACCAAGCATCTATAAAATTTGGAGATAGTTACAAATTCTTTGTTAGGTCCATGAATAAAGAACCATGAATCCTAACTCTATATTTTTTTTAAAACATAGACAATAAGGAATGAACAGTTAAATACTTTCTTCTGTAATTGTGCATGAAAACTATGTATCAAGTGAATGATACCCAAGTTGGTAGGTAAAAATATAATTTCCCTTTATTATCCACCATTAAGAGTTTAAAACAAATTAGAGTTGGTTTAAATGATATTTATAATAATTTTTGAGAAATTTTCACCACAAAATAAAATATCTCTCTAAAAGGTTGGGAGAATCAAAATAAGGTCAATGGTTAGGGATCATCAATCAATTTTTTTTGTAAATATCTATTTATCCCTATTAAATCTATAGGAATTTAAAATTTAATAACAAAATCATAAATAAAAGGATTATGAAATATATTTATTGATAATATTTATCAAAGTATTAGATTAAGAACTTTATTTTTAGATATTTATTTTTAGAAATTCTAGAAGTTTGGTAATGGAAGGTGAATTATATTATTTACTTTAATGGTTATGATCCTTTTATGTATTCATTGATTTGTTTTTTGATTGGAGGATTTTGATTTTGGATTACAATATATATTTTTAAATTTTATTCAATACTCATAGGAACATGGATTATGAAAAATGGGTTAAAATTTAACAGGAATTTTGTATTTAGATCTGGTAAATCATGGGATTTTTTTTGAAAAATATAATTATTCTGAAATCGATGAGGTTTTGTTGAATGTGTTTTTTTAAGAAATTAATTGGAATGAAAATTTTTGGAAAGATGGTTTTTTTATTTTAAATCATGTTTAGATTTAAAATAAATTATTTGGTCGATTTTTTTTTGAAAATATTTTTTTTGGGAGAACCATTTCTGAGAATAAAAATGGTTTGGGATAATTAACTGAGAATAAAACATGAATATCAATTTGGATTTTTAGATAGTTGGTTTAAATTATTTGGAAACCCTCTAAAGTGTTGGATATATAAAAAGATGGAATCAGATGTGACATGAATTAAAAATTCGTGTTACAATTAGAAGAGTTGTGATAATGAACACATTGATGGATGATAATTAATTTTAGGAGACACTATGATAAATGTTTTATATTTAATTTTTTTGATCATGATGTCCTATGTTTTAAAAATTCATATGATTTTGATAATTCATTTATATTGAGATATTTATATTGATTGGATTATGATATGGGTGACCTGAATAGGGGAATCCATGTTTTGAAAACTCTCAAGTGAGTAATATTTGTAATAATGTTATATATATAGAATCGTTTAAAAAATGTTACTTTTTTCAATGTGTTTCAAGTCTTCTAAAATGAAATTTATAGACTTATTTTGGATTAATCATTCATGGTAATTCATGAGTGTGATTTCGGTAAATCCGACTCAGTAATCTTTTAGTCCCCCTACATGCATACCATTGTGTGGATATAGATATTTGATTTCATTATATTAGAATAAAGAAGGATTATTTTTTCATTTGAGATTTACCATATGAGATACTATAAAAGGGAAACATGTTTGTATTCAGTTACATGATTGATGAATGAGTTGTATCATACATGGAGAACATATTCATTTATTATTTCTTTTTGTTACATTGTGTTTACATACATGGTTTGGTCTATTTACATTACATTTTTTTTCTAAAATTTATTGATTTTTTAATTTTAGTTTTTGATTTATATGAAAATTTTAATTCATATATTATATTAAGTTTGATTTTTTAATTGAAAGTTTCTCCCAAATTTTATAAATTTCTCCCTTGTAACTAGTTATTATCCTATAGTGATCTATGATCATTCTTGAGGTCATGTAGTGACCTCGAGTTGAGAATCAAGGTACTAATCCAAGACCTAGTATAATAAATGGTGTATTTTATAATTAAAAAAAAGATTTCACTAGTTACATAGTTTTCAAATAATTTAATTCTATAATATGGAATCAATATTTCATTGGGACCTTGTGTAAGATCCTGAACATTGTAAAAGGAATTTCCTTGTTTAAATTTTGATTAAACATTCCATGTTATTGATGATGAAGTGGTTCTTAAGAGTATGAGAAGTTTTAGGGGGGTGTCATTGGGGACTGTGACACAAAAAAGAGGAGAAAATAGGCCATGTAGTGCATAGTTCATGGTTGGCACATAGTATAAACCATAATCCTGGACAAGAAAATTGTGCGTATTAGGGACCCCTTCAGAAAAAGGCTAGCGCACAGTTTCCAAATGGTTTTCAAATCCATGTAGGTTCTTATAGGAAATTATATATCTTAGACCCTTTTGAACTGAGAGAGTTGCACGGTTGGAGAACAGTTTGGATAACTATGTAGCCAAACCACATGACCCATAAAAAGTGTGAATTTCCAGATTTAACAACTCGAGATTTATGGTTTATAACCCTATTTTCTCACATAATACTCCTCCAAAATCTTTGGTGATGAACTAAACCTTAAAATAATTATTTTAAGTGATAATCCTTCGATTCATAGGAGTTTGGAGTGTGTTTGGGTGAAAATCAAAGATTCGAGTGAGTCTAAAACTTCAGTATACTCTATTTTCTAAATTTGGGATTTTAGAATCCCTTATTTTCTTGAAAATACCTAAAACCCTCACTTTTATAATAGATTATAGTTTGGGGATTTAATGGGTGTTTGAGTTTGGATCAGGGGTGGAGGTTAAGAAAGTGTTCATCAACGAACATGAGGTAGGTGGCATTTTATATTTTTTCCATAGTCTTGATGTTCTATGTGTGTATGTGGTTGTGCCATTATTTTACCTTGTGTTTTGTCTTTAGTTGTGAAATGTGATTTGGGTCTTAGATCAAGGTTTGAAACCCTTCACAGACCCCACTTTGTCCATAAGTGAATGAGACCAAACCTAGGGATACCCATGGAGTAAGCCAGACCCTTGTAAATGGTAAATAAAATTGGTCAACATTGAGATTAAGGAATTATGGGAATGATTGGGTTGGGATTTGGAACTTAAGTATTGGGCATAGTTAAGGAGATAATTTAGATTTTTATATGGTTGTGTTTGTGAATCCCCTAGGTGGATTTGGAAAATGGTTTGAATGATATGTGCTATATTTTTATTATGTTAAGGTTTTAAATGAAAGAAATTATAATTTTAAAGGTGGTAATGCATTAAAAAGATATGTTTACCTCAACGTTTTTCAAAAAGGGGTTTCCTTAAGAGATTTAAAATGATTATTTTAAATGAGGGTGTGGTTCCCTTTCTTTCAAAAAGTGTTTTTTAATTGTTTTAAATGTTTGTAAATGGGAATGAAATCCTGTGGTCTTGTTATAGTTTTCTAAGAGGAGGACCGTTATTAAAAAATGTAGATTCAAAATGATTTCAAATGAGTATTTGTATTCTGTTTATACATGATTTGGTATAAAGTTTTGTTGTGATCATAGTAAATGAAATAATATATGGGTTATTGAGATAGAACCCTTGATGATTTTTTCCATTTTAACATGGTTATGAAATGAACTAAATAATGAATATTCAAAGTTGATGAAATGGAATAAGGGGGTTTTGGGGTTATGATAATTGTGTTTTCAAGTTATGGTTCATTTATGTAAAGGTGAAGTGGTTTGTAAATGAAATTGATGATAATTTTTCCTAATTAATATCATGGCATGAGGAAGTGTTTGGTGTAATTCTAATGGGTTAATGAGAATGATTTATGTATTGATGAATTATGAATTGTGAATGTTATGTTATTGTTTGAATATGGTAATGAAATGGTATATGTGGTAACTGGTTATATAATTAGGAGAAAATGTCTTGGTGGTAAGTGGGATATTGACTTGAGGTTCTATTCTCATGGGTTAGGTGGGACTGATGCTCTAAAATCCACCACTATAATGCATGGGTTAGGGAGTCAGATTGAGGCACTATTCCCTTAACGGATGCATTAGATGAGACAACCTGGACTGATGCTCCAAGGTAAGTGTGATAGACTACCTAGGATGATTCTACATGGTATGTGAGATATAATTATTGTGAAGTGTTTTCCTTAGTGATACAGGGAACTTGACATAATCCCTTATGTATGGTAATTGACCGGCTTAGGCTGTAGTTTAAATAATGTAAATGCCTAACCCATGGGACAAATGAAGAGAAGGATCATGTTAATGTTGTTAACTAATGGTAATGTGATAGGTTGAGATTAATAAACACCCATTATGTTTTAAAATGTGGGTAACTTCTTATTCCTCATCTTAGGATCCAAGTTTTATCTAAGTTAGTTTTGTTGATTGGTTGATTCTAGAGATCTTCATAGATAAATGGATATTAAAGAAATACTTAAATGATTTACTCATTTCCTTGTTTACTTGTTTCACTTGTTCTTTGTATACATTATTGTAAAGACTAGATATTTCTTTATATGTGATTAGTGGTGTCATATTGAGTTGTACTCACACCCTGATTGGGCCACCATAGAACTTGGGTACCCGAGTAGATGCTACTTGTTCTATTATAGGTTACATGTAGGGATCTGGTGTCTGGTTATTTCATGGGATGTTTGGTTGGAGCATGGGTGGTCAGGTCTGGGTTGGTGAACGATTCTGAAAATGGGACATTTTTGTAGTTTTGGTTTTTATATTTTTATTTTTATGACTTCATGGCATGTAGTGTATTCATTAGATTTTATTATAGCATGTGTGCTTGGTTACTTTTTGAGTTTTGTCGCATGTTGTACATTTATTGTTCCCATTGGTTAATTTATCTATTTACATTACTTCTATTGAGTGATGGATTTGGTCTTAGGCTAGTTCTAAAGGTAATTAGAGTGCTTATGTTGGATATGTGTTGAGAGGTACTATAGAGTACGACAACAATTTGAAGAGTAGAGAATACTATGATGATTAAGTTTGACCAGACATTAGGGATGACTTCCGTAGTTTCATGGAGATGATGGTGGTATGCCTTAAGTGAAAAGGCATCATGAAAAGGTAAAATGGTGATGTACCAAAAGTGATATATGGGAATCAATGGAGTTAGTGGACAAAGGATGGCCCAAACCAGCTGGGAATGATGGAAAATATATGTTGGAATGTAAGTCAAATATAGTTAACATCAGAAGGATAAGAGTGTTTGGGTAATGGTAATGGACTCTGAGGAAGAACCATGTTACCCTTAGATGATTATAGATAATGGAGATTTCCAATATAGGTGGTTTTTATGGAAGTGATGAATTCCAATGTTGGATGATTCTCTAGTGGATGTTTGGGTGTGATGAGTTGGAAAATGAGTTGAGTAAGTTGTGAATGTTTTTTTGAGGTTTTTAGTTTCTTTTTTATTAAAAAGTGTTCAATAATATAAATAGGGTAGTGAAAGGATAAAACATGTGGAAGGGAGCACTATAATGTGTAAGTAGTTGGTTAATGACATAACTGGTGGTTTGAGATGGATGAAATTAGTTGGGAACCATCTTAGTGTATTAGTCTCAATGATTGGTTCTAGATTAGATATTGACCAATTGCGTACCTTAGTATGTAGATTATATTGGGTTGTGATTTTCAGTTTTTTGAAAATCAACAGAGGCAGATAGGCATCAAGATGTAGATTAGTGTAGGCCAAGAGATGTGGTTGGGCTTTAGATGTTCCTTCAGGAAATTTTAGGCCTGGGTCGCTGTTAAATATTTTAATATTTGGGTGAGATGGAATCAAGTGATTTGAGACATGAGTTTCAAAGATGATTGTACTGAGGGTGTCCTAGTTGGATCTCCTAGAGTAGTGTAGTGATTGTCGGTATCCTCTTAAAAGGTGGTCCGAAGGTGTTAATTGGATCTTTCTCTTATGTTTGATGTTTGTGATGATTATTTAAGGTGGGTGTGTCTTCGAGGAACAACAGGTTGTGATTGTGGATCATGGGATGGGAATTGTTTTGGGGTATAACCATTTCCTTCATCTGCGTTTTGATAAAACCTGATTAATTTCAGGGAGAAACTTGGAAGATAGAAGTTGATAGGTGGGAACCATGGCCTAAACATTTTTCTATGAGTTTTAGTGATGCTTGGGAAGTGATACTAGGGTATGAACCATTATAAGAAGAGGAGGTCGCAAGATCCTGATCTTTTGAAAAGGCATGTCCTTGTTTAAATTTTCATTAAATATTCCTTTTTATAGATGATGAATTGATAATTTCGTGTATGATAAGTTTTAGGGGTATCCCATGGGATTGGGACATAAAAATGAGGAAAATGTTTTCCAATAAGTGTATAGAACATGGTTGGCCCATGGTCAGTATAAACCATACACCTGGCACAGGAAAAAGTACGACTTAGGGACCCCTTGGGAAAGAGGATGACACATGGTTACCACACAGTTTTCAAAACCATGTGGGTGCTTCTGGAAAACTATGCTTCTTGGCCCATCTTGGATAGAGGAAATTGTATTGTTGGTGCATGGTTTGTCTAACCATGAAACCGGACCATAAAATGCTTAAAAATTGGGAATATCCAGTTTTTCACTCTCGGTCTTTAAGGGTTCAAAACCAATTTTCTACCATACTCCACATCCAACATCACATGTGATGATCCAAACTTTAGAAGACTTCCAGGAGGTGATTATTATTCAATTATTAGGTGTTTGGAGTGCATTTCAGTGTGAATCAAATATTCGAGTGAGTCCAACACTCTTCCTTGCTCTATTTTCTTGGATTAGGGATTGTAGAATCCATCCACTCTTCGGAAGCCCTAAAACCCTATCTTCTTTGGTAGATTATAGGTTGGTTCTTTAATGGGTGTTTGAGTTTAGATCAAGGGTGGAGGTTAAGAAATCATTCATCAATGAACACGAGGTAGATGGTATTTAACCTTTTTCTTATAGTCTGGATGTTCTATGTGTGAATGTGGGTGTGACAATGTGATTCCTTATCTAGTTTCTCTGTATTTGGTTGTGAAATGTGATTTGGGCCTTATATTGAGGTTCAAAACCCTTCAAAGACACTGTTGGGTCTATAGGTGAATGATACCTAACCTAGGGCTACCCATGGGGTAAGTTAAACCCTTTTTAATGTTGAACAGTATTGGTAAACATTCATATAAGTGAATTACGTGAATGAATGGTTAGTATTTGGAACATATATAATGGTTATGGTTAAAGAGATAATTGAGATGTTCATATTCTTGTGTTTTTGAATCGCCTAAGTGGATTTTGAAAATAAATTTAATGATATAGGTTGTATTTTGATTCGGTTATGGTTTTAAATTATGGAAAATGATGATTTAAATTGTGGTAACCTTTTAAAAGGAGTTGTTGACCTCAAAGTGTTTTAAAAATCAGTTTCTTTATGATATTTAAAAAAATTATCTTAACTGATAGTGTGGTTCCCCATCGCAAGAATTTTTTTTGTAATTATTTTGAATGATTCGAATAGGAATGGAAGCCTTGGGGCTTATCTTAACTTTTTAAGATGAAGACCATTCTTAAAAAATGATGGCTTAAAAATGATTTCAAATATGTATTTGGATTGGGTTTATAAATGATTTGGTTTAAAGGTACATTGTGATCATAGAAAATCAAATAATATGTAGGTTTTTGAGAAAAAACCCATGCTTATTATGTTAGAATGTTAACATGGTTATGAAATGAACAAAATAATGAATATTAATAGTTGATAACAATTCATAAGTGGGTGTTTGGCATATTGATATTTGTGTTTAATAGTTATGGTTGTTGTTGGTAAATGTGAATTGGTTTTTAAATGAAATTGATGATAACTATTCCTATTTGATAATATATCATGAGGGAGTGTTTGGTATAATGTTAATGGGTTAATGAGAATGATTTAATTATTGATGAATAATTAATTATGAATGTTATGTTATTGTTTGACTATAGTTATGAAATTGTATTTGTGGAAAATTGTTAAAGAAGATTGTGAACATGGAATGATGGTATGTGGGGTATTTACTTGAGGTTCTACACCCTAGGTCAAGTTTGAATGAGGATCTACACCCCACCCCTAGAATTCACAGGTTAGGGAGTCAAACTGAGGGTCTATGATCCTAACATATGTATTGGATGAGAGCACCTAGACTGATGATCCATGGTAAGTGTGATATACTACCCAGACTAATTCTCTAATGTAAGTGTAATGGACTAACTGGACTGATTCTCTAAGTAAAGTGAGATATAATTGTTTTGAAATGTTTTCCCTTGTGAGATAGGGAACTTGACATAATCCCTCACACATGGTAATTTACTGGCTTAGACTGTAGTATAAATAATGTAAATGAAAAACCCATGGGATGAATGAAGATAATAATGAAGTGAATATTGTTAACTATTGGGTATGTGATATGTTGAGATTAGTGAACACCCATTTTAGTTAATAGTGTGTATAAGGACCTTGTGTATAATTCTTGCATGGTATGTTTGGTTGGAGCATGGGTTGTCAGGTCCAAGTAGTGGCTCGGGTCCAATCTCAGGATATTTTGGTAGTAATTATTTTGGGATTTTTATTTGTATGACTAATTCACATGTTGTGTATTCATTATATTTTTTATAGAATGTGTAATTATTTATTTTTTGGGTTTCATCACATGATGACCAATTATTTTTCCTGATGGTTAATTTATCTTTTGATGTTACTTATATTGTGTCTTCACTCTGATAAGTGGGTATAGTCTCCCAATGTTTCTCTTTAGACCCGTGATACTAGTTGGAAACCTCTATCTTACGGGAAGGTGTGTCTATGGTCATGTGATGACACATCTCAGGGCACCAATTATAGTTGCTAACAGGTTGAGGGTGTTACACCTTGGCTAGAGATCCCCTGGGTTTCTCAATTTCATGGCTATGCTCTATTGGAATCTTGAACTGACTATACTGTAAAAAAAATATTTTTAAAATAAGTGTGTGTATTTTCTAGGGAAAATAATTAACCCATATGTTAATCGTGAATCAAGATTTGTATAAGAAATACATAAGTACACCAAGATCCTTAATGATAAAACATCGATGTATGTAAACCTTCTATTATAAATTTATACACTATAACTAATTATATGATCTTAGTTTTTCAATATTTAACTCATGTATCATATATTATTCATATATTAAAAGAATCTTTGGATATCACTTATGATTTTTTATTTTTTACATATATAAATATAACACCCCTATATAAATGTTCCCTAGGTTTGAACCAAATAATGTACAACATGATGTACTCTGATTTATGTTTTAATATTAGGAATAGATTTAATTATCTATAATATTGATATATTATGACTATGTTTGTGTAATATACGTTTTGAGATTGCATCTAGATACATTTCATAATGAAATTACGGTAGGGTTTTGTGGCGAATCTGTATTCCCGTAAATTACAAAATAAAACACAAAAAACAAATACAAGGATTACTAGGAGAGGAATGAAAAAAATAAAATAGAAAATTATAAAAAAAATTAGATCTCATGATCCAAAATAATTTTCTTCCAGTAGTAATTATCATAGATATCACTTTAAAATAAAAATTGTTTTATTCATCCAAAGGTATCCACTAGCCATTAGAATCACCAAATTATTTGGCAGGACACCTTCTTCTTTAAAGTATTACTGGAACCTATTCTATAATAAAAAATTAAGTGAATACCAATTTAAATAGAATCATATTTTTCAGATAATTAACTCTTGGGTATCAAAAAATTAGTTTCAAAAACTATATTTATAGATCTTATTAATTGAATGAAGGATCCTGTTAGAGTTGTAATAGTTTATACATTATGAAGTGACCAACCCATTCAATCCATTACTGTAATACTTATAAAAAATGCCCATTTTTGTTTGTGATTATTACACCTTTTTAATAGTCAATAATATATTTATACAACATCATATTATGTTTAAAAAGATGAATAACATGATAAAAATTTTATGAAAATTAGTTTAATGATATCCTATATTATTTAAACATAGACACTAAAATGTGGTATAAATAACCATGAACCAAAAATAATAATTTCTTGGAGACATTGAGCATGTTAGGATTTATAATCTAGTACATATTTATAAAAATATATCACTTAAACTAAAGCATCCATTAATTTATAAAAATCTTTATAACTCTTTGTGAATCCCTCAAAACTCTTTTGGAAAGAATTATAATATAAAATCTCTTAAATTTTGGGAAAAATATTTGTACGAAACATAAGAATTATTCTTTATCCTATCATATAACTCTACAAGACATTGTAACATTGAAAATAATTATGAATTCTCTAATTTATAATCACTATAAAAGAGTGACCACTGGTAAGATGTAACTAATGCCCAAGCAATAAATGGTTCGGGCCTGGACTCTATCAAACAGAATCATAGCTCCATATAAATATAGTTTATATAAGATATATTTCTATACATAATATGCATAATTATATAACCCTTTTTCTGATAAATTTAGTCAACCATTATATATTATTTAACCGTAAAGGATTGAGTTTTGTTTTTGGACAATAAGAACCAAAGGAGTTTTGTTGAAAATAACATTTGAAGGAATAAAAATATCCCAATGGGTTGAGTTGTATTTTTTAACATAGTATTTGTAAAAAATAAATATTAAAGGTTTCAAAATGGATAATTGAAGGTTTTTGTGTTGGAATCAATTTCAACAAAAAGTGGCTTTGGTGTTGGATGAATTATTTCCGAAGGAATGAATTCCAAACAGTTTTCTAGGTAGATATATCAGATGATTTTTTTTCACAGGAGTGAAAAATATGAAAACCAATAATCAAGACACCGTAGAGGTGTCCGTGTTAATGTTTGTAGAATTTTATAAGTAGTATTCCATGCCATAGTGTATGGAATTTTGAGTTAATAATTCCCAAAATGGGAAATTATAATGTACCACACTGTGGTAGTCCTTATTGTGGATTTCAAAAGAACATATGTAAAACAGTGATGCCAAATATGACAATTTTAGTTTTCATGGTCAAGGAATTAATGACAGGGAAGATATTTAAATGAAAAGTGTCCTACTAGCGGTTATAATTCCATGGAAACTATTGTGGCATGTTTTAAGTCCACTTGTGTAAAATTTGAAGCTAAATATGGGTCATTTGATGGGATAATAGACTTTTTCAGTGCGCATATATGTTGAATGATGAAAGAGTTCAACATAATGTAGTGAATATAAATTTTGATTTAGTTTTTCACATATGAAAAAAGTAATCCCAATATGGATATAGAGATAATTGTGGTCATGATTTTTTATTATACATATCAGAAGTGACATTTGACTTTCTATAATGAAATAAAAAATAGAAAAGTGTCCATGGTGGTCGGAATTTAAATTATGTTTTTTAAATATATAATCCACACTGTAACAACCCTAAATTTTATCAATGAAAATTCCTCTTGATCGAATTAAATGTCTTGTTATGAAAAATTGTTATATGAAACATAGACACTTCCTTGGTTTTATGTTTTTTGATTTTAAAATACCGTTAAGAAATGTTATTGTTGCTAATATATCTATTGAACAATGATCACATTATTAGTATAAATATAAGGCTTTAAAAAATCAAATTTACTCAAAAAAAATGATGTGATGGCCTCATCCAGTATAATTGCTTCATATGAAGCCCATTTGACAGAGCTCATAAAGGAGGTAGCTTCACTAGACTTCACTCTTGACCAAGCCCAAGCCGATCTTCAACATGTTAAGTTTGAACCGAATCACCTATGGGAGAAATGGAACCTAATAAAGATTACCACTCAAGCGATGTTATCCGATCCACCCAAGATTTGGTCACCATCGTGCACCATACCCTTAGGTCTTATGCGGATGTTATAAGGGGCTATATAACAAGACCCTCTAACTATGACTATATGCATTATTTTTGTATATAATAAAGAATATACAATCATTTTATTTTTGTTACTTTGTAAATGGTTTTTAAAGCACAAATAGTATTTTTAGTTAACATTCAATTAAGAAATATATTTTGATGAATTAATGGATTTTTTAATTAAAAAATATTTTAATAAAATATTATTACAAAATTACTTTTTAATGATCATAAAATTTTTATGAACACTATTGTAATTTTTATTAAGGTTTGTATGATTTTTTTGTCAAAACCCATGAATGTTTGATAAATATTGATCTTTATTTTAAAAGTAAAATTTAAATTATTTATAAAATTATTTAGATTAAATGAATATTATTGTTTGGAATTAGGATGTTGAAATTATCCAACAGTGAATTTTTTATAATTTTCTGAGACTGTCAAATTTTTGGGTAAAAAATAAATATCGTTTAAATTTATAATGTGTTTTTTGACATCATAATGACTCAATAGTGATGTAATAAAATTCTATAGAAGTTATTTTCGGCCAATATATGTTTTAACTTTAAAATAATGTGATTTTAGATTTATTTTATTTATTTTACAAATCCATAGTGGACCCTCGAAGACTTATAAAACATTTTAACATTTTAAAATGATTTCCTTGAGAGTGTGACTCACCTCCACATAAGCAAGACGAATATTTTTATAAGTTTGGCCATTGGACATATAAAATAATGTTTTTGACTCCCCTTTATAAAAAAACATGGTTACAAACCATGGGATGGTTTGTGGTTTTGATTAGTTTAATGTGTAGTGTCTAATACCTAAATAATAAAAAATTCCCTATTCTTTCATATATAAACCAATCAAACTCTCATTTCTATTCACTCAAACCATTTGGTGGTCAGCCAAAATCTGAACTACCATCTCTATAATCCTACCAATGTTCCCTAATATCCCCAGAAACCTCTATCAAGGCTCTCACAAGCCTTTGGGATCACATTTCCAAGTAAGAAATTTCTTCAATTCTTATTTTTGTTCAAATTTCTTTATATTTTTAAACAATTTCATTTTCAATTAAAAATTTTGGGGTAGGATTTATCACCCCCATTACATCCCTATGTATGTTTTAATGGTGATACACCTCTTTCTCTCTAATTAATTCCTCCCATGTACACCTATATCCATGCCAAAATTATGTAAATAATATCTCTCTTATCATTTACATTCAAGAAATTATTTTATATTATGTATTTAAATTACATTACACATGTTGGGATATTATATTCCATGACCCCTTACTATCCATTCCATTTATAAATGATGATATAACCATTTTACGATTTCTATTTAATATCTTTATGCTGCCGAAGTTACACCAAGATTTACCATGCCAAAAATCATTGTGTAAGTGAATACTCTACCCATTTCTCTATCAAGGGTTTTCACCTTTATAAACATGTTCTTATTTATTGAGGACTTACATTTATGTATTCTCCATATCTTATTTGTGGAATAAATTATAATTTTTAATGAATCCATTTTGTATGATCCATGTGGCACACTTATGCATGAAATGAAATGTTTATAAAGGGTGCGCCCTCATAGCACTCTAATGTATTGGGTAAAGAATAGTGTCAAGATATGTAATGTGAAGTGAGTGTTGACTCATGATAATTCATGTGAAAATAGGGTTTCCTCATTCTAATTTAAGTGCATTAAGTGTTTACTCATGCTCCATATGAAATGAGTCTTGGATCATGCTAATATGATGTTAAATATTGTTTACAAAATACGATATTATGATAATCATGCTATATCATGCCTTTATGTTCATGTTTCTATTATGCTCCATTGATATGGATATTTCCTAACATGTGTATTAATATTCATGTTAGGCCTTGTTTAGTCCCCTTCAAGGCTTTATGGATCACCCTTTTTATATGTATTTTCTCAGGTTATCCCATGTAATTCTAAGTACGAGAAAATGTTGTGGTCATGTAAAGGAAGTTTTCAATAAAGATAATGTATTTTTATGTCTTAAATTTTCAAGTAATATCCTTAATTTACTAAGATACTAGACCTATTTATCCTTAGAGTTGTCTTATGTGCATGTTTATGTAATAAATCATGTTTATGTGTATAATAAAGAGCAGTGTTGTTATAGTTGGTATTAGAGGATAGGTTTAGTTATTTGGGGATTAGGATTAGAAAAACCTATTGAAAGACATAGGGATAAGACTGCATATAATAAAATAATCCCTAATTTTTTTTGATTATAGAGCAAGTGGTTTATCAATAAAATACATCTCTCCCTAGATACAAACAAGTAGAGGTGGTTGTGGCACATATGTATCTAGGGGTAAAACCCAAATACACTGCTTTGAGATACACTCGAATGGGAATTGGTGCACAAAAAAAGGCCTTGATGCCTTCTTGGTTACGACACTCCCAGGGGATATGCTTATTGATTCAATAAGTTTTTCTTTATGACTTTTCTATTCCTTCATTCAAGGGGGAGATTTTTGAGTCATTAAGGTTTCCTTATGACATTACCATTTCTATTGTTTGGAAAATCACAAACACCTTATCTCAATGAAAACTATTTTTACCCAGTGTTTTACCTCTATAATGAAAAATTTCCTCCCTCAAGGAAGTTTATCCTTACCTTGTTTTATTTCCCATATCATAATTTTTTTCCTAAGTATAAAATTCATATTGAGACCAAAACCTCAGAATCCTATAAGTACCTAAATATGAAGCATTCTGTTCTAGGATTCAATTCTCGTAATTCTGGTTACGAACTCTTCTGAGTTCTGACACCAAATTCTGACCACGAATTCTAGATACGAACACTTATGAGTTTTGACTCTGAATTCTGAATCAGAATTCAAGTTACGAACTTTCTAAGTTCTGACTCTAAATTCTGAATACGAATTCTGGATACGAACTCTTCTGAGTTCTGACTCTGAATTCTGAATCAAAATTCTGGTTACAAACTTTCTGAGATTTGAATATGAATTCTGAATATGAATTCTAGATATGAACTTTCTGAGTTCTGACTCTGAATTCCAAATATGAATTTTGGTTCCGAACATCTCTATTTTCTGACTTCGAGTTCATTGAATTCCGACTCCGAACTTTCATGAGTTCTGACTCCGAATTGTCATGAACTCTGACTCTGAACTTTATACGTTCTGGTTCAAAATTCTTGTGAATCCAGACTCCGAATTTCCTTGAAATTCAGACTATGAAATTCTATAGAATTCAGGTTCCGAATTCCTTAAAAATAGAATCTGAATATATTTGTTTTATAGACTCTGAATTCATTTTTGGTTAGACTCTGAACTTTCATTTTCTTACACTCTGAATACTGGACTTTAGTTATGTAACAATATTTTTCTTACACTTGTTTTGTTATGAAACGATGTCGTGCTTTTAGTTACTAACTAACCGTTGTTTGAGTGACACGTTTATAGGTCCCTCTGAAATTCAAGGAAAAATATAACCATTGGAGGAGGGAGTCGAGCGTTGAATCCATGCCTATAAATAAGATCTCATTTGAAAGAGATTGAGACTTTTGGAAATTTTGAAGCTCAGAACGTTCAGAAGTGATTTCTAGAGAGAGGGAATTTTATAAAATCTCAGGCTTTGTGCAAAAAGTTTGAATGGCTTGTTCAAACTTTTCTTCATGCAGATTTGCTTCGTGAAACTCCGATTGTTTCTGTGTACAATCGAGGGCTTACAGGGATAACAAGATATATGTGACGATTTCCTGATAGTTGAGGGCTTGCAGGGATAGGAAGACAGACTCCAATCTTTGTATCGAGGGCTTACCTTGGTGTGGGTAAGACAGACTTTCTTGAAAGTATAAATCAAGGGACCTTTATCCAAGGTTGTTGGATACCCTTCTCTTTGGGTTAAAAGACTTACTACTTGTTACTTTCCTTGTTTCAAGTCTTCCACTACATTTGTATTGTGGAGAAAAGTATAACGTTCTTATACTTATACTTGTACTCTGATTTAGTTAGATTCTATATGCTTTAAGGTAGAATCTTAATTGTTATAAAATCTTGTTATATTTCATTTTCGGAATAACTTTTCCGAATTCAAGAATGTTATTAGTACTTAGTGGTGTTGTGAATTTTGGTTAATCAAAATTTCCTTATGGTTTTTAAAATATACAATTCACCCCCTTCTTGTATTTGAGTATCTCAAATTTACATATTCGATCCTACATTTGGTATTATAGAGTATATCATACTCACATACCATCTCAAAAATGCTTTGGTAAATTCATAAGCTTAGTATGAACCATTATTAAGGGAATAAAATATGCCCCTAAGAATATATGTTGGGAAGTAGATCATGGAAAACAAAGATAAAAACCTATAAATTCATAAGTTATGGAAATAAATGTAATTTATAAGTTATCCCTTTTTGTATTTAGTTTCCCCTTTATTTTTTACCCCTAACATTACTTTTATTCCAGCCAATGGTCTGTAATATGAGGACTCAGGCCAAAAACTGATGCAAAGATCAAGGTGACGACTATTGTAATGAGATTACCAATCCGATGGGAGAAGGAATCACAAACTTTTTCAAGATACCCTCTCAGTTAACTAAATATTTGAATAGAAACATGGGTCAAGAGGAACGTCCACCCCCCACTAATGAAGAACAACTCACAATCGAGAGCTTTAGGAGACAAAGGCCTCCGACTTTTAAAGGACTATCTGATCCCTAAATTTCTGAACAATAGATCAAATCCTTTGAAAAGATCTTCTCCATCCTTCAATGTTCTGAATAGGATATGGTTCTTATGGATTCTTATCATATGGAGGGTGAATCTGATCAACGGTGGACATTGATCAAAAATTAAAATATAGAGGAAGATATTGAAGCGTTGGAATGAAAGGATTTCCAGAAAATGTTTTTCGATAAATATTTTCCACTCACCCTATAACATAAGATGGAAAGGGAATTACTTTACCTCAAGAAAAAAGATAACGAATCCAAAAGATCATATGAGGAAAACATCAAAAAGATTTAATGATACACCTAGGGATTTGTCATTATCCTCGAATGCAAGGTTGAACACTTATTTGGGGGGATAAAACCTAGCCTACAAAAATCCCTTGCGATCAGTGACTTCGATAGCTGTGAGGAAATTGTCTGATGTGCCTTCAAAGTAGAAATGGAGATCGAAGAGTATTAGGGGTATAATGGGGATACGAATTGGAAGGTGTAATTTAATTCTGGAAGTCTGAT
Source organism: Viscum album (assembly GCA_963277665.1). Taxonomy (NCBI): domain Eukaryota; kingdom Viridiplantae; phylum Streptophyta; class Magnoliopsida; order Santalales; family Viscaceae; genus Viscum; species Viscum album. Next base: position 1,854,469,869 of record OY728128.1, read on the forward strand.
TGATAAATCCAATGGTGCTAAAAAATTATAGCACGCCACTTACCAAAGGTGCAGAAATAAGAACCCTAGAAATTTCTTGAAGGGGATGAGGAATTGCTTTAGGTGTGGAAGAGAAGGTCACCTATCCATTAAATACTAACAAGAAAAACCCACTACTATGAAAGAGGGGGGAATGCTCTGTTCGACCCTCAACGAGTTGTTCATTGCTTCAATTGAAAAGAACCAGGGTACATTGAAAACCAGTGACCTAAGATAAGGGTTTTTGGAAGAAACCAACAACCTCTGAGGCAGCACAGGTGAGCTTTTTTCCATCAGTACCACCAAAGAAGACTTCGACAACGAAGTGGTGACAGGTATGCTAGTTATTCATTAAATAATAGAAAACATACTTTTTGATTCTAGTTCTACACATTATTTTATATATCAAATGTTTAGTATAACAATCCCAACACCAGCACAAATCATGGAAGTAGAGATGTCGTTGAGAATTGAAAATTTGGAAAATCATTACATCCCATGAATATAACTCCTCTGTCGTCACAATTTGTTGATTGAAATCCCTAGAAAACCTCTTCATACTCCCTATGGTGGAATTTGATGAAACTTTTGACATGTATTGGCTTTCCCTATATAGAGTCAAAATAAATTTCCATGAGTAGGAAATCCCTCTCCATAAAGAGAATCAACCCCAAATTTTTTAAAAGTGCAAGGAGTCGGATGAATCTTCTTTAGCACCATCATCTCAATAGTGGCTATTAATGCCATATGAGCATTTATATCTTTCTCAGATGATTGAGTCTAAGGAATAAACCATCCTTGAAGACATGAATATTATGATAGAATTCACTGAAGTGTTTCCCAAGGAATTTCCTGGTCATCCTCCTAGAAGAGATGTTCAATTCTTGATTGATCTTATACCTGGGGCATTTACAATATCCTAGACATCATATAGAATGGTGGTTGGGGAGCTTGAGGAGCTAAATAAACAACTACAGGAGAATCTAGATAAAGAGTTTGTATGCCTAAGTCCTTCACCATGGTGTGCACCAATCCTCTTCATCAGGAAAAAGGATGGGTTAATGAGCCTTTGCATTGATTATCACGATCTCAAAAAAATCAAGATAAAGAAGATGTATCCTCTACCAAGAATTGATGACTTGTTCAATTAGATACATTTAGCACAAAACTTCTCCAAGGTGGATCTGTGGTCGGGATATTACCATGTAAGGGTGAGGAAGAAGGATATCCCCAAGACTAATTTTCATACAAGATACATGCACTAAGAATTCATAGTAATGCCTTTCAGACTTGCTAATGCCTTAGAAGTCATCATGTACTTGATGAACAGATTCTTTAGAGATTACTTCGACAAATTTGTGGTAGTATTTATATATGATCTTTTAATATACTCCAAAACCGAGGAGGATCATGAGGAGAATCTAAGAATAGTACTAGTGACCTTACTAAAGAAGAATCTCAATGAAAAGTAAAAAAATAATGAGTTATGGTTGAAGGAAGTCTCATTCTTAGGTCATATCATCACAAGAAATGGGATATCTATGGATCCCTCTAAGAAAAATTCAATTGAGTGGTGGAAAGGGCCAACACATTTGATGAATATACGTAGCTTCCTTGGGTTAGCTGGATATTATTGCCGATTTGTGATAAATTTATCATGATTATCAAACCCTCTTACTAAGATAACTCTGAAGGGATAAAGTTTTCTTGGAGTGATTAATGAAAAGAGTGCTTATAGGAGTCAAAGAGTAGGCTTATAACTAAGCCCGTACTCACAGTACCAGCAAGTGGATAAATTTTTGTGGTATTTAGTGATTCTTAGAAGAAGGGCCTGGGTTGTGTGTTGATGAAAAATGAAAATGTCATTGCCTATGCTTCAAGGAAATTGAATGGTCCTAAGAAAAATTATCCAACACTTGATAGGGAGTTGACAGAAGTAATCTTCACTTTAAAAATTTTGCGACATTACCTCTTTGGGGAGAAGTGTTAAATATATACAGATCACAAAATCCTCAATTATATTTTTACGTAGAAAGAGTTGAACATTCACCAATGAAGATGGTTAGAGCTAATCAAAGACTATAACTACACAATTCACTACCATATGGGGAAAGTGAACAAGGTGGATGATGCTCTACGTAGAAAGGATCTAACATATCTTTCATTGATGAGAATTGAAAAGGATCCAATCTTCTTAGATTTGATGAAGATGGACATGTGAATCATAAATAAGGGAACATCATCAATCCTTTTACAAATGATATCTTTACCATCTCTTTTGTAATGGTTAATGGAATCTCAAAGGGATGACGTGGGAATTCATGAGAAAGTGAAAACTATCTAAAAATGGAAATACTCAGAGCTCAATGTTATTGAAGAAGGAATTTTGAGATTTGGGACAATACTATATGTTACATCAAATCTGACGTTAAAGAAAGAACTTTTGGATTATGCACATAGTTTAAATTTCTCCATTAAGCCAAAAAACACAAAGATGTATTGAGATCTTTGAGAGAATTATTGGTGGGATAACATGGAGAAGGAGATCGCTGAGTATACATCAAAGTGATTGGTATGTCATCAAGTGAAGGCTGAGAGGCAGATGTATAAGTCAACGATGAAACTACCATCCATATAAAAATGGAAATGGGAGAACATCACCATGGACATTGTCTCCGGACTTTTGAAGACATCCAAAGGAAACAATTCTTACTGGGTTGTTGTGGATCATATTACAAAGACTTCACACTTCATTGAAATTTAAGATGATTTCTTATTGGATCAACTGGAACAGATACACATATGAGAAGTGGTAAGTCTGCATGGAGTACCACTATCAATTTTATCCGATCGAGATCCAATATTCACCTCTAAGTTATGGAATAGTCCCTAACTTTCTATGAATACTGAGACAAACTTCAGTACAGATTATCATCATCAAATTTATGGCCATTCGGAGTTGAATATCCCAACACTTCAAGGCATGTTGAGAGAATGCTCAATATACTTCAAAAGAGGATGGGATAAACATCTTCCCCTGGTTGAGTTCTATTACAACAACAGTTTCCACTCAAGAATCCAAATGGATCATTTTGAAGCCCTTTATGTTAAGAGGTGTAGAACACTGACATGTTGGGATGCATTTGGGGATCTAAAACTCCTAGGTCCATAAATGGTCAAAGAAATGGTTGAGAAGGTTTAGACCATCCAAAATCACATTAAATCTGCTTAGAGTCGAAAAAAGGGCTATGATAATAATCATCAATGAGACCTAGTGTTTGATGTTGAAGACATAATATTTATCTACATATCATCGTGGAAGAGAGTTATGAGGTTTGAGAAGAAGGTAAATCTTTTACCAAGTTACATCGACCCTTTTCAGATCCTTTATCGCATTGGAGAAGTGGTCTATCGACTATCACTCCCATCAAACCTATCTCATGTACATGGTGTATTCTGTGTATTAATCTTATGTAAGTACATACCGGACCCGTCACATGTACTCATGCTAGAGGTGGTACTATTGTAGAATGACCTCTTCTTTGAAGAGAAACCGATGAAGATCTTATATTTTATGGAAAAAGTTCTACAAAATAAGACAATTCCCCTCATCAAGGTGTTGTGTAAAAACCAAAAGTTTGAAGTGGCAACATGGGAATTAGAGGAAATTATGAAGTAGAGTTACCCTCATTTGTTTTAGCGTGGGAAAAAAAATTTCGAAGGTGAAATTTCGTGGGGGGGGGGGAAGATTGTAACGACCCAAAATTTTACTAATGAAAATTCCTCTTGATTTAGTTAAATATATTATTATGAAAAATGGTTATATAAAATATATACACTTACTTGGTTTTATGTTATTGGATTTTAATACACAATTAATAAATGTTACACATTCTAATTTAGACATTGAAAAGTGATCACATGATTAGTATAAATATAAGGATTTAACAAATCCAATTTATCCAGATAAACGAAGTGATAGACTTATACAGTAGAATTGATCAATTTGAAGCCCGTTTTTCAGTTCTTGTAAAAGAGGTAGCATCATTAGGTTTCGCTCTTGACCAAGCCCAAGCCGATCTTCAACATGTTAATATTGAACAGAATGGCCTACGGGAGAAGTGGAAGTTAATAGAGATTACCACTCAAGTGATGTTATCCAAGCCACCCCAAGAGTATATCACCATTGTGCACCTTAACCTTAGGTATTATGCGAGTGTTACAAGGGGTTATGTAAAAATACCCTAGCACTACGATTATGTGCATCATTGTTTATAGAATAAAGAATATACATTCATTTTATTATTGTTTTTTGTAAATGGTTTTTAAAGAACAAGTAGTATTTTTAGTTAATATTCAATTGAAAAATATATTTTTATGAATTAATGGATTTTATAATTAAATAATATTTTAATAAAATATTATTACTAAATTAATTTTTAATGAAAATTTAATTTTTATGAATACAATTGTAATTTTTATTAAGTTTTGAAAGCTGTTTTTGTCAAAACCCATGAATTTTTGATAAATGTCGGTCTTTATTTATAAAATAAAAATTCACATATTTAGAAAATTATTTAGATAAAATTAATATTATTTTTTCAATTAGGAAATCAAAATTATCCAATAGTTATTTTTTCATAATTTTTTGAGATAGTCGAATTTTTGGGTAAAAATTAAATAACGTTTAAATGTATAATATGTTTTATGACATCAAAATGACCCAATATTGATGTAATCAAATAATATTAAATGTATTTTCGTACAATATATGTTTTAACTTTAAAATAATTTGATTTTATATTTGTTTTATTTATTTTATAAATCCTTAGTGGACACTCCAAGACTTAAAAAACATTTTAACATTTTAAAATGATTTCCTTGGGAGTGTGACTCACCTCTATATAAAAAAGCCTAATATTTTTCTAATATTGGCCATTTTACTTATAAAATATATTTTTTCACTCCCCTTTGGAAAAAAACATTCACAATAACCATGGGATGATTTGTGGTTTGGATTAGTTTAATGTGTAGCGTCTAAAACATAAATAATAAATAATTTCCGCTTCTTTCGTATATAAACCCACTCAAATTCCCATTACTTTTCATTCAAACCATTTGGAGCTCTACCAACCCTTGAAATCATCTTTATAGAATCCTCCCATGGTTCCCCATGCTCCCAAGAAGCCTCTCTCAAGACTTTGGGGTAACACTTCTAAGTAATAGATTTCTTCTTTTCTTATTTTGGTCCAAATTTATTTGTGTTTTTAAACCCTTTTATTTTAAATTACAATTGATGGGGTACGATTCTTCACCTCTCCACAATTCCCCCTTATGTTTTAATGATGATATAACTCTTTATCTCTCATTAATTCCTCTCATGTACACCCATTATGATACCGAAGTTTAGTAAGGAATTTCTCTTTTCTCATTTAGATTAAAGCAATTATTTTATATTATACATCTAAATTCAATTAAACATGTTGGTATATTATATTAAATGAACCCTTACTGTCCATTTCATGTATAAATTATGAGATACCACTTTACCTCTCATCATCAAATTTTATGATTTCTATTTGACGTCGTTATGCTGCCGAAGTTACACCAAAATTTCCCATGCCAAAATCATCGTGTAATTGAATACCATACCCATTTCTCTTTCAAGGGTATTAAAATTTATTCACATATACTTTTTGATTGAGTAATTACATTTATGTATTCCACATCTCTTATTCGTGGAATAAACAATGATGTTTAATGAATCCATGTTGTATGATCCATGTGGAACACTTATGTATGAAAGGAAATGTTTATAATGGTTGTGCCCTGATAGCACTCCAATACATTAGGTAAAGAATAGTATCATGATATTTCATGTGCAATGAGTGTTAAATCATGCTCATTCATGTGTAATGAGGGTTTACTCATTCTAATTCAAGTGCAATAATTGTTTACTCATGCTTCATGTTCAATGAGCCTTGGATCATGCTAATATCATGTTAAATGTTATTGCCACATTACCATGTTAGGATAATAATGATATATCATGCCTTTATGTTCATGTTTTTCTTATTCTATATTGATATACCTATTGCCTAACATGTATTGTATTTTTCATGTTATGCCTTGTTTACTCCCTTACTGGGCTTTATATCTCACCTTTTTCTCATGTATGTCCTTAGGTTATCCCATGCAATGATAAGTATGAGGGAATTTTGTGGTCATGTAAAGGAACTTTTCAATAAAATTGTTTTATATTTATGTCTTAAGATGTCATGTAATGCACCTAATTTATCAAGACACTAGACCTCTCGATTCTCAAAGTTGTCTTAACTTCAAGTTTATGTAATAAATCATGTTTAAGTGTGTAATGAAGATCATGGTTGTTATACACACCATGGTGTCTAAAATTAAGGCGTTTTTATGGGAGTTTTAGCTCGTGATGCACTAAATCAAGATATTCTGACTCCGAAAATTCTTGAACTAAGAACTTAATGTTTCAATATCACATGACTTGAAATTATTCCATTAGTAATGCATATTTAAAAGGTATATTATAACATTATTCAAGTGGATTACAATTTAATTAAATTCATAATAAAAAGTAGAGAAAATGAGGACCAAGAAGTTGTTATGTGATAACTACCTAATTATCGATATCATAGGGGATTTATGGATTTTTTTGAAGGCCCATAATGGTGATGAAATGTGGGAAGCATAATTGGTGTAAGATATCTGGATTTGAATAAAGTAGATCAACTTTTTTTTTGTGATATTAGGTTTTCCCAAAAATTCTAAATAGGAAGATTATGAACAAGAAGGGAGTTCTTGGAGTTCAAAGTTGCTAGAAACACCTTAAGTTCTATTGAATAGATACATATATTCATGTGTATTTTCATATAAACATCTTGAGATGATGAATTTTTTTGAAAGATGTTATGAAAATTATTAAGTTCAGAGAGGAATTGATAATATTTAATTTTAGTGAGGGTGAACCATGTAAATTCTTCTGTCTCTTTCACTTGTTTTATCTCTCTTTGAGAGAATGAGTGAGAGTGAAAGAATTATTCCTAATATCGAGAGAACAAGTTCCAAATCATGGGGTTAAGTCTTAAAATGTTTAATACCCCAATTAAAACTCACCTTACTTAGGGTACACACATTGATAAGGGACCTATACTTGGTGTGAGAGTGAAGGTTCTTGGGGGTGAATCTTCTCTTTCTCTCTCATAAGAATGGTACAAGTAACTGTTTTTAATCATAATGGCATACCCATTTTTGAAGGGAGAAATTTACAATTATAGAAGAAAAATATGAAACACCACGTTATGTCATTGGGAATGTAATTATACCTATAATCCATTCATTTTATCTCAGAAAATGTGGAAACTAGGGTTTCATCACATTTCGCCTACCTTTTTGGATCTGAAAATTGAATTCCTAGTACCTAAATAGATAATCACATAACATGTACTATCTTGGTACGATCGTACCAATCCTCTTTCTATTTCAATAAAGTACCCATATTTCAAGCCTTTCATATGAGAGGGAAAATCTCATATTGGTTAAGCTCCAACCAATTACATGATCAACAACATACCTAACCACCCCTAATTATCTAAGACCTAAAGGATTTTTTAATGATGGTATCAAATTATAAAGGTTCTAATTCTTGGTATCTCACTATCATTAGGTAATGGGGACTCCAAATATGCACCATATGTCCCTAGTATTCCTAATACATGTTGTATAACACACTTTGTGGTATACTTCAAGGTCAATCCATTGTATAAAACCTATTTTGTGTCTCTTTAGAATATTATATATCCGTATATAGGAATCCTAATCACACTAACCTTATCATTTTATTATAACCTAAATACTCCATGATGAAAATCTGTTAGGGATAACTCAATGATATATTTTTAAAGTCTAGTTATCATTTCACTTCAAGATATAAATATCAGAATATATATATATTTGTATTAAATGTCATAGAATGATAAAGTAAAGATTTCATTTTGCATAACATGATATATTTTATATTCTTAAACCTTTTTAATAAAACATAAAAAACGATACATAAGGTCCTATCTAATATATTATATATTATAGTCTTCCAAACTTTCTTTATATTTGTTTCACTTCCAAGGGTTTTGTTAAATTCATTATATTTATAATAAATTAATACTGTGTCTATATTTAAATATATGATAAAACTTTCCAACAAAACACCTTAATGAGTAAAATATATAAATTAAGAAAATTTTAATAATGGGGAGACTTGGGAATCATATTTTTAATTTTCAGCTCTTTTAACATTTTCAAGATCCATAACTCCACAACATCAAATTTTAGGATGTTAAAAACTAATATTGTATTCTTATAACTTATTCATTGTTTATAATCATCATTCATGGAACCCTTTCCATTGAAATTTTTCCTTGAAAATATTTTTGGAACTATGGTAACCTTTTTCATTAATATTTTTATAACATACAAACTAAATTAGTTTAGGATATAAAGTGAAATTAAAATTTTATTTTTAATAGAATAATATTTAATGAAATTAAATTAGTATTTTTTATAGAATAATATTTTATTTTTAAACATTTATCTTATTTAAGTCCCAAAATACTCCCACTAGATACTTAGAAATTATATTCTATTCTGAATATATTTCTTAGATACACAAAATATTTTATGTCAATGAAAATAATGCTTATTTTATTTAGTGTGAATATTTAAAAAAACTTTTAATTTCAATATCTTATATGGTATTCATTGTGTTTACATCACCTCCAAGGAAGTAAGGCATTATTCTTTAAAACATTCCACTATTGGAGGTGGAATATTAATTCCCCATATTTAAAAAAATATGGATAAAAATTTTATCTTAGATAAAAATTTTCTTATATTAATATTAAAATATGTTGTAGAATTGAAAAAATAATTATCCTTGTGTAAAATCTCATATTGTTTATAAAAAATATTTGTTAAAAGACAACTTGTTTTTTATATAAGAGAAAAAATATGACTATACACATATTTAACTTTGATTCATATGAGCTTGATATATATTCCTTTGAATTCAATATCATGATTTAGTAATACCTAATTCATCATTTAAATATAACTATAATCTTGATTAATTATTATGTTGGTTTTTAACTCAGGAATACTCAAAATATTTGTAAAGTGTACATTTTCTATCGCATACATTGTAAAACCAAATATTTAATGTTTGTATCATTGATACCTGATATGGAAATTACACAGAGTTTCAGAAATCCCTTTAAGTAGCTTGAAAACTTTAATCCTATAGAATAATTAATCTTATATCTTGAAACCAACTTTTTTTAATTATCTTGTATAACTATTTTAAGAAACATCAATGTACCTTTTAATTACCTTTTATTCTATTGGTATAAAATTTTACACACTTTATTATTGACACAACACCAGAATGTTCTCATTTAATTCTATGTTAATCTATTATCAACAGTTTAAGAAAATAATGTTAACATTTTTTAATATATTTTTACATTGTGAAAATATCTCCAATTGAATGAGTTCCATAACTAGAACAAATGTTATATGATACATTTTGTCTCTCCAAGTAAATAATAGACATAATCATATTGAGTGTATATGAGTAGAGAGTAAGGTTAATTTGGACCAAACACATATAATTATTTTAAAACCTTAATTGAATCATTATATTCTTCTATTAGGCATCCATATTCACATGTTTAACAAATTCTACTTTTTTTATTCAAAAACACATTTCCCTAACAAGTATAATTTCTCTTAATAATTTATCTTACGTTACAATTACTTTGACTTTAATACATTATAATTATAATTTTCATGTATTTAGTTCAATGATATGTTTGGTGATAATGATATAATTATCATATATAAAATATTTTATCAAATGAGTGTCATGATTTACAAAATTTTATTAAGTAATTTTATTAATTGTGCTCCCACTAAAAGGATGACAACTTTTAGACAAATCATATCTATTAGCATGACAAGAAATATATTTAACTAATAAATGAGTATTATTTGGCAGTACTCTCAACACTTTTCTTTTTAGGTAGGCCATCGTAGCAATCATATCATATATTTCTCTTGGGTAGTTTAATGGAATTTTTTCTTATAATTCATCATATGTATAAAACAAAATCTATTAATTTAGTATCCTAACTCTTAGGGTTCATTGACTAAGTGTAACCTGAATCTACCAACTTTATTTTTTTACATAACTCTTGTTTTTTCGTTTTCAACCATGTCTTACATGAGATAATCTTTGGGCACCCATCTTTGGCAGAACATACCTAGTTGGATGATCATGTTTTCGACATGTTCTTTATTTGGAAAGAATCCAACAATTAGTATATTTAGAGGATATGTAATTTGACTATTTTATCTAATGTATTACCTTTTCTTGAATTCATGATTTGAATGACTTAAATTTTTAATCATATTCTCTCCAAAAAATCAACATGTTCAAACCATATTGATGTGTAAATCTTTACAAAACTCAAAGATCGTCTTTCTAAATCCAATTAAAATTTACTTATATTAATACATACTCAAATGCATCATATTCATGATTATAATTAAACCCTTTATTATAGTATATAAATAATACTCAACTTCCTAATTCAAGTTCATAAACTAGTATAAGCCAAAGTTAAGGTAAATGAAAACTAAATCACTTTTTATACCAAACATGTATGTCCTTAGATGAATGTATAAAAATTCATAAGTAATTTATCATTTTAAACAAAAGAATAAATTTATTCATAATATAAATATTATATTCATGAATAATAAACAATGGAATAATTTTGATAAATGAAGAATTCAAAAATTTAAAAATGAGATAAATTATTTTTGAAAAATTCATAAATAAATAATTAGAAACACTTTATATTTTTGTAATTCATTATGGAAAATCCATAATTAAATAAATATAATAATTTTGTATTTATTCCTAGTATTCACTCTTTCATATTATCTTTTATATTCAATTTACGAGAAATATATGATATTAAGAAAAATATAAACATTTTATACATCACATTATTTAATATAAACTATTTACATAATCCAAATATCACATATCAATTCTTATCTAAACCAATATAAATTTAATCATCAAAAATCATTTTTATTTGGTTAAATAATTTCTTAAAATAAGGCCTTTTAATTTAAACAACTCAAATTAATATTATGAATAGTTAAGTATTTAAATATAAATTTTTTTTAGTCTTATTTTTTACCCTATATTTCTTTTATAAATCAAGGTTATAATTTCGATATAAAAAATTTATATCTAAAATACAAGCCAAGAAATATAATTTAAAAAAAGGTACATCAATGTTTATAATTAATATTTATAGATATTTATTTAGTAAATTTCTCATAAATATTAAAAAAATTAATTATGTAGAATTTATAATAAATTAATTTATAAATGCCTTAATAATTTAGTAAATATTTCAAAAAAACATTTTTATACAATTTATAAACAATTTATCCAAATCATAATTAAATTTTATAAAAAATGATTTTTATTAGGTATATCGTTTATAATGATATAAATTTTATCTTACAGGACAATATATCTCAGCTAACACAAGGATAAATCAACACACACAACCTTTTTTGAGATTTAATAGGTGTGAACCCCATGAAACATTATGTTAAAACATAATATGATATTAACAAGGTGCTTGCGTATGAATTGATGAATGTGCTGAGGTCTTACATTGTATTAAAAAGAGTATTTTGGGACATTAAACAATATGTGAATCCTATATATAGCATTAATTCCACATTATACCATATCATATTAACCCAATACATTTAGTCATCACATAAAATTAAACAATTGGGGATTGGGTGTGTGTCGTATTAAAATAGAGATGTGTAGGAATAGTCTAGAACATGAAAAACTACATAGTAACAGATGATTAATATATTCCTGAGGAATATGATTAATATAGAGTCACATAAAAATTTTCAAGGAGATAATAGAACAAACACTAGACTATCCCAATTTATGTTTAGTATTAATATTTCACATGGGGACCAAAATGAGGTGAGTGAGCATGTATGGCTTACAAATGATTAAATTTTCATCGAACCATGTGAGATAAAAAAATGAATAATAGACATATGATTTAATTCATGCTTCACAACTTGTATTGGAAGAAATAATGTTGGACAAATAAAATTAAATCCTATAGAACTTGGATTTACAATATCACTTATATCGTAACACAATTACGATGGTATGTTTTTAAATAACACAAAACATTCATGTTTTATATTCATTTTAGACAAGGTTTCATGAATATAATGCCTTGAAAATTATATCATAGCACCATTGGTTTTTACAGGACTAAACTATACACCTTAAATATAACATAATTAATAAGAAACCCATTTCCAAAATCAATGATGTTAGATAATATGAAACCATGAAAACTGGAAAATGATGAAATCATAAAACTTTCACTATTATTATATTTTTTATATTGTTATAATACCACGTTCTTGAGAAATAATACTTAGAGTAAACAAAATTATGTCCCTTATCCATTGTGTATCCTTGGGTTAGACATGAATCACTTAACATTAAGGCGGGATAACTCATTCACTTATGATATGAAAGTATCTCCGGTGAAAATATAATAAGACGTTTGAGAGAAATAACAAACAAGAGTATCAGTTAGTTGCATGAAAGAGTATATCAGACCCATCAAATCAGTATTTCGTATTAATATACGGATCAAGATTACTCTTAAACCATTACATGAATATAATCATGTGTTATAAAGAATTAATAAATGACTTAAAATAGTTATCAATTAATCATATAAATGCAGTGATCCTCTATATGTTTCATCTTAAGAAATGTATTGTTAATGATATCCAATAGAATATATTTTAATATTAAACCATTTTATTTAATAATTCCTTATTATAAAACAAAAGTCCATGTTAGTGACTACGATATAACTTATATCAAAGTAAACGATATTCCAAAACCATGATATTTAAAATACCATAGAATGATAGATTTTGCGTTGTAAAATATCCAAATATCCTAACCTATGATATAGGTAGATATTTGTTATTTTAATTCTAGGATTTAAGGAATATCACTTTAAAAGTCAAACCGGTGTGAGAAATCATAAGTAAAGACCAATTCTTAGAGTTCTCAATGCTAAACCACTTTATCTATTTTCAAATATAAGTGTTCTTACTCAGAAAAAGAATAGTTTTTGATCTCCATCTAAATATATTTTCACCCCATATTACGAATGCTTCAACCATGTATTTAATTGAGAATAACTACACCAACCATACCTTTATAGAATTCAATGTCAGGATATCACTTCCGATTAATAGTTTATTATAACACTGTAACAAACCCACTTTTATATATAAGAATCATCCTTATTCATTATGGAACAAAAATCTTTAATTGCATTATAAAACAACATTTTACAACTCATAGAAGCATTATTTAATCTATAAAAGGACTATTGTATCTCATATAACATAAAACATCATTTTTTACTTCAAATAACTTTGTATATATTATATATATGTAGTTGAGTAAATTCTTATTAAGTAAATTATTTTTGACTACTATTTGATATATCTCATAGCTACAAAGAAATTTTATATTATAAAATATCAGAATGGGACTTTTATTTCTTTAGGTGACACTTTTTCTTCATAGTTAATATTTTTTAAGTGTTTAGAACTATTTTCTACCAAGAATTGTTTAATGGGTACATTTTAGTATCTATGTAAGTTTTCTTATGAAAAATCCACTTCCATCCTATGGTTAAAAACCCCCTCAAGTGTATTCACTAAATTAAAAACATGGTTACTATACAAGACATCCATCTAAAATATCATAACCTCTAACAATTTCTCAAAATCATAACTCTAAGTAGACTCTCGATGGCCAGTAGGTTCATCGTAAATGATCATTACTTAAATATAATTTGGAACAGAAAAAATTCATTTTAAGATTCAAAAGTATCCAAATGGACTTAAATAATTCTTTTACAACTTGATTTAGTTTATTTTTAGAAAATACTTATAGAAACATCTCACAATCAATCTCAATTACTATTCATATTTAGTGGATTTAAACTTCTCCATGTTCAATTTTACTCCCACAAAATTCTTAATTCATGTGATTCATATCAAGGAAAATTCCATATCAAGACACAAAAACTTTTTATTTAGTGTTATTATAGATATAAAATTCTATATTATCCTTAAGATAACCAAGAAAAGAATTTTTATTATTTAGAGTTATGTTTTTCAAGAAAAAAACATCACACATTTAGTTCCCATCCCCAATTCCATATAACAGAAAAATTTGGATGTATTCTATTCTATAACCCATTTATGATCTTTGAGACTACATTAGATTGAATTTATTTATGTAGCAACGGAATAGTCTCTAGTTCATATCCATTAATAATAATGGTTACACTAATTAATTATCTATCAAATAATGTCCAACAAGGTATGATTACACTTTTAAGATAGGCCATTCCACACTAATGATTCCAAAGGAGTAATTTTTGAAACAATTCCATAACATCCTAGATGAGAATAAATTTCTAACTCGAGTATTCTCCTTCTCAAACAAATTTGATAATATTAATAAATTTTCTAATTTGATTCCTTAGTTTACTATTGATAACCTTGAATATACTAACTAAAATCATCAATTATCTTTACAAATTACCTATACAAACCACTTTCTTGAGTACTCATTTTTCCATATACATTTATATTTATAAGATTTAATAGTCTACAATCCCTATAATATTTTATTCTAAAATTTTACTTTCTCATATTTATTAATAAATAAATTTTTAAATTTTCAAATGATTAAAATTTAAATTATTTCAATAATGTATCTCTACGAAATATTTGAATTAATTTACCATTTATATACCCAATATGGAAATACAAAAGTTAAGTTGTGTTATAATATACTATATCCTTCTTATCTTGAATTTTATAAGCTAGATTATCCATGTCTAGAACATGTAAACCACTCAATATATTTTTAATTTTATAAAAAAATTATTAATATATATTGAAAAACACCAATTTTTAATCATTAATGAAAATAAATTCTTTACCAAACAAGATATAGAATTCGAATTTGTATTTATAGTGATAATATACCAATAGTTTTCTAATTCTAGAATTAATCCCTTATGTAGACTTATATAATAGGTATAAACATACAATATGAAAAATCTTATAATATTTCTAGTATATCTATGTACTTTTACTTTCATTAATTATCATATATTTATGAATGTATCATACAAACCTGATTTCAAATACCCCTAAATCAAAATTAAAGATATTATTTTTATAACATTTTCATCTATATTATCAGAACAATTATACTTAAGAACACATATATAGATTATATACCAATATATTAATCTATAGTTCCAACCTATAAAACATCTTAAAATGATATTTAGGATTCATTATATAATCTACTACAACACATATATTTTAGTGACTAACTTGTCTTATATTATTTCAGCAATGAATTTATTGAAATTACTCTCACAAAAAAATGATAACCATGTACATCATATTCATTTAGTGGGGAAACATCCATATTTCATTAACTATTTCTTCTAGTTTATAATGATTTATAATTCTTGTAAAATAACATATGTTTTTTCAATAATATATTATAAAAAGCTTATACCAAGTTTATAATAGGGATAAAATTATAAGGACCCACCTTAAACATTTCACGTACTAGTGAATTTAAACTAGAATCCACTTTATTATATTCCTAAATATCTTTTAGGTTTAGGTTTTTAGAGAGATAGTTAATAACTATTATATAAAAAACCCATATATATGCAATTTCAACACTTAAAATTAGTATTAATTTCTCCCAATATAATTTTTTAAAATAAATTTTTTTCCAATTTCTTGAAAAATAATTATAACATTAATCATGAATTATTCCTTTTTATTATAAAACCTTAAACCATATGAAAAATATTTCAAAAAATGATTTGAAAAAAAATACTAGTAAGGGACATAAAATAAAATAAATAAACCTATTAGTCCATGATTACTTATGAAAAGTTTCCTTTTCAAAGTAACATTTCATCTCAAAATAAACATTTTCATACCCAAGAATTAAACTTCACTGCCAAAATATTTTCAAAAAAAACTTCACAATAATGATTAAATGAAAAATAAAAATCATAATGTTTTCTTTGAAAACATGAAAAAAACTTGAATTTTTTTCAAAAAGTTATAATTTTCACCATTAATAAGTAATAAATACTTTATTTTGAAGAACATATAATTAATTAACTTTTTGGAAACCATAATATTAAAATAAAAATTTATAGCAAGAATTGATATAAAAATAGTGGTATCATGGGACATAATTTTCAATATAACTTTTAAAAAGGGACTAACCATATGGCCAACTTCCATACCCAATGTATTGGATAGATATCACAGACCCATCCATCCTTGGTTTATGATATAACCACCAATCCTTGGTTCATAACATAACCAACCATCCTTAGTTTATCATGAAACCACCTGTACTTGATTTATAATAGAATCATCCATAATAATAAAGCATTTACAATAAAAATAACATAATCATAACACTTAAATGGTTTAAATTCTCAAAATTACAATAATGAAATATTATTTTCACCCATAAGAAAACACATTCATATATTGAAATATCCTGTCCATTTAAAACCCCATTTAAAATACCAAAATATCTTGAAAATGAAAACAGGGTTTTAACTTGAACTAAACATAAAATATTTTAATGGAATACCAAAATTAAATAATGTTTATGGTGGAAGGGAATTTACTGTTGTCTTGTTTGTTGAAATAGACCATTCCTTTTTTTCTTTTAGTCAAAACATTATATACAAAACATATAAAAAGATTCATTTTGAAAAACTTTGTGTGAAACAGAAAAAGGTCATTTATAAAAAATTCAAGTAAATATAATTATATTAATAAAATAATTAAAAAAAACATGGACATGGAAAAAAATGATTTTTATTGAAACTTCAAAAGAGGATTAAAAAAACAATTTTTTTTACCACTTTGGAAACATATCAATCATAAGGCCAATGAAAGAATGAAATAAAATAAAATAAAATATCAAGGAAATAAATAAATTCATTATATAACATTTCAAATGGTTTTTATATAAAACTCTTAAAAAAATATTGGTACACAACATCAAAATAGTCCTCAATGAAAGGAAATTGAGAAGAAGTCCCTTACATTGAGTAAGACTTGTAACACACATTATTTATCTTACTGAATAATAAAATAATATTAGTTATATACTTTATTAAGAAAATTTTAAAAGCTTATTATTTATTTTGTTTCACTTATTACCATGTTATATACAATTACTTAATCAATTTAGATAACATCAGATGTTATGATGATATTAATCTTATTTTCCAAATATAACTTCAGTAGGTCGATTATGGTAAATAAGTTATAATTTAAAATTATTGATAATAATAATAATGAAATAATTATTATTTTTATACATAAATTATACATTTAAAATGAATCATGAATTATTGTTTTTAAAAATGAAATATGTTACCATCATGGAGATGGTAGACCATACGTACACATGAGAAACATTTCCATTTTTCAATGATCATTATGGAAAGAAAGTAAGTGTAATTTTATCTTATAGAGTGATAATATTATAATAAATACCATATTATTTCCAAAAATATACTTATATATATCAACCTTATGATTTGGTGAGGAAAAAATAATAACATCGCTTTGTGGATGTGGTAGTCCAGATCTATACACGATAGACATTATCATTTTTCTGTGAGTGAAATGACTAGAAAAATGAAATATTATCTTTTAAGAATCATAATTATTTCCTTAATTTACTAATTATATCATATATATTATATATATTTTTTAACTTTTTCCTTTTTACCATCCATGTAAAGAATTAGTGAAAAACAAATCACATCGCTTCGTGAGGTGGTAGTCCTCCGTATACCCTAGTGATGTTATCATATCCCTCACACAATGGAAAGTAAGAAGGTATATGTGATATAATATTTAAATAATAATATTTATGTTAAAAATATAATATATATATATATATATTATATTCATCATTATAACAATCCATGATAGATGATGATGGAAAACGAATCACATTAGTTCGTGAGGCGGGAGTCCACTGTACACACGAATAATGATTTCATTCCCCATTTTATGGAAGAGGAGATGAATTTAAGTTATTAAATTAAAATAATAAAATATAATTATATGATATATTGTTGTTTTATTCTATTATAATAATTTATGATGATTTTAAAGGTCTGGAAGAATAAATAAAACAAAAATTCTTGATTAATCATGATAAGTATTATTTAGAAAAACTCCTTAGGTTTGAACCAAAAGCCTACATAAGATAGGTTTATAATAAAACTAGGGGATTGAGGTAATGGATAGAGAATTATTTAATATATTTGGGAAGTTATTTTCCAATCCAATGTTATTTTATTATTTTAATAGGATAAGAGAGGGGGTGACCTTTTATAAGTGAGTTGAGGGGCACACTTGTATTGTTTGAACAGAAAAGGTGTACCCATATTTTTCACATTCCAAAAGGCTCCAAAAACGATTCATTATAATGAATTAGAAATTATAAGGTCTAAATATGGGAATATAATATATTTTAGACAAGTTTATTATATTATTTTAACCCTTATATTTTTAGTTTAATCCCTGGTAAATCTGTTTTTTCTTAAACCACAATAAAAGATTTTTATTGTTCTTACTATTAATAAAGACTAACAATTAAGTTCAAATTATTAGATATTATAAATTTATTTGATTTAAAATATTTATTACATTTCATCAAATTAAATTCATATATGTGTAATAATTTAAATTAAAATTAAACCCTCATGCATGATTAAAAAAAGTTTTTTCAAGAAGTGAATTGTTTCAAGAAAATAATGATTTTATATTAATTCTATGACTAGTAAGACTCATTAATTTAATTTAAATTAGAATTTTTTAATACATATTATATTTATTTAATTTAAATAATTCCATATTAGGGCTTTTGTTTAAATAATTAAAATAGTGAAAAATTATGAACATTAAAATTGTTTAAAAAAACAACTTTTTAAACCGAAAAAATAAATTTATACAAAAATAAAATATAAATACGATTCAAAAGTAAGTAAGTAGATTAAATATAACTAAATAATAAATATTGCACCTAAAGTCTCATTCAAAACATAACATGACTTTTAAATTGTTCATTTTTTTAAAATGAAGGACATATTCATAAAAATTGTTATTTTTCAGTATTCAACAATAAATAAATATTTTTTAAAAAATCAAAACAAATAAATTTTAAGATAAATTTAATATTATAATTAAAATAATGAAATTAATTTTTTATAATTAAAATTATAGAATTTATAATTCTATATTTTAATTAAAAAACTTTTAAGAAAAGAGTTTATTTAAGATATTTTTCTATTTGATTTAAAATTACTTAATATTTTTATAATGATTATAACTATCTATTTCCGATTAATAAAAATAAAAATTATTTATTCTATAATTCACTATATTTTTTAAATTCTTATCTCTTTTGGAAATTGTATCCTCATAATTTTATTTAGTTATTAAACAAGTGGGTATATCTTTTCCTTATAGAATTTTCATATTCCCATGTTTCTTCTTTGACCATTTTGTTTCTCCATAAAACCTTAACTTGTTTAATCACCATTATTGAAACCCTATAATTTTAAACATATCATTACTTGATTTTGAACATAATTAAACATCAAATTACAAGACAAGGATCATAATGTCTATTGTCTTAGCAGACTAGGTACATAAAACTGAAAACATAGAACTTAATAAAACATTTCATTATTTAACATCCTATTATGAGCTCATTAAATAATTTGAGCCCCTACATCTTCATTGAATGACCTGGGGATTTCATGAACAAAGGGATGAGCTAAAATCCCTGAAAAGGGAATAAACACAAGGATAAAGTTTAGTACATGATTTAGATTTCGTTACATAATGATATAAAAAAGGAATGGAACATGATAAAAAATAAGGAATAATAACATATAAAACATGGTATCATGGAATCATAGTAATTTGGAAGCCACATAAATTAAATCTTTAGCATGATTTGTGTATCATTTCACATAGAAGAGCACAATTCAATGCTTGTTGCACATAAAGAAGAATGAGTTATGCTACCACCAAGATCATTAAACATAACGTCTCATGAGACTAAATATTACCCAATGAATTGGTGAACTATCTATGTGTATCCATCATAACATTTTCTTGAATTTTATTTATATATAAATAACTATATATAATTAATTGACCATAAACATAAGGGTTACCCATGGAAAGAATTGGGTATCATAATCATGTGAAAAGAATAATAAATGAGCATATAAAAAATTCATCCATGAAAGAAAGGAATTAAATCATACATGTACATTTATACATAAATATAGGAATATATTATGATAAGTGATGTCAAATTTATTTTCAACAAGTGATTAAGAAACATTAGAAATAAAACATTTTAGAACCGTTTAAGGGAGAACTTTCAAGATTCTTCAAAATGGAAAAGGCATAATTATTTTTATAAAACCATAACTGAACCAAGGTAGTTTTTCATGATAAAAATGAGTGATTTTAGAAAAATAATTGTTTCTTAAAATAGAGTATGGATCACACTTGAAAATGGGTAAGAATTTTAGAAGATCCCCATAATCGGGTTTGATTTTCAGAAATATTTGAGAAGGAAAACTTTTAAAAACTAGTATATACATGAAAATATAGATTAATGGATATTGAAACATGATTTTGGAACATATCCCAAAAATTTAGATACTTTAGAAAAAAAAGTGAATTTCATTTGGGTAAGAAGAGAGAAAGAATAACCTGAAGGAATAATGGAGGTTCGAGTAGAATCCTTTACCTAATCTTCAAAATGGTTCCAGGCATGATCTTAATGTCCTGAATAATAAAATTAGATTAATTAATATATAATTACATAATGTTTTATACATTTAATTGATTTATTAAAGTTTAATTTAGTCTTTTATGTCATTTGATGAGTTATAATGTTCAATTTCATTGTTCGTGAGTGCTTTTTTTCTTAATTTTCATGATCACCTCACCTATATAAGAGTATGTAAGTTCATGTAAAAGAGATATTGATGTAAAAAATTGAAGATATAAGTTATTAATGATAATAAATAAGGTTAAGTGATCATATAAGTCATTTTTTTTATTTTGGGTGAGGATGAATCATTAGAAAAAACATTAATGATAAACGCGTGGATTATTTTGAGAGGTTTTGTTCATAATGAACTTGTTTTTTATTATTATTTTACATCATGTGTGTCTAATGATTAAAAAACATTAAATAAGAAATAATAAATATATTAGGATCTTGATCAACCACAAAAATGGTTTCATGAACAACCATGAAGTTAGTAATAGAAATTGATAACCTGTTGTCATTGAATCCGATAAATTATGAAATCTCGGGTGATGATTCATTTTTAGTATAAAAGGAGGGGGGAAAGATAGATGATGATGGATTATTCTATTAGCATAAAAAAATTATAGTATATATAATTTACTATATTTATCAAAACATTTTTATGGGGGGCGGTGAGGATAGAAAAGAAATGAAAACAACATGAATAGAAATTGAAAGAAAACAGAGGAGGGGTTTACCTCTTGATTCCTTCTTCTTGAGGACCCACTTAGGGGCGTGTATTTATTATTTTTTTAATAAAAAAATTTCTAGGATGTGGGGGAGTGTTTGAGAAGAGTATTGGGAAGAATATATACAATTCTCCTGTCTTGAGATTTGTGAATATAAGAGGTGGTGAGGGGTGATATTTATAGTGGATGGTGTGTTTTCTCATTATTTTATTCAATATTTTATTATTTTTCCAAGAAAATAATTAGTGATTATTATTGAGATAAAATATAGAAATGTGTTCATATGAATTAAAAAAAATGTTCACTTACATCATCCATGACTCAAGCATGACACAAAAATTCATTTATTTTTATATACTGTAAATTACTCTATTTTACTATTCACAAAAAAATTCATGTATTTTAGAATAATTCCAAATATTCACCCTAACCATTTATCTATGTTTATAATTCAAAAATTTACTCCATTTAACTAAAAATATTTTTTATATATAATAAATTAAATTTTTAATTAAAATCATTATTTACATAAAAAATACAAATTTTAAAATTAAAACTATTTTTCTGACACTTTAAAAAATTTATTAAGGTCTCATAAAATTATATTACCCTTATAAGACATCAAAAAATAATTTAGGAATAAATTTTATTTTAAATTATTAAATTAATCATAAAATTATAATTAAATATTTATGATTTATTAATATACAAACTTTTAATTAATAATTTTTAAAATATTTATTTACTCATACTATGATATAATTATATCATATTTTCACTTATAAGATGGATAAATTTTATTTATACACCCATTGGTGAGGTTACTTTTCAATTGGTTAGTTTACTATTCATAAGGGTCACATTACTATTCCAAAGGTTGAGTTTCTATTTCATCGGTGTAGGTTCCTTAACTTCTAAAAACTACCTTATATTTAATTAATTCATCACTTATAAAGTTTTTATTGTGTTACTAGTCTGATTTTATGTGATTATATTGTATAAATAAATTATAATAAGGGGATTTCATTCACAAAAGTTTTGGGTCATTACTCGCTTCCCCCTTTAAAAATTCTACCTTCAAAATTTTATTTTACTTTGTAAGATGAAAATAGGAGCGGATACTTATATTCCTTAAAATACTTTGGTTCCCAAGTTTCCTATTCCTACTTATGGTTCTACCAATGTATATTGACTAGATGAGTAGTCCTATTGAGTATAACTTTATCTCTACGATCTAAGATCTTCACTAGATTCTCCTCATAAGAAAGATCATTCTCCAACTGTACCACCTCTATAGTTAGTACATTTTAAGGATCCAGTATGTACTTCTTTAAGAGGGTTATGTGGAATACATTGTCTACTTGAGAAATGGTTGGTGGAAGTTCTAGTTGAAAGGCCAAAACTATGACACAATCAAGTATCTTGAAGGGGCTAATGTACTTGGGACTTATATTCCCTTCATGAATCTTATGACCCTCTTCCATGGAGATATGTAGAGGAATACCATCTCTCTAATATTAAACTCAATGTCCTATTGACGATTGTCTGCATAACTATTCTGTTGACTTTGGTCTACCTTGATGTACTACTGAATGGTTTTCACATTCTCCACTTTTTCTTCTACCACTTCAGGTCATAGTTTCTTATGCTCACCTAATTCATCCTAGCATTCCAGTGTTTTTCGCATTTTCCCATAAAGGGCTTCATACATATTCATTCAGATGATCGAGTGGAAACTATTGTTGTAGGAGAATTTGATAAGTGGAAGATGTTGGTGCCATCATCCTTTAAGGTCTATAAAACATTCTCTCAACATGTATTTCAGTGTCTGAATAGTTTGCTCAGATTGGCCATAAATTTCGAGGATGACAAGCCAGACTAAAGTTCAGCTCAGTTCTTAGATCATGTTGGTGACTTTTCTAGAACTTTGAGGTGAATCTCAAATATTGATCAGATATAATTGATAATGGTTCTCAATGAAATCTTACAACATCTTTAATGTATATCCATGAAAAGTAATTTTAAGGCATGTCCTTTCCAACTATGATAATGTGAACTATCTTTATAAGATGATCCATAAAAACCAAAATATCCTTGTTTCCTCTGGATGTATTTAGAATTTCAGGGACAAATCCCAAGATGATATTTTCCCATTTCAATACTGTTATGGGTAATGGTTGCATCCACCCTTTATACTCTTTACTTTCAGCGTTCACATACTAAAATACTTTCCACTTTGATGTATATTCAGCAATATCCTTTTTTCACATAGTCCAAGCAATAATTCTCTATGATATGTTGATATATCGTTGATCTTCCTGGGTGAATAGCGAAATATGAGTTATGTGTGTCATTTATAATTTTATTTTTTATCTCTAGATCGAATGGTATCCATAATCATGGAAACAATATTATGACTCACACTTAATCCATTTTGAACTCTGAGGATTTCCCATTTTTATAGCTTCCACCCTTTGTCTTAATTTGAACATCATTTCTTTGAGACACCCTTATTTTCTTCATCAAGGATGGTTGAGCAATCATTTGAGAAAAGATTGATGATTTCCCTTCTTTAATGATTCCCTTGTCTAAACATTTAAGGTCTAAGAATACTTGATCCTCCCCAATTCTCATCATTGATAAAGATGCATGATCCCTTTTACATAGAGCATCCACCACCTAATTTGCCTTACCAGGATAGTAGTGGATCAATCAATCATAATCATGGATAAGCTATAACCATCATCAGTGGTTCATATTAAACCCATTCTATGTGAATATAGATTGGAGACTCTTTTGATCAGTATATATATCACAATTCACCCCATAGATATAATGCCTCCAATTTTTTAATGTAAAGATCACATATTCCAACTCCAGATCATGTGTTGGATAGTTTTTCTCATGAGTTTTCAACTTTCTTGGAGAGTAGGCTATCACTTTATCATTTTCATCATCAAACTTCCTAAGAATTTTTTGATTCATCAATGTACACCATAAAGAGTTCTCCACTTTTTGAGATTGTGAGTACTGGAATAGTGATAAGACTATTTTGATCTCCTTAAAGCATTCCTCAAATTCTTGAGTCCAAAAAAACTTCACTGCCTTCGATGTTATCTTGTTTATTGGGTTTGAAAGTCATGGTAATTTCTTCACAAGTAATCACTAATTCCCAGATAGACAAAAAAATCTACGATTCTCCATTATAGATGTTGGCCTGGGCCACTCTTCGATCTCCTTTATCTTGGAAGGGTCCATAGATATCTCTTTAATTGTGATAACATGCCCCAAGAATGATACATTCTCTATACAAAACTCACATTTAATATACTTTTCTTATAGTTTCTCCCTTTGAAATGTTTTTAGGACAATATTCAAATTCTCCTCATGTTCCTCCTTTCTCTTGGAGTATATAATAATATCATTCACTATGACTACAATATATGTGTCAAGGTAATATATAAAGACTCTATTAATTAAATCCATGAATATAGAGAGAGAATTAGTTAGTCTGAAGGGAATCACTATAAACTCATAGTTTCCATAACTCATTCAAAATTCAGTCTTGGGAATATCTTCCTTCCTCACATTTAATTGGTGGTATCTCGACCAAAGGTCAACCATAGAGAAACAATGGCCCCACATAGATAATCCCACAAGTCGTCTTTACATGGTAGGGGATACTTGTTATTTATAATGATTTTATTGAGATCATGATAATCAATGAAAAGGATTACTGATCCATCCTTCTTCTTGATGAAGAGGACAAGCACACCCCATAGTGAATCACTCAGGCATATAAAATCCTTTTCCAAATTATTCTGTAACTACTTCATCTATTATTCTTGATCAACAATGTCCATTCTATTACGTGTCTTTGATATATGGAGAGATACATGAATAATTTCAATTGATTACTCAACTTCTCAGTTAGAAAGAAGACTAGAAAATTCTTCAAAGAATACATCAGTGTAATCCCTCATTATGGGAATATCTTCGAGCATGATCATCTCCTTTATCTCAATCATTTGAGAAAGATATTCTAGCTCGTAAGTTAGTAATATCCACTCTTGAGATGATGATTCTAAATGAGATTCATCTTCCTACTTACACTTATAATGAATTAGAGGATGCTTTGGGATGTGAATAATGATCTCCCTTTCCAAAAAGGTCATGTTGAATTTGTATAAAGATAGCCAATCCATGCCCAAAATAGAATCAAAATTAACAAAAGGAAGTATGAAAATATCTACTAGGAGGTTCAATCCACAAATATTAACCATGGATAAGTTATGTACTTTGGATGAAATAATTTCCCCATTATCTATTCTTATAGATAACTCAATATCGAAATTTTGAGGTGGTGTTTTAATAGTTATACTAAACTTTAATGATATGAATGAATGCATAGAACTAGAATCAAGTAGTACATTTTCTATTCTTGAATGAATAACCAACGTACTTGTCCTCAAATCATTGTCTAGATCCACATCAGCAGTAGTGGTAGCATAATCCATTCCTTGTTTCCTTGGAGTTTGTTGTGGGTTGGCTCTAAAAATACAGGGATTAGGGCACTGGTTTTCCAAATTCCCATGTTCCTTGTAGTTGAAACATTACACTACTGGCTGACCATTGATATGAACCATCCTTTTCTCTTCCATGCTAGTGGGATTCTTTATATCCCTTCAGATGTTATTATTCAGATGCCCCATTCATCGAAATGAAGCATTCCATAGTTACCTTCAGATAGTTCCTAGGATGATTCTTACCACAATTTTCAAATTTGGGATATTCGAGCTTATTTCCATCATGGGATTTATTTGCTGATCCACCCATATTAGACTCTATTTTTCTATTTTTTTCACCTGAACCATGAGACCACTAAGAGTCTCTGATATCTATTTAATCATTTAGGGAATAACAAAAAATCTCTCTATAATTATGAAATTCTTGAATTTCCAATTATTTTCATAGAATCGTCTTTAATCCACTAAATAAGATATCCACCTTACTTTCGGTGTTCATGAAAAATTTATAGGATTATCTTGCAAACATTGTATAGTTTGTTTCATACGCCCTGATAGATTCATCTTACTTCTACTTAAGTTTTATGAACTCTCTTTAAATATTTATATAGATGGTTCAGGGAAAATATTTATTGAATTTTTTTTCTTGAATTCCTCTCAATACATGGAATCAATTTCATCCTTGGACTTCGTACTTTTGATTAGTGTCCACCACTGATCTGCTTCCCAATGAAAACGACAGACTCCCAACAAAAATTTCTGTTCTTCAAAGAACTAAAGGATAGAGAATATATTTTCAAAGGAGTTAATCCACTATTCCATGAATGGGGGTTGTGAGATCCACTGAACATTAGAGGCCTTTTCCACATGAAGGATTCGATTGCAACTTGCCCTTTCCTTTGAGAAGGAGGTCATTCCATGCAATTAAATTTACTATTCAGAACATGAACCATCTGAGCAAGTACTATCATAATTTTTTTAGTCCTATTTACCATCATATATGAAATTTCATTAGGGTATTCATCACATTCCCTAGCACATTTATTGTTGGCATGTGTTCTTTTATTTTCCTCCATTAATTATGTAAAAGAATGTGCCATTAGTGGGACAAAATACTTAGATAATAAGTATAAAAATGAAACTTTAAACATAAAAGGATAAACTCTTTAAGGAAATGTATATACTAACTTGTGATTCCATAGTTTTAAATCTATGTTATCCATTATCTTCTTCCTAACATATATTATTAGGGTGATTTTCTTTGCTTATTTAATAATGGTTCGTAATGAGATTATAAATTTACCAAAGTATATCCCCTTGGAGTGTCAAACCAGGTTCACTCTAAGGACCATTGTTATGTACCATGTTACCATGAGTCAAGATCAGAAAACCTTGTTAAATTTCTCACTCCTATGTATATCTATTCTAGAACCACTTCAACTTGTAGTGTTCAAACAAGGATGTATTTTCATGATAATCCACTTACTCTTTACTTACCCATATTTAGATATGTTTTCTTAGACATAGTCTTATACTTAGGGTTCTAAATAAAGTGATCTATTCCTAATCGTGAAAAATTAGTAAAAATTTTCTTTCGATACCCACTATAGAATCCATAGTCTTTTACACATATCATTACATGATTTAAAGCATAATTAAACATCAAATTAAAATCCAATGATTGAAAAGTCTAGTATATTGGAAGACTGGATATATAAAACTAAAAACATGGAAAATAATAAACCATTTAATTATTTAATATCTCTTGTGCTCTCATAACATCATTTGAGCACTTAAATCTTCATAAGATAACCTGGGGATAACATAAACAAAGGTACGAGCTAAAATCATAGTAAGTGGATAAACATAAGGATAAATCTTAGCACAAGGGTTTGAAGACATAACATATTGATATAAAAAGGCATGGAACATGATCAAACATAAGGAATACTAACATTTAAAATAGGGGATCATGGAATCATAGTAATGTGGAAGTACCATAAAACTTGACATTAGTATTATTTGATGCTCATTTCATATAGAGGAGAATGAGTCAAAGCTCGTTGAACATAGTGGATCACGAGTCAAGGCTACCACCAAGACCGTTAAACATAATGTCTTATAAGACCAAACTTTACAAAATTCATTGAAGTGATTTATGGGAACACCCATCATATCATGTTTATGAATATGGTTTCACCATAAATAACCATACATAAGTAATCAACCACAAACATAGGGGTTAGCCATGGAAATAATTTGGTACCATATTCACGTCAAAAGCATAATAAATGATCATATATTAAATGTGTCCATTAAAAAAGGAATTAAATAAAAAATGGACATTCATAAATAAATATAGGCATATATCAAGGTAATTGATGTCAAACTAAAGTGAAAATAGTGATTAAGACACTTTAGAAATAAAACATTTTACTACGGTTTAAGGGAAACCTATCAAGATTATTTAAAATAGAAAAGGAATAACATTTTGTATAAAACCAGAATTTAAACAAGATAGTTTTTCATGATAAAATTGAGTGATTTTAGAAAAATAATGGTGTCATAAAACAGATTATGGATCATAGTTTAAAATGGGTAAATTTTGGAAAGAACCCTTGAATCGGGATCACTTTTCGAAAAGATTTGAGAAGGGAAACTTATAAAAACATGTATATCCCTGAAAAAAATATTAAGGGATATTGAAACATGATTTTGGAAAATATCCAAAAAATTTAGAATATGTACATAAAAATAAAAGGGAATTCAATTTTTGGTAAGAAAAGATAAAGAATAACCCAAAGGAATAATGGAGGTTCAGGTAGAATCCCATACCTTATATTTGAAACGGTTCCACACAGGATCTTAATGTCCTAAATAATAAAACCTGATTCATTAATAAAAAATTATATAACATTTTCTACAATTTATTGATTTATAATAATTTTATTTAGTTATTTTATGCCATTTTGATGAGCTATAGTGTTCAATTTCATCATTCGTGAGTGCCTGTTTACTTAATTTTCATGATCATCTCATTTATATACGAGTATAGAAGTATATTTTAAATAAAAATTGAAGTATATGATTGAATTTGTAA
This sequence comes from Viscum album, assembly GCA_963277665.1. Taxonomy (NCBI): domain Eukaryota; kingdom Viridiplantae; phylum Streptophyta; class Magnoliopsida; order Santalales; family Viscaceae; genus Viscum; species Viscum album. The sequence continues at coordinate 1,854,499,389 of OY728128.1, forward strand.
GTTATTAATGATCATATAAATTTTTACCTGGTTATATTAGTCATTTAGTTATTTTGGGTGAGTATGAATCATTAGATAAAATATTAATGATAAACACTTTGATTATTTTGAGTGGTCTTTAATATAACAAACTTGTTCTATTTTATTATTTTACGTCATGCATGTATAAAGATTCCTAAACATTAAATAAGATATAAGAAATATATTATGATCTGTTCTAACCATAAAAATAGTTTCTTGACCAGCCTTGAATATGGTAATAGAATTTGAAAACCCTTCGTCCTTGAATGTGATAAATTAACACATCTTAGATGCTGTTTCATTTTTAGTATAAAAGGAGAGTGAAATGTGAGAAGATGATGAATTATTCCATTTTCATGAAAATATTGTAGTATATGTAAGGTATTGTAGTTTTCACACAATTTTTATGAGGGGCGGTTAGGAGAGAAAAGAAAAGATTGTAACTTGAAAAGAAATTGAATGAAATTGGAAGAGGGTTTTACATCTTGATTCCTTTTTCTTGAGAACCTCCTTAACAGATTGGTTTTCATATTTTGTTAATTATAAAAGCTCTTGGACATGGCGGGGAGGTTTCGGAAGAGTATAGAGAATAATATAGACAAGTCCAAAGGCTTGGGAGGTGTGAGGAGAAGAGGTGGTGTGGGTGGAATTTATAATGGAGGAGGGGGATGTTTTCTCATTATTTTATTCAATATTTTATTATTTTTCAAAAGATAAGAAATACTTATATTTCTTGAGACTAAATATAGTAATGTGTGAATTTGAAATTGAAAAAATGGTCACTTACATCTTACCTGACTCAAAAATGCAAATATTTACAAATACTGTAAATTGCCATATTTCACTATTAATAAAAATTCATATTTTTTAGAAAAATCCAAAAAACTAACACTATTTGTTTTGACACTTATAATTCAAAAATAAATTCCATTTTATGAAAATAATCTTCTAAATATGATAAATTTAATTTTTAATTAAAATAATTATTTACGTGGAAAATACATTTTCTATAATTAAATATTCTTTTCTAGCACTTAAAAAAATTAATTAAGGTCTCATAAAATTATATTATGAAAATAAGACATAAAAAAATAATCTATGAATAAAATTTTTTATAATAAAATTTATTTTAAATTATTAAATTAGTTATAAAATTGTAATTAATTATTTATGACTCATAAAAATACCAACACTTAATTAATAATTTTTGAAATATTTATTTACTTAAACTATGATAAAATTATATCATATTACAACTTATAATATGGATAAATTTTATTTATACTTCTAATGGCGAGGTTACTATTCAATTGGCTAGTTTACTATTCATAAGTGTCGCATTACTATTCCAAAGGTCATGTTATTATTTCATTGGTGTAGGTTCCTTAACTTCTAGAAATGCATTTTATTTCATTAATTATTCAATTATAATGTTCATATTTTGTTTGTAATGTGATTTTATGTGTTTCAATTATATTAAATACTTATAAGATAGGGATTTAAGTCATAAAAGTTTTGGGTCATTACTTTATTCCTTCCTTATTATGTTTCTCCCTAGAAATTTTGTTCTACATTCTATTTTTAAAATAGGTGAGGGTACTTATATTTCATCACTTTTTATGGTTCCCATGTTTCATATTCTACATATGGTTCCACCAATGTACATTGAGTAGGTGAGTAGTCTTGTTGCGTAGAACATTATCTCTACGATCCTAGATCTTTATTTGATGCTCCTTGTAAGAGGGATGATTATCTATTGTACAATCTATGAAGTTAGTACATCTGAAGGATCTGGTATATACTTCCTCAAGAGTGACATGGGGTATACATCGTGTACTTAAGACAATTTTGGTGGATGTGCAAGTTGATAGGCCACAACTCTGACAAGATCAAGTATCTCGAAGGGGCTCATGTACCTAGGACATAACTTCCCTTTCTTACCAAATCTCATGACCCTCTTCCATGAAGATATATGGAATAAATACCAGGTCTAGGACCTTAAAATAGAGATCTCATTGACGATTGTTTACATTACTCTTCTATTAACATCGAGCATTCTTGAGGGGCTGCTGAATGGTTTTCACTTTCTCCACCACATCTTCATCATTTTCATGTCCTAAAAGCTTACTATCACCAACTTCATCCCAACATGCTGATTTGTTTGCATCTTTTCCCATAAAGGTATTCATATAAAGACATTCATATACTCTAGTGAAATATATTATTGTAGGATAATTTGATAAGTGGAAGATATTGTTCTCATCCCCCATTGAAGTCCATAGAACACACTCCAAACATGCCTTCCAATGATTTAATAGTTTGCTCATATTGGCCTTCAGTTTGGGGAAGATTGGCTGTACTGAAGTTCATCTCAGTGCTTAGAGCATGTTGGAGACTTTTCCAGAACTTCTAGGTGAATCTCAAATATCAATTGGGTACAATTGATTATGGTACTCCATAAATAATTAACACTTATTTTATGTATATCTATGCAATTTTATACAAATATAAGTCTTCTGAAACTATGATAAAGAGATCCATATTTTTAAGATGATCCACAATAACCCGTATAGCATTGTTTCCTCTAGATATCTTTGGAAGTCCATTAACAAAGTCCATGGTAATGGTTTCCCATTTCCATGATCAAATGGGTAATGGTTGCATCAAACCTTTATAATTTTTCCCTTCATCATTCACTTTCAGAAATACTAGGAACTTTGATGTATATTCAGTAATTTCATTCTTCATATTCTCCCAATAATTGTTCTCTCAGAGATCTTGATACATATTTTTGCTACCCGTGTGAAAAGAGAAGGTTGAGTTATGTGCATCATGCAGAAGCTCCTTAAATATAATTGGATCGTATGGTAAATATAATCATGACATAAATCTTAAGAATCCTTCCTCATCCATTTGGAAATATGAGGATTTCCCATTTTTTATAACATCCACCATTTTCTAAATTTCCACATCATTTCTTTGAGAATCCCATGATTTATCTATGAGGTATGGTTGAGAAATCATTTGATTAATGATTGATGATGTTCACTCTTTAATGATTCCCATGTCCATCCTTTGATCATCAAAGAATATTTGATCCTTCTCAATTATCATCATAGATAAATATGCATGATTTTATTTACATAGAGAATCTTCCACCTTATTTTCATTAACAGTATAGTAATGGATTGAATAGTTATAATCCTTGATGAGTTCCAACAATTATCACTTGTTCATATTAAGCTCATTTTTTGTGAATATATATTTGAGACCCTTGTGATTAGTATATATCTAACCCTACTCCCCATAGATATAATGCAACCATTTTTTCAATGCATCGATCACAACTGCCAACTCCAAATAATGCGTGGGATAGTTTTACTCATTATTTTTCACATTACTTGAGAATTAGGCTACCAATTTAGAATTTTTCATCATATCATAGCCTAATACATTCTTTGAAGAGTCTCTATACACCATAAAAAGTTTTATTCTTTTCAGGAGAGTGAGTACTGGAACAGTGATAAGCCTATTTTCGATCTTCTTAAAATGTTCCTCATATCCGTGAGTATGTAAAATCTTTATACCCTTCCATGTCAGCTTGGTTATTGGTTTTATAGTCATGAGAATTTATTCACTAATTTTTTATAATACCTAGAGAGAGAATGAAAACTATAGATCTCAATTAAATACGTTGTCTTGGTCCAGTCTTTGATTGCCTTTGCCTTGGAAGGGTCCAAAAATATCCCTATTCTAGTGACAACATCCCCCAAGAATTATAATTCCTCCATCTAGAACTCACATTTATTCTACTTTGCATATATTTTATCACTTATCAATGTTTTTAGCACAGTATCCTAAAAATCCTCATGTTCCTCCTTATTCAAGGAGTATATCAAAATATCATCGATAACAACCACCACAAATTTTTCGAGGTAAAATATAAAGAATATATTCATTATATCCATGAATATTTGTAGATAATTAGTTATTATGAAGGTCATCACTAATAAATCATAGTGTCCATGACTCGTTTGAATGAAATTCATGGGAATATCTTCCTTCCTCATCTTTAATTGATTATATCTTGACTGATGGTCCATCTTAGAGAAAAAATTGCCCCCAAAATAGTTGATAAAAGAATTAATCTCTCCATTGTAGGGGATAATTTTTCTTTATGATGGTTTTATTGAGCTCACGATAATCAATGATGATGAAAATTGATCCATCCTTCTTCTTGACGAAGAGGAAATTCGAACTACATGGTGAAGCACTCAGGCATGAAAAACCCTTGTCCAGATTCTCCTGTAACTACTTATTCAATTCATCTAGCTCAATATTGGCCATTATATGATGTGTTTTTGATATAGGTAGAGATCCAAGAATATGTTCAATTAATAACTGAACTTCTCAGTCAGGTGGAAGACCAGAAAATTCTTCTTGGAATATATCTGTGTAATCCTTCATGATGTAAATATCTTCAAGAATGATTATCTCTTTTATCTCAATAATTTGAGAAAGATAGGATTTCTCATATGGTAGTAATATCCACACTAGAGATGATGATTATAAATGAGTTTCATCTTCTTTCTTACACTTGTAAATAATTGGTGGATGCTTGACGATGTGAACAGTGATATACCTTTCTTAACAGTTGATGTTGGATTTGTATAAAGATAGAAAATATATACCCAAAATAGCATCAAACTCCACCAAAGGAAGTAAGACAAGATTTTATTGGAGTTTAATCCACAAAAATTAACCAAGGAAGAGTTATTTACTTTAGATGCAATAATTTCCCCATTAACTATACTCAAAGATAAAGCAATCTCCAAATTTTGAGGTGGTTTTTGAATAGGACTACTAAAATTTCAAGATATTAAAGAATGTGTATAATGAGAATCAAATAGAATGTTTTCTATTCTTCAATGAATAACCAGCATACCTATCACCACATTTTTTTCTAGCTCCACATCAGTAGTAGAAAAATACCTTTCTTCTTTCCTTGGAGGTTGTTGTAGATTACCTCTAAAAATCCTCATCTTAGGGAATTGGTATTCAAAATTCCCAAGTACCTTATAGATGAAACATTTCACTAATGGATGAGAATTTACATGACCCTTCCTTTCTTATTCCATGCTAGTGTGATTCTTCATATCCCGTCACCAATTATTATCTAGATTCCATATTATTCCACTTTTGAAGCATTTCCTAGTTTTATTCCGACAGTACCCATGATGCATCTTCAACCAATTTCAAAACATGGGATATCCAGGATTATTTCTATCATGGGATTTATTTACTGATTCACCCATATTAGAATCTATTTTCCATTTTTTTCACAAATCCCACGAGACCAATGCGAATCTCCGATCTCCATTTCAACCTTGACGATACAAAAAAATTTCTTTTGATAACTATCAAAGTCTTAAATCACCAATGCTTTTTGAGAACATGGCTTTAATATTCTAAATAAGTGATCCACCTTGATTTTAGTGTACAAGAAAAATCCGGAGGCATATATTTCAACCCCTGTAAATTTTTCTTCATATGCCATGATAGAATCATCTTCCTTCTCTTTAAGTTTGAGGAACTCTCTTTCCATATTAAGTCCGAGGGTTGGGGGGAAATATTTTCTGAAAAACATTTTCTTAAATTCCTCCCAATGTATGTAATCAATTTCTGCCTTGGACTTCATATGTTTTATTAGTTTCCACCACTGAACAGATTCCCCATCAAAGTGATAGAATTACAACAAAACATTCTATTATCCTGAGCACTCAAGGATAAAAAATATCTTTTCAATAGATCTAATCCACTATTCCTTGAGAAGGGTATTGGAAGACCCACTATATATGGGATGCCTTTTCTGCATGAATGATTTGATGAAAACATACTCTTACCTTAGAGAAGGAGGGTGTTCCATGTGATTCAAGTCATTATTCATAATTTGTGCAAGTTTAGAAAATACTGTCATAATGTTTTGAGTACCCATTCCAATAATATTTAGAATTTAATTATGTGAGTCATAAAATTACCCATCACATTTATTGTTGGAACGTGTTATTATATTTCTCTCTATTAGATAAGAAAAATAAAGTGATATTGTGGGGCTTGAAAATTTAGCTAATAAGCATAAAAATGAAACTTTCAACACAAAAGGATAAGCTGTTAAATAAAAGTATATCCTAACTTGTGATTTCATAGGATTCAATATTGGGTTTTCGTAATGTATTTCAAAACATATTTTATTATGGGTATTTGATTTGCTCCCTTCATAATGTTTTGTAATGATATTATAAATTTACCGAAGAATATCCCCTGGGAGTGCCGAACCAGGTGTGCATTAAGGCTCATTTTTATTTATCTGGTTACCCCGAGTCAATCCCGGAACACCTTGTCAGATTTTTCATTCATAGTTATATTTGTGGAAGATTCTTGCCTTTTTAGTATCTAAATAGGGATTTATTTTCTTGATAAACAACTTACTCTATACTTACCCAGATTTAGTGATGTTTTTTAGATTTGGTTTTATCCCTCGAGATCTTACTAATGTTATATATTATTAATCTCAAAAAAGAACTAAACTTTTCCATTGATACCAACTATAGTGACCCTCTACTTTTACACATATCATTGCATGTTTTTTAGCATAATTTAAAATCAAATTAAATGCTAAGGATTATAACATCTAGTGTCTTGGAAGACTAGGAACATAAATATGAAAACATGGAACTTATTAAAAATTTTTATTATTTAACATCCATTATGGGATACTAATATCCTTTGATCCCTTACATCTTCATAGGATAACTTAGGGATAAAATGAACAATGGTATGAACTAAAATCTTATTAAGAGAATAAAAATAAGGATAAAACATACCACATTAGTTAAAAGGTATAACATAACAATATAAAAAGGCATAGAACAAGATTAAACATAAAAAATCATAACATATAAAACATGGGATCATGGTATCATAATAATGTGGCAATAACATAAAACATGACTTTATCCTGAGTTAAGTCTCATTACAAACAGAAGAGCATGAGTCAAATCTTGTTGCACATAGAGGCACATGAGTCAAGGCTACAACCAAGAGTGTTTCACATAATGTCTCTTGAGACTAAGATTTACCCAATGCATAGGATCCCTATTTGGGTTCCCCCATAATAACATGTTCATTAATATAAATGTCATATAAATAACCATATATAAGTAATCAAGAATAAACATAAGGGTTAACCATGAAAATAATTGGGTATCATAATCATGTCAAGAGAAAAATTAATGAGCATATCTTAAATGTGTCCTTAAAAGAAAGATATTAAATAATAAATGGTCATTCATAAATAAATATAGACATATATCATGATAAGTGATGTCAAAATAAAGTGAAAAGAGTGATTAAGAAACTTTAGAAATAAATCATTTTAGTACGGTTTAAGGGAAACCTTTTAAGATTCTTTAAAATGGAAAATAACAAGGGTTTTTATAAAACTAGAATTGAACCAAGGTATTTTTTCATGATAAAAATGAGTGATTTTAGAAAAAAAATGTGAACTAAAATAGATTATGGGGAACCCTTTAAAAAGTGTAAGAATTCTAGAAGATCCCTTTAATTGGGTTTTCTTTTCAGAAATATTTGAGAAGGGAACCTTTTAATAACATGTATTCCCATGAAAATAAAAATGAATTGATCATTAAAACTGAGTTTGTAACATATAATAAACATTTAGAATATGTAAATAAAAATAGAGAAGAATTTATTTTAGGATAGAAGAGAATAACAATAACCTGAAGGGATAATGGAGGTTCAGGTAGAATCCCTTACTGTATCCTAAAAAAGGTTCTGTAATTAATATTAATGTCCTAAATAATGAAATTATATTCATTAATAAGCAATCCCAAAACATTTTATACATGTAATTGTTGTATTATAATTTTATTTAGTTCTTTTATTCCATTTTGATGTGTAATAATGTTCAATTTCATAGTTAATGAGTGCATGATTTCTTACTTTTCATGATCGACTCTCTAATATAAGAGTATGGAAGATCATGAAAAATGGAAATTGAAGCCCATAATTTAATTTATAAGTTATTAATGATCACACAGTCACTTAAGTGACCATATATTTCATTTGGTTAGTTTAGGAGAGGATGAATCATTAGATAAAACATGGATTATTTTGAGCGGGTTTTCTCACAACAAACTTGTTTTGTTTCATTATTTTACATCATATGTGTATAATGATTATAGAACATTAAATAATATATAATAAATATATTATGATATGGTTAAATGATAAAAATGGTTTCATTACAATCTTTGAACATGGTAATAGAAATTTAAATCACTTCGTCCTTGAATGTGATAAATTAATACATCTTAGACGATGTTTCATTTTTTTGTATAAAAGGATGGGGGAAAGAGAGATGATGATGAATAATTCCGTAAGCATGGAAAAATTATATTACATCTAAGGTATAAGAGTTATCATAACATTTGTATGAGGGGAGGTTAGGAGAGAATATAAATTAAAGGAACTTGAAAAAAATTGAAAGAAAAAGAAGAGGGTTTTACCTCTTGATTCCTTCTTCTTGAGAACCTCCTTAGGGGATTGATTTTGGTATTTGGTTATGATATAATGATCTTGGATGTGTTGTAGAGGTTTGTAAATATTATTGGGTAGAATATAGAATAGTACAATGGTTTGAGATGTGTGAGGACAAGAGGTGGTGAGGGTAGTATTTATAGTGGATGAGGGGTGTTTTCTCATTATTTAATTCATTATTTTATTAATTTTCCCAAGAAAATAAATAATGCTGATTATTGAGACTAAATACAATAATTTTTTAATTTTAAATCCAAAAAATGGTCACCTACATTATCCATGACTCAAGCATGTCTAAAAAATACGTTTATTTACATATACTTTAAATTACCTTATTTAACAATTCACTAAAAATTCAAGTATTTTAGAAAACTCCCAAAACTTCACCTGAACTATTATTAGACATGTAGAATTTAAAAATTAATTCCATTTTATAATATTAATTATCTAAATATGAAAAATTTAATTTTTAATTAAAATCATTATTTACTTGGGGAATACAAATTTTAAAATTAAAACTGCTTTTCTAACACATTAACAAACTTATTAAGATCTCCGAAAATTATATTATAATCATAAGACATGAAAATAATTATTTAGAAACATATTTTCAGAAAATAAATTTTATTTTAAATTATTAAATTAGTTATAATATTGTAATTAAATATTTATGACTAATAAAAATACAAACACTTAATTAATAAATTTTAAAATATTTATTTACTTATACTATGATATAATTACATCATATTGTAGCTTATAAGACATATAAGTATTATTTATACTTCCATTGGAGAGGTTAATATTTAATGGGTAGTTTTACTATTTATAAGGGTTTTATTACTGTTCCAATGGTAAAGTTACTATTTTATCTGTGTAGGTTCCTTAACATCTAGAAATGCCTTTTATTTCATTAATTATTCACTTATAAAGATTATATTATGTTATTAATGTGATTTTATGTGATTTTATGTGATTCTATTATATGAAATAATTATAATAAGAGGATTTCATTCATAAATGTTTTGGGTCATTACAACCTTATTATAAAAAAATTGATCTATATGGTTAACAATCTAAATAGGATTTTATTTATAATAAATATTATGTTATAACTAAACTAAACTATGGACCAAAACATGAGATGAATTTGACACATATTTCATTAATATTGTAACATGAAATATTTTCTGTACCTAGGATAAACTTTAAGGAAAATCCACTCAGAAGGAAATTGATTCACATTTATCTAAGATTTCATATGATAAAATGAACTTGGGACTTAACTTATCCTTACCAAAATGAATTACACCTTTCCATGGAGATGATTTTCGAAAAACATGACCACCTACCTTGAAAGAATGATTTTTTCTTCGGTTATCTGCATAACTTTTATGCTTGATATTAGCCATCCTCATATTTTATTGAATAAACTAAACCTTATTATTGTTTTGATCTACCAACTCTAGTACCATAAACTTATTTTCTTCTAATTTATCCAAAAATATGGAATCCTATACTTATTTCTATATAATTACTCAAAAGGTGTCATCTGTATACTAGAATAAAAATTTTTGTAATAGGAAAACCCCACCAAAGAAATATAATGATCCCAAATTCCATGGTAAAAAATTGATTAAGAGATAATCATATATTCCATGGTATAAATAATTTTCTCGAACTATCCATTATATTTAGGATGAAAATATGTACAAAAATTTAATTCAATACCCAACAGATTTTTAAGTCCTTTACAAAAATTAGATGTGAACCTGTGATCATGGTCTGATACAATAGAGAGAGGAACTTCATGTAACATTGCTATCTCATTTAGAAACATTCAAGAAATCTGATCCAAAAAAATATTATCTCAAATGGGAAGTAAATGTTCAGATTTTGTTAATCAATCAATAATAACTCAAATTTCATTATTACTATGAGATGTCTTTGGAAATACCACCCTGAAATCCATTGATATATTTTATTTTTTCCACTTTGGCATTGGAAATCATTGAAGCACTCCATTCGGAATTTTTTGTTCTACTTTAACCTATTTTCAAGTCAAAAAATTCCTTTTAAAGTCATCAACATCTCTTTTCATTCCACCCCATCGATAAAAATCCTAAAAGTATCAGTATATCCTTATTCGTCTAGGAGGAATTGAAAAAAAGAACTATGAGATTCACTCAAAAAATATCCCATCAACTGGAAATAACAAGGCACCCATAATTTTATTCAAAATTTATAACACCTTCTTCATAAACATTAAACTAAATAAACTTTCCATTCATAAAATATTATCTTTTATTTCAAATCATGAAATTATTTTTGAGTATTCTTGATTATTTTCTAAAAAGTTTACAACACTAAAACTAAGAAAAAAATAGAGTATATCCCTATATCCACAACTTTCAGAAAAACATTTATCATATCATTAACTAAAGGGCCATGTTCCATATGTAAATTGGTTAATGTTGAATTATTTTTAGGTCTCAGATAATTAACATAAAAAGACCCTGAAATTTAAAGGTATATTGTTTGTTAAATATTTTGGAATTTTTCGAGTCTGGGGCTTCTGACGACACTTGATTCTGAGGCCTGTTGTGCCCGGAATCAATTTCCGAAGTTTAGCTCGGGTACGTTCAGTAAATGAATGACCAGTTTTTTCTATCTTTTGAACCAGTGCTTGGAATTGAAATCTAAGGGCACTGATGAACTCACAACGCTGGTAATTTCTTAAGGGGACCTTTACCATAGTCATGTTTTCTCAGGAGGAGAAGTTATTTATTGGGGTTTAATTCAGAAGTAAATAAAATTGTTTGTACAATTTTATTTTATATCTAAGGAGGTTAACTCCTCCCATGGGAAGTTGTTGGTGGGGCACACACCCACCCAACATACCATGTGTGGATAAATGAGAGGTGGGGCCCACAGAAGCCCCAACCTTTCACCTTCCCCTAAACTCTTTAACCATCCTTATTTAATTTGTTAACTCCTCTTAAATGTGAGACCTCTCACCTCCTCCACTCTCCCTCTTTAACTCTTCCCAACATGTTAATTTAATGAATTCATCTACATCAATTAATTAATGAAGTTGTTTGAATTTGAATTTTCAATTATATGTGATAATAAAATAATAGGAGAATCCTATTATTTTATTTTGGGAGGGTTTTCTTTGTGCTAAAGAAGATTGGGATAGAACTCTTGTAAAGAAGAAGAGAACTCCTCTCTCCACGAAGAATGTCGGTTCCACGAAGAACGACGACGCCCCAAGCATTCTCTTCTCCGCGACAAGTGAGGAAACGCCGCTTTCTCCTCGGACACACTCCAACATCGCCTTCAAATTCTTTCCCCACGATGCCGTCTTCCGCGACGCCTGATGTGTGACATCAACTATCGAGGTAGGGGTTAAGTTCAATTTTAATGGATTAAAATTTGTTCCTCAGATCATTGTTGTATAATATTGTTTTTTTGACCTATTACTATCTCTTAACGCGGAGAGCGTGGGCTGAACAAACACATCCTGACGACCCTCCGTTTGATCCTGTTTATTGATGGAATTGGCGATCAGAGGTGGAACACGGAAGAGGCCGATTGTGCAAGGGCCGACGTCGTACACGCTAAGAAAAGTCACGGCCAAGTGAGTCGTGGAGGAGGAAGCCGACATCGTCGCGCTGGCTGTTCAGTGGGAACTGCGGTACGCTTTCTGGGCCGTTTCGGCAGAAGAACCGGCCGACCCATCGGCAGGTCAGGCGGAGCCGAACCGCGACGCCAGGAGGGCGCCACGGTGAAGAAACTCGCAGACCGTTGTGAGGACCACGTGCCCCAGAAGGCCAGCCGGCCTAGCCGGTGGGTTTGGGAGGGCGGCACCGCTTGGCGCCGCTGGCTGAGGCAGCCGGGGGCCGCACCCCCACCTCGGACCGCTTGGCTAGCAGGCCGATCCAGTCGAGCCGCGCCCAGCTGAGCCGCACCGGGCTGGGCCGCACCCCGCCTGGTCGGGCTGTGCCTCTTCGAGCCGGACTGTGCTCCCTTCAGACCGGGCCATGCCCCTCAGGCCGGACCATGCGAACCTTCGGGCCGGTCCAACACCCCTACCAGGACGAACCCTCCAAAACTGGGTGACCCGACCTGCCAACCCACTGGGCTTATCGAGCCGGGCCCGTTATTCACTTAAACATGAATAACTTAAAGACCACATGTTCGATCGACGACCCGTCTACGACACAATGAACCTTTCGATGAGGCGGTCATTTTGCGATACTCTAATTGAGTTTTGAGAATCTTTAGTAAATGGATGGGTTTGGAACGAGCATATCTCCAACTGGGACCCTGGAATGAAAAAGCCAATATCTCTCCGACCAGGCATCTGTTTGACGCGCCGTCTGTCATGTTGAGTTCTCTTTGATGAGATTAAACATTGAGATACATCAAATCTAGACTTCATGACAGTTGATTTATCAACCCCCATCTACTCATGGAGCGGACCCTCTCGGAATCGAGTACGCTATGTGTGGGAACCCTAGAGCTGGCTGTGTCTGCGACGACTACCGTGCCGGGATACTTCGTGGGTTCCACCATGAAGACAACTGTACTTGGATTCTACGTGGGGTCAATAGTGAGGAAGATTGTACTTGGATCCTCCATGGGTTCGGCAGTGATGACGACTGTACTTGGATCGCACGTGGGTTCGACAGTGATAGTTACTGTACTTGGATCCTACGTGGGTTCGGCAGCGACAACTTCTGTACATAGATCCTACATGGGTTCGGCAGAGGAGTTGATATAGAGGTTACATCTAATCATCTCCAACCCTCTTCGTGAGTAGTAAACCTGTGTGAGCTAAGTATTGTCTTTCAATCATTATCATTGATTTGGTTGAATTATTTCCAATGTGGACTGGGTTGTGCTTGGGCTCGGAAGTTGGAGCCGAACTGAGATTGATGACTTAGGTATGGCCACTACGAGTTCATGGTTATGGCCTTTGGCATTACCAATGCACTAGAAGTGTTAATTAGTATTGTGAACATGATCTTCCAGCCTTACCATGACCGTTTTTTCATAGTCTTCATCGAAAAAATACTGATTTACTCGACTACTATGGAGGAGCATGCCTACCACTTATAGGTTGTACTGGACACACTCCAAGAGCACAAGATTTATGGTAAGCTCTTGAAGTGCTAGTTCTAGATTTGAGAGGCTCAATTTTTGGGGCACATCATCTTGGAGGTGGGAGTTGCAGTGGATCCTACGAAGATCGTGGCAGTACTTTCTTGGGAGCCACCCAGGAGCGTGATAGAAGTGCAGAGTTTCCTAGGTCTGGCTGGGTACTATCAAAGATTTATGGAAGACTTCTACAGAGTTGCAGCACCACTTTCAACTTTTAAGAAGAATGGGAAACCCTTCGTGTGGTTAGATAGATGCCAACAGATCTTTCACGAGCTGAGACAAAGATTGACCAGTGCGCCCACCTTGAGGCTACCGGAGGAGGGCATTGGGTACATGGTTTATTGCGACGCATCAGGGACCAGACTCGGGTGTGTCCTGATGCAGGAGCGGGAAGTGATCGCCTATGGTTCACGGAAGTTGAGGCAGCATGAGCAGAACGACGCTACCCATGACCTGGAGTTAGTAGTAGTGGTCTTCGCCTTAAAGATGTGGCGGCACTATCTAATGGGTGAGGGCTTTACAGTCTACACTAACCACCATAATATCAAGTATATCTTCTCATAGAAGGACTTAAACCTGATATTGCGGCGATGGCTCAAGTTCATCCAGGACTATGACTTTGAGATAGTCTATACTCCTAGAAAGGGGAACATAGTAGCTGATGCTCTCATCAAGAGATCGAGCATTTAGCTACTTGGAGAGGCGATATAGAAATTAGCCGCTTTGCAGATATCCTTCGTGGATAGAGATGAGAAAGATTTTCTATAGTCCCTTACAGTCACTCCTCCACTACTTTAGCCGGTTATAGAGGCACAACATGGGGATGTTGACTATGAGACATGACGTGATCAGATTTCTACAGGGCAGGAGCCTGATGAATTTTCTAAAGGGGGAGAGCACGTCATCCTCTTTAGGGGATGTACCATGGTACCAGTTGCACTGCTGGAGGAAGTGCTAGGGAGTTTCACACTCCCCCTCTAGCAGTACATCTAGGAGTGGCGAAGATGTACCAGGACCTGAGATGACAGCACTGGTGTCTGGGTATGAAGAAGGCTGTAGTAGAATTCGTTTCACGATGCCTCACTTGCCAGCAAGTGAAGGTGGAGAACCAGGTACCCTCAGGCTTGGTACAACCCTTAGAGGTTCCAGAGTGGAAGTGGGATGGGATATCCATGGATTTCATGATGGGAATTCCACTTACTTCTAGGGGACATGACTCCATCTGGGTGATCGTCGACCGACTCACCAAGTCGGCCCACTTCCTTCCGATTAGAGACCAATGAAAAGTAGAGCGCTTGGTATGACTCTACGTTCAAGAGATTGTATAGATTCATGGTGTGTCATCGTCTATCATCTCTGATCGAGATGCTCGATATACTTCCTGGAATTGGAAGGGGTTGCAGGAGGTATTTGGGATGCATCTATGCCTGAGCACCCCATTTCATCCTCAGAAGGATGGCCAGACGGAGAGGACCATTCAGACACTCGGGGACATGCTCCGTGCATGTAACCTTGACTTTGGTTGTAGCTATGAGGATCACCTACCCTTGGTGAAGTTTTCATACAACAACAGCTACCACTCCACCATCGGGATGTAACCTTACGAGGCACTATACTGACGAACTTGAAGGTCACCTCTGTACTGGACTGACACTGGGGAGTCAGTACTCGTAGGACCAAAGATAGTTCAGGCAATGACGGAGAAGGTGTAGATCATCCAGGAGTGGATGAGTACTGCACAAAGTAGACAACATACCTATGCTGATAGGAGACGAAGACCACTGGAGTTCGAGGATGGCGACCACGTTTTTTACGGGTCTCACCTTGATGTGGATTACAGAGATTTGGCCAGGGCGGCAAGTTATCTCTACACTTCATCAGACCATTCCAGGTTCTCAGCAGGGTAGGCGAGGTGGCTTACCGCTTGAACCTTCCACCTCAGTTGCACCGGGTGCACGACGTCTTCCACATATCTCAGCTGCGGAGATACGTGCATGAACCAACTCACATCATTGATCATGGGGAGCTAGACATCGATGATGGGGCGAAATTTGTGGAGGTCCCGATATAGATCTAGGATCGATAGGAGAGGGTCCTACATGGACGGTCGATTCCTCTTGTGTGAATTCATTGGAAGTACGAGAACCTCCAGGAGAGAACATAGGAGCGGGAGGCTCAGATGCATGCATACTACCCTCATTTGTTTCCCTAGTTTATGATGTAGCTTTATGGGGATGTAAAGCCCTGAGGTTGGAGTAATGTAATGACTTGGGAATTTCAAGGAAAATATTTTCTTAAATACTTTGGAATTTTTCGAGTCTGTGACTTCTGACGGCACTTGATTCTGAGGCCCGGTGTGCCTGAAATCAATTTTCGAAGTTTAGCTCAGGTACGTTCAGTAAACGAACGAGCGAGTTTTTATATCTTTTGAACCAGTGCTCGGAATTGAAATATGAGGGCACTGATGAACTCAAAACACTGGTAATTGATTAAGGGGACCTTTACCATATTCACGTTTTCTCGGGAGGAGAAGTTATTTATTGGGGTTTAATTAAGAATTAAATAAAATTGTTTCTACAATTTAATTTTATATCAAAGGAGGTTAACTCCTCCCATGGGAAGTTGTTGGTGGGGCCCACACCCACCCAACATCCCATGTGTGGATATATGATAGGTGGATCCCCCATGATCCCCAACCTTTCACCTTCCCCTAAACTCCTTTACCCCATTATTTAATTTGTTAACTCCTCTTAAATGTGAGACCTCTCACCTCCTCCTCTGTCCCTCTTTAACTCTTGCCAACATGTTAATTTAATGAATTCAACCACATCAATTAATTAATGAATTGGTTTGAATTTGAATTTTAAATTTCATGTGATAATAAAATAATAGGAGAAGCCTATTATTTTATTTTGGTAGGGTTTTCGTTGTGCTAAGGAAGATTGGGAGAGAACTCTTGTGAAGAAGAAGAGAACTCCTATCTCCACGAAGATCGCTGGTTCCACGATGAACGATGACGTTCCAACCATTCTCTTCTCCGTGAAAAGTGAGGAAACACCTCTTTCTCCTCGAATGCACTCCGACATCACCTACAAATTCTTTCTCCATGACGCCGTCATCCACGACACCCGACGTGTGACATCAACTATCGAGGTAGGGGTTAAGTTCAATTCTAATGGATTAAAATTTGTGCCTCGAATCATTTTTGTATAATCTTGTTTATCTGACCTATTGCTATCTCTTAATGCGGAGGGTGTGGGCCAAAAAAACAGGGCCCGACAACCCTCTGTTTGATCCTGTTTATTAATGGAATTGGCGATCAGAGGCGGAACACGGAAGAGGCCGGTGGTGCAAGGGCTACCGTCGCACACGCTAAGAAAAGTGGCGGCCAAGCGAGCCACGATAGAGGAAGCACGACGCCGTCACGCCGTGCTGGGGATGAGGAACCACGACCAGCGTAGGCCATGGCGGAGGGAGCCGGTGCCATTGCGCCGGCTCTTCATCGGGCCGTTTCAGCGGATAAACCAATTGGCCCGTCGGCCGACCTGGCGGAGCCGAACCATGACTCCTGGAGGAGGCCGCACTGAAGACACCTGGGGGCCACCGTGCGGGCCGCGAGGGCCATAAGGCCATCCGGTTTGGGAGGGCAAAGCCGCTTGGCCCCACTGGGGGCCGCTCCCCCACCTTAGACCACTCGGCCAGCTGGTCGAGCCAGCCGGGCCGCTCTTCTATCCGGGCCGAGCCAGGCTATGCTGAGCCGAGCCCCGCGGGGCCTGGCCGGGTTGCGCCCCGCCGGGCCACGCCGCGCCTCTTCGGGTCAGGCCGCGCTCTCTTCGGATCGGGCCACACCCCTTAAGCTGGAACGCGTGAACCTTCGGGCTGGTCCGACACCCCAACCGGGAAAGACACACCAAAACTAGATGACCCGACCCGCCAGCCCGCTGAGCTTATCGGGTCGGGCTCGTTATTCACTTAAACATGAATGACTTAAAGACTGCACGTTCGATCGACACGCCGTTTGTGGCACAAAAGCCCTTTCGATGAGGTAGTGATTTTTCGATACTCTAAGTAAGTATTGGGAAACATTGGTAAACGGATGGATTTGGAACGATCATATCTCCAACCGGGCCCCCGGAACAAAAAAGCCAATATCTCTCATACTGGGCGTCCTTTTGACGCGTCATCTATCACGTTGAGTTAATATTGACAAGACAAAACAATGGGATACATCAAATCTAGACTTTTTGATAGTTGATGTATCAACTCCCCTTTACTCGTGGAGCGGACCCTCTCAGAATTGAGTACGCTGTGTGCGGGAACCCTAGAGCTGGCTGTGATTGTGACGACTACTGTGTCGGGATCCTCCATGGGTACGATGACGAAGACGACTATACTTGGATCCTATGTGGGTTCGGCAATGATGACGACTGTACTTGGATCCTCTGTGGGGTCAGCAGCGATGGCGATAGTACTTGGATCCTATGTGGGTTCGACAACGATGGTTAATGTACTTTGATCCTACGTGGGTTTGGTAGCGACGAATTCTCTACTTGAATCCTACGTGGGTTCGGCAGAGGAGATGATACAGAGGCTACATCTAATCATCTCTACCCCTCTTCATGAGTAGTATACCTGTGTGAGCTGAGTCTTGTCTTTAAATCATTATCATTGATGTGGTTGACTTCTTTCCTCTGTGGACTGGGTTGTGCTTGGGCTCAAAAGTTGGAGCCGAACTGAGATTGATGACTTAGGTATATGTATGGGCATATACCTAAGTAGAGTTGGTTGATACTTCATGTTTGTATTTTTTTCCTGTGTGGTTTATCCTTCATGGATTCTAGGAGACCTTCAAGGGTCTCGGGGTCCCTAATGAGTATCATATACTCACCCCTGCTCAGGCTATACCCGCACTACGCTGTGTTGGATGCAGAAGACAGACAACACTGATCGAGGTGGAGACTTGTGGAGCTGGACGGTACCCAGAGGTGGACCACTAGATGGGACATACATGGAGTGGATGACCGGACCAGAGGAGCTGAAGAGACTGTCTGTACCCACCCTTCAGGTGGGATATTCGGAGGATGACTCAGTGGTTGCCGCTTTACTTTCTACTGTTGTACTTTCTTTTCAGTTGTACTATACTTCTTTTTGGGTTTGTATACTGGCCCATTTACTTTACATCACTTACTTTTGTACTCAGTTATATTGTGTTTACTCCAGCTTGCGTACTCTGTTGTGTTTGTTTACTTCTATGAAGGCAATGCCTTCCATTTTTATCAGGATTTACTCCTTTGGTTCTAGTCACCAGCCCCTGGGCTATGAAAGGTGGGCTTGGGGTAGTCACGACATGGGCCCCGAGGACGGGTCGTGACAAATTAGTATCAGAGGAGTTAGTTCTACCGCTGAACTCAGGACTCTGATAATTTATTCTCTGTGAAGAAATAGTGTTAAGACTATTGAGTGTGGTTATCTGTCCAGAGAGTCTAGTGTTTGTGTGGCAGCTGACGTATCCATACACCAGGACCCTAAATTCTGATTTCCAACTCAGTGTACGAAAACATTTATTGCATGTGTGTTTCAAAAGTTTTTTTTGTGATTACATTGTGTCAGCTCACCAGGTATACTGTACTAACCGTGGCGCACCTGTTTCTTCTCAGGATGGCCCCATGAACACAATCATCTAGGGTTCCTAGTTATGTGCGGGATGGAAACCCACCAAGTGATGAGGCCTCAGTGTAGGGACCCATTACATCAGAGGTACTAGTGGTACCACTACCCGCTGGGTCACCAATACCACCAGCCCCAACAACGGAGAGTGCACACTAACTAAGTGCGTTGGATGAGTTTCAGCGACAAAGGCTGCCCAGGTTCCGTGAAGAGATGGACCCTCAGGAAGTCGATGATTGGAAAGAGGATATCATTATAGTCTTCATATTGGTAGGGACACAAGAAGACCGTATGGTGATCTTTTCCGTGAGTCTCCAGTATGCAGAAGAAGGTATATGGTGGATCCTGATGCTCCAAGTGCACGATGAGGAATCTCTAATTTGGACGGACTTCGAGAGCCTCTTCCCCTCAGATTTTGTTCCTGCCACCCTCCGTGCGGTGCACATCCTGGAGTTACTATAGCTACAACAGTGTAGCATGACAGTAGCCCAGTAATCGACAAGATTTACAGACCTATCACATTACTCCACAGACATGGTACGAGACCCATTCGTCCAGGCCTGAACCTTCAAGCAGGGACTGAGGCATGAGATCAGGGCTTCGATGATCTCCCTCAGCATTTCAATGCAGGTATGAGTATTAGAGCGAGACCTTATTGTGGAGAGATTTCTTTCTGAGCCGACACCAGCAGCGAGACCCACCACAGGGTGACACGTAGCAGAGTCTTCTACAGCCACTAGTAGAAAAATAACGCAGAGGTCCAAGCGGACAAGACCATCAGGTGGGCGACCTCAGGATACTGGTTTGGATGTGTGGGTCACACGAATTAGAGCCAGCCATACGAGGGGTAGACAGTGCTATGCATGCGGCAGGCATGGCCACATGGCTCGTGACTTCCTGAACCACCATGCAAAGGAGCAACAGACAGTATAGGGAGCTCCTAGGAAGAGGCAGAGGTTTGACCATGGTGGTCCACAGGGAGAAGGAGGACAAGGCAGAGGAGCTGGACGAGCAGTAGGCAGTGGAGGACCACCCCGACCACAGGGAGCTAGCAGACAGGGGCAGACTCAGCTCCAGGCAGTCAAGGCCTATGACCACGATGCACCTGAGATGATTCGAGGTACTATCTATGTATAATCCACCCTTTCTGCAGTTTTTATAGACACAGGAGTGAGTCATTATTTTATTGTCGCTGGCCTTGTTTGAGGCTCGAAGATTCAGACAGAGCTGTTGGCTGAATCCTTACGTCTAGAGACTCCTACGAGAGGAGACTCGACGATTACGCACTGGTGCCGACAATGTGAGCTTACTCTAGGAGGCGAGATCTTCGGTTGGGATGTACTTGTAGCGGCGTCAAGTCCTTATGACATCATCTTGGCCATGGATTGGTTATCTACAGTCCATGCTCAGATCGACTATATTAGGCACAAAGTGTAGTGTGTCCACATGGATGGGACCAGGTTCACCTTCACCAGTGAGAAGAGAGACTTTGCAGTGCAGGATGAACTTACACAGAGGAGAGGGCAGCCGATCACAGATCAGTTGGCTAGTCTCATCCTAGGAGCGATTAATGTGGCGGGTAAAACTGGAGGACTTACAGGGAAAGGGATTCATCTGAACCAGTGTTTCATTGTGGGCTTCTCCGATTTTATTCGCCAAGAAGGCGGATGGGAGTTTACGACTGTGTGTCGACTGCCGTTGCCTGAATCAGGTGACTGTTAGGAACAAGTATCCACTCCCGAGGATTGATGACCTCTTTGATCATCTCAAAGGAGCACGATGGTTCTTGAAGATAGACCTCAGGTCAGGATATCATCTGCTTAGAGTTCAAGATGAGGATGTGCAGAAGATGGACTTCAGGTGTTGGTATAGCCACTACGAGTTCTTGTTTATGCCCTTTGGCGTAACCAACACAATATCAGTGTTAATGAGTCTCATGAACATGATCTTCCAGCCTTAACACGATCATTTTGTCATAGTCTTCATCAACAAAATACTGATTTACTCGACTAATGAGGAGGAGCACACCTACCACTTACGGGTTGTACTGGACACACTCTGAGAGCACTAGATTTATGGTAAGCTCTCAAAGTGCTAGTTCTGGATTCGAGAGGTTCACTTCATGGGGCACATAATCTCAGAGGTGGGAGTTGTAGAGGATCCTGTGAAGATCGAGGAAGTACTTTCTTGGGAGACACCCAGGAGAGTGACAGAGGTGCAGAGTTTCCTAGGTCTGGCTGGGTACTATTAGAGATTTGTTCCAGACTTCTACAGAGTTGCAACATCGCTTTCATCTTTGAAGAAGAAGGGGAAACCCTTCGTGTGGTCAGATAGATGCTAGTAGAGCTTTCAGGAGATGAGACAAAGATTGAACAGTACGTCCATCTTGAGGCTACCAGAGGAGGGCGTTGGGTACGTGGTTTACTGCGACGCATCAGGGACCAGACTCGGGTGTGTCCTGATGTAGGAGTGGGCAGTGATTGCCTATGGTTCACGATAGTTGGGGAAGCATGAGAAAAATTACGCTACCCATGACCTGGAGTTAGAAGCAGTGGTCTTTGCCTTGAAGATGTGGCGACACTATCTGATGGGAGAGCGCTTTACAATCTACTATGACCACCATAGTCTCAGGTACATATTGTTGTAGAAGGACCTGAACCTGAGACAATGAAGATGGCTCGAGTTCCTCCAGGACTATTACATTGAGATTGTCTGTAACGCCCTGACCCCAGCTACCCAGAGTCGGTGCATTACTTCGTAACATTGGCATGATCACAAGAAAGATCAAATCCCGAAAGACCGATTGGTTTAGTAGCCTTGGAAACACTAGATATAATCATAAAGTTTTACATTACATTTCAAAGTGAAAAACTACTACAACAACAAAGTCTTCATATCCACACTATTAACCTCTCATAATATCCCTGCAAGTCATTCATAATTTACTTCTTCACTACCTGGGAAAAATAAAACATAGAAAAGGGGTGAGCTCAAATGCCCAGTAAGGATAACAATATAGCGGAACATTCAAAATAAGCATAAACATTTAAGGCAATGAATTACTAAAACAAAAGCCTTTTAAAATTGAACTTCAACATAGTATGGCAAAAGTAAAATGAAATAATGACATTTACTTATTCACATGGATATTCTACTAATCGAATAATCACATGCAAAAATCAATAACCATTTTCATAATGTTGGAATGCATAATGCCAGACTGTCATAACCACATAGTCAAGGCCTCGTGCCAAGACTACAAATAAGATTTTGTCAAGGCCTTGTGCCAAGACACTAGTTTGTCTCATGAGACCTACCGATGCATCGAGGAGCTATAGCGGGCTCCACCCGTCACTTATTAAGTCCAATGCATTCCCATATGAAAAGGTTTAAACATAACATAAACATTCGTATTAGAACTAGCATACGAAATGTCAATAATTTCACCATAAACTATGAATGGTATAAAAATAGCACATCCACAGTCAAACATATCACAAAACCTTCAATACAATATAGATGTTTTGTATCATAATAAATCAACTTCAAATAATCTTAAAATCCATCAAAGGATGTTGACATAGATGAAATCAAAATTATTTTTAAAGAAGTATCTCATTTTATTTTGAAATCATTTAAGATCCATATAAAATAAAACATTTTCTTTGAAAATATTCTTATATGCTTGTATGGGAAGCTTCGACGATTTTATAACGGCGGAAAATAACCGCACCCGCCGTATAAGTTAAAAAAAACATTCTTACCTCAATTCTGTCGAAAAGGTTAAAAAGGACCTTGTTTTGAAAACGACGGAAAGATTCCTTTATAAACCTCTTATAAAAAGTCAAACAAGGGTATAAATGACTTTAACCCATATTCTTGTAAATAGTAAAAATGTTTTGAAATACATTTCGAAGAAACATGGATGTGGATGATAAAGAGATCCCAGTAGATTATTACGTATAATACAACCTCAGATAATGAAGAGATTGTGAAATAACCCTTACCTTGTACTTTTCCTTGGTTGGGGTAGGTTAACCTCCTGTATAATAGTGAAATAATTGTTACTAAATTATACAAGAATCATATACATTAATATGATATCATATATGATCTTTTAATACTGATTTGATAATAATATCTTAAAATTATCGTCGTTTCGGGTGTTAACTTACTCATTTTCTTTTATATGTTTGGTTACATAAGCCATGTTTGTAAAGGATAAGTTGTATATTATTCAAATCCAGAATGGTATAAAGTCTTTAAACATCATTTTTAAATCATCAAATGATAATTATACTTGAATGGATACGATGGAAAATAAATCTCATCGCGTTCGTGGAGACGGTAGTCCGTACGTACGCACGAACGCTACTTCCATTTAATTTTTATTTTAAAAGAATCGAATACCAATGATACATAGGTATATTACTATTCCAGTATAATATAATATTTTATACATGTTACTTAAGTTCATTAACACCATCCTTTATACGTTCCATGTGTGGTATGAACGAGTCATATCATTTTAAGGGGGCGGTAGTCCGCACTTCCTCAAATGAAATTATCGTAGGTATATACAACATGAAACGAATAATGGTATGAAATAAAATGGAATTACAGAAGCTTATATATAAAATATATATCATTAATATCATATTTAATTACAGTTCCATCATAATGGCCACCATGAGAGGCGGTAAGATGTATTTGAACAATCATCATTTCGTGAGGCGTTAGTTTGCCATCCACAGAAACATTATGTTCATCATCCATTAGATGGAGTTATGTGTATGTGTAGTTTGAATCCATATTATAACAACATCCTAGTATATTGAGGATACTGGTGTTGTTACAAAAAAAAGGAAATAAAAAGAGTTTGGGGGTTGGAGAAGCAAAATAAATGAAAATAATTTAAGAGAAATCGTTACCTTTAATTTAGGTAACTTACTTTGGTTAGAACCAAAGGACTTGTTGAAATGCTTTCTGCCTAAGGGGAAGCTTCAAGGAGGAGGAGAGGGATGTGGGGAGCTTAGTTGGGCAGAGTTTGGATGAGCCAAGTGGCTTGAGAGGTGTGAGGAATGAGTAGAAGTGGTCTCCTTTTATAAGGGAGAGGAGGGGCTCTTTAGGAAAGAGTGAAAGTATTACGTTATAATATAATTATATTCGGTTTATAATGGTCCAAAAATCATTGAGGTCGAAGATAAGATGACTCATATTTTAAATAACATCAACCAATAAGAATTGGACAGGTTTTAGATAATATTTTAATCATTATAATATTATTTATTTCAATGATTTATTAATGAGGTAAACATTGCATCATTATTGTGTCATTAATAATTTAACTTATTTGATGTCTAAAAATTATAAATAAAATATCATCATGTAGGAAATCGTTTTAGCTTTCTAATGAATATTTATAATCGAAAATCCAACATGTATAACCCTATGTAAAAATTGTTCTTCTAAAAGATGTAAGCTTATGCCATTTTTATTTTTATTTTAACTTTATTAATATAATGTGTCCCTACCACATACAAGTGGCTCCAAGGGGTCCCCAAATTGACCCAAGGATGCCCATGGTCGGGTATGTGTCCAAAAATAAGGTTAGGACACGTTTTAGGGTAATTTTGTATTATTATAATATTATTTTTTAACCCTTATTTACCGGATTTACCCTTTAACCATGGTAAATAAAATATTTACCACAGTAACTATTCAAAATGTCTAAAAATAAAAGTTACCTATTTACACAATTTGAACATCCTGATTCCAAATATGGAATCCATTTTCCTAAATTCAAAACACAGAAGTGGCAGAAATTAATTTAAAATTAATTCCCGCTGTCAAAACAAAAAGTGTGTTTTTAAGAGATAATAACTATAAAATGATTGACACTTGTTTATGTTCGGTTTAATTGTAAAATTATGTCCAATGACCAACATTATATTAAATGGTAAAAATATATTCTAAATATACTTTAAAACCACTCAAATTCACAATTTATCACTATTAATTATTTTGATTAAAAAAGTTGTTTTTAATTAAAATTTAGTAATTTTCACTATTCATCAAAATATAAAAGTTATCCGAAAAGTACCAAAATTTCACCCTAGGCTAATTTCAATATTCCGAATCCAAAAATGAAGTCCATTTTGAAATATAAAATATATATGATTTCAAAAAGTAGGTATTACTATTCACAACGGCTAGTTTAATTAGTTGTGGTGTGTGTTAGAACTCGTGGTTGCGTACAACACACGCTATCGATTATTCGAAGGGAAACGTACCGTGGAAGTTTGGGGTGTTACATTCTCACCTCCTTCAAATAATTGCGTCCTCGCAATTTCTAGGGTATTACTGCATAAAAAGACTCGGGTGGTTCTTCATCATAAGTTCCTCGGGTTCCCACGTTGCCTCTTCCATCTTATGATTTCTCCACAAAACTTTTACCAGACGCGTCGTCCGGTTTCTCAGTACTTGTTCTCTTGTATCAAGAATCTTGACGGGCTCTTCACAATAAGACAGATCGGGTTCCAGTTCTAATTCCTCATAGGTGAGTACATGCGTTGGGTCAGGCATGTATTTTTTCAACAGAGATACGTGGAACACATCGTGAACTTTGGAGAGACTTGGCGGCATTTCCAATCGGTAAGCTACAGCCCCAATTCGTTCTAGAATTTCGAAAGGTCCGATGTACCTGGGACTCAATTTACCTTTCTTTCCAAAACGTATGACTCCCTTCCATGGAGATACCTTTAGGAAAACATGATTACCGACTTGAAATTCCAAATCCTTCCTTCGATTATCGGCATAGCTCTTCTGCCTACTTTGAGCTGCTTTGATGTGATTTTGGATTACTTTCACCTTTTCCACCGTTTCCTCCACCAGCTCTGGGCCTACAAGTTTTCTTTCACCAACGTTATCCCAACAGGTTGGTGTACGACATCTCTTTCCGTATAACGCTTCATATGGTGCCATCTGTATACTCGAATGGAAGCTATTGTTATAGGAAAATTCTACCAGTGGTAAATATTGATCCCACATACCCTGAAAGTCAAGTGAGCAAGATCTCAACATGTCTTCTAAGGTTTGAATAGTCCGTTCTGATTGTCCGTCTGTCTGAGGGTGGTAAGCAGTGCTCAAATGAAGTTCAGTATCCAGGGATTTCTGGAGACTTTTCCAAAATCTTGAAGTAAAACGGGGATCACGATCAGAAACAATCGATAGGGGTACTCCATGAAGTCTCACAACTTCATTAATGTATAGTCTTGCTAGACGTTCCAGGGGTAGATCTTCTCTTATAGAAAGAAAATGTGCTGACTTGGTAAGACGATCAACAATAACCCATATTGCATCGTTCCTTCTAGGAGTCTTTGGTAGCCCCATGACAAAGTCCATCGTAATATTGTCCCATTTCCACTCCGGTATGGGAAGAGGTTGCATGACTCCTCCAGGCTGTTGCCTTCCAGCTTTCACTTGTTGACAAACCATACATCTTGACACAAAATCAGCAATCTCCCTCTTCATGTTGTCCCACCAAAAATGTTCCTTCAAATCTCTATACATTTTGGTGCTCCCAGGGTGTATAAAGAAATTGGAACTATGAGCATCATCCAGCAATTCCCTTTTTAGATCAGGTAAATCGGGAACACAAAGTCTCTTCCCGAATTTCAAAATTCCATCTTCATACACAAAGTCTCTCAATCTCCCATCATTCACAGCTTTAATCTTCTTCTGAAATTCTTCATCATTGGTCTGAGAACTCTTAGTCCTTTCTAGTAAAGATGGTTTGGCAACCATTTGAAAAAGCATTGATGTTTCACCTTCCCTGGTTATTCCCATGTCCATCTTCACTAGATCCATGAAAATTGGATCGCTTTCAATTCTCATATTGTTCAAAACTCCATGGTCTTTTCTACTCAAAGCATCTGCCACCTTGTTTGCCTTCCCCGGGTGGTAGTGTATCGTACAATCATAGTCCTTGAGTAATTCAAGCCATCTCCTTTGCCTCATGTTGAGTTCTTTTTGTGAGAAAATATACTTCAAACTCTTGTGATCAGTATAAATCTCACATTTTTCACCATAGAGGTAGTGCCTCCATATCTTCAAAGCAAAGATCACAGCTGCTAACTCAAGATCATGAGTAGGATAGTTTTGTTCATGAATTTTCAACTGTCGTGATGCATAGGCAATAACTCTATCATTCTGCATAAGGACACAACCAAGTCCTTTCTTCGATGCATCACTATAAATAACGAACCCATCATTCCCCGATGGTAGAGTCAATATAGGAGCATTGACTAATCTTCTCTTCAGTTCTTCGAAACATTCTTCACAATCTTTTGTCCAAACAAATTTAACCCCTTTACGTGTGAGCTTCGTTAATGGGTTAGCCAATCGGGCAAAATTCTGGACGAAACGTCGATAATAACCTGCCAAACCAATAAAACTGCGTACCTCAGTTATACTCGTAGGTTTTGGCCATTCTTGGATTGCCTTGGTCTTAGAAGGATCAACAGAGATTCCATCTTTTGAGACAATATGGCCAAGAAAAGAAATCTCCTGAAGCCAGAATTCACACTTGCTAAACTTCCCATATAATTCATGCCTCCTCAGAGTCTTCAAGATAATGCGCAAGTGATTTTCATGATCTTCGTAGGTTTTGGAGTATACCAAGATATCATCAATAAATACCACCACAAATTCATCGAGATACTCCTTGAAAACTCTATTCATTAGATCCATGAATACAGAGGGTGCATTAGTGAATCCAAACGGCATTACAGTAAACTCGTAATGCCCGTACCTGGTTCGAAATGCTGTTTTCGAAATGTCTTCCTTCTTCACACACAACTGATGGTATCCAGATCGAAGGTCAATCTTTGTAAAGTATTGAGCTCCATGCAGTTGGTCAAATAAATCATCAATATGAGGTAGGGGATACTTGTTCTTTATCGTTATAGCATTGATCTCCCTGTAGTCAATACATAACCTCATAGATCCATCTTTCTTTTTAACAAAAAGAACAGGGGCTCCCCATGGAGAAACACTAGGGCGAATAAATCCCTTATTACTCAATTCCTCTAGTTGTTTCTTTAATTCGACTAACTCTACAGTGGCCATTCTATAAGGGGTCTTAGATATAGGCCTTGATCCAGGAATCAAATCAATGGAAAACTCAACTTCTCGTTCTGGAGGATGTCCAGGTAAATCTTCCGGAAATACATCTACAAATTCTTTCACAACAGGTACATCCTCTATTTGAACATTCCTTTCCTCACCGACAGTTATTTCATTCTCTTCCTCCCCAATAATTGAATTAAGTTGAGCTACTGGGGGTGGATCTAAATAAGAATTAGGTGGTGACGATTCTGCTCTAAAAATAAGGTGCTCCTTATCATTATCATCATGAATCGTAACCTCTTTCTTCTTATAATAAATCTTCGCATCATAGTCCGAAAGCCAGTCCATACCGAGGATTATATCAAACTCAATCATAGGTATGACGATGAAATCAGCAGATAAAGAAAATTTATGTGCTCTAATGGGGACTGATTCACAAAACTTTGTTGCAACGATACTTCCCTTAGGAGTTTTAACTGACAACTCCCTTATTAAATCAAATTGGAAATATCTAATTTTCTTAGCAAACTGGGAAGATATGAAACAATGCGATGATCTAGAATCAAATAATGCATTTGCTAAACTTGAGGAAACCATTAAATTACCTGCCACCACGTCTTTCGGAGCTTCTACCTCAGCAGTAGTGATAGCACAAGCCTGGCCTTGATCCCTTGGCCTTTTCTGAGGTAAGTTCTCCTGACGCTTAGGACATGCATTTGCATAATGCCCCATCTCCCTGCAATTGTAGCACTGAACGTTGGTAGCTTCCTTCTTCCCCTTGCAATCATGAGCTTGGTGGCCTTTTTCACCACACTTGTAACAGACTCCCATTCCCTTCAAGCAAGTACCGGGGTGTTTCTTCCCGCATTTACCACAAGATGGATATTCAACCTTTCCTTTATTCCCCTTATTTCCATTCCCAGATTGATCAGCAGGTCTCTTCTTCTCTTTCTTTTCTTTAAAGTCATAAGACTTAGAGAATTCCTTTTCGGTCTTGATAGCACATGAGACAATGTCTTCATACGATGAAAAGGATTGTGAGACTGATGCTCGACGGAGAAATGGTTTTAACCCATCAAAGAAACGATCAATCTTACTTCTTGGGTTGCGAATATAATCTCCAGCATACCTCGCTAACCTTGTAAAGTTAGCCTCATACTTTGTGACATTCTCATCCTCCTTTTGTCTCAGACTCAGAAATTGCCTTTCCATATCCGCTCGATGGTCATGAGGGAAGTATTTTTCTAAAAACAGATCTTTGAATTCCCTCCATTCCATATTTGATACTTCATCATCTTCCTTCATGTTTTGAATCAATGACCACCATTGATCAGCATCTCCAGTGAGGCGGTAAACTGCCATGATAACTTTTTCCCTTTCACTGCTCCCCAAAGCCTGAAATATTTTCTCTAGGGAATTTATCCATTGCTCAGCTACTAAGGGATTTGTACTCCCATTGAACGTTGGTGGTTGTTGCCTCATGAATCGATCTAACATTGATCCTCCACGCTGCGGATCAGGGTGCTCCATACGGGTAAGGTTATTATTCATAACCTGAGTAAGTTGTCCCAGTATGGTGATTAGCTGATCTGCACCAGTTGCATCACCAGCCCCACTATAAATATCTTGAGCAGGAGGGCAATCCCTACATGGAGTGCGTGCATTGATACGGTTTCCATTTCTTCCACTAGGCGCCATTTCTAAACAATGACATAAACTAGATCAGTTTATGAATCAAAATACATAATCCCATACTTATAAAACACTTAACATAAATTGAACTATTTATGGATATAATCCATAATCATAAAAATGTTTTCTTTGAGGAAGTATATACTCATAAACCCTTCATAATGATTTGTAAAGAAAATGAGAGTTATCCTAAGCATATCCCCCGGGAGTGTCGTAACCAAGAGTGCAGCAAGGCCCGTTGTCGTGCACCAGTTCCCGTTCGAGTCTAGCTCAAAGCGGTGTTTTCGGGTTTTACCCCTAGGTACATCTGTGCCAGAGCCGCCTCTACCTGCTCGTATCCAGACAGGGATGTATTGCTCGGAAAACTCACAAAATCTCTACAATACCAAAATTCTAGGAAGTTCTTCTATACTAATCCTCAAAGTTCATCTTAGGTCTACGTGCTCTAATCAGAGTTTATCTAAATCTAGTTTCCAAGGTTTGTACTAAACTTCCTCTGATACCAACTGTAACGCCCCGACCCCAGCTACCCAGAGTCGGTGCATTACTTCGTAACATTGGCATGATCACAAGAAAGATCAAATCCTGAAAGACCGATTGGTTTAGTAGCCTTGGAAACACTAGATATAATCATAAAGTTTTACATTACATTTCAAAGTGAAAAACTACTACAACAACAAAGTCTTCATATCCACACTATTAACCCCTCATAATATCCCTGGAAGTCATTCATAATTTACTTCTTCACTACCTGGGAAAAATAAAACATAGAAAAGGGGTGAGCTCAAATGCCCAGTAAGGATAACAATATAGCGGAACATTCAAAATAAGCATAAACATTTAAGGCAATGAATTACTAAAACAAAAGACTTTTAAAATTGAACTTCAACATAGTATGGCAAAAGTAAAATGAAATAATGCCATTTACTTATTCACATGGATATTCTACTAATCGAATAATCACATGCAAAAATCAATAACCATTTTCATAATGTTGGAATGCATAATGCCAGACTGTCATAACCACATAGTCAAGGCCTCGTGCCAAGACTACAAATAAGATTTTTTCAAGGCCTTGTGCCAAGACACTAGTTTGTCTCATGAGACCTACCGATGCATCGAGGAGCTATAGCGGGCTCCACCCGTCACTTATTAAGTCCAATGCATTCCCATATGAAAAGGTTTAAACATAACATAAACATTCGTATTAGAACTAGCTTACGAAATGTCAATAATTTCACCATAAACTATGAATGGTATAAAAATAGCACATCCACAGTCAAACATATCACAAAACCTTCAATACAATATAGAAGTTTTGTATCATAATAAATCAACTTCAAATAATCTTAAAATCCATCAAAGGATGTTGACATAGATGAAATCAAAATTCTTTTTAAAGAAGTATCTCCTTTTATATTGAAATCATTTAAGATCCATATAAAATAAAACATTTTCTTTGAAAATATTCTTATAAGCTTGTATGGGAAGCTTCGACGATTTTATAACGGCGGAAAATAACCGCACCCGCCGTATAAGTTAAAAAAAACATTCTTACCTCAATTCTGTCGAAAAGGTTAAAAAGGACCTTGTTTTGAAAACGACGGAAAGATTCCTTTATAAACCTCTTATAAAAAGTCAAACAAGGGTATAAATGACTTTAACCCATATTCTTGTAAATAGTAAAAATGTTTTGAAATACATTTCGAAGAAACATGGATGTGGATGATAAAGAGATCCCAGTAGATTATTACGTATAATACAACCTCGGATAATGAAGAGATTGTGAAATAACCCTTACCTTGTACTTTTCCTTGGTTGGGGTAGGTTAACCTCCTGTATAATAGTGAAATAATTGTTACTAAATTATACAAGAATCATATACATTAATATGATATCATATATGATCTTTTAATACTGATTTGATAATAATATCTTAAAATTATCGTCGTTTCGGGTGTTAACTTACTCATTTTCTTTTATATGTTTTTTTACATAAGCCATGTTTGTAAAGGATAAGTTGTATATTATTCAAATCCAGAATGGTATCAAGTCTTTAAACATCATTTTTAAATCATCAAATGATAATTATACTTGAATGGATACGATGGAAAATGAATCTCAAATGATAATTATACTTGAATGGATACGATGGAAAATGAATCTCATCGCGTTCGTGGAGACGGTAGTCCGTACGTACGCACGAACGCTACTTCCATTTAATTTTTATTTTAAAAGAATCAAATACCAATGATACATAGGTATATTACTATTCCAGTATAATATAATATTTTATACATGTTACTTAAGTTCATTAACACCATCCTTTATACGTTCCATGTGTGGTATGAACGAGTCATATAATTTTAAGGGGGCGGTAGTCCGCACTTCCTCAAATGAAATTATCGTATGTATATACAACATGAAACGAATAATGGTATGAAATAAAATGGAATTACAGAAGCTTATATATAAAATATATATCATTAATATCATATTTAATTACAGTGCCATCATAATGGCCACTATGAGAGGCGGTAAGATGTATTTGAACAATCATCGTTTCGTGAGGCGTTAGTTTGCCATCCACAGAAACATTATGTTCATCATCCGTTAGATGGAGTTGTGTGTATGTGTAGTTTGAATCCATATTATAACAACATCCTAGTATATTTAGGATACTGGTGTTGTTACAAAAAAAAGGAAATAAAAAGAGTTTGGGGGTTGGAGAAGCAAAATAAATGAAAATAATTTAAGAGAAATCGTTACCTTTAATTTAGGTAACTTACTTTGGTTAGAACCAAAGGACTTGTTGAAATGCTTTCTGCCTAAGGGGAAGCTTCACGGAGGAGGATAGGGATGTGGGGAGCTTAGTTGGGCAGAGTTTGGACGAGCCAAGTGGCTTGAGAGGTGTGAGGAATGAGTAGAAGTGGTCTCCTTTTATAAGGGAGAGGAGGGGATCTTTAGGAAAGAGTGAAAGTATTACTTTATAATATAATTATATTCGGTTTATAATGGTCCAAAAATCATTGAGGTCGAAGATAAGATGACTCATATTTTAAATAACATCAACCAATAAAAATTGGACAGGTTTTAGATAATATTTTAATCATTATAATATTATTTATTTCAATGATTTATTAATGAGGTAAACATTGCATCATTATTGTGTCATTAATAATTTAACTTATTTGATGTCTAAAAATTATAAATAAAATATCATCATGTAGGAAATATTTTTAGATTTCTAATGAATATTTATAATCGAAAATACAACATGTATAACCCTATGTAAAAATTGTTCTTCTAAAAGATGTAAGCTTATGCCATTTTTATTTTTATTTTAACTTTATTAATATAATGTGTCCCGACCACATACAAGTGGCTCCAAGGGGTCCCCAAATTGACCCAAGGATGCCCATGGTCGGGTATGTGTCCACCAATAAGGTTAGGACACGTTTTAGGGTAATTTTGTATTATTATAATATTATTTTTTAACCCTTATTTACCGGATTTACCCTTTAACCATGGTGAATAAAATATTTACCACAGTAACTATTCAAAATGTCTAAAAATAAAAGTTACCTATTTACACAATTTGAACATCCTGATTCCAAATATGGAATCCATTTTCCTAAATTCAAAACACAGAAGTGGCAGAAATTAATTTAAAATTAATTCCCGCTGTCAAAACAAAAAGCGTGTTTTTAAGAGATAATAACTATAAAAAGATTGACACTTGTTTATGTTCGGTTTAATTGTAAAATTATGTCCAATGACCAACATTATATTAAATGGTAAAAATATATTCTAAATATACTTTAAAACCACTCAAATTCACAATTTATCACTATTAATTATTTTGATTAAAAGAGTTGTTTTTAATTAAAATTTAGTAATTTTCACTATTCATCAAAATATAAAAGTTATCCGAAAAGTACCAAAATTTCACCCTAGGCTAATTTCAATATTCCGAATCCAAAAATGAAGTCCATTTTGAAATATAAAATATATATGATTTCAAAAAGTAGGTATTACTATTCACAACGGCTAGTTTAATTAGTTGTGGTGTGTGTTAGAACTCGAGGTTGCGTACAACACACGCTATCGATTATTCGAAGGGAAACGTACCGTGGAAGTTTGGGGTGTTACATTGTCTATACTCCTAGGAAGGGTAATGTAGTAGCTGATACTCTCTTTAGGAGATCGGGAATTCAGCTACTTGGAGAGGTGATGAAAGAGTTATCCACTTTACAGATATCCTTCTCGGATAGAGATGGGGCAGCTTTTCTACAGTCCCTCACAGTCACTCCTCCACTACTTCAGCGGGACATAGAGACACAATGTGGGGATGTTGATTGTGAGACACGACGTGCTCAAATTTCCATAGGGCAGGTGCCTGATGGATTTTCTGAAGGAGGAGAGCACGTCATATTCTTCAGGGGATGTACCATGGTACTAGTTGCACTGTAGGAGGATGTGATGATGGAGTTTCACAATTCCCCTTTAGCGGTACATCCATGAGTGACAAAGATGTACCAGGACCTCAGACAACAGCACTGGTGGGCGGTTATTAAGAAGGCTGTAGCAGAGTTCGTTTCATGATGCCTCACTTTCCAGCAAGTGAAGGCGGAGCACCTGGTACCAGCAGGCTTGGTACAGCACTTAGAGGTTCTAGAGTGGAAGTGGGATGGGATATCCATGGATTTCGTAATGGGGCTTCCACGTACTTCCAGGGGAGTTTAATTTATCTGGGTGATCATCAACCAACTCTCCAAGTCAGCCCACTTCCTTCTAATTAGAGATCAGGGCACAGTAGAGAGATTGGGACGCCTCTACATTTATAAGATCATACGGCTTCATGTTGTGCCATCGTCTATCATATTCGATCTAGATGGTCGCATTACTTCTCATCTTTGGAAGGTGTTGCAGGAGGCATTTAGGATGCAGCTATGCCTGAGCATCACAATTCATCCTCAGACAGAGAGGACCATTCAAACACTCAAGGACATGCTCCGTGCATGTGTCCTTGACTTTGGTCATATATGGGAGGATCATCTACCCTTGGTGGAGTTTTTATACAACAACAACTACCACTCAACTATCGGGATGGAACCTTACAGGGCACTGTACGGCCGACCTTGCAGGTCACCTCTATGCCGGACTGACCCTGTGGAGTCAGCACTCGTAGGACCAGAGATGTTTCAGGCTACGACAGAGAAGGTTCAGATCATCAAGGAGTGGATGAGGACTGCATAGAGCGGACATAAGTCCTATGCTGATAAGAGATGGAGACCACTGGAGTTCAAGGATGGCGACCACGTTTACTTACGGGTCTCACCTCAACGTGCATTACAGAGATTTGGCCGAGGTGACAAGTTATCTCCGCACTTCATCGGACCATTCCA
This sequence comes from Viscum album, assembly GCA_963277665.1. Classification (NCBI taxonomy): domain Eukaryota; kingdom Viridiplantae; phylum Streptophyta; class Magnoliopsida; order Santalales; family Viscaceae; genus Viscum; species Viscum album. The sequence goes on from OY728128.1 coordinate 1,854,535,091, forward strand.
GGTCCTTAGTAGGGTAGGCGAGGTGGCTTACCACCTGACCCTTCCACCCTAGTTGCACCGGGTGCACGACGTCTTCCACGTATATCAGTTGAGGAGATACGTGCACGACCCGACTCACATCATTTATCATGGGGAGCTGGGCATCGATGATGGGGAGACATTTACGGAGGTCCCGATGGAGATCAAGTATTGACAGGAGCGGGTCCTATGAGGATGGTCAATTCCTCTTGTGCGCATTCTTTGGCAGCATGAGAACCTCCAGGAGAGCACATGGGAACGAGAGTCTCAAATACGTTCACAGTACCCTCATTTGTTTCCCTAGTTTATGATGTCGCATTACGGGGACATAAAGCCATGAGGTCAGAGTAATGTAAATACTTGGAAATTTCAAGGATTTTTTTAAAATACTATGGAATTTTATGAGTCTGTGGCTTCTGATGGCACTTGATTCCGAGGCCCGGTGTTCCTAGAATCAATTTCCAAAGTTTAGCTCTGGTACGTTCAGTAGACGAACGAGTAGGTTTTTCTATCATTTGAACTGGTTATCGGAATTGAAATCTGAGGGCACCGATTAACACGCAACTCTGGTAATTGATTAAGGGGAACTTTACCGAAGTCACATTTTCTCGGGAGGAGAAGTTATTTATTGGGGTTTAATTAAGAAGTAAATAAAATTGTTTGTACAATTTTATTTTATATCTAAGGAGGTTAACTCCTCCCATGGGAAGTTTTTGGTGGGGCCCACACGCACCTAGCTTCCCATGTGTGGATATGTGAGAGGTGGGGTCCCCACGAGCCCCAACCTTTCACCTTCCCCTAAACTCCTTAACCCCATTATTTAATTTGTTAACTCCTCTTAAATGTGGTACCTCTCACCTCCACCTCTCTCCCTCTTTAACTCTTGCCAACACGTTAATTTAATGAATTCAACCACATCAATTAATTAATGATGTGGTGTGAATTTGAATTTTAAGTTGCATGTGATAAAATAATAATAGGAGAAGCCTATTATTTTATTTGGGGAGGGTTTTAGTTGTGCTAAGGAAGATTGGGAGAGAACTCTTGTGAAGAAGAAGAGAACTCCTCTCTCCACGAAGAATGCCGATTCCACGAAGAATGATGACGTGCCAACCATTCTCTTCTCTGAGACAAGTGAGGAAATGCCGCTTTCTCCTCAAATGAACTCCGACATCGCCTATGAATTCTTTCCCCGTGAAGCCGTCTTCCATGAAGTCCAACATGTGACATCAACTATCGAGCTGGGGGTTAATTTAAATTTTAATGGATTAAAATTTGTGCCTCAGATCATTGTTGTGTAATATTGTTTTTCCGACCTATTGCTATCGCTTAACGCGGAGGGCGCAGTCTGAACAAACACGGACCAAAGACCCTCTACTTGATCCTGTTTATTGATGGAATTGGTGGTCAGAGGTGGAACACGGAAGAGGCCGGTGGCGCAAGGGCCGCCGTCGCACATGCAAATAAAAGTCACGGCCAAGCGAGCCGTGTCGGAGGAAGCATGACACCGTCGCGCCATGTCGTGGATGAGGATTCGTGGACAGCATAGGCCATGGAGGAGGGAACCGACATTGTCGCGCCGGCTGTGCAGTGTTAACCACGGCCCGCTTTGCGGGCAGTTTCAACAGAAGAACTGGATGGCCCGTTGGCCGGCAGGGCGGAGCCGTACCGTGACTCCAAGAGGGCGCCACACTGAAGAAACCCATGGCCCATTGTGCGGGCCGCATGCGCCAGAAGGCCGGCCGGCCTAGCCGGCCGGTTTGAGAGGGAGGCACGGCTTGGAACCGCTGGTTCGGGCAGCCAGGGGCCACGCCCCCGCCTCGAACTACTCGGCCAGCTTGGCGAACCTGCCAGGACACGCGCCCATCCGGGCCGCGCCCCGCCGGGCCGGGCCGGGCCGCACCTCTTCGGGTCGGGACGCACTCTCTTCGGACTGGGGCGCGCCCCTCAGGCCCGACCGCATGAACCTTTGGGCTGGTCTGACACCCCTACCAGGACAGACCCTCCAAAACTGGGTGACCCGACCCGCCAACCCACTGGGCTTATTGGGTCGGGCCCGTTATTCACTTAAACATGAATAACTTAAAGACCGTGCGTTTGATCGACGCGTCGTCTATGGCACAAGGACCCTTTATACTATGCGGTCCTTTTGAAATACTCTAAGTGAGTTTTGGAAAACTTTGGTAAATGTATTGGTTTGGAACGAACATATCTCGAACCGGGCCCCCGGAATGAAAAAACCAATATCTCTCAGACCGGGCGTCCGTTTGACGCACCGTCTATCGCGCTGAGTTATTTTTGATGAGAAAAAACTTTGGGATACATCAAATTTGGACTTCGTGATAGTTTATGTATCAATCCCCCTTTACTATGGAGCAGACCCTCCAAGAATCGAGTACGATGTGTGCGGGAACCCTAGAGCTGGCTGCGACTGTGACGACTACCGTGATGGGATCCCTTGTGGGTTCGGTGATGAAGACGACTGTACTTAGATCCTACGTGGGATAGACAGTGAGGACGACTGTACATGGATACTCTGTGGGTTCGGTAGCGATGACGACTGTACTTGAATCCTACATGGGTTCGGCAGTGATGGTTACTGTACTTAGATCCTACGTGGGTTCGGCAATGATGACTTCTATACTTGGATCCTACGTGGGTTTGGAAGAGGAGATGATACAGAGGCTACATCTATTCATCACCACCCCTCTTCGTGAGTAGTGTACCTATGTGAGCTGAGTCTTGTCCTTCAATAAATATCATTGATGTGGTTGACTTCTTTCCTTTGTGGACTGAGTTGTGATTGGGCTCAGATGTTGGAGCCGAACTGAGATTAATGACTTAGGTATATGTATGGGCATATACCTAAGTAGAATGGTTGATACTTCGTGTTTGTATTTTTCCATTCTGGTTTACCCTTCATGGATTCTAGGAGACCTTCGGGGGTATCAGGGTCCCTACTGAGTATCATATACTCACCCCTGCTCGGGTTATGCCCGCCCTACATTGTGTTGGATGCAGATGATAGACAACACTGATCGAGGTGGAGGCTTGTGGAGATGGATGGTACCCGAAGGTGGACCACTAGATGAGACATACATCGAGCAGAAGACCAGACCTGAAGAGCTGAAGAGATCGTCTGTACCAACCCTTCAGGTGGGATATCCAGAGGATGACTCAGTGGTTTCTACTTTACTTTCTGCTGTTGAACATTATTTTCAGTTGTACTGTACTTCCATTTGGGTTTCAATACTAGCCCATTTACTTTACAACACTTACTTTTGTACTTAGTTACTTTGTGTTTACTCCAGCTTGCGTACTCTGTTGTGTTTGTTTACTTCTATAAAGGTCGTGCCTTCCCTTTTTATCGGGATTTATGCCTTTGGTTCTAGTCTCCAACCCTTGGCCTATGGAAGGCGGGCTTAGGGTAGTCATTGAACGGGCCCTAAGGACGGGTTGTGACATAACAACTTTTTTTAATTTCCATAATTGTAATGAATCATGAAATCAAAATCCTTGATCAGTTCTATCTATCTTTTCTACTTCGTGTTTAATTATTTCTGAGTGAATAAATACTTAAAAATTTTATGATCAGTATATATTTCACACCATTAATAAACAAAAATGATGCCCATAATTGTTTTTAAGAAAAAACCACATTAACTAATTAAAGATCATGTTTAGTTTAATTTAACTCACAAGGTTTCGATGGAAATGAATCATAAGTAATTACGTAACAATTATGCATGAGATGAAAACCAAGTCTATTCAACGAAGCATCACTATCTAATAAAAATTATACATTTATATAAGGAAGTTAAAATGATATATAATTCACCAATATAATTTTTAGTTCTTAAAAAAAATCATCACATATTGCTTTCATGATTAATTTAGCTCATTTTTTAGTTAACTTAGTCAATGATCTAAACAACTGCACAATAGTTTCAACAAACCACCGATAGTAACCTACTAAACCAGGAAACTAAGAATCTATATGAAATTATAAGGTCATGAAAAATCATTAATTTTTTTAAAAGGTAAATAGTTATGCTCTGTTTAAAAACAATGTGTCCCAGGAAAAAAAATTGTTTCATCCCAAATTCACACTTACTGAATTTTCCATCGAGTTTACTTTATTTTAATGTTTGAAAAAGATTCCTTAGGATCCTATAATGTTTCTTCTAAATTTTAAAATATACCAAAATAAAATCCATAAACAAGACCCCAAACTTATCCACTAACTCATGTAAAAATATATTTATAATGTCCATAAATATTTTAGGTGTATTAGAATAACGAAAGGGTGTACCTAAAAACTCATAATACCCATATCTTATTTGAAAGATTTTCTTCATAATCCCGCCCTTCTTAAAATTTATCTGATGGTACATAGAACTCAAATCAACCTTTGAAAAATACTGATCTCCCTAGATATTATCAAACAAATCATTGATATAGGGAAAAAGATACTTATTCTTAAAGTGATGTTATTTAGAGCTCTATACTCAATTCAAATCCTCAAGGGACCATATTTATTTTTGATAAACAAAATAAGGGCACCCCATGTTGATGTGATAGGTAGAATTATACATATATCTAATAACTCCCATAATTAATTTTCAATTCCAAAAGTTCCACTTGATCAAAAAATAATGTGATTTTGAAATTGTATTAGCATTTGGCACTAAGTAAACAATAAATTCTACATATCGATTAATAATATGACTAGGAAATTCATTTTTAAATACATAATTTTATTCATTCACCATTTTAAAATAACTCATATGAACAATTTTCTATCTTTTCAACAATTCAATGTATGCAACTTTCACTTTTATCCCTAATCAATATCTCAGCTTCTCGATATGTTATCAAAGGTACGGATCATTAAATAAAAAAATTTTAGCTATTAAATCTCTCATATCATGATAAATTTAAATCCAATGCAACAAAAATTGATATCAAAATATACAATCGGTAATTTAAAAAAATTTACAAGAAAAACCATTCCAGTAATTACAGTATGAGGATTCTAATAAATGTTAATTACTTTTATATTTCCACATGAAGTTTTGAAAAAATGTTTTTTACTCTTTTCATGTAGTGATATACCCATTTTAATTGAAATTTCATTTGATGTGAAATAATTTGAAGATCCAGAGTCAAATAGGGAATTGACATAAATTGACTAAACTAGTAACATACCTATCAAAACATGACTTCATGGCCCACCATGAACTATAGTAGAAAAATATTTTCCACGCCCTTTTTATTTTGATCTTATTGATTTACACTGTGAGTAACCAAATTTGGGCACACATTGGAATAATTTTCCAACTCATTATAATTAAGTCATCATATTATTTTCTTTTCATTTCTTATATGATCATCTTTCACAAAATCAAAATCCATGTAGCTAAACTTACCATATTAGAAGAACTTATGACGAATCAAAAGACAATACCTGGGAGTTTTTACCACACTTATCATACAATGGGAACTTGGTTTTCTTACCTCCATACTTCTTTGATATATTCCTACAATTTTCCTACCATCTATATTTTTTATTCATATTCTTATAATATAATAAAATATCATCAAAAAATTGCATTTATCTCTTCATGGAACATGAAATAAGTTTCTCATCGTGTTTTAATTATTGGTTATCTAATTATGTTGGATATCATGGATTTTATCCAAATTAAATCCTATTAATATTACTATTATGATCTTGAATAAAATCTAGCTCATACCTATAAAATCATGTATTTTTTTCATACATAACTATATAATCTTCATATATTTACCTCAATTACAAGAACTATTTTTCCATCCTCAGTAAAAAAACCTTAGGGAAATATTTATCAAATATAACATACTTAAAATTTTCACATACCCTGGAATCATGCTCATATCTCTATTTTTTATTCTTCAAGAAAGACCAATATCAATCAAATTAACCTAAAAAATGATAAATATAATGGTTTAAATTTTGATTTTATGAGCACCCCTTTACTTAATATATATTTTCTAGGGAATTGATCTATCCTTTGGCTACCAATGTGTAAAAAGATACCGTGAAATCTAAAGGATTTTTTCTCATAAAATGATCTACTATCATAATGGTTCTCTATGGTAGATATTTATTCTCTATATCATGGATTCCAATACCATATATAGCTTGTGTCAACTGATCCATCACCACAAAAAACTATTATATTCTTATTCAAACCATATAAGGATTCTTATTGGAAGGACGTATTCCCCTAAATGACTTCCCACTACATCTTCTCTATTACTTATATGGAAAACCATTAAGAAAAACCAAGTTTAGGTAATGAATCATGGAATTAATTAATTACTACTTTATTTTAACCTTAAAATATGGTAAAATCTTTCTCTGTCAGGATATTAATAATATACTAATCTTTAAAATTATCTAAACATTTCTTTGATAACAACTATAAGGACCCAAAATTAAACATTGCACATTATAGTGAATTTAAACTAGAATTCACTTCCTTACATTCCCAAAGTCCAGTGAAGATTAGATTTTTATAAGGATACATTATAATTAAAATATAAAAAACCCACATATATATATAATTAGTGGAAACAAAAAATTATTATCCATTTTCCGATAATATAATGCTTTAAAAATATAACATGTTTTCATTTCATGAAAAATATTCAAGACTTTAAAATTGAATTATAAATTGATCTTACCAAGTTTTAATATCCATGATTTTTTTAAAACATGGGATGGGCACAACAAAATTTTTAAAGTAAAAAAAATAAAATAAAGAAACATGTTATTACCTAAATATATAAACAAGTTTTCATTTTAAATGTAAGATTTGGGTTCAAAATAGAAGTTTTGTTACCCAAGAAATCACACACTTTTCCCAAATATTTTCATAAAACATTTTATAAGAAAACCTACTACAAAAAATTAAACTCATAAATTTTTATTGGAAAACATGAAAAACTCAATATTTCTTTTAAAAAGTTATACTTTTCACCCTTAAGAAGTAGTAATTACATTATATTGAAAAATAAGTTAATTGATTACATTTTTTTAAATCATAAGATTACCATTAAAACACCTAAAAATAATAGATAGAAAATAGTAGTATCTTTGTAAATAATTTTACATATCACTCTTACAAATGTAATAACCATGAGTTAAACATCATTTCCAAATGTATTGGAGGTAAATAAAAAACCCACTCATCACTGGTTTATAATGTAACCACCAATACTTGGTCTATAAAGTAACCACTAGTCATTGGTTTAAAATGTGACCACACCTATTTGGTTTATCATTGAACCACCCTTATGTATTTTATAACGGAATGAACCATAATAATAAATAATTTCCATGAACCATAACATAATCATAGCACATAAAATCTTGAAATTTTAAACATCAAACTCATAAAATATTATTTTCTCCCCTAAGAAAATATTTTTCTGATATTGAAATATATATTGAATTTTAAATCCCATTTTCTATAAAATAATACCTAGAAATAGGGAAAGAGGGTTTTTAATTAAATTAACCTTGAAAATATTATAACCTAATAAAAAATCGAATAACGGTTATGGTGGAGAGAAAATATTTTGTCGCTGTATATGTTAAAATAGAACATTTATGTTTAATTTTTGTCAAAAGTTTCTTTAAAAATCCCTAAAAAACATTTCTTTGGAAAATTTTTGAGATAAAGAAAAAATATTATTTATGAAACTTTTATGTACATATAATTACACTCATTAAATCTATTAAAAAACATTGACATTGAAGAAAAATAGTTTTCTGGGATCTTTAAAATAATGATTAAAAAATGTTACCTATTTTGAAATATTTTAGTCTCAAGCCCAATGGAATGATAACATTAAACAAAACTTTATATATCATTAAAATTGATAAATTAATTATATAAAATTTCAAAGGTTTTGTATATAACACCCATAAAATAATATATGTTAATAACATGAAAATATGCCTAAATGAATTGTAATTAAGATAGAGTCCCTTACAATAAGTATGAATCATCATTTACATTATTTATCTTTTTGAATAATAAAATTATGTTAATTATTTAATTTATTAATAACCTTTTTAAAGTTTAATATTCCTTTTATTTCACTAATTACTATGTTATATATTATTACTTAATCAGTTATATTTATGTTAGATGTTTTGATGATATTGGTCTTATGTGACCTTGATGAATTCTGTATGTTGAATATGGTCAAAGAGGAAATTACTTAAACATATATAGAATAAAAATATTGAGATAATTATTTTTTTATATTTAAACTATAATTTTAAAACAAATAATAAATATTTTTATTAAAAATTTAGTATATTACAATCATGGATACGATAGGTCGTACGTATTCATGAGTGACATTTCAATTTTTCAATGATCATTATAGAAATATGTTAAGTGTTATTTTATATTAAATAATTATAATAATCTCATAAATATAAAATTATTTCATTATATAATCATTCTTATATCATTTATATGATATGGTGACGAAAAAAGAATCACATTGCTTCATTGGAAGTGGTGGTCCACCCATACGCATAAACAACATTATCATTTGTTCTGTGAGTGGAGATGTAAGAAAGAAAATGACATATTAACCTTTAATAATGATAAATATGTCTATTATATCATAATTATATCATATATATCAAATATAAGCATTAAAAGTATCCTTATTACTTTACATGGAAAGGATCAGTTAAAAATTAATCACATCACTTCCCAAGGCGGTAGTCTGCCATACACGCAAGTGATGTTATCATATCCCCCACATAATGGAAAGTAAGAATATATATGAGATATAATACTTCTTAAAGTATATTAATGTTAAAAAAATCATATATATATTTTAATAACATCTTTATAACAATCCATTTGGGGTGATTATGAAAAATAAATCATATCAGTTCATATACCAGTGGTCCATCATACACACGAATGGTGATTTAATTTCAAATTTCTTGGAGTAGAAGATATATGTTGGTTATTAAATTAAATTAATAATATATAACTATATGTTTGATACATTTTTTATCATATAATTATAATTTAATATAATTTGAAGGAGGTGGAATACAAATAATATAAAAACATTTGGTTAAGTATGATACCTTTTATTCATAAAAACTCCTTAAATTGGCAACAAAATCCTTAATATAATGGATTTATGATAAAAATGTTATTTAGGTAATGGATAATGAATTTAGTAATATATTTGGGAATTTATTGCATGAGACTATGGAATTTTAAGGTGTGAAAAGGTGAAGAGATGTGGGTGTCTTTTTGTAAGCGAGGTGAGTGGAAAACTTGTGATTTTTGAAAAGAAAAAGGTGTATCCACGTTTTCACATTGAAAAAGGAAAAAAATGGAAGATTATTTATAATTATACATTTTAAATTCTTAATATTTCCATAAAATATATTTTAGTCATGGTTTAAGTAATCTTAACCATTATCTTTTTAGTTTAACCCATGGTAAATCTTTTTTAACCATAACCATGGAAAACATATTTTTACTATTTTAGCCATTCATTATGAAAAAAAATAAATTTAAACATATTATATAATATTAATTATGTTGATTAAAAATATTAAAAAAATTATTTTAAATTCAATTCACATAAGTGGAAGAATTTAATTTAAAATTAGACTCATAGATGTGATGCAAAATCGGGTTTTCAAGAAGTGTATTTTTTAATCAAATGATGATTTTATATTAACTATACGACTTGTAATGATCATTTTTTTAATTAAAATTAGTATTTATTTTTATATAATATTTAAATTTAATTTAAATAATAAATTATTAAGGGGTTTTTAATTAATTAATATAGAGTAACATTATGTACTTTAAAACAGTTTTAAGAAAAACCATTTTTAAACAAAATCATACATTATTTTTAATTTAAAAAAATTATATAATTGAATGTGGATTGTATACATGAATTAAAATATAAAACATTCAACCTAAATTAAAAAATATTAAATATTTATAATGTTCAAAACCACTTTTCATATGGTCAAATGTCATGTGGATAAGTGGAGGCCAAACCATGCCCAAGAACCATGTTTTGGTTTATCTATATAAGGTATTTTTGATAGAAAATTAATCAAAGGCCACAAATTTAACCGTGATTTAGTTTATAAAAAAAGTCATTTTAATTGATATTTGTATAGAAATAACGAATAATTAATATTTTTCATGTCATATCCTTTCCTTAAATAGATATTATTTTTATAATCCATGACTATTTTGGTTAAGAAACCATTATGTAAAAATGTTTAATTTATGATGCTTTTTTATGATAAGAAAACCATGAATGTTTTCAAAAAACACAATATATTTTAACATTTTCTATAATATATGATATGATTCTATAAACTATTCCATTTAAAAAACACAATAATGCATAACCTAGTATTATAACAATGGTCATGGGTCTCGAAATATACTAACTTATTTATCATATTCAATATTTATCTTATTAATTATTTATTGACACATTTTCTGATATAAAGGAAGGTTAGGACATATATATTATAATAATTGGAATAATAACACATAAAACTCATATATATTTTCTATTTCTTGATGAATCAATAAAATTAAGTGAGAAATTATAAAACAAATCATACCTAAATATCTATGTTGAATCTTTTCCATCATTGATTTTGATAAATATTTGTGAATAGTAACCAAAGTGTTAGTACATACAATTGTACCCACATAAAATTTGAATTAGTAAATTTTTTATAGGACTCCTTTTAATTTAAATGAGAGACATGACCTCCTCCTCAAATGCAAATAAAGAGAACAAAATTGAAGAGATATTTTATTCCGCACCAGAAGTTGGTATCTACGTCATAGGTTCACCTGATACCTGTAACACCCCATGTTTTTATGAATTATTTACTTCAAATAAATTAAATTTATTTAATACATTATGAAAAAAACAAGACCTAATTGATATTTTTCTACACACAAACCAAGTTATCTTGCACTACATTAAACACTACCTTATCTTGGTTTACATGCAACACTAAGTTTTAAAAAACCATGATATATTATTAATATATTTATTTAAACATGATATCTATAAAATAGATGTAAAAAATAGTGACAATAATGTCAATAAATAATTTTGAAATTTTATTTATAATTATTTTTTGTCAATAAAACATATTTATAATATCATGAATAATTTTCTTTAAAATTTGGATATGTCTCAAAAATACTATTTTCTAAAAAAATGTTTTTATTTCATTTTTTTGAATAATTATTAAATTAATTTTTAAAAATTTTAGAAAATTAATTTGATAAAATTAAAATCAATTATGTATTTATATTTTCAAAAATAGATCTAGGTGATTTTATGGAATTTTTATGAAAAGTTTCATTATTTGATGAATATTAATAAAAAACAAAATTTTAATTGAAAAATGCCTGTTTATTTAATTTATTTATAAATTTAAAATATATTTTACATGGGTTTTAATGAAAAAATAGTTAAATTTTACATCCATTAATCTAATTTATGTTATTGGAATCAGTTTCATATTGTATATTGATTTAAAAACACTGTAAACATTCACATATTTTCTCTTTAAAAACTCTCATTATCATTATGTTTGCAATTTTAATTTTGAATTAAAATTATAATATTATGTGAATGGAATTTTGAATAATGGATTCCATATTTTTAATTAGAATAATATATATTTTCAAATAATTTCAGCTAAATGTTTTACAATAATGAATAATGAATGTAGTAAAAATTAATTACAGTAGTTAAGGTAAAAATAAGATTATCAGGGGGTTAGGATAAGAAGATAAAATGAGTTACTAGATTTTACAACACCAATTGGCTGGAAATATTTCGACCTTATATATTCCAGGTTATATAATTTCCCATTTTTAAGATTTTCTCATGATAAAAACATGGTTATGATTGAGTCTTTTCAAAACGTTACGAGTGTGCCACACCCTCCACTTATAAAAGTCCACCCCTCTCATATCTTCTTCACACCTTCACACCCTTTTTATTGAGTCAATATCTAACCAAAAAAATTTCAAAATTCCTTAAACGCATCATATAATCCTTATTTTTTTAATAAATACATCCTAGGAAGGATTTTAGTTCAATCGTAAAGATGTTACCAAAAGAAGATGCAAAAGTTCATCAATGAGTGTTTTTATTTTATTACTTCCACCACCCCATTAAATTATTATTATATAATGGTTATATAATTAAATAAGTATATTAAATATATTTAGATGTTTTTATGTTAATTTAATTACCAACAACCATCTCCACTTCCCTCTAATGGGTTATGAAATCATTGTTTTTGTGTAGGGTATACCACAACCTCGTAAAGAGATGTCATCTGTTTATCTGTTACCACCTATCAAGGATAAAAATAATTATGGATTTATTTTATATATATTATATACATGATATATATGATATTATAATGATTTTATAGTTAATATGTCCTGCATAACATTACTTATTTGTAACATGATAACATTGTTTGTGTGTACGACGGACTACCGCCTCACGAAGCATTATGATTCATTCATGGTTTACATTGAAAGTATTAAAGATGATTTTAATAAAAATATGTGATATATATGAAATAAAAAATATTATTTTAATAATAATATAATTAAATTACTTTTATTTCTTTCAATCTAAAAAAATGTAAATAATTTTCATGTGGACGTACAACCTACCGTCTCCATAAATGATGTATTTAATTTTATATCACAAAATTTTATGGATTAATCTATGTAAATATATAAATAATATATATTATATTTATATCATATTCAATATTATAGATATTATAAAACCATGATGATGTAAGAGGGAATAATAACAAGTTAAAACATACAAAAAAATAAAGTTGTTATTGCTCGAAATGTAACATTAACAATGAATATTTAATAAACAGGTAATTAAAGTTTACAAGAAAACCATATATGGTATGACATGTATTAATATGGTTTAGTAATAGATATATAATAAACATATATTTATTATAAAGGAGTTTTAGTCATGTACAATGGACATAAACACTTAAGGTATGAGATTTCTTTCTCACTTTCTACTTCTATGAGACACATACTATATTCCCACCTATTTATTTTATGTGGTCTTTATAATGCCCATGAATTTATTTTATTATTAATTTAAAGATAATTATCATGATTTAAATTTCCATTTTATGACCTACCTTTCATGGATTTTACAATTAAAATGTTACCAAAATGGTAAGGGTTTTTTTGTCTCAATTTGACTTCTTTAAGATGCATGTTATGTTACAAACATATATTCTTTTAAGTGGGGGTATATACAGACCCTTGGACATGTAATATTATGAATTTACTCATCCTAATGATATTTTAGGTTTCATTTTATGTTATAACTTCACAATTATTATGATTAATTGTTACCAAAGTGGTAAAGAGTTTATGTTACAATTTAATCATTTATCATGATTATTTATGATTAAGTCTACAATATTTAAATATCTGGTTCCACCTTTCAAAAATTCTCATGAATTTTCATCTCCCTTAGTTATTCATTATATATTTATGTAATGGTACCATTTTTACACTATTTGGTAATAAAAATTATTAAGAAAATGTTTTTGATAAAAAAACTTTATTTCCCTCTTTGATTAGAATTTTTTTCTTTCAAAACCATGTTTTCTAAAAAAAATTCAAAACATTTTTATTTCACTCTAATGATTTTTAAAAGAAAATTTTACCCATGTTTTAAAATCTAAAAAAATATTTTTAAATGAATATTCATTTTTTCAAATAGTGCATGTTTGGATTTTATAAAAAATGTGAAATGAATCTTCATTTTAACATCTACGACATGATTTATTTTCTGATGTCAAGAAAACAAATTTATTTAAAGATTCATTTATATGTTTTCAAGTTTATTTTCAAGTAACAATATTTTTAAATTTTTTATGTTTTAAAAAGTGTTCTACAAAGTAGAAAAGATATTTTCCTCAATAAGTGCTTTAAATTATCTATAAAAATCATTTTCCATATAATATATAATCCTTTTATGTCACTAATGCTTTACTAGAGATATGATCGATAGATACGATTAAGATTCTTTCTATTAATGTTTTTTGTTTTGATGTATTTATTTTTATAAAACTTCTTTCTATTCCATAATGTTATACCATGGGAAAATTATTATGATATATTCCCCTTTTCATGAGTTATTAAATGATGAAATGATTATTAAAGCTATATTTCTTCCATAGGTTATGATATAATGAAATTTTTATGATACCCATTTCATTTCATGGGTTAAGATGTGATGAATGTTTACCATCTTATGGAAAAAACAAATATTATTTGCATTATGTGATGGGTGGGTCTTATATATCCCTCCAATTTATTGGGTAAAGAATTATATATCATGAGATAATATTTTCAAACAAGTGAATGGTATTGATCCACTATTGGAAACATTTGTGTCCTAATCTAGTATATGAAATAGGTGTGTCTTGATGCACAATAGGAAATAGGTGCATCCTGATATAAAATGGGAAACATTTGATAAGTAATGATCTACTATGTTGATGGTCTTCTCAGTTTACTATTACATATGTAATAGTTTTGAATATTTATGATGGTTCCACACTTTTATGAAAACAATTAACAATTAATGATTTATTTATAATGATTCTTCAATTTTATGTCCCATGTATTATGAAATGATGAAGTTTTAGTCTTTAAATTTTGTCTATAATCCATGATAGGTTGGGTATGAGATTTTTATGTTATTTTCATGATTACATACCCTTATGCTTATATTATTATTTAATATGATATTTTATTAACATTTCGTATGTTTACCCTTATTGGGAATATGAGCTATCACTTTCCTATGTTCCTTTAACTAGGATTATGAATAAAGATTTTGGTAGGGTATGCCTAAGGGTATTACTATGTGATAATAACTTTGTGAAAGATATTGATGATATTTCACCACATTAGAATTTTATATTCCATGTTTCTAAATGAACTAAACTATTATATTCCTCATGCATGTGTTTGTATAATGTAATAAAATTTCATCTAAAAAGATCTAATATCCATGCATAAGAATCTTGGGTCTCTATAGTTGGTATCATATGAATATTTTAGTTAAAATTAGTGATATCCCTAAAGAAATTTCTAAGGAAAAGTCTAAGGATGAGTCAAAGTATAGAAAAATGTCTTGTAATTTTGGTAAAGGATAAAGTGATTGGTTTACTAGAAATACATCCCATTATGGATACTAAAATTGGATGTGGCTCTCACAAAGATGTACCTAGTGGAGAGAACACCAAAAACACTATGTTGATCTAGAATCAATTTGGAATTGGTTAATGACAAAAGGACTTGGTATACCCATGGTTTAACACTCGAGATATGATTTCTAAATTCACAAACTCTTTACTGACTATCATGAAATATTTATATAGTTGGTGATGATAAATGACCTAGGATAAACCTAATGTATCATTAATTGGAATGAAGATCTCAAGATTTAGACAAACTATAAGCTATTTTACTTGATTATGTGGTTTTCCACTATTATTAGTATTTATCACACTCTACTTTATAGTTATAGTCAATGGATGGAACCTGAAAGAACCATGTTAATGATGAATTCAAAAAAAATTAAATTACTATCCTATGTAGAAAATAATGATATGGGAGTTTGAATGAAAAATATTATGGAAATTATAAAAAACAAATATCTCAAGATATGAATCATATTTAACATATAAATGATAAAATGATGCAACAATGTTCTGTCAATTCCTTCATGAGGAAACATACATTTTATTTTAGTTGTTCCAATGATCCAATTGTTACTAAGAAATAGATCGGTACCATTGAAAATATATTTTCCGTTATTCAGTGGTTGGATAATAAAAATTTCATTCGTTTATTATTTTTGAGGTGAATTGGATAAGTGGTTCACTCTTATTCAAAACATAATGGAACAAGAAGAAATTGAGTCTATGTAATGGGAAGAGTTTAAGAGGATATTCTTCACTGAGTACTTCCCTAATATTCTATGAAAAAAGTTGTAGATGTAATTAATTGATCTTAACCAAAATTATTATGAATCTATTGGTTCCTATAATAATAATTTTACAAGACTTATGATCTATGATTCTAGTTTAATCATCAGCCCTGAAATAAATATGGATCAATTATTTGGTGTCATAAAACAAATTATTCAAAAGGCCTTATATATAAGGGACATTAATATAAACTAATAATTTATTTGATGTTCACTAATAGAAAAAATGAAAATGTTATACTACCACCATTCTTATGGTTTTGGTAAGAAAAGGAAGAATATGTCTCATGAAAACTCAAAATGTGGTAACAAATTCTGGACATATGTATTCTAGAAATGTGGGAACAAAAATCATAGTAATTTATTGAATATTAATGGGATGTGATTTAAATATGGAAAAGTAGGTTATAAAGTCTGTGAATTTCAAAATGTGATTAATGGGAAAGTTAATGCAATGGAGTAAAAGAGGACACCAATTAATTCCCACTCGAAATTCTAGTATTTGAAGTGAAACTAGTTTAGGAATTATGCATGTCAATGACCAAATAAAAGGGATAATATGGATGACAATACAAAAAACATATAAAGACAAAAGTAAAATGGGAATCTTTTATAATCACAAAAGATGGAGTTAGTCTAGATACTTAGGTTAAACATATAATCCTCTACTAGCTTTGGAGTTTTATGTTTGATTTTGTATGAATGAGACTGATAAAAAAATAATTGTTCAATATTTATCAATATTTCATGTGATTATCTCCCTATAAGTGAATTTTGGAATATCAAAATCACATTAGATATTTTATCGGTACAAGGTTACACCTGAAATTCTAGTGGAAATGTTTTGGTATAAGATAATATCTTTTATAAGTAATAAAGAGTGAATTAACTTTTGGTAGTGAATATGTCTCCATTTGAGAATAACTTATGAGTTTAAGTTTCATCATAAGTCATGGAAACCCCTTACGAGGTTTTTATGAGATGGGAGTTTCTCAGGATTAATGATATTTTAAGAAACAATTATGGAAATACAACCCATTGGTTTTGTATATGAAATAATGAAAAACTTATTTAAGGGGGAATAAATTTACACTAATATACATATGATTAATGTTTCTAGAAACCTTTAGGGATTATCTTATAATTTATGTTGAGGTAATTATGGGTTGTATTTGATCACCTTACGAAGGAAGCACACTTCATTTCCATCAGATACTATTTCTATATATATCCTCTTTCTAGAATATACATTAAAGAAGTTTTAAGGTTTCATGGTGTACCAAATTAAATTGAATTTGATCAATATATGAATTTTACATTGATGTTTTGGTGAAATCATTAGAAATATATTGATAGATAGTAGAGTTTCAGCACTACCTATCATCCAAATAAATATGTTTTTATGAATGAATAATTCAAACCCTTGAGGATTTGATGAGAAATTATTTATTGTATTTAAAATATTTTTTGAATGAAAAACTTAATCAAGTTGAGTTTTCTTACAGTAATAGCTTTCAATTATGAATTTAAATGGCTCCTTATGATGTAATTATGGAAAGAAGTGTATAACTCTAACATACGAGAATGAAGTTATAAAAAATAAATCTATTGGAACCTTAGAAAGATGATGATATGTCAAGGAGGGTTAGATCCACACAAAAACATTTCAAAAAATAAAATAAATATTTAATAAAAATGATATGATGATAATCGTCAACAAGATCTATAATTTGAAGTTGGTGGGATGGTCTTTCAATAAATTTATCCATGGAAGAAAGATGGGAAAACTAAACGCTATGTATATCGATCCCTTTGAAATTAATGATCATTTTGGGATCGTAGATTATATCTTAAAGGTTCTGAAAAATGACTCTCTGGTTCCTGATTTGTTCCATGTATCACTCTTGATGAATTACATATATGATCCACCACATTTACTGAACTCATATATTGTACTACTAGAACATGTTATTTCTTATGAGAAACAATTGATACAGATTCCAAAATGAATAAATAAAGCTCTATGTAACACAAATACTCACATGGTTAGTGTTTTTTTGTGAAACCTGTAGTTTCAGGACACTACATGGGTAATTGAGGATATGATGAGGCAGAACTATCCAAATTTTTTCGTATAAAAGTTATGAATTATTAGGGAGAAGTTCATTTTAAGGGGTGTGGAATGTAACACGGTAAGTTTTTATAGATTATTATTTTCAAATAAATTAAACATATTTGATATCTTCTACTACATTAAAAATTGAATTAATCATGTGCTGCACACAACAGAAGGTTATCTTTCAGTGCACATAACATTGAATTAGACTACGTTACACACAACACTGAGTTTTAACAAAACCATGATATATTATTAATAAAGTTATTTAAACACAACTGTTATAACCTAGACCATAAATTTTTTTGATATGAATTATAATTAATAATTAATAATTTTTAAATAATGATTATAATGGTTTTATTAAAATAAACCATATTTTTAAAAACATACATAACGTTTAGTAAAATATTTATATGTTTCAAAATTCTAATTTCTCAAAAAAGGGAATTTATGTCTTTTTGTGAATAATAATAAAATTTATTTCTATAAATATTAGAAAATTTATTTTTTAAATTAATCCTAATTATTGAATTTATAATTTCAAAAAATTTTAGGGTGAATTTTTTGGATTTTTCTAAAAAGGAACATTTTTTGATGAATAGTTAAAAATAATTAATTTTTAATTAAAAAATACATTTTATTTTAATTTATTTATATTGCTAAATTATTTTTTAATTGGGTTTAAAATTCAAATTATTAAAATTATACATCTTTTAATCTAATTTAGGTTATTTAGAATAATTAAAGGTTAAAATTGGATATTGAAACTTAGCAAACTTTTGAAAATTTTATGTTTAAAAACCCTCTTTTTCATTGTGTCTACTGAATTAATTTTAAATTAATATTTTCCACTTATGTGAATGTAATTTGAAAAAAACGAATTAAATATTTTTAATTATAATAATTTATATTATCTAATAAGGTACAATTAATTTTGACCAAATTGAATAGTGAATGTAGTAAAAATTAATTACTGTGATTAAGGTAAAATTGGGGTTATTAGGGGGGTTAAAGTAAAAAGAAAAGGGTAAATAATAACCTAATAACATTACCAAAACCTATTGGATGAACATTTTTAGATCTTAAATCTTATATTTTTTGGAATGACCCATTTTTTAGGCTTTTGGGAAGATAAAAATGTGAGTGTGATTGAATATTTTTAAAAAATATTACAATTGTGTCCCTTACCCCACTTATAAAATGCCACCACATGTACTCTCTTCATAAAACCATAAAAACCTTTGGTTAATTCAATACCAAAAAAATAACTTCCAAAATTCCCTTCACTAATCCTAGAAGCCTTATTTTTGTAAAAATACATCCTTTCAAGGTTTTTTGTTTAAACCATAGGAGGACACCTAAAGAAGAGTTAACATTCATCAATGGGCATTTTTATTTTATTCATTCTTCCACCCCAATAAATTATTATAATATCATTATTATATAAAAATGTAACTATATTACAAATAATTATATGTAGTTATTTTATGTTCATGACAAAAAAATATCTCAACTTCCATCAAATGGGTTATGTAATCATCGTTTATGTATAGGGTAGACCACCACCTCGTGTATTGATGTCATTTGTATATCCATTACCATCTATATAGGATGGAAATAATTATAGATTTATTGTATATTTATGATATATATGATATATATGATTTTATTATGATTCTATAATTAATATATCACAAATACCTTCATATTTTCCATTTTCTAGGAATACGATAACATCGTTCACGTGTACGACAAACTACCACCTCACAAAGTGTTGTGGTTCATTCACATTTTACATGGAAGATATTAAGTAGAGTATTAATGAAGATATTTGATTTATTAAATAAAATTAATTCTAGAATGATAATATATATCATTTAATTTTCTTTCTTTTATCCCAACAAGAAAATGGAAATAACATTCATGAGTATGTACAGCCTGCCATCTCCATGAACGGCGTATTTCATTTCTTATAATGAAATTTTATGGGTTAATTTCAAGGGATATATACTGAATTTATATGAAATTTATATCGTGGTTAACATTATGTAGATGATGAATCCTTGATTTAATTAAGAGGACCAGAAATAACATGTCAAAACATTCACAAAAAAACAGTTTTTACCTGAAACATAACTTTAACCTAGAATCATTAATAACTGGGTAAAAAAAAGGTTATTATAAGACCATATATGTTATGATATATATGAAAATATTTATTTAATATATTTATAATAAACATATATTTATTATAATGTATGTTTGAACATGTTCAATGGAAGTCAAGACTAAAGGTAAGAGATTTCCATCTCACTTTTTATTTCCCTGAGAAAAATAATATATTCAACACATATTTATTTTATATGATATGTATACTACCCATGAATTAAATTTATGATTAATATAATTATAATTATTGGGATTTATATGTCCATTTTAGTATCTCCATTTCATGGGTTTTATTATTAAATCGTTTCCAAAATGGTAATGAATTTATATCTTAGTTTTCATTCTTTGAGACACTCGTTATGTTATTCAAGTATATTTTTTCAGAAAGTGTATATAAAATTCCTTTGAGATTTAATTTCATTAATTTATTAATTTTCATGATATTTTATGTTTATTTTTTAGTTATTTTTTCATGGGTTTGTGATTCAATGTTACCAAAGTGGTATAGTTTTTATATTACAATTTCTTCATTTATAAATATTGATTACAAATAATCTATCATGTTGATATATCATGATATACCTAAAAATAATTATTAATAATTATATTATAATCTATTTATTTATGATATATTCAAGTAATAGTTTTTTTAATATTTGGTACGTAAAATAGGTAATAAAATGTTTTTACGAAAATATTTCTTTATATCACTCTTCGGTCAGAAATCCATTTTATTCCAAAATCTTGTTTTATAAAAAGGTTTTAATTATTTTTTATTAAGATATTATTATTTTTAAAATAAATTTTTACCATGGTCTTAATATTTTAATCTTTTTTCAAAGGAATCATCATGTAATTTTCTAAATAATACTCATTTGGATTTTACCAAAAATTTGAAAGGAATCAATTTTTTAACATTTTCAAAATGAATGTAATTTCTATAATTTGGAAAAATAATTTCTTCAATGATTAAATTTAATATTTTCAATTATACTTTCAATTAATAACATTTTTAATATTTTTTATGATTTAAAAATTGGTTTTCAAATCGGGAATGTAATTTTCAAAAAAAATGTTTTAAATAATCGATCAAAATCAATTTTCATTACATGTGGTATCCTTTGATGAAACTTACGATCTCCTAGGGATATGATCCTAGGATACCATTAATATTATCTATCTGAATTATTTAGGTATTGATGGAATAATGATTATGAAATGTATTTCTCTTCCTCGGGTTATAACATGAGAAGATGCTAATGAAACTTACTTCTTTTCATAAGTGATTTTATAATGAAATGATTATGAATCCTATATATTTTATATAGGTTATGATAGGATGAAATATTTATGATAAAAATTTCATTTCATGGGTTATGATATAATAAAGTTTTATGATATTTTGGAACACATAAATATGATTTTAATTATTTGATGGGTGAGACCTATATACTGTTATAATGAATTTGGTAAATCTTTATATCATATGATATAAAAAATGGTAAAAAGTTGATTTTATGGATACAATATGAAAAATAGGTGTGTCTAGAACCAATATTGGAAATAGGTGTGTCCTGATCCATAATGGGAAGTCGGTGCATCCTAGTTCATAATGGGAACAAGGTGATAATTCCTAATCTACTTTGTTGATGGTATTGGTCTCTTACCTTCAAATATAAATTTTTATCCATATTTGTGATGGTGCCTCACTTTTATGACATGGTCTTATGGTTCATGGTTTATTTATGACAATTTTTCAAGATTATAAACAACGTTTTTTTTAATTATAATGTTTTATTCCACAAATCTTGTTCATTCTTTCATATAATTAAAACTTTTACACACACCAAGGATTATACTGTCTCATTTTCAGTAGGTGTGAATCCAAAGTAACATGGTCACAATTATATATGTTTTGTTGTGTCACACCGTCATATGATAGTGTAATTATGAAACTATTTTCCTATAGGATGAATGTAATGTCCCAGACCTCTCTGGTCCTTCCCTTGGCTGAAATATGGAGTTTGAGGTGTTCTGGGCGGTCAAGGTGACTCATTCCCAACACTTTTCCAAATTTCCAGTTCTTTGAACAATGTTTCTAGTTTACTGTCTCATAGTTACTATCTCAAACTTACTATCTCACAGTTACTATCTCACAGTTACTATCTCACAGTTACTATCTTACAGTTACTGTCTCTCAGTTACTATCACATAGTTACTATCTCACAGTTACTATTTCAGACTTACTATCTCACAGTTACTGTCTATCAATTACTATCTCACAGTTACTTTCTTAGACTTACTATCTCACAGTTTTTGTCTCATATTTACTGTCTCTCGGTTACTGTCTCACAGTTACTGTCTCACAGTTACTGTCTCAGACTTACTGTCTCACAGTTACTGTCTCAGACTTATTGTCTCACAGTTACTATCTCATAGTTACTATCTCACAGTTACTATCTCATAGTTATTGTCTCACAGCTACTGTCTCAAAGTTACTATCTCACAGTTACTGTCTCACTATTACTATCTCACAGTTACTGTCTTAGGAACAATGTTTCCAGAACTGTTTCATATTTCCTTTCCCAAATTTCCAGATTTTTCTATTTTCACCATTTTAACATTTTCTTTGTTTTTTAATTCATTTTGGAATTATTTTAATGTATTTAAGGCAGAATCAAATCCCATAACTCCTATATTAATTATTCCTAAGGCTCGAGAAGTTTTATTACTTGGTCAAACCATGTGGTTTAATGCGATCCATTTTTAATGGGAAATCAAGAATATCTTAAACTACTGCTCTGTTAAATTTTCTAAAGGGATGGGATATCTTCCTCCATTGTTCTTCCTCTTTGTTCTCTGTTGAGAGATGCTCAAACCTTTACTTCCTTCCCATTGGAATCGTGAGATCAAACTTTTCCCCGTGGATCGGTTTCCTCGACATTCTTCTTACTGCAAGTGCACCCCCTATTTTGCTGCAACCAAGGAGTATCCATCAATATTTGATATAAGGTATGTTTTATGGAAAATATTTTGGGGTTCATATTCTCCTGTTTCTCATTTACATATTATATCATGTGATCTCCATGCTTCTAACGGAGATTTCTTGGGATTCAGTTGGTGTGGTCGTAACATGGAGTCCTCGGATGGATGCAGTTGTTGCGAGTGGAGGAAATCGTGAACTGTTGTATGGAATAGTCTTGTATAATGAACATCAAGAACCGTTTGAGGAAGGGGTTTCATTTATTCTCTATTATTTTATGTGTATATGTATCATTAGTATATTTTCACCCAATGGATGACAATGGAATTGACATAATAAATATTTGAACCGGATAAATAAATTGATATCGATCATATGTTATTGCCTATTATTTTTCTAGATAGTGTGATATCTATGCTTACTTTTTTTAGCTATTTTTTCTTGATGGAAATTGGTAATGAACGTAAACAACAATTAATTGATAATTGTTTGGCTAAAGATAAAGAGGCATGTAAATTAATCTGGCTCTTCTTGTTGTAATTTTGATGTTAATAAAAATGATGCAGTAAGCATGTTTAATTCATTTTTGATAACTTATGATTTAGGTTTCCCAAATGTGGAACCTACTTATAATAAATCTGTTTATTCAAAATGGATTTTTTTGTTTGATAAATCCTTGAAGGGTTCTGAGTTACCCTGTTGCTTGTTTAAGGTCCAAGAGATAATTGTTAAAATGTATGTTTTCATACTGATTGTGCTGTGATGTGATCCTAGATGCATATTGTGATATGTGGGGGCATGTAGGCCTTTTGGTTGTTGCATTAGAAGAGGCCTAGAGTGTCGAGATGCATTGGTTTATGAATGTAGGTGTCGGGGAGGACATCGGGGATGATGGAACATGATGGATGTGATTGTTGGATGCGTGCTGTTTCTTATTGGTTCATTATTTACTTTACTTTTCCCCACTTATCAAGGTATCTGGTCCTGATAACCCTTCTTCCAAAAGAGGTGAAGACGCACGGGGAATGCCACATGCTTTCTGTGTTTAGCTTCTTAAGAGAGGATGGACCTACACTCTTCCTATAGGCAGCAGAGACTCGACGGGTAGTACATCTACTCACTGTGTTGATCCCCCTTGTGTTTAGTAGCATAGAATCTTTTTATTTAATTCCTGGGAATATGGGAAAGTAATTATATAATTAATAATTGAATAAATGGTGTTAACCCATGGGTTGGAGTATTCTAGAACAAAATTATGAGGTTATAATTTTAAAGGGACAATGGACTTTGGGTGTGATGCTAATGAAATTTAATGTCGGACAGTTATTGGTTAATTAATGTTTAAATATTTAATTAACATAAAGTGAAACTGGTAAATGGAATGAAATAATGTATTAAATCTCTTTAAATAGTTGTGTGCTTATAGGATACCAAGTCTTACAAGTAGCATCCCAGAGTCCGAGAGATGTTAGCTGAAGTTGAGTCTAAGACTAGGTTATGCCCATAGTGTGGTTGTGAGATATAGTATATCTTGTACTCTTTATTGTTTCTATAAGCTTCTCCACCCTGTCAGTAAGGGAAACTGACACCCCAGGGATATTGATCCCTAGGGGGTGTTTTTCCCAACATTCTGGTAGGAGGATGGATGGATGACTACCCCCTTTATCCCCATTTTCTTCTCTTGCTAGTTACTTGTGTTGGAAGGCACATTGGTTAGTTTTTCCCATATATGTGTGTAGAGGGCTGTAATGGCTTGTGGTTATTCGCACACATATATTCTATATATATAGTTTCCCATGTACTACAATAGGTGTAACATGTATAGGCTGTGGTGGCTTGAGGATCCTTACTCGGTGTGTGGGATGTAATGGATTGAGGTATAATACCCGACATATGATACACATTATGCGGGATGTGGTGGCTCCCAGAAACTACCTAGATACTTTGCTTATGTGGATATGGCAGTTTTGTTTCATGAGGTGCATGTTGTGGTGCTTTGCTCAGGTGTCTGCGGGCAAGCCTTTTTGGAGAAAGATGCTTAGGACGTGCGACGTTGGGGTAAAGCGGAAAACGAGTGGGGAAGTAGTAGAAGGGAACCCTTGATATTATTTATTTTATTATATAATCTTTTATGCATTACTTGGTGATAGTATCCATGGTAAGGTTGGTGACATAATATACCTTTTTAGGTGATGGGTTAGTTTCAATTGTTGTTCACTGTGCTTTAGCATGATCTCTTTACTTTTGCATGAGAGGCTTCAGGGAGGATCCTACTGCGTTTACTCTTATACTCACCCAATGTATATATAAACCATTTTTCAGTTCACTTGGAGCAGGGTGGAGATCAAGCTGGTTTCTACTAGCTTGTGGTTGTAGGAACTATTCAGGATTGTGGATGATGCTGTTTTACTTCCTTTTTGGGTACTTGAAGTTTTTCTCCTTCCAGTTGTAGTGGTTTTTCATGACATTTCATATATGTTCTTGGGATTTAATTTATTTTACTGGGTGAGTTGGAGTTTTTTGGTGTTTATCTTCTCTCTCTCTTCTGCATGTGTTCTCTTATAGGGTAATGCCTCTCATCTGTGTGTTTGCAATACCCTCGATGCTAGTCTCCAACACGAGTCCTACTAGAGGTTGGACGCAGGGGTCATTATCTCCCTTCTCACATTACCATCCCAAGAGGGGTACACTTTGCGGGTAGGGGGTCTTGACAGAGTGGTATTAGAGGTCTAGTTGAGGGATAGGACGTAGATTTGTGTTAGGAACAAGTGAGGTTGCATGGGTCGGTAGGGAAACTGTGTCATTCATGTTTAGAAAGTGATGTAAACCCTAGAGACCGGCTGCGACATATGCGTTTAGGGACCTCTATGATCTGATGTACGAACCTTTAAGTTTAAAATGGCTACTAAATGATCTGATTCTAGTTGCAGGGTAGAGACCTAGGAAAGGATCATGCATCATTCTTCTTTGTGCTTGTGTTTGAATGGGTAGACACTTGGATAGGATAAACTAAAATGAATTAAATAAAACAACTAATTAATTAATGTTGCATCTTCCATATTCTAGGTTTAGGAGCCCTAACTAACTGTTATTTTATAGGTATGGCTCCAGGTCGATGTCCTCATTAGGATCGCATGGAAGATGTATAGTAGGCTATTCCAGCAGATCACTGTAGGGTAGAGGTTGACGATGATGACACTTGGAGGAAGACACTCCAAGAGTTTCAGCGTCAGAGTCTAAAGAAGTATGAGGGCTCTATTTTAGATGCTTTCACGGAAGTCTAGTTAGGGGAGGTCGAGATCGTCTTCAGTTCGATCAGTGCTCAGTAGGTGCACTGGGTGTCCTTGGTTGTGACGATGCTACGTGGAGTAGTGAGGCAGTGGTGGTCCTTGTTTCTTAGGGATCGTGAGGTGTTAGTAATCTCATGGGAGTAGTTTCGAGACAAGTTTAGAGTCGAGTTTCTTTCTTCGACTGTGAAGGAATCCAGTCTCCAAGAACTTCTTACACTTTGACAGGGAAGCTCCTGTGTGAGAGAGTTTGGAATTCATTTCATGAACCTTTTACGATATGGTTCGGACCTGTTTCCAGATGAGGAGGCCAGGGAAAGGCATTTCGAGGAGGCTTTGCGTCCAGAGATCCATCTCCAGGTCACCCCATTTATGAAAAATACATATCTTGAGGTCCTGACAAGGGAAGAAGATGTCAAGAGGACATTGGCCAAAACTGAATCATCATGAGAGGGGAGTCATCATGATTCCTCATGAAGCATAGCTGTGGTCCGGGGTTTCCGGTTTTCAGGGCACAAGAGTTTCCGTTCAGATGGGGGTAGTTCCGAGCCCTTCACATCTCGTTTTTCCAGGGGAAGCATCTCTCAGGACTATGCCAAGGGATCAGGTGCTTGTTTTTTTGTGGCAGTCAAAGTCATCAGCATAGAGAGTTCCCGACTTTTCAGAGTATCCATCATGCACCAGGTGTTCCACTCTAGGTTCCTCCATTGAGGAAGTTCCAACTGAGGCAGCTACAACAACTTGCACCAGATTTAGAGTAGCAGAGGGTAGATAGAGAAGGCAGAGGACAACCCCATGATTCTCCCCGTCCTTAGAGAGTAGAGTGCGACTGTGGTGGTGGTTGTCATCAGGGTAAGAGAGGTCGTGAAAGAGGTCTTGGTCAGCTTCATGCTCTAGCGTTGCCAGCTCCACGCATGCCAGATGTCATTCAGGGTACCCTTTTATTATTTTATACCTTATTGTATGCCTTGTTTGTTTCAAGAGATACACACTCATTCATATCACTTACCCTTGTCCATGCTTTGGGACTTGAGGTAGAGAGGCTTCCAGTGCCCTTGGCGTTGACTATGCCATTTGGAGGTTGAGATGACTTGTTTGAAGTATGAAGAGAATGTGAGCTAGTGTTGGGGCAGTACCACTCTTGGGGAGATTTCATATGTTTACAAATAAAACCATATGATGTCATCCTTGGCATGAATTGGTTGTATTCGGTGTAGGATATCATGGATTGCTTCAGGAAGAAGGTCGTTTTCTATGGTTCAGATGGAGAGATGATAGTGTTCATTGGCAAGTGGGATCCTCAGATGGGTCATAGGCGCATTCCATCCTTATCATACATGATGGATGAGATGATGTTGAGTTCTTCAGAGGTTCAGCAGTTTCTGTTTCCTTGGGTTGTAGAAGAGTACCCCGATGTCTTTCCAGAAGAGGTTGTAACATTACCCCCTCGACGTGAGATCAAGTTTGGGATCGAGATATAAGCAGGATCATCTCCTATCTCTATGTATCTATATAGGATGATCCTTACTGAGTTACGAGAGCTATATATATATCTTGATGGTCTGTTACAGTGCGGTTTTGTTCATCCAAGTGTGTCGCCGTGGGGTGCACCTGTTTTGGTCGTAATGAAGGCTGACAGCAATTTGTGGCTGTGTGTCGATTATCATCGCTTAAACAAAGTGACAATAAAGAATCGCTATCGTATTCCATGGATTGATGATTTATTCGATCAACTAAAGGGTGAAAGTTGGTTCTCAAAGATCGATTTGTGGTCAGGATATCATCAGATGCGTGTGAAGGATGAGGATATCCGGAAGACTGCTTTCCGTTGTCAGCATGAGAATTATGAGTTCTTTGAAATGCAGTTAGGGGTAAAAAATGCTCCATCTATGTTCATGGGATTAATAAATACTGTGTTCCATGAGTTCTTAGACAATTTCATGGTGGTTTTCATCGATGACATCCTTGTGTACTCCACATCAGAAGAAGAGAATGCAGGTCATCTACACACTGTTTTGAGAGTTCTTTGACAATATTAGCTGTTTGGTAAGTTGTTGAATTGTGTGTTTTGGGATCGAGAAGTTAGTTTCTTGGGGAATGTTGTGTCCCAGTAGGGAGTAGTTATGGATCCATCGATGATATAAGCAGTTGTGCCTTGGGTAGCCCCTAAGACAGTGTCTGGGGTACAAAGTTTCCTTGGTCTTGCAGGATACTAAAGGTGGTTCATAGCCGATTTCTCATGATTTGCGACCCCTGTAAAAGTATTGAATAGAAAATATAAAGTTTTCTTATGGACTGATCAGTTTTAAGAAGCTTTTGAGTATCTAAAGGAGAAGTTAGTAAGTGCTCTAGTTCTTTGTCTTCCAGCAGAGGGAGTTTAGTTTGATATTATCTGCGATGCTTCGCATCTAGGGTTAGGTTGTGTTATGATGCAACATATATCAGTTTTTTATGGGTCTCCACTATTGCATCCCCAAGAACATAACTATTCCACCCATGATCTTGAGTTAGCAGACATGGTGTTTGCTTTGAAGTTTTGGAGACATTAGCTCATTGGTTAATGCTTTGTGGTTTTTACCGATCATAAGAGTTTGAGGTATGTTCTCTCCCAGCGCGAATTGAACTTATAACAAAATCAGTGGATGGAGTTCATAAAAGAATAGAACTTTGAGATATCATATACACCTGGAAAGGGGAATGTTGTAGCTAATGCGCAGAGTCAAAAGTCATGTAGTGATGCTGTGTGTGAATATGGTGATTCCTGGAGAGCAATGGAAGAACTGTTAGCATTACATCTTGATATGGGATAAGTTGGGAGCATAGGTTTTTAAGATGACAGTACTATCTTCCCTGGTGTAGAATGTGGAATAGTCCCAGTTGGGGGATCTTGAGGTGGAGGTCTGGAGAGACTGAGTTGTTTGTGGTGAGGCCCCTGATGGTTGGTTGGAGGATGAACAACACCGAGTGTTGTACCACGGAAGGCTTTTTGTTCCTTTGACAATGTGTGATATGGTTCTCATAGAGTTTCATAGTTCACCTTTAGAGGTGCATCCTAGCGTTACAAATATGTATCGAGCCTTGAGGATCCAGATTTGGTGGCTTGGGCTGATGTGTGTAGTTACGGAGTTTGTGTCTCAATTTTTGGTCTTCCAGAAGGTGAAAGTCGAATACTGTGTTCTTGGGGGTCTTCTCCAGCCGTTAGATATTCCTCAGTGGAAGTGAGAGGACATCTCAAGGGGCTTTGTTACTAGTTTAACTCAAGCTTAGGGTGGAAATGATGCTATTTGGGTTGTAGTGGATAATTTAACAAAATCAGCCCACTTCATAGTGATCAAGGAGTCGAGCTCAGTGGATGTTTTGTCAAGGTAGTATCTCGAGGAGGTGGTGAGACTTCATGGAGTCCCAAGGAAGTTCATTTCTGATCGAGACCCTCATTTTTCCTCTAGGGTGTGGAGAGGTATCTAAACATGCTTTCAGTTCTCAACTATGCCTGATCACTACTTTTCATCCCCAAATGGATGGTCAGATAGAGAAAACCATCCAAATTCTTGAAGACATGTTACGCTCTTGTGTTCTTGATTTTGGAGGTTTGTGGATGAGGCACTTACCCTTGGAGAAGTTTTCTTACAATAATATTTTTCACTCCACCATCGGTATGGTTCCATTTGAAGCTTTGTATGGCCGACCTTTTCGTTCTCCATTATATTGGACTGAGGTCAGAGAGTCAATGATTCTAGGACCGGAACTAGTGAAAAATACAATAGATATGGTTCAGGTGATTCATGAGAGGATGAAGACAACACAAGATTTTCAGAAATCATATGCTGATCAAAGAGGGAGACCCTTAGAGTTTAATGTTGGGGATCACGTGTTTCTGAAGGTGACTCCCCATTGTGGGCGGAAAAGGTTTTGTTGTGGTATTATGCTTTCTCCCCGATTTTTTGGGCCTTTTGATGTTTTAGCTCATGTTGGGGTTGTGGCGTATCGAGTAGCACTTCCCCCATAGATGATTCAGATACATGATGTTTTCCATGTATCATAGCTCTGTCGTTATCTTCATGTTGAATCTCACTTAATCAATTGGGGAGAGATCGATGTTGATGATGATGCAACCTTCGAGGAGTGACCTGTGGAGATCCAAGACCAAAAGGAGAAGGTGTTGCATGGGAATTCAATCCCCTTAGTTCGTGTCTTGTGGCGACATAGTGGCATGGAGGAGAGTACTTGGGAACATGAGATGTAGATACGTGCTCAGTAACTAGAGTTGGTTGATGCTTAACTCTTTTGATGTAATGATCTCCCATTTGTGGGTAGACCTTTCATGTTTATATTATGAATTTATTTTGTTTCTCCTTGTGGCTTTCTCTCTTTTGAGAGGTATCTCAATGGGTGGTTGTTTGGACCCCATTTCATTTTCCCTTTAGGTGAGATTTTAATTCTCGAGGACGAGAATGTGTTGAGAGGCATCTGATGTAATGTCATAGACCTCTATGGTCCTTACCTTGCCTGAAATATGGAGTTTGAGGTGTTCTGGGAGGTCAAGGTGACTCATCCCCAACACATTACCAAATTTCCAATTCTATGAATAGTGTTTCCAGTTTACTGTCTCACTGTTACTGTCTCACAGTTATTGTCTCATCGTTATTATCTCAGACTTACTGTCTCACAGTTACTATCTCACAGTTAATGTCTCACAATTTTTATCTCTCAGTTAATATCTCATAGTTACTGTCTCATAGTTACTATCTCACAGTTACTGTCTCAGACTTACTGTCTCACAATTACTGTCTCTCAGTTACTGTCTCTCAGTTACTGTCTCTCAGTTACTATCTCGCAGTTATTATCTCAGAGTTACTGTATCACAGTTACTGTCTCAGAATTATAGTCTCACAGTTACTGTCTCTCAGTTACTGTCTCACAGTTTCTATCCCACAGTTACTATCTCAGACTTACTATCTCACAGTTACTGTCTCAAACTTACTGTCTCACAGTTACTGTCTCGTAGTAACTATCTCACAGTTACTGTCTCACAGTTATTATCTCACAGTTACTGTCTCACAGTTACTGTCTCACAGTTACTGTCTCACAGTTACTGTCTCACAATTACTTTCTCACTATTACTGTCTCATAGTTACTGTCTCATGAACATTGTTTCTAGAACTGTTTCATATTTCCTTTTCCAAATTTTTAGATTTTTCCAGTTTCGCTGATTTAACGTTTTCTTTGACGTAAAACAAATTTTGGCCGTTTTTAAGGGATTTCAGGATGAATCAAATCCCATAACTCATATATTAATTATTCCTAAGGCTAGGGATGTTTTATTACTTGGTCAAACCACGTGGTTTAATGAGATCCATTTTTAATGGGAAATCAAGTGTATCTTAAACTGCATCCCTGTTAAATCTTCTAAAATGATGAGATATCTTCCTCCAATTTTCTTCCTCATTGTTCTTTGGTGTGAGATTCTCAAACCTTTCCTTCCTTTCCATAGGAATCATGAGATCAAACTTTTCCCCATGGATTGGTTTCCTCAATGTTCTTCTTGCTGTAATTGCACCCCCTGTTTTGGTGCAACCAAGGAGTATCCATCGATCTTCGATATAAGGTATGTTTTATCGATATTATTTTGTCGGTTAACTTCTCCTTTTTTTCCTTTACATAATATATCATGTTATCTCCATGCTTCTAATTGAGTTTTATTGGGTTTTGGTTGGTGTGGTCGTACCGTGGCGTCCTCGGATGGATGCAGTTGTCGCGAGGGGAGGAGATAGTGAACCGTTGTGTGGAATATTCTCATATAAAGAACATCAAGAACCATTTGAGGTAGGGGATTCATTGATTATATCTTCTTTTACATGAAACTGTATCGTTAGCATGTTTTATCCCTATGGATGACAATGTAATTGACATAATAAATATTTGAACCAGATAAATAAATTTATATCAATCGTATATTATCGCATCTTGTTTTTCTAGATAGTTTGATATATATTCTTACTTTTTTTAGCTGTTTGTTCTTGATTGAAATTGGTAATTAACGTAAACAACAATTAATTGATAATTGTTTGGCTAAAGATAAAGAGGCATGTAAATGAATCTGGTTCTTCTTGTTGTAATTTTTATCTTAATCAAAATGGTGCAGTAAGAATGTTTAATTTAATTGTGATAGCTTACTTTTTAGGGTTCCTGAATGTGGAACCAATGTATAATAAATCAGTTAATTCAAAACATATTTTTCGTTCGATAAATCCTTGAAGGGTTCTGAGTTACCCTCTTTCTTCTTTAAGGTCCAAGAGCCAATTGTTAAAATTTTTGTTTTCCTGCTGCTGGTGTTGTGATGTGATTTTGGATTTCTGTTGTGATATGTGGGGGAATAAAGGCCTTTTGGTTTTGGAAAAGATGATTCCTAGAGAGGATAAATTCATCGGTTTATGTATGTGGGTGTTGGGGAGGACACTAGGTATGATGGAATGAGATGGATGTGATTGTTGGATTCTTGCTATTTCTTATTGGCTGATTATCTACTTTACTTTTCCCCACTAATCAAGGAAGATGGTATTTCATACCTATTTCCAAAACAGGTAAAGACGCATGGGGTATTCCACGTTATTTCAGTGTTTAGCTTCTAAAGGGAGGATGGGTCTATGCTCTTGCTATAGGTGGCAAAGACTCGACAGGTAGTATACATACTCACCATGTTGATCCCCCTTGTGTTTAGTAGTACAAGATGTTTTTCTAGAATGACTGGGAATATGGGAACGTAATTCTGTAATGAATAATTGAATAAATGGTGTTAACCCATGGGGTTGGAGTATTTTGGAACAAAATTACAAGGTTATAATTTTAATGGGACAGTGGACTTTGGGTATGATGCTAATGAAATTCAATGTAGAATTGTTATTGGTTAATTAATGTTTAAAAATTAATTAAATTAAAGTGAAACTGGTAAAAGGAATGAAATAATGTATTAAAGATCTTTAAATACTTGTGTGCTTATAGGATACCTATTCATAGAACTAGCAGCCCAGAGTTCGAGAGACTTTAGCTGCAGTTGAGTCTAAGAATAAGTTATACCCATAGCCTGGTTATGAGATTTAGTATATCCTATACTTTTTGTGTTTTTATACAATACTCCACCCATTTCATTAAGGGAAACCGACACCCTAGGGATACTGAACCCTTGGGGGTGTTTTCCCTAACATTTTGGTGGGAGGATTGATGGATGACTACCCCCTTTGGCTTTGCTCTATTCTCTTCGTAGTTACTTGTGCTGGCAGGCACATAGGTTAGTTTTCCCCATATATGTGTGTAGAGGGCAGTAATGGCATGTAGTTATTCACAGACATATATTCTAGATATATTTTCCCACGGACTAATATTGGTGTAACAGGTATAGGTTGTGATGGCTTGAGGATCCTTACTCGGTGTGTGGGCTGTAATGACTTTAGATATAATACCGGACATTTGATACACATTTTACAGGATGTAGTGGCTCCTAGAAACTACCTGGTTACTTTTTTTATGTGGACGTGGTGGGTTTGTTACATGAGGTGCATGTTGTGGTGCTTCGTGCATGTGTCTGTGGGAAACCCTTTTTGGAGAGAGATGCTTAGGATGTGCGATGTTAGGGCAAAGAGGAAAAACGGTGGGGAAGTAGTAGTGGGGTACCCTTGATATTCTTTATTATATTATATACTCTTGTATGAGGTAATTGGTGAGAGTATACATGGTTTGGTTGGGAACATAGTATACCATTTTAGGTGACGGGTTAGTTTCACTTGTTGTTCACTGTGCTTTAGCATGCTCTCTTTACTTGTGCATGAGAGGCTTCAAGGAGGATCCTACTGAGTATACTGTTATACTCACCCTATGTATATATAATATTTTTTTCAGGTCACTTGCAGCAGGTTGGAGATCAAGCTGGTTTCTACTAGCTTGCGGTTGCAGGATTTGTTTAGGGTTGTGGTTGCTGCTGTTTTACCTCATTTTTGGGTACTTGCAGTTTTTCCCCTTCCAGTTGTAGTGGTTTTGCATGAAATTTCATATGTGTACATGGGATTTCTTTCATCTTACTGGTTGAGTTGGAGTGGTTGGTGTATATCTTATCTCTCTCTTCTGCATGTGTTCTCTTAGAGGGTATTTCCTTCCATCTGTGTGTTTTATATACCCTCAGTACTACTCGCCAACCTGGGTCCTACTGGAGGCGATACTCAAGGGGTCATTATCTCCCTTATCACATTGCTGGCCTAGGAGGGGTACACTTTGTGGGGTGGGGGTCATGACACTGAAGATCTAGAATCTGACCTTTTATCGACCATTTAAAGAAATGGGAGGAGAAATTCTAGGATAAAGGGCCTATATTATGACTGGAGAACCTATAGTATTATAACCTATTGACATTCTCATATTGGGTCTTTTTAAAAGTATTTGTCTGTGTTTTTTGATAGAGAAGGTGGTGAATCTTCTGATGATGTAATCTACAATATATATTTTTAATATTTATCTACCTATGGAATATCATAGGGATCAAGAGTCATGACAAATTTAAATACTTAAATTTTATGGTGACTAAATACACCTATAATATTTTTGGGATCTCATAACCTTATCATAAATAGGAAGACATATATGGATTTACGATAATGATGGGCTTCCATCACTCTCTGAATTATAATAAAAATCACCATATTTGGATATTTTAGAGGGATTTGGTCATGATAAAACATAAACTTATTATACATAAATTTATTACTTTATAGGGTACATTTATATAAAAGTAATTCTTATTAATTGATGTGTATACTCACTATGATGTGCTAAAAAAGACTCATCCATAGAATGATTTATTTGACTTTTACCCAGTAGAGATCACTTTTCTTGTGGAAGGGTATTTTAATATGATCCCTACCCATTTTAAAAAGGGAGGATTTTTATTAATATCCCGGCTTAACAAACATATATATTATGTCATTTTATATGAAGATTCATCACAATATAAAAAATACATGTCTGAGGATCGTAATAGTTTAGTGTATTTGGAAACATGGAAACATAATCATATAACTTGGTGAATGATCTTAAAAATATCCCTTAAATATCTTCCCATTTATTAATCCTACTTAAAACATTTCTTTACAACGTGGGAAAAAAATATAAAAAAGAGGTGAGTTCAGATGATCAGTAAGGGTAAAAAAGGTAGATATGAAAGACAAACATGAGCATAATGGTATGAGAACATGATCTTAACATTAAAAGGTCATATTTTGAATATCAAATATCCTAATAAAGAGTCATATAATAAATATTGTTTAGTTAAAAATACATGAATAATATATAAACCAATTGAATAATTCATGAGATCATAAAATAAGCATAAGACATATGATTGTAGTAGATAAAGCAATATATAAATGGGTTTCCATAGTAGTCAAGGATTAACTCCAAGGCCATATTAGTTGAATGGATTCAGTAAAAAAACCATATTAGTAGGGAATATTTACTCCCAAGACCATATTAATGTGAAAAGTCCTTTTTTGAACTGAGTTCACTCCCTGTTATATCCTTGTATTACTGAACTGAGTTCATCTTCCATTCTTGGACTATATTACAGAACCTACTTCACGCCTTATTCAAACCCTTCATACTAAACCCAGTTCAATCCTAGTTCCAAATCTTTCATACTCCTGAGATATAAATATTTTCCTAATATATTAAAGGATGATATATGTCCCACCCATTTCATAATGAAATCTTACATACATGTGCCACAAGATAATAAAACATTAATCTTATTATAACCTATGCAAAGAGATGGGTTTCATTAACTTCATAGAATAACCCATGAAATTAAATGAGTATAAAAACATTTCATCATATAATTACTTATGGAAAACAGATAGGTATCATAATAAATTTATCAAAGTAGAACCTGTGGAAAGAAATGGGTTTCAAAAGCATATAATCCATGGAAGAGAAAGAGGTGTCATAAACATAATTCCATCAAATCATAAACCATTCAAGAAAGAATATGAATGGTATTCTAGGATAATTTCTCCAACCAATTTTAAACTATATAAATTATTCCATATTATCTAGAGATGGTTTTGGAAATAAAATTTGGATCATTTCTTAATGAATATAACCTTTCTTTGAAATTAACTTATTGAAACATAGAACACATTCAAAATCTGTTTCATCAAAAAACACTTTAAAAATATATAAAGTGAGATTTGAAATCATTTACAACATTTATTATGTAAAATATCCTTTATTATTTGAATTTTTTTAAACATAAATCATTTTAAAAACTCTTTTATTTGAAAATATCCTTGAAGTCATTTAAAAAAACATTTTCATCGAAAACTTATAAAGGAATCTTGAAAAAAATTTGATTTTTTTTCTTAATTACCACTTTAAAATAAAAAATTTAATTAATTTTTTGAAATAATATTTCTTTAAAAATAAACTTTTAACTTTTTAATTAGGTGTTAAAGAGATGATAATCATGAACTTGGGTAAAACCGTACATGCTGAACATTCCTTTTTTACCACAAAATATTTAGAAAAGAGATTTGATAAGAAAATGAAAAATAGAATAATTTTAAAATTGTATTGTAAAAAGTTAAAACATGGGTAAAAATTTCCCTAAAAAATCATAGGATAATAGAAATAAAAATTAATTTTTTTTATAAAACAGTTTTTAAAGAACACAGATTTTTGACCGAAAGGTGAAATAATGTAAGATTTTAATGAAAACATTTCATAGTAATTTTAAATAATAAATAGAAAAAATGGTACAATTAAAGAGATATAACATTAATAACCATAAGTTATGAAAATTAATGAGAGTTCTTGAGATATGGATAATAATATTTCATCAATGGAAGAATACTCATAAACAGTCTCAATAAATGATGAGATTGTAGTAATAAACTGTTACCACTTTGTGGAAATTTTTAATCATAATTAAATGGAAATAATAACATTACATGAAGCCTAAAATATCATTTAAATAATTATATTCATGATAAATTATTTCAACTATATTATATACATCTCATAGAAAATGATAGGGGTATAATCTAAAACGTGTCTCAAAGAAAGAAAATTGAGACAAATTTACTTTACCGATTTAGGACCCTTTGAAACATAAAACCCATGAAAGAAGAATCCTAAAATTTATATGTAAATAGAAAAAATTTTAAAAATATAAATCATATAATATATCCATGTATAGTATACCCACCAATTATAATAAATAGTAGGTGAACCTGAATTGTGTTTAATAGAAAATAAAAGTGATTTGTGAAAACCATTAACTTATGTCTTGAATCTCATAGAAATTATTTGTTACTCAAATATTTTTTGGCATGTTATTCTTTATCCTCTTAAATATATCATAAATTAATTATTTAATTAATTTAAAAGAGGATATAAATATAATATATATTCAGTATATATTTATTTATAATAATCTATAAAATATAGAAACATGAAATGGAATAGACTATTTATGGAGATGGTAGGCTGTACGCACGCATGAACATTATTTCTATTATATTAATATAAAACATGAAAATAAAATATATATGTGTGTGTGTATATAATACCATTATATTAGAATTATTTTTACATATATGTCACATAATTTTACTAAACATATACTTAATAAATGTAATGTTAATTGTGAATGAATCACAACACTTTGGGGAGGTGGTAGTCCACACATCCACAAACGAAGTTATCACATTTACAAAAAATGGAATTCATAAAGGAATGTTTTATATAATAGTTTTATAACAATTTAAATAACCATTAAAACCATATATATATCATATTAAAATAGAGTTTCCATTATAATTCTCACACATTATAGGTGTTAAATGAAAAATGAGCAACATCATTTCATGAGGCAGTAGTTCCCTGTACACAAGAACGATAAGTTAATTACCTATTAGATTGAAGTGTGTGTATGTTTAGGTATAAAAGATATAATAACCATATCTTATTATATTGTGGATAATGAAGTTGCTATAAAATCATGTAATAATAATAGATTATGGGGTGCAAAATGAAAAAAAAGATCTTGAAGAAGGCTGTTACTGTTTGTTTTGGTAACCCCTCTTACTTTTCACCAAAGGTATTCCTTGGTTGTATTTATCTCCAATGTTATGATTATAGGATAAAGGTATAAATTTCATGAGATTATTTGAGTAGAGGTTAGGTGATCCA
This sequence comes from Viscum album, assembly GCA_963277665.1. Taxonomy (NCBI): domain Eukaryota; kingdom Viridiplantae; phylum Streptophyta; class Magnoliopsida; order Santalales; family Viscaceae; genus Viscum; species Viscum album. Next base: position 1,854,574,068 of record OY728128.1, read on the forward strand.
TAAGCCTTCCATGGTTGTATTTATTACCAAATGTAGGATTCTAGGATGAATGTAGTGATTTTGGGAGATTATTTGAGTTGATCCTGGGCAATTCAAAGGGCTTGATAGGTGTGAATAATTGTGAGGGGTTAGTTCCTTTTAATAGTGGAGGAGTATTGACATTATTTTAAATTTTTGAAAAGGGAATTACACCCTCATTTTTCTCATGTAAATTATCCAAATAATGGTCCAAATTCAATAAATGGATGATAAGGTTGAAATATGTGAAGACAATGGATTTTTTAAAAGTGTTTCGGTCATTTTGGGCCTTAATATTAAGCCTTATTCCTTTTTTATGAATTTTTTCTCTTAATAGATGTAATTAATTTTAATCACATTCACTAATATTTTTGGTAAAAACTATTTTGAACTTATAAGAAATTATAAATTATTATTATTATAAATATGGAATCCATTTTTGAAAATTCAAATCAATAAATTGGAAAAATGTAATTTAAAATTAAATTCGCAGATGAGATAAAAATGTAGGTTTTTAAAGTGAAAAGGTCCAAAAGGTCGAAATAAAATTTGATCAAATTAAATATATTAGATCAAGTGACTTATAATTGATATAATTATACTTCAATACCAAATAAACAAATAATTTCACTTTATATATAAATTAGATGAACAAACAATTTTAAATTATAATTCAGTGTTTTCACTATACATTAAAAAATGAAACATATCATAAAAATGAAAACACTCCACCCTAAGGAAATTTTGATATTCCTATTTTGAAAAAAGAATTTTATTTTTTCAAATAGAATTTATAAAAATTTCAAAATCATATTTGAAATGGGGTTTCCATTAAAAGTTGAAAAAATTAGATTTTCAAAAAATACATCTTTTTATTTATAAAACTGGATTTATTCTTATCTTATACATGTAAAATATATTGGATGAGTATCAAAAATATTTAGTCGATATATAATTTATAAATTTTATTGAAAACATTAAAAAATGTGGTTTGTTTAATTTATTGAGATAAAATTGCATTTTTACATAAAAAATAGTTTTTATGAAAAGTAATTTCATTATTTTCAAATAGTTTTTTCATTCAATTATACTAGTTCATAAATAAAGGATCAATTTTATATACATGCATAAGTCATTGTTTTTCAATTTAATTAATTTTATTCGTAACTTCCATTCCAATAGATAAGCGGTATCTATAATAATATTTTATTAATCATATTAATAGTATATTGTAGTTCAGTAAAAACTTGGTCAACCATGTAATATATGCTATCAAAGGTACTCAGAATTGTGTGTAATACAAGCCAATCATAGTGTTGTGTGTACTAAAAGATAATCTAATTTTAGTGTGTAGTGGAAGTTTAACTTGTTTTTGTGTATAACGCAATCCAAAATTAGTGATTTTATATAAAAAAAACTATTAAGTGTTTTGTGAAATACAAATATAAAAAAGATTATATTTTTTCGAAAAAAATATTTCAAAAAAACCTTGGGTGTTGCATTTTACCCCCCTTAAAATGAATTTTTCCGTCAAAATTTTTCTGGGTTATTAAAGGTTTTCTACATGAAAGTTCCATTCATAGAAACCCACATCGTAAAATTGAATATTAAATATTCCTTTCAAAAAGTAATGTTTGAAACATTATGGTTACCCAAAGAAACTCATAACAAGGTTTCCACATGATAGAAGATATGTGGATAGTGAAAAAATGGACATGGAAGTGAAATCTAACTCCTAAGTTTTGATGGAGAGTGATAAAGAATGTGGTTTGGAGAAAGTTAAAAATCACAAATCCCTAACCAAAAGAGGCTTAAATTTTTTTATTGATATCATAAAAATGATGATAAATTGACAATGTTTAATTTCAAGATAGATTTTTCCTAAAGTAGAACAATTTTCATGAGAAGATATACATATATTATTTTAGGACAACCATACCCATTGTTTTTCATTGATAAACTTCCACTTCATCTCTTATTCCAAGAAATAAATGTGTATTTTTCATTCCTGAATCATTAATAAATTATGAGATCTATATATAAAATGATTCATTATCCCATTTATCTTGAGTTACCCTCAACACAATGTAGTTAGAACAGGATATCTAATATACATAAATCCTTTTATGGTGAGATAATACTTTTATCTCATAAAATTTATATAAAGTTTAACATAAAATTTACTTAAATGGTTAACATTATAACCAATATAAAATTGAAAATTCAAAACATTAGAAATACGATCACAAAAATAGATTAACATTGATACATTATATTTATAAAAAATTAGCTCTAGGTTTTCACATTCCAAACATGTAAATACCCTCATCGTATATTTTCTTGAAACAAAGTAATAACCTGAATTACCATACATTATTTCTTAATGCATGATTCCATATTATAAATATATATGGATTTATTCCTTAAATATAATATGTTTTAAACTTATCCAATGATAACATAGAGCAATTTATCAATTAAACATGTCACAGTTTTGATATCATAAATACTATCCAATTTACTTTATCCATATCAACATATCTGTATCCATATAAAACATCATGCTATCATCCTCAAAAACATGTTAAGGGTTAACTTCCCTTAATGTAACCTTATTATTAAATCAAAATAATCAAAGAAAAACTTCTACAAAAAATCCATATAAACTTCATGATTCATATAACATAATCTATACACTTCAATCGTCTCACTTTATTCTTAATCAATTACTCAGGATTCATCAAATTATACTTTAATACCACTTTTGTAGAATATAAAATATGAATCATCTATTAAGATTCATCTACTTTAATCTAATAATTCTTCTGAAATTTAATGTAAACAACACTGTAAGAACATCATATACATTTCTCATGACGTTTTTTGGTCTCCTTATCTTTAGCAGTATATCAAATACTCATACCACCTTTCGGATTATTTTCATGTTACTTCTAATTAGGGAATAGATTTTTATAATGACCATACTTTCCACATATGAAAAATTCAACGTTAATAAAGTTCCTTCTTTTTGTTGCCTTTGGATAAAACCAAAAAGATTAGTGTGATAAATACATAACATAATGGAAAACCACATAATCATGAAAAATAACTTATAGGATGTCTAAATCATGACACTTAATTTTTAATAGATGACACATTTAGGATATCCTATGTTATTAATATTCATATTATATTCAATTAATTTATGATGGTTCATAAAGAGTTTGTGAATTTATAAATCATATCTCCCAGGAGTGTCAAACTAGGTGTGTAGTAAGGACCGTTGTCATGCACCAGTACTCATTTGACTATATCTAAATATGATGTTTTTAGGTTACCCCTATTTACATTTGTTCTAGATCCACATTCACCTGTAGTATCCATATAGGGATATAGTTCAAGGAAACCACTCACTCTATCCTTTACCAAAACATGAAGACATTTTATTACAATTAAACTTACCATTAGACCTATCCTTAGATATATCCCTAGACATATCATTATAAATATCCCTAGGGATCTCCCAAAAGTGTTCTCATCCTAGTTTTAAAATTCCAACCAAACATTTCCTTTGATAAAAACTATAGCAACATAGGATTAACACAAATGGATATTTAATCATTTTAGATTAATATTCAAAAAATTACAAAAATAACTGCCCATGGACCATAATAGTTTAGTGTCTTTAAAATCATTGAAACACAATCCTCTAAATTGGTGAAATATCTTCAAAATTTCCCTTAAATATCTTTAACTTTATTACCCATACTTAAACCCTTTTTACACAACATGTAGAAAGGGAACATAAGAAATATGTGAGCTCTGATGCTCAATAAGGGTAAACAAGGGAGACATGTAATAATTACATGATCATAAGGGTATGAGAATGTGATATTAACATTTTAACATCATAAAATTCATATAAAGGATCATAATCAAGAGCGATGGAATAAATATTCATTAGTTCATAAGACATGAATCATAAGGAAATCAAGATCATAATCGATGAGATCATAACATAAGCATAAGGCATGTGATTTTGGTAGACACATCAATATATAAAATGATTTCCATAGTAGTCAAGCCTTAATTTAGAGGCTATATAAGTGAAATGGGTTCAATCCCCCAAACCATATTAGTTGTAAAGGTTCACTCCAAAGACCATGTTTTTTGAAACATTACTTTACTGAATTGGGTTCACTCACCATTCTATCACTATATTACTAAACTATATTCACCTTATATTCTATCCATGTATTACTGAACCGAGTTCACTCCTCATTCCCAACCCATCATATTAAACCAAGTACACTCATTTTCATAGAACTATCATAATCCTAAGATATAAATATTTAACAATTCATTAGAGGGAGATATATGTACCACCCATCTTATAATGAAATTATACATATGTGTGCTGTAAGATAATTAAATTTTTATCCTATCATAACCCATAAAAATATATGGATTTCATAACCATCAAAGTATAAAACATGATATGAAATGAGTAACATACAAATTAAATAATTTCATTACATAAGGATAATATATAGGTTACATAATCATTTTATCAAAGCATGACCCATGAAAAAATTGGGTTTCAAATGCATATAACCCGTGGAATAGAAATAAGTGTTATAAACATAATTCCATCAAAACATAAACCATTAAAGAAATAATATTAATGGTATTCTTAGATCATTTCACCAATGAATAAAAAAATATATAATGTTTTCTAGCTTATTTGGATAAGGATATTGAATGATAACATGAAACATATCATAAGGAAAATTACATTTCTTTGAAATTAACTTTTAGAAACATAGAACATATTCAAAATAATTTCCTTAAAAAAATCATTGAAAACATGTTAAGTAACATTTAAAATCATTTAAAAAATATCTTATCTAAAATATCCTTTATTCTTAGAAAAAAATCATTTTGAAATATAAATCATATTCAAAACCATTTTCATTGAAAATAATATTGAACTTATTTTGAAGAATATTTAAACTTAAAAACTTATAATGGAAGCTTGAAAATATTTAAAAAACATTTTATTTCAAAAAATATTAAAAATAATAAATTTATTAAATATTATAGAAAAATATTCTTTTAAAAATAACCTTGTAAACTATCAATTCATTCTTTAAGGAGATGACAGTCATTATGACTGGTAAAACCATACATAGAGAACATTTGTTTTACATTATAAATTTTTTAAAAAAGTTCCTCAATCAGAAAATGACAAGAAGATTCCTTTTAAAACTAGTTTCTAAAAAAATTAAATTCACAGTTAATAATTTACTTTTAAAATCCTAGGATAATAGTAAAAAAAATTTAAAACATTTTTAGAAAACACAGTTTTGAAATAACATAGATTTCTGTCAGAAAAGATACATTAAGTCTGATTTTCATAATAGTTTTTTATAATTTATCTGAAATACAAAAGTGGAAAAAATATTTCATTAATTTTATATAACATTAATAAATTGAGGGTATAAAAATTCATGAGAGTTCACGAGAAATGGATCATAATATTTCATCAATAGAATAATAATCATAATCAATCTTGATAAACAATGAGATTGTTGCAATAAACTATTACCACTTTGGTAATTTTGATTCATAATAAAATGGAAATAAAAAAATTAAATGAAGAGGAAAACATCATTAAAATAATTATATTTATGATATAACATGTAAAATTAAGTATATACACCTCCAGAAAAATATTGGTGCATAACATGGAATGTGTCTCAAAAAATGAAAATTGATACAAAAATACTTTTCTGATTTGGAAACTTTTAAACCATAAACCAACTTAAATAAACATAATAAAAAGGATATTTAAATACACATATATTTATTTATAATATAAATATAATAAATCTATGGGATTTATATAGATAAAATATAAAAAATTGGAGGTGAAAATGGCTTGTGCCTCACAGAAAATAAAAGTGATATGAGAAAACCCTTAACTTATGTGTTGAATCTCATCATACTCATTAAAAACTCATTTATAATAAGTATAAGTTTATTATAAATACATAATAGAACCATATTATTATATTTAATACCACATTTTTTTATAACTTCATATTACCCCTTTATTAATAACTCCATTTTAATTTTATGTTCCGGGTAATATTCACTTTGTTTTTGGAATATGTTTTTCATTGTTATTCATTCTCCTATTACATATACAATGAATTACTTATTTAAATAATGTAAAAATGATATAAATAACTAATAAATTCATTATATATGTATTTATAACAATCTATAAAATATAGAAACATGAAATTGAATAGACCGTTCATGGATACGGTAGGTCGTACATATGCACGAACATTGATTCCGTTGTATTGAAAGAAATAAAGTAAATGAAATATATATATATATATATATATATAATATCATTCCCATATAATTATTATTTCGTATATATCATATGTTTTACTAAAAACATCCTTAATAAATTTTATATAAATTGAGAACAAATCACATTTCTTTGAGGAGGCAGTAGTCCACATGCCCACAAACAAAGTTATGAAATTTACAAAAATGGAAAAAATAAAGGTATGTTTTATTTAATATTTTCATAAGAATAAATAATTCATTAATATAATTGAAAAATATATTACCCACCATAATACCCACGCATGATTGGTGTTAATGAAAAGAATAACAACAATGTTTCGGGAGGCGGTAGTTCGCCTTACACACGAATGGTATGTTCATAACCCATTAGATGTTAATTTGTGTAAGTGTAGGTATAACCCTTAGAATAAAAAATCTATGTATATTTATTATAATTATTTTATTATATATTATTTGAATAATAATAGTTAATAGGTGTAAAATGAAAATAAAACAAAGGATATTGAGGAAGTATATTACCTCTTCTTTGGGTAACTCCTCCTTGTTTGCACCACAGGGATTCCATGGATTGATTTATTCCAAAATGGAGGATTATATGAAGAATTTAGGGATGTTTGAAAAATATTTTATCATAAATTTGGATACAAAAAGTGCTTGAGTGGTGTGAATAATGTGAGGGGTGAGGGCCTTTTTATAGTGTAGGAGGTCTGGTATTTTGTCAATGTTTGAAAAGGGAATTCAACCAAAGTGTTTCCAATGAAATGTGGATCCAATAATCATATAAATTAGGTAAAATGTATTATAGTGTCTAAATATGGTGATTTAAGAGATTCTATAAAAGTTTCTAGTTAATTTTGGGCCTTAAGTTTACGACTTAGTCCTTTATTAAGGTAATTTTTTTCTCTTAATCGCTATAATTATTATTAATCACTTTCACTAGTATTATTGGTAAATATACAATTTTAACTTATTAGATTTTAGAAATTATTATGATTACAAATATATAATCTATTCTTAAAAATATAAATTACAAAAGTGGAAATAATTAATTTAAAATTGATCCGGCAATCGGAACGACAATGCGTGTTTTTAAAGCAAAAAGGTCCCAAAGTTTGAGTTTTTTTATATCCAATGTCATCATGAAATATGTTCCAATGAATTTAATTCTATTAAGTGATGTATAATTGACATAATAATAATTTAAAACAAATTAAAAAATAATTATCCAAAGAAAAAAATTATATGAAAAAATATTTTTGAATTAAATTTCCTTGATTTCACTATTCATCAAAAAATGAAACCTCATAGAAAAATACCAAAATTCACCCAAAATAAATATTTATATTACTATTTTAAAAATTATGTTTATTTTTTCAAATAAAAATAATACATTAAATCTGTTCTGCATTAAAAGGTTGTAAAATTACCTTTTAAAAAAATATATCATTTAATTCATAAAATTGAATTTATTCTTATATTATACCTATAAAGTATATTGGATGAGAGTCAAAAATTTTGATTCAATATATAATAAATATATTTTATTTCAAACATTAACCAAAGGTTGTTTGTATAATTTTTTATGATAAAATTATGTTTGTATATAGAAAAATAGTTTTCTAAGAAATATAATTTCTTTTCTTTCCAATAGTTCATTCATTCACTAATACTAACTGATATTCAAAAGATTATTTTTATATACATGTTTAAAAAGTATTTTTTACAATTTGGTTAATATTATTCATAACTTCACTTCCAATGGCTATGCTGTATCTATAATAATATTTTAATAATCATATTAATAGTATAATGTAGTTGGGTTAAAACTCATCATTACGTGTAACAAAAGATATCAAAGGGACTCAATATTATGTGTAATATAACCCAAAATTAGTGTTTCATATACCAAAATATAAGTGTTTAATGTAGTACATGGTTAACCTTTTGTTGAATATAATGCAATCGAAAATTAATTATTTTATATAAAGAATCATTAATTTAGTGTTGCGTGAAACAAAAAAATATCAAAATGATTAAATTAATTCAAAATATGATTTCAAAAAATATTTGGGTGTCATATTTTTTACCTTATAAGAGTTTTATATATGATTTTAATGGTTTCATGGTTGAAACTCCCCTTGTAGAATTGGTCCTGAAGGATGAATCATTCATTTGGTGTAATAGCTATAAAGGTCAAATTCATGTTTGGTTAGACATATTGTTATCTAAAGTACGCGAGGTGAATTATTCTAAAGGTTACTCACCATCCCAAAAAATTATTATATAACTTTTCACTTCTACTAGATTTTGGAAACATATTCTATGGGAATTGAAGTTTCAAATACACCAACAATGGACCAATTTGGCTGGATGACTATTGTTGATTAGTTATACTTGGAATAAAAATTCTAGTGGCCCAACAATTTAATTCCATTAGGTGAAACTAAAAATCACAACATAGTTCATCTAAAGACTGTGTGATAATAATATAGATGATCCTAATATGGTATAAACCATAGATAGGGAAATTGAGTCTCTAAATAAAAGATTGTTAGTATAATAGAGGTCACATATCTATGATAAAATGAATAGGAAATAAGGATGATTGAATCTGATGTTGTTAAAGGGCAATTTTTATGTATCAGAGAATTTTATCAAATTATTGATTCAATAAAAAGACTAAAATAAAAATTATTTCCAAAGCTTCATTAAAAAAAAATGTGATATTTATAGACATAACTTGCAGAAAGAAGATGAATCAATTTAATTTGATGTCAAAAATCTTGTTTCCTTAAATTTTAATAATTTTTAGGCATTCTTACTACCCCTATCATTAAATATTATTAAAATGTCAATATATATAAGGATGTGAAATTTTAAATAATATTATTACTATATATGATGAGTTCCATAATACCTCTATCACTTTTCTATGATAAGACACGGAGATATATTAAGTTTTTTATGGTATGGGTGTGGAAGGTAAATCCCAACATGATGGGTTTCCTAGTTTATTTTAATTATTTTCATATAGAATCATAAAGGGAGAAGTCATAAATTCGATGATAGATTTTTTCATGGGAGGCTTCATACCAAAATCTATGGAAAACACTACTTTGGTCTTTATTCCCAATATTCACCACCTGTATCTCTTCCACCACTTTTGGATAACTATTGTTTTCAAATTTTCAGACAAGGTTTTATAAACTAGAGTGAACAAAATGCTTATTTCTAACCTTGTTCTATTACATTTGATAAAAAACATGACATTATTATCGGTATATATATCTAGTGGTATTTGGACTCACCTAGTAAATTATGGTGGAGATAGATATGAAAGTATTGGGAGGTAATGTGATGATTAAAATTGATTTGGAGAGAGTATATAATAATATGGAATGGGTTTCATTTTATCTTCATTAAGGGAAATGGGATTCTATAATTATGATTATGATCCATTGTTTTAGTGTTTTTATTATCCATTTATGTTAATTTATCTTATAGGATGGTCTTCCAACTTCTTGAAATTAGTTTGTGGGCTTCGCCAATGGTATCCAATATCACCAACTCTTTTTATTATTTTTCGAGATTCCTAAAATAGAAATTTGAATTCTTGTATGGAAAATGGGAAATTGGATCGGTATGTAGGAAGATATAGGACTCTATGAATCACTAATATCTTATTTTTAGATGATTTATTAGTTTTTATCAATGGAAAATAGAAATATATGGGCAACCTTTTAGGACTTTTTAAGACATATGTAATGTAGAGTGGTTAAACCTAAAATTTTGATAAAATTGGTTTCTTGTTTTCTGATCAAATATCTATAAAGGGGGAGGAATATACAAAAATTTACACAATAATATATATGAAGGATATTCCATTTGATTACTCATGGGATCTATAGATCCATGGATGAGTAAATATTCAATACATTGTTGGAATTATATCTAAAGTGGATTATAAGATCCAAAATTGGAAGAATAATTTTCTATCATTGGGGGAAGGAACAACCTAATTAAAAAATTTATATTATATATTCATATCTATGATCTATTGTTGGTGGTAGTTCTTAGTGTAGTCTTATACTGGATAGAGAAGAAAATTTCATACTTCCTTTGTGATAGTATTGGAAACAAGTGGTCTCATTAGGTTTTCTAGGGATCCTTATTTATTATAGTAGGGGTGGGAGGGCCCAATTTCTTTTAAAAGGTTAAAAATATGAAATATATTTAAGTTTAACTAGAGTTAGACTATATGTATGGAAATTATTTATATGAAAAATACATCAAATAATTAAATGGTAATTTTTAGATAGTGTTGATAGGGATAAAATATGGTCAAAACTCTAGGATTTAGAAAAAACTACATTTATCCTTCTGTATTTTCTCAAGAAGGTAATAAGGTTGGTGGGTAGTGGGAATGTTTCTTTCTATAAGGATTAGTGGGTGGGATCACATTTTTTTACAGGGTGTTTAGTCCTCGAAATAATTGTTAGAGGGGAAATTCACTTCTTGATCATTATAAATATAGTTCTAGATAGGGATTGACTTCCACTAGAAAATAATATTGGTATAACACCTAGTTGGGATTTTCTATCTTATATGAATGCATCCATTGGTAATTTATCTTCATCTAATTTTTGGTACAAAATGTTTTTTAAGACTAAAATTCAATGGAGGGATCATATAAGGTACATAATGATTTCAAAAAAAAAAATGAGATTCCACGTTTGGTAGGTCATAGGAAATACATTACTTTGTGGTGTTATAGTAAAAATGAGAGGTATTTTCATTTCCTCTAAATATTTTCTTATGCATCAGGAAGATGAATAATAATATCATCTATTTACTAATTTCATGTGGATCATTGTATTATAGAGAAACTTTAACAATTTCATGGACTTTCCTATTATATAGGACCGATTCAAAACATTTTTATATTCTTGGCTCAATGGTGGGATGAACCGGTATGTGATTTCCATGAGCCTATGCATATTCATTCCTCATTATTGTAGAATATATACTGGATTAAATTAAATTCTATATAGTAATATCTCACTAGAAGGTTCCCTACATTGCTACCTTTCTATAGCTCAAGAATTATCATTTGGTATCAAGGAAAATCCCCATGAAATTTACTTCATCATATATGGATATAATTCCTTCAGATGGGGAATCATATGCCTAAAAATTAACATGAAATATGTTTTTGTGGAAATATTCCTTTTTCTTGCGATAAAATTAATGTTTATGGTTTATCTTATAACACCTCTATAATAGGGGAGGAGAAATTCTGGACCACTATGGCATGATCATTTTTTATTTTGCGTCCCACTTTTGACATGGTACCTCTTTTCCATTCACAGTGGAGTCTCTCTAATTTGGATTAAAATTATTTCACAAGAGAATTATTAAACTTGTGAGTGTGTATATAAATTAAATGGTCAGTAAATTTTTTTTCTAAGGACTTTAAATTAACCAACTTATAAGTTTGATATTTAATACAGACTTATGTCATTATTACTGAAGGGGGTACTTCTATCACTCATGATTAAAATAAGAAAACTTCTTAGAAGATTACATAGTCTTACATGGTCATTTGAATAGCGATTTGCAGATACTTTCCTCTCTTATAAATCAATCATTCACATGAAAATGGATTTCTTATTTTGATTATCTGATTTCATATTTTTTTCATCCCATATAATTTGATGAAATAATGATTAATTCAACCTTTCTAGTATGTTAAAATTTTTCTATTCAATAAAATAGAATAAACTCTATTGAATCCAAAAATTATTTCCCCAAAATCCATTTATAGATCTCATTCACTAAATTAATGAGAATGTTAGAGTTCTAACAGTTCATATCTTCTAAAATGGAAAACTATTTGGCTACCTTATTGTAATTCATACAAAAACATATTATTTAAATATGTGATTGTTTAACATATTTGACAATAAAAAATCCATTTACACATCATCACATGTTGTTTCACAAAAAAATATGATAATCATTGTATGAAACTTAACCAAATGATATCCCTTATTTTTCAAACATAAACACTGTTGTGTGGTCTAAAAAACCATGACCAAAAAAATCAAATTGTGGTGTATCTTAAAACACAATTATTTATGTTTTAGTGTATATTTTCAAAAATTATATGAAATATTTCATACCATTTATTTAATATTATTAAGGTATAAAATAATTTTTATTTCCTATAATTGAGGATAGAAAAACATTCAAAATGAAATGTTATATAAATTTACCCTTATCTTATATCATTCTTGAGTTTTACTCAATAGAAGTCTATTGGTGTTCTATATATGAACTATTGTATAAGACACAATGTGTTAAAATTATCTATTTCATGGTTTCTATTACAACATGTTTTTTTGTTTCATTTGATGATGTTAATTAAGAATGATATAAATACCGATTAGGAATTTATCCAATTTTTATTGTCATATAATTGTATTTTGAAAAATAATGCGATGACGTGTTTGTGATTAAGAGAATTTAAAATGTGTTTTATAAGTCACTTAATGAATGAGATGATTTTTAAAAAGTTATAATGTAGAAATGCAAGAGTCAAATGTTTCATAAAGTATTAAACTTAGAAACATCAAGTAAAACACTATTTAAACAAAAGGAATATTATTTGAAGTGATTTCATAGACCTAATTTCATAAGGAATAGATCAAAATATAATATGCCAAATATATTTCATGTTCACTTTTCATCATTTCCATTATAGGGAGTGAAGTGACGAATTTTGAAGTAAATGTGATCCTACCAAAGTGTTCACTAATTATATTATCTAGTTGATAACTTAGATAGTAAGATTTAGTTTATTTTTGTTTAAGAATATCTATGAAGATCATTGTTGTGAAAGATATAATCTGGATATCAAGTTATGTTGTTTTTATTCTTTTCAATCAATTTTTCTACCCCCACTAACAATTGATCTTATTGATTAGTTTTTATTTTATTTTTCTAAATTTGTGTATAGAAATTTTCTATTTAACCCTTTAGTGGTATAAAATAATATTTTGATAATTAATTGATAATGAAAATATTGAAAAATGGAATCTAATTTAGAGTTTACCTGAACCATAACCATTGTTTATATAATAATATCATGTTTTTTGAAATCCTCATTTATAACAATAAATATTTGTATAAACACTATGGGTTTTCTTACCAAAAAAATAAAAAAATAAAAAATGTTTTTCTTATTAGTTGTTTTTACTTAATATGATCATAGTTTGTGGAAACTATCTATTCTTGAGAAAAACATGACATAGAAAATAGTACCATTTTGTGGTTAAAGGTATTTCCTTACAACTCTCTATCTAAAATGAGTTTTGAAAACAAATCATAGTGTTGTATAAGGTGTGACCTTAGGGGAATTCATTGCTAGAAAAAATTATACTGAGAAACTTTTTTCCTTTAGCATTTTTTTGATTTTGATGAATATTAAAAAAAATCAAAAACCATCACTGAGGAAGACCATGGGGGACCACATCAAATTTAAATTAATTTAGTCTTTATTAGAAGGTGTCCTTATAGAATTTATCCTTGAAAATTTTTCTATTATGTAATATTAAAACATCAAAAAAGGATTTATATAAATATCAATTTAATATTCATGTATATAAATTATTTATATTATAAATGTTGGTGTACATAAGTTGTAATTGTTTAAGTGGATTATTATTGTTTTCATACTATGCATATAAATATTTTCTTGTTTGTTATGACATAAGATTTAGTTTTGTTCAACCAATACTATATATTTTTTGGAATGAATTTTATAATAAATGTTGATTATAATTTATACATATTTGGCCTTGAGATTTTAATGAAACTAAGGCCTCTCTTGAGTATTGATATATGGATAGTGGGAATTTGTTTTCATACTTTCGACTCTATCGGGATCTTAGGATTTACTCTATAAAAGCAGGGTTTGGCTATATGTCATACCACACAATATATTGGGGTGACTTCAATTTCATGTGATTATAAAACATTAAATTAAATTATATCATATACCTCATGAATGAGATGCATTTGGGTATGTGTAGATATAATCACATTTCATTTTTGGGCTGATAACAAAATTCATTAATTATATAAGTGATATAGATTAATATCTTAGGAACATACTCATATAGATAAAGGTATATCACATAAAAGTGAATATTTAAAATCATGTATACATATAATAATTTTATGATATATAATAATTTCACGAGATATAATGATATGTAGAAGCTATATGTGAAAATATAGAGACTAAGAAAATAAATATATAGTATTAAGTGTTTTATTTCCTTAAAAGTATACACATGAAAGGACATTTATCATTTAAATATGTAGATTAATGGAAAATTTGATTTCCCATGTATTATCATTTGTAAGTCACAGATAATTTATATAGATCTAAGAGTTTAGTTATAAAATCCTATACCTTTTAAAGGTGTAATGGTTTGGGGGATTATTTTATATTTTTTCTATTGATATATTTTGAAAATTAAGACTCAAATAAAGATTCTAAGACTTGGGAACTCTCATGATATGTCATTTGTTTGTGTTTTGGGACCTAGTTTGTGGTACAGGTTCTTAGGTGAGTGTTCTAGAAGGTCCAAGTATCCCAAGAGATGATTTTTTTGGCCACTTCATCCATTCACAACATGAACCATGAGGTTCACTTCATAAAGAGATTTTGACTGATGGAGAGAGCCCTATACCTGATTATTTTATGGAATTAATTTCCTATTTACAATGTGAATGAGTGTTGTATTTTCTTCCAAGGGTGATTAAAGATGTGAAATTTAAATTATCCATTTAATTTTTTTTAGGGTAGACCTTTCAACACACAAAATATGTTTCAAGATGTGAAACTTTTGAGGGGGGGGGTAGAGACCATTAAGTTTGTAAAAAATAATTTATACTATGAAATATGTTTCTGTCCAAATTTTTTTTAATCCATTTTTCCATTTGAACCTTTTAAGGGTTTCCTGTCCTCTTATGCAAGATTAAACAAGAGGGTTCCTCCCTGCCGATTCCTTCATTCCTCTATATATTTGGGGGATTTATGGAGTGATTTATTTGGGTTTTAAGTGAGTTTCTTCCATTAAAGGCATTATCTATCGATTCATCTTACTTTCTACTCAATTTTACATATATAGTTTAGTTTTTTGTTTTTGATTTCATTTAAGCATGGGTGAATTTGTCATTTTTTATGTTTCTTTTTCTCATATTTCATAGAGAGTATTGAAAGGCAACATATGAACAGAACTACATGCCATTTTACTAAACATATGTTTCCGTAGGCACTTTAGTTAGGATTTTATGAATTAAATTATTTTTTTGGGAAATTTATGTCATTTATTTTGGTTTTTAGATTATTTTTATGTGCATGTTAGGAGTGGACCGCACCCTGCTGATTATGCTTTCAGGGAGTGGCTAAAATCTGATGAGATTTTAGGATTTATGCCTAATTAAATTCATTTCTAAATTGATTTATAATTGTTTAAATGATTTTTATAACTAATTATAAATTGTCTATAATTAATTATTAGATGTTATGGATTAATATCGTGCTTGATAAATTGATGAAATCTTGGTCAGGTGCCACTAAAGATAGATACAATTTCTTTTAATATGAAAAGGAATTTATTTGATGTACGTTTTGTTTGTGTATTTTCTTCTGGAATTTTAGTTTGTTTATATATATATGTAATGTGATACATAGTCTCACCACTGAGGGAGATTGACTCTTTTAAAATTAAGTAAATTTTTTTGATCAATAGGAATGTCTAGATTAAACAAAGTGCCAAGGGCTACAGTAAACCCTTGTGTACTGGATTGATTTATTTAGTCACCGATGGATAAGGCCTCGATAAAATATATTCAATGTGACATATGAACCATGATTTTTTTTTAAAATAAGTTAAATGAACATAATTTACTAGCGCTTGTATAAGATCCCCTTGTGACCTCTAGGTGGAGGTGAGTGAGTAATTGTAATGGATGACATGAAGATTGTCCATGGGAGAACAAATAAATGATTTTGTGCCTTTAGGATAGTTGATAAGGGTGTGGGGTGAGTGAAATTACCTATTGAGATGTCACATGGATAAGTCAGGCATGCGATAGTCAAACTAAGAATTAATTGGTATGTGAGGAAGGATTTATACCATCACCTTGATTTTGACCATGGAAAATTTCAATATGACTTAAGTGATACTGTGATGTATTTATGTTGATGTTTATGGTCTTTATTCTATATGAGTTATGGGTGATGAACCAGTAAATGATAAGCGATAGAGGACCCCATGTGATAAATCCTAGATGTGATTAGACTTTCAGGGCCCTAGTGTGTATACCAGTTTTGTGTTAACACTAATGAAATGGTGTTTATGGGAAACAGTTTTTGATGATTATGGGTGTCACCTTAGAACCTAAATTGAAAGTACGATCATGTTATAGCTATGGTGGTGATAGTTTGTGAACTTGATATGCAGAATTTGACCTTGTGATATGTATTTGGGTAGATGAATGACCCTTATGATACACTATAGTATAATATTCCTTTGAAATGCTCCTTGGATCCGTATATTGAGATTGATAGTACACTGACACACATGGTTTGTGACTCCTTCGACATGTTCCTTGTATCCGTTTAGTGTAATGGACAGTCCACTAAGACACATGGTATATAATTCCTTTAGAAATGCACCTTGGATCCGTATAATAGGATAAATAGTCCATTGAGACAAAAGGTTTGGGTATCCTTTGACACACTCCTAGGATCTTTATAGTGGGATAAATAGTCCATAAAGACAAATGGTTTGTGTGCCATATATTTGGATATGTGATTACTATTGGTTTTGGGGTCGTACATAGGTCCCCCCATAGGTGTTTTGATCCTTTGGATTTGATCCATAGAGTCAGGATGATTATTGATTTGTGATTACATGGATTTATATCCAAGATGATATATAATGATTTGGAATACTATAGATAGTTGATAAGAGTACCATGATTGGGTTTTCATTGGATTCGGGCCTTGGAGTAAGTAAGTTACGTAGCTCCTAGGGTTGAATGTAGATTCTCCCATGGGTTTGGGTTTTATTGGATTGGTTCTTGTTGAATGGGATAATATTTTTGTGGTAAAAGTTATGTGACATGGACAACAACACCATAGCACTGAACTATGTAGGTTTGGTTCAATCATGGGTTTCACAGGATAACTCAAGGTCTTTTATTGTTTATTTATTTTTTATTCCATAGTTATTGTAATTATTTCCTCTTATTATATCACATGTGTAAATTTCAGTTACTGGTAATCTTATGAAATGGGTTTGTAGTTCCTTGATATTTTAAATGAATAAAATTGTGTTTGATAGCATTTGGGACCCACAAAATTGAGCCTCAATTATCCTCAAAATATATTTATTTAAATTTAATCTCCTCATCAGCTTGTGATACATGCAATTTTGAGTCTAAATGAACCATATATCATTATAACATTATAGTTAAATTGTAGGGTATCAATAAGGATAACTAAATAATGAAAATTATCTAGTTTAAATATGTATAAAATGAATTCAATGGTTAAATATTGATTATAAATAAAATAAAAATCATTTGAAATAAAAATAATATTTTTTAGAAAAATTATATTTTTCTAAAAGGAGGGTTCGTCACTCTTTACACACAAAATTTAAAATTAATTTTTCCCCTTTTAGTATATTTATTTTAAAAAATTAAATTACCATTTTTAAATAACAGTTTCAAAATTATCATAGAGTTAATTGTTGATATTTTGCTAAAAAGATTGATTTTTCCCTGAATAGTGAAAATAATAGTTTTTATTAAAAACATCATTTTTGATTAAAGAATTTAAAAGTAAAATATTAATTTAAAATTGTTTTAAAAGTTAAATTTGACAAATTATATAATAATAAAACTATTTAGTCATTATAATCAATATTATATCCAATTTTGATATTAAATCCTTATATACTTAAGAAAATGTTCTCTTTGGACACCCGTCATTTCCTTGCGTCTGTGGGTTTAATTTTATGTTTAAAATTTTAACTTATATTAATGGAATTTTGAAAAAATTATTAAATATTTTGAATAAAAATAATTAATATTATACAATAAGTTTAAATTTATTTTTGTCATAATGAATAATAAAAATAGTAAAAATTTATTATTATAGTTAATGTTAACATGGGTTTAACATGGTGTTAAACTAAAAGGATAAGGTATAAAATGAAATAAAAACATATCAAATTCCTATTTATGGATATATTTAGGTATAATATCACAAATTATTTGATAATGATGCATTTTATATCCTTTTTTCATTTAAAAAACTTGGTTATTAGTTTTACTTTCTAGAAACTCCAATTGTGTCCTCTACCCCACTTATGAAACTACACATGATATCCCATCGTTTTAAAAATAATAAATAATTTATTAATCTAATACATACTCAAATCTATTAATTAAATCCATACGCAAATTTTTGATGCCTTTTTTATCATAAATCGAAACTTGGAATGATTTTGGTTAATACCTAACGAGTTTCTTCGAAGAAGAGGTAATGCTATTTTCCATGAATTTTCATCTAACTCATTTTTATAACTTTATAAAATATCCTAAAAATATCTTAAAATAATATAAAAAGTATATCATATATATTGAGATTTTTTTATGTGAATTTTACAACCTATATTTATATCCTTTTCCATCAAATGGGAAATAGAACCGTCGATCGTGTGTTTGGAAGAATATATATTCACGAATCGATCTAATTCATTTTCCATCGATGCCACTCATAGATAGATAAAATTACTGATTTAACATATTTATGTTATATTTGGAAAATTATAATACTTTTTAAATTATAATATCAAATTTAACATCTTACATTTCTATCCGTTGGAAAAAAAACGTCGCTTATTTATACAAGTGAATTATAGCCTCCACATAGTGACGTGAAATGGTTTTATTTTATTTTGAAATATATTATAAATAAAAATTTGATATAATAATGTTTCTGTAAATTCTAAATATAATTTATCTTTCATACATTCCATTTTTTGGAAAATTAGAAACAATGTTTATGTGTCTGTACGACCTACCATCTCCGTGAACGGTGTCCCTCATTTTCTCATATCTAACTTTTATAGTCTATTATAAATAATTATATAATAATTATATATGATATTTATGTAATTTAAATAATTATATAAATTATGAAACTATTATTAGAGATAATACTAAAATAAAAAATATGTGACAAACTAAATAATTATCATTAGAAATAATGATTTTAACAATGAATTGTTAATAAACGGCTCAAAAAAGACTATAGGTAAGAAAATATTTTATGAAATATATGATTATGGTACTGTAATATATTTATAAAAAATCAATACTTAATATATTGGATTTATATGCATGTGGAAAGTAAACCGGACCACAGATAAGGGTTTCTCATCTCACTTGTACTTCTGTGAGACATAAACCATATTCACCACATATTTTTTGTGTTGGTTCTATAATTACCCTTTGATATGTTATATCATAAATCTATTTATCATAATGGTATTTAATATTTAATATATTTTTTCAATGTACTTGGTGTGAAAAAAAAGCCTTCATCAGGAACACTCACTTTTTTTAAACATCATTTACAAGTTTTAATGGTTTATTTTGAAGAATACTTTTTCCTAATAATTTGGAAACTTTTAGTTTTAAAAAGTGATTTTTAATGTGTAATGGTTATTTTACCTAATAATGTATTAATTATCTCTTTGTGTAATTTATATTCATCAATGGAATCAAACCTTATTCTACTTATGACACATTGTGGATATTTTGGTAATGATACCATCTTTATTGTAACATCCCAAGAAAATAAAGAATATGAAATTTTCATATTTGTTAATATATGTGAATTAAATATTAATTTTACTTTAATGGGGATTCTAAGTCATATAATGTACTCAAAACGCAACAACAGGTTTCTATGAAATCTTATGTTGCACACAACATTGAGTTATACTAAGAAATAATAAAATAATATAATTATTTTAATTAGTATTTAACGCTTAATCATTGTATTGACAGGAATGAATAGAACTAACTACAATATGATTAAAAATGTTTTTTAAATGTTTTTATCTTTATCCAATAAATTTTAGGGGCTTAAAATAAAAATTAATTCAATTTTGAGCATGAAAAACTCTAATATTTTTAAAAAGTCATTTTACAACCTTTTGATGGAAAACCCTATTTAAATATGGTTTTTTTCAATTTTATATACTCTATTTTAAAAATAAACTTCTCATTTATAATTGGGACATCAAAATTTACTTTGGGTAAGTTTTTTGTACTTTTCTAATAAAGTTCATTTTTTAATGAATAGTGAAAAATTACTGCATTTTAAGTTAAAATTTTATTCCAATATAATTAATTTATATTGTTATATTATACATTTAATTGGGTTTAAAGTGTAATTAGATTATTTTTTTACCATTTAATCCAATTTTTTGTCATCAGAAGTATTTTCAATTTTTTAATTAGACATAAACACATGTCAATCTTTTGATATTTATTATTTCTTGAAAACATGTTTTTTTGGTTTTGACAACGAGAATTATTTTATAATTAATTTATGTAACTTCTGTGTTTTGAATTAGGAAAAATGGAATCCATATTTATAATCAAGAGATCCAAATTTTGAAAATATGAAACTTTTATTTTTAGATATTATGAATAGTAACTTCAGTAAATATTTTATTTAACATGGTTAAAGGGTAAATCTAGTAAAAATAGTAAAAATTAATGTTATAATAATATTATGTTACCCTAACACATATCCTATCACTATTGGATGAGATATTTCTGACCATGGGAATCCTTGGATCGGTTTTAGGACCCCATGGATCCACCTGTGTGTGAAAATGACATATAATTACTTTTAATTTAATGTTAAGGAAAATATAACCTAAATATGTTTCTTTTAGTAAAAAAAATTATATGGGGTTATATGAGAAATATTTTTGGCTATAATTATTCATTATAAATCTAAAAATACTTCTTATATCATGTTTATTATTTTTAATTTTTATACATTAAACAAATAAATTTAATTATGACACAATGATGATGTAGTGAGTGCTTTATTAATAAAGGATTCAGATAAATGATATTATAAATGTTAAAATAAATGTAATTTGGTTATTTTTATTTCATCCAAGAATATTATGATAGATATTTATATGTAATATTTTTATTAATAATGTTTTTTCAAATAAATCAAGTTGTTATGAGTTTTTAAGTAGTCATGACATGAATAGTGTCTAAATTGGCATAATTCATATTTTAAAATATAAAATATTTTATTAAATATTATAAAATTCCTAAAAGTATAGGGTTCATAAAAAGAGTT
The DNA here is from genome assembly GCA_963277665.1 of Viscum album. Classification (NCBI taxonomy): domain Eukaryota; kingdom Viridiplantae; phylum Streptophyta; class Magnoliopsida; order Santalales; family Viscaceae; genus Viscum; species Viscum album. Next base: position 1,854,595,960 of record OY728128.1, read on the forward strand.
ATCATAATTATAAAAGTTTATTATTGACTATTTAATTGGATATTATTCATGTTTTGGTAACTATTTGGATTCTTAAACTATTAAATGCTTGATAAAACGGTAATAGTTAAAGAGGGATAAATAAAAAAAAGATAAGTATTAAAAATATCAAAAACCTATATAATTATTATTGGATGATATTATTTTGACTTATATTTATCTAATAATTGAATTTAATGTGTTTTGGACATTTTGAAACTGAAAATCAGTTTATAATAAAATAATACATTCAAACATTCCTAAAATCCCCTCCTCCCTCTTATAAAAGGGAATCAACTCTAACCCTTACTCATAACTCTAAATCCCTCTTGTATCATCCAACCTATCCCCTAATAATCTTCCAAAATATCTATCTTCTACATAGAATCCATACCTTAGGCATAAGGCAATTCAAGAGACCCATTTGGTTCAATCCAAAGGGAGTTACCCGATTTAAAGGTAACGTCTTCTCTCAGGTTATTTTCTTTTATTTTACTTATACACTACCTATTATATTATTATTATTTTACTACATAAAAATAAAATTATACTCAATATACTAGGATGTTTTTATGATAATTAGTCGAACTAAACTTACACACACTTTCATCTAATGGGTATAGGACGTACTATTTCTGTGGACGGTGAACTACCGCCTCATGAAACGATGATTGTTAAATCATTTCCTACCACCTCTTATTGTGGAAATTATGATGTAAATGTAATTATATATGATATTTATGGTATTTATTTTATCTATACTATTCTTTAATTTAGATTTAGAACATACCTTTATGATTTTCTTGTTGTATAAATACGATAATTTCATTTGAGGAAGTGCGGACTACCACCCCTTCAGAGTGATATGACACATTCATTCCTTACATGGAACATATAAAGAATGCTGTTAATGAACATATATATTATATTATACTAGAATTATAATATAACTATGTATTATTTGGTTTTCATTTATTTAAATAAGAAAAAATAAATGAATGTAGGGTTCATGCGTACGTACGACTTACCATCTCCATGAACAGTACATTTCATTTCTTATATCCAAATTCTATGGACTATTATAAATACATATATACTAGATATATATATATATGATATATATGATATATAAATCATGAATATCATTCTGTTTATGGTGGATGTTTGAACACATGGACAATTTGTAATTATAACAAGTTCATTTTTGACTCAAGTTCTGAACATCAACAAAATGTTCGATATGAACTCAAATAATTAACTAATTGTTATAGAAAGTTAATAAGTGATATAAAAGAAATAATAAACTTGAAAAATGTTCTGAATTTATTATAAATTTACTTATGTTTATTATTCAAGAATAACAAGGAACATACAAGACATGTCAGACTTGAGGTAAGGGACTTCATCTCAATATTTTTTCATTGAAGTATGTTTTGATAATATATAACTTTTTATCTTTACAGTTTTTAACAAAACCCTTTCAATTTTATATTCATTAAAAGGTAATATTTTTTCTATGAATCATATTACTAAATTAAAAAAGGAATGTTTTTAACATTTGCGGCGATAATGACCTCTTCGCCGCCATAATCATTATTTGGATTCCTCTATAAGCCTTAATATTTTTAAAAGGTAAATAAATCCCTTATTCCATTTCTGGGTGTTTGGTATTGGGTTTTAGAATGGATTGATTATTTAAATATCTTGAAATGATTTATTTTGATTTCAAATGAAATCTTATTAGTAAAATATTGATATTTTCAATATTTTATGTGTTATGATTTTATAATGGTACTCGGACATTTGATGGGTGGTTATACGATAAACCAAATGATGGGTGGTTCAATGATAAACCATGGATGGGTGGTTTCCTTATAACCTCCAATGCATTGGGTATGGAAGTCAGACATATGACTATTCTGTTTTTAAGAGTGATTTTTGGTATTTTCCTGTATGGTTATTCCATTTAAGTATGATTATGTCCCAAGTTTATCTTTTATATGTTATGTATGATTTCTAGGGGTTTTATGGTAATCATTTGGGTTACTAAAAGTGTAATAAATGGGCTTATATTTAGTGAAGTGTTTTTTCTAGTTCATTAAGGTGAAAAGTATTACTTTATGATAAAGTATTCATGGTTTACATGATGTTTTAAAAACTAAAAGTTTTAATTCCTTATGTATCCTTCACTGAGATTTTATGCTCTTCCCATGTTTTTGAAATGTATTTCACAAGACATAAATAGGAATATGGTCATGTATGAGATCAATGAAAATTCATTCTTTTTAGAACATTAAACTAAACATGTTTTATTTTTTAGGAGTTTTTATTTTATGACAAAAAATAGACACTGAGTAGAAGTGTCTACATGTAATATTCAAGTTTTATGTATAAGTTATGAACTAATTCTCTAAATATATAAACATTAAAATATATTCAATGTGAATTATTAAATTAATTCAAGATTATCTAATGTTTAAGGCTAAGTCCTTACAGTTGGTATCTGAGGTCGGTTTAGATAACTTTAGTAGTTAGGGTATTATTTAAGAATAAGTGACATAACCATAATGGTTATCATATTATAATGAATCATAGTTATTTTAGATAAATTTAATAAGATTAAGAAAATAATAATAAGTATATCTTAAAATTTACCTTCATCATTGTTGGATCATGAATATACAGATTATACACAAGAGGGGGGGGGTGAATTGTGTCTTTCAGATTTTCTCATTAACTCTTCGATTGAGCAAGTTCTGTCCTCTATGATTTATCAGATTTCATCATGCAGTGGAAATAATTAAAAGCAGGGACACAATGATGTATAGTGGTTCGGGGAACAGAAGGCCCCTAGTCCACTCCACCAACGCTCAACTCCACGAGCTTGGTGATTTTCTCTATCTGGTCCTCGTTTCAACAGACCGGTCCACAATTGAATATAGGAAGTTGACACCTTTACAATCCAAGGCAAAACAAAGCCTTCTGGTTCAAACACAAACCTGCACAACTTAGAACGAGAAGCTGGTTACTCAATAATAAAAATAATTTCAGAAAGAATCTTTTCTAGATGATCTCTACAATTGCAATAGAATGAAATTGATAGTAGATGGATCATCATCTCTAGAAATATTGATTTTCAATTCTAAGCAGTTCTGAGTCAACCCAGTTGCAATAGATATAAAGATATAGTTCACAACTTCAGCAGTAGTATATCCACAGTAGATATTTGATGCAGAAGAAGTGAATATTCTATCGAGTTCCTTCTTCTTCTTAAATGAACATAGCTTTGATGCTCTTTCTTGAATCAGCAGATCAATGTGATTTTTTACAGAATCTGTTTGACACTTTTTTTTAAATAAAGATTGATCTCCACTATCCTGTATATATGGTGATTTTTTAGAGAGTACATATTTAATAAAGCTGAGCATATCTCCTACACATTTAGATCCATAAAATTCACCATCTGATTCTCGATATTCAAAAATTTGAACTTACAGAGTAGTCATGACTTCCCTGAACACTCGGCATAAAAATCTCCTTTTAATTCGATCTTTAATCCAATAATAAAATGGCTTTGAATCGGTCAAAGTCATACTTTAAAAATTACTTTAAATCTGGTTTGAAATCTACCCAACAATCAGCTTGCTAACCGTTGTATAAAAACATCATCTTTCAAAACATTCTGATGCCAAATGTAAGGTTGATGACGTGGCCTCCAAACGTAGGGTTGATATCATAGTCTTCAAACATAAGGTTCATAACGTAAGTTTGATCATAAACGTAGGCTTGATCATCCATAATTTTTCTTCAAAACTCAAACGTACGGTAAAATATCCATACTTTTATTTAATCCATACTTTTCCAAGAACATATAGTTGTTCACAAAAGTAAGGTTGATGAACCATACTTTTGAGAAACAAACTTAATGTTTAGTACCTATATACGGTTTTCCTTCCATACTTTAATGAAAACGTACGGTTGTTTAACCATAATTTTCTCTTATCTCAAAAATTATACACACTTTTCTTCCTTACGCTACGTTTATCCACATAGGGTATGAACAGTGATCCCAGGACAAGCTTAAAGTAGATTCTGAATAAGTAAGGTGTGAACAGTGATTCCAGGACGCGCTTAAAGCAGATTCTGAATAATTAGAAAATTCTCGTTATTTCAAGAGTAAAATAAATTAGTAAAGTCCTGCGGAATACTAAATAAAACTATTAGAAAATAATTAAGGGTATTTGTGAGCATCAAAATTATCATAAAGAGATAAATTATTATTTTCAATAATCTCCCCCTTTAAATAACATTATTATTTATTGTTGAAAACAATACTTTTCTCAACAATCTCCCCCTTTTTGATGATCACAAAACCCATAAGATAATAAAAAAATTAAATGAAATTAACTCTAAAAATTAGTTACATAATGTTTTAGAATCTTGAGTGAATAAAACAATATTTTAATTTTAACAAAATAAATAAAAATTTCAATAATAAAAAAAATAAATTTCTCCCTCTGAAAAATAAAATAATTTTTTCTTTCCAAATTTCTCCCTCTGAATAAAAAAGGGTTTTTTAAAATAAAATGTTGTGTTTATCCAAATTTCTCCCCCTTTTTATGATATCAAAAACAATGATAAATTATGGAGTTGAACACATTTAATGTTGCACTGAACTGTAGGTAAATGCTATTATTAACTGTTTATCAATAATTAAATCTAGATTACTGGCATATAAAAAATAATGATAGTAAAAAAATAGAAAGGAAGAAATAGATTTTCATTAAAAATTAAAAATAGATACAAGTATGAGAAACACAGGAATCAAGGTTTGGGCAAGATTGGCAATATGTCCTATCTCCTCTGGATTACAGACTTGATTTCTGTGAACTGTTCCCTGAGTCTATTCATCATCGCATTTCCAAGTTTTATAATGAGCTCTTTATTATCTTGAGTCATATGAATTTCCTCGATTAAGTTGACTCTAAAAAACTCATGCATCCTTTCTTCTTTTTCGATAAACATTGACAACTTCTCTGACATCAGATTTAGCAGATTTCTGATTGGTGGATCGCTAGATATCAGTTGATCTACTAAAAATTTCTGATTTTCCAGCAACATTGATAATGGAGCACTGTTACATTTAAGATCTTACAACCAGTCATTCATGTTTCTAATCGCAGCTGTGATGGCTTTAAATCTTCAAATTAAATTAGGTGAAGTAACTGATCCAATAACAGTACTATTTGAAACTGATGCAAATTGGTTCTCCATAAACAACTTCAGATCTGATCAATCTGTCTTCATAACCATTTCAGATTTGAAATTTGTAACTGCATTCAGCATGTCCTCTTTAAACATTTCAACTTCTTACCTTGAGACTGTACTCTCTTTTAGTTTTTGAAATCTCAATTGTTCAAATGTTAAGGCATTTATCAGAGTGACATTATCATATTCTAACTGAGACACCTTTCTCTATAGTTCATCAACTTATTTATTCCTTGAATCAGAGGCACCCTGTGCTTGATTCGCATTCTCAGGTTCTGGATGATGTAACAGTATTAAAGGTAATGATTCAGCATTAGATTTATCTTTTTCTTTGTCCTGAGTAGGTTAGTCCACAAATTTTTCCATAGAGTCCGCAGACTCCTCCACAGAAAAATCTTCCTGACTTACTTCTGTGTGAGATTCAGAAGCATGATCACCACAAACATCTGCATCTTTTCCTTCCACTGGATTTTTGAGAACAACATTTTCAGGAGTTTCCTGAGGTCTGGCCACTTAATCACCAGGAACTACCTCCTTATCTTGGTCTTGTTGAAGTGTAACTTCAACATCAGCTACAATCTGTTCTTGATTCTCCCTTTGGGCTACTTCTTGAGCTCCTTATCTCTCTTCTGGTGTTGTCCTTTCACTAAAAGCTTCCATGGTCTTATCAATAACAACTTCTCTTATAAAAGAATAAGCAATTAAAGCTCTTGTTGTTTTTGAAAATGCAGGGGACATAATTTCCTCATTAACATCTCTAGTTCTTCGAGATTGAAGTCCCTCCTGACTTCTTTCTTCTTCAGCTTCTTCCACTTCAAATCGGATCCTTCTTGCTACATTGTTGACTCTTGATTCAGCTTGTCCCTCCTTGGACTTAGCAGGTTGAGCCTGAGCACTCTCTGAATCTTCCTCAGCTCCTACTGGAAATATTTTTCCATTAATGGTGTTCCAGAAGTATCCAATCTTCCTCAAAGTTCCAGTATTAAACATATTACTATGATGACAATGTACTCAGACATCCACTAATCTCACCATGTCTTTCTTAAGGAACAGTTTAGAAATAAACCGACCAAAAGGATAAAAGTTCACTCGGCCGTCACATTGGCAACAGTAATGGAGGTACCTGACCATGTACCTTGGGAAGTTTAACCGGATGTCACTTAACAAAATATACATTATGTACATGTCAGGGTACAAAATATTTTCCATTTCTGCATTCTGGGAGCTATTCCTGTCTGAACAAATTTAACCTGGATCTTCTGATCTGGTACTAAATCTTTCACCATCATTTTCTTAATAGTAGGTGTTCCAAAAAAAGACATAATATCCTCGGATTTATGAACAACATCTCCTATATTCTTCAAATCAAAATGAAAAACTCCCTCATGAGGGCAGTTCAGAATCTGACCAATTTCAACTGACGAGATTGAGAAATCCCTATCCTCTATTGTATCCATCATACTATCCTCAGAATCCCTCAGACTAAATTGTACAGATTTGAAGAAGTATCTAAGTTCTACCTCATAGAGAAATTCCTTATTTTCACTATTGAATGTCTGCTCAAGGTTCTGAAACGAGAGAGCTTGTTTCAACAGTAGATTTGTCTGAAATAACCAGTCGAGATTGATTAACTTGCCCGGTAAGATATTTCTTCCTTATATGCATTGTCTCTTGACATTTCTTGGCTCGGCTTCACTGGCTCCTTTAGTCCTTACCATCTCTGTGAGAATATCTGAAGGCTTAAAGGTTTGGGTTTCAGAGGTTCGAAGATTAGGGTTCACGAGCAGAGGTGTGGTTTGCTGATTCGAAAAGGTTTTGATAGAAGTAGAATGGTTCAGAAGTTGAAAGGGTTTCTGAAAACCTTAATTCTCATGTTTTAATAAGCATTACATATATAAAAAAAGAAAAAAACTTTACAAAGATAAAAGAAACTTATTCTATTTTAAAAAATATATTTTTAAGTGGAATAAAAAATCATTGTAAAATAAAATTTTATTTAAAAATCAAATAAACCTAGCTCCCCCTTAATAAAATCAAACCTTGTAGTGGGAATTGATTTAGTAAAAATATATTCTAATTGAATTTTTGTATTTATAAATTCTAAAAATATATCCTTTTTAATAACATGATCTCTTAAAAAGTGATGCCTTATATCTGTGTGCTTAGTTCTAGAATGACTAATAGGATTTTTTGAAATGTTAATTGCAGTTGTATTATCACATAAAATAGGTGTATTATTAAAATTCAATCCAAAGTCTATAAAAGTGTTTTTCATCCACAACACTTGTGCATAACAACTTCCAGCAGAAACATATTCTTCCTCGGCTGTTGACAAGGCAACTGAATGTTATTTCTTACTAGACCATGACACTAAAGACTTTCCTAAAAAGTGACATGTTCTTGATGTGTTTTTTCTATCTAACCTACAACTTCCAAAGTCAGCATCTAAATATGAAATCAAATTAAAATTATAAGTTTTAGGATAAAGAATAGATTGAAAAACAGTTCCTTTTAAATATCTAAAAAGTCTTTTAACCGCAATTAGATGAGATTCTTTAGGATTTTATTGAAATCTAGCACAAAGACATACTAAATACATTATAACTAGCCTGACAGTAGTAAGATATAATAAACTACCAATCATACCTCTATATAACTTGTTGTCAACTGATTTTCAAGTTTCATCCAAATCAAGTTTTATATTAGTACACATAGGAGTTATAAATGTCTTGCTATTTTCAAGTCCAAATTTCATAAGTAAATCAGTAATTTATTTTCTTTGATTCAAAACATTTCCAAAATCTTTTTGATAAATTTTAAGTCCTAAGAAAAATTTAGTAATCCCATTATACTCATTTCAAAATTTTTTTTGCATTATCTTTGAAAACTCATGAAAAAGGGTTTTATTAGTTGATCCAAAAATTACATCATCAACATAAATTTGAACTAATAAAACATTATTTTTTATAGTTTCTTTAAAGAGTGTTGGTTCTACCATTCCAACAGTAAAATCATTTTTCAAAAGAAAAGAACTTAATCTTTCATACCAATCTCCAGGTGCTTGTTTAAGGCCATAAAGAGCTTTAGTATGTTTAAAAACATAACCTAGTTTTTGAGAATTTTCAAAACCAGGAGGTTGCTCAACATAAACTTCCTCCATTAAATAACCATTTAAAAAGGAAGTTTTAACATCCATCTGAAATAATATAAAAATCATTTATGATTCATAGGATAAAAGGATTCTAATGGCTTCTAAACTAGCTACAGGTGAAAAAGTCTCATCATAGTCTATTCCTTCTTCTTGATTGTATCCTTTATCTACTAATCTTTCTTTATTTCTAGTTATTATGCCTTGGTCATTCTGTTTATTTCTAAAGACCCATTTGGTTCCTATTACTGGATAATTCTTAGGTCTTTCCACTAATTCCCAAACTTCATTTCTTTTAAATTGGTTTAATTAATCTTACATTGCTATTAACCAACTTTCATCATTTAAAGCTTCTTATATAGACTTGGGTTCTTGTTGAGATATGAAGGTAGAGAATTCCACTAGGTTTCCTAAGTTTCTTCTAGTTTGAATTCCTGTATCTAAGTCACCTATCACAGTTTCTAAAGGGTGATTCTTTAGGGTTCTAGACTGTCTAGGAAAACCATTTAAAGGTTCTTCAATATCATGTTTCTCTGAACTGGACTGAATTTATTTTATATCATTTTCAAAATCATTCTTTTAGTTCTCAAGTCTCATGTTATTATTAGAGTCAAGTTCATCCATTTGATCTGTCATTTTCTCAAAGGGATCAGATTCATTAAATCTCACATGAAATGATTCTTCAACAATCCTTGACTTCTTATTATAGACTCTATAAGCATTGGAGGTAATAGAATATCCTAAGAAAATGCCTTCATCAGATTTTGGATCAAACTTACCAAGATTATCTTTGGTGTTCAAGATGTAAACCTTGCATCCAAAAACTTCAAAGTAATTTACTTTAGGTTTTTTATTATTCCATAGTTCATAGGGTGTCGTTTTCAAAATTGGTCTCATTAAAACTCTATTAATTATATATCAAGATGTATTCACAGCTTCTGCCCAAAAATATATAGGTAGTCTATATTCATTTAACATAGTTCTAGCCATTTGTTGAATTGTTCTATTTCTCCTTTCTACAATCTCATTCTGTTGAGGTGTTCTTGAGGAAGCAAAGGTATGTTTAATACCCATGTTTGAGCAAAAGGAATTAAATTCCTGATTCTCAAATTCTCCACCATGATCACTTCTCGATGAGATTGTATTAAAACCGTTTTCATTTTGAACAGATTTGCAGAAACTTTCAAATAAAATAAAAAGATTCATTTTTAAATTTCAAAAAGAAAATCCATGTAAATCTTGAATAGTTATCAACTAAAACATATACATATAATTTACCAGCTAAGATTACTACTCTTGAGGGTCCAAACAAATCCATATGAACAAGTTCGAGAGGTTTACATGTAGCAACATTATTAACATATTTGAAGGATGATTTGTCTTTCTTTCCAAGTTGACATGCATCAAAAAATCGGTCACTTTCAAATTTGAGACTAGGTAAATCAGAAACTAAATGTTTCTTAGATAACTTATTTAAAACATACATATTGCAATGTCCAAGTATCCTATGCCAGATCCAGAATTCAATTACTTTATTAGTCAAGCAGTTTACTTGTTGTTTACGCAAGGAATTTAAATCCAAAGTATTGACAATTTCAGTTCTTGGTGCTTTAAATTTAAACAGATTATCTTTAGAAACAGTACAATAATTGTTAGTAAAGTCAACAATATATCCATCATTACAAAGTTGAGATATACTTATCAGATTGTGTTTTAATCCTTATACATAAAGTACTTTGTTGATTGAGACTGTTTTTGGATCTCCAATAGTTCCAATGCCAATGATTTTTCCTTTGGCATTGTCACCAAATGTGATAAGTCTTCCTTTCTATTGAGTGAGTGAAGAAAAATTCAATGAGTTTCCACTCATTTTTCTTGAGTAGCCACTATCCATGTACCATATATCTTTTCGTCTCTGGTGGCCTACTATCTGCAAAGACATTCAAACAAATTTCTTTGGTACCCATATTTTGTTGGGTCTAGGGGTGTTAGCTAGCAATGATCTGGGTATCCAAATTTCCTTTGTTCTTTTAAAATCAACTGAATCATATAAGTCTTTCAAAACATAGGCTTTCTTAATATCACAAATTTTAGGATGTCTTAAGAAATAGTTTTTAGTTATATGTCACTTGTTCCCACAAAATTTACAATTAACCATTTTAGAGCTAGGAACAAAATAATTTTTATATAGCTTAGGTTTTTCTCCTTTACTGCCAATTCCAAATCTCTCCTTTTTAATGACAGTTTTTCCAAGACTTTCATTTAATGAATTCTCTCCTTTTGTAAAAACCAATGTAGCATGTTTGTAAGATTTTACTTCATCCTGTAGTGTTTTTATTATTGATGCAAAATTAATATAGTTAGTGTTAATAGAATTGTATTTATCAGTTAACTCCTTATGTTGTTTCAGCATTGTATCTATTTCATCTGAAATAGCTTTATGTTTCTTCTTTAGTGACTTATGTTTCTTAAATAGTGAGACATATTTTTCTTCAAGTATATTGCAGTAGGCTGCAAGTTTTTCATTTGTGTATCTTGATTGAGAATTTTATTCACTATTTGAGTCAGAGGAGTAATATGAGTGTACATCATCGGTTTCTTCCATAAAACACATTTTTTCTTTTAGATTGACTTCTTCTTTCTCTGATCTTGATTCAGGAGAGCTACTTGAGTCTTCAAATACACTCCAAGTGGATTTCATAGATTTCTTATCTTTCTACTCATAGTTATTTCTTTTAAAGAATTTCTTCTTCATTGCATCCTTTAATTGTGGGAAATCTGGTCTGATATGCCCCATTTTCTTGCATTCATAGCATCTTACTTCTTTATCATCTCTCTTAAAATATTATTTGAAGCCTCTTTTCTTGCTGTATAACTTTATAAATTTCCTGGCTAACTGAGCCAGCTCTTCATCTGAGTTTGATGAGTCTGAGATCTCTAATTTAGCTTTGACTTCTCTATTCTTCAGCTTTCTATTCTTTTGTTGTGAAGTTATTTTCAAGGTAATATCTTATCTTTAGATAAGCACTTTATATTCATTAGACTCATCTTTCATTTTAGCTTCATACATCATTAGTGTACCAATCATCTCTCTCATGGTTAGATTTTTGACAGGTGTTGATTGTGTGATTGCAGCAGAGATATGATTCCATCAAGTAGAAAGTACCCTCAGTACTTTTAATTCTTGCTCAGCCTACTTAATAGGTTCTCCTAGAGCTGTTATATTATTGAAAATTTCTGCCAATATCCCATTCATTTGGGTAATTCTTTCTCCTTTAAACATTCTAAAAGTATCAAATTTCAGTTTTGCAGTTGCATATATCATTAGTCTTACATTGTTTGTTCATTCATTTGCCATAGTTATTGTGTGCCACATCTCATATGCTATTGGGCACTAAGATACTCTGTTAAATTCATCTAGTCCTAGACCCCATATGATTGCATTCATAGCCTTCGAGTTCATATAATACTATTCCTTTGTAGTAGCACTCCATGTCTCAGGATTTTAAGGAATTTCATAAGGAGTCAGAATCTTTGAATTGACTTTATATCCGAGGTTTTTTCAGATATATTATCATGCGTGACTTCCAGAAGCCATAGTTGTCTCCATTTAAATACGGTGCTCTGACCATTGAAATCCCTTCTCTTGTGTCAGTCATGATGCTCTGTTGTAATCTTTAAATGCTTCTAGCGTGCTAAGGCTCTATCAGAAGCTCCTCCTCTGATACCAATTGTTGGATCTTGAATATACAGATTATACACAAGAGGGGGGAGAATTGTGTCTTTCATATTTTTTCCTTAACTCTTCAATTGAGCAAGTTCTATCCTCTATGCTTTATCAGATTTGATCATGCAGTGTAAATAAATAAAATCAGGGACACAAAAGTTTATAGTGGTTCGGGGAACGGAAGGCCCCTAGTCCACTCCACCAACCCTCAACTCCACGAGCTTGGTGATTTTCACTATCTGGTCCTCGTTTCAATAGACCGGTCCACAACTGAATACAGGAAGTTGACACCTTTACAATCCAAGGAAAAACAAAGCCTTTTGGTTCAAACACAAACCTACACAGCTTAGAAGGAGAAGCTGGTTACTCAAGAATAAAAAGAATTTCAGAAAGAATCTTTTCCAAATGATCTTCATAATTTCAAAAGAATACAATTGATTGCAGATGGATCGTCATCTCTAGAAATATTGATTTTCAAGTCGAAGCAGTTCTGAGTTGATCTAGTTGTAATAGATATAAAGATATAGTTCACAACTTTAGCAGTAGTAGATCTACATTAGATATTCGGTGCAGAACAAGTTAATCTTCTATCGAGTTCCTTCTTCTTCTTAAATGAACAGATCTTTGATGCTCCTTCTTGAATCAGCAGATCAACGTGATTTTCTACAGTCTCTGTTTTCCATTTTTTTTTAAAAAAAATGATTGATCACCACTCCCCCGTATATATGGGGATTTTTAGGGAGAACATATATAATAAATCTGAGCATATCTCCTGCACATTTAGATCCATAAAAGTCAACTTCTGATTCGTGATATTCAAAAATTTGAACATACAGAGTAGTTGTAACTTCCATGAAGACTCAGTATAAAAATCTGCTTTTATTTCAATCTTTAATCCAATAATAAAATGGATTTGAATCGGTCAAAGTCTTACTTTAAAAATGACTTTAAATCTGGCTTGAAATCTGCCCAATAATCAGCTTGCTGACCGTTGTATAAAAATATTGTCTTTCAAAACATTCCAACGCCAAACGTAAGGTTGATGACGTGGCCTCCAAACCTAGGGTTGATAACATAGTATTCAAATGTAAGGTTCATAATGTAAGATTGATCATAAACATAGGGTTGATCATCCATACTTTTTCTTCAAAACTCAAATGTACGGTAAAAGATCCATACTTTTACTTAATCCATACTTTTCCAAGAACGTATGGTTATTCACAAAAGTAAGGTTGATGAACCATACTTTTGAGAAACAAACATAACCTTCAGTACCTACGTATGGTTCTCCTTTCATACTTTGTTGAAAACGTATGGTTGTTTAACCATATTTTTCTCTTATATCAAAAAGTATACACACTTTTCATCCTTACACTACGTTTATCCACGTAGGGTATGAACAGTGATTCCAGGACGTGCTTAAAGCAGATTCCGAATAAGTAAGGTATGAATAGTGATTCCAGGACACGCTTAAAGCAGATTGTGAATAAGTAATAAATTCTCATTATTTCAAGAGTAAAATAAATTAATAAAGTCATGGAGAATATTAAATAAAATCATTAGAAAATAATTAATGGTATTTGTGATCATCAAAATTATAATAAAGAGAGATAGTATTATTTTCAATAATATCCCTCTTTAAATAACATTATTATATATTTTTGAAAACAATAGTTTTCTCAACAATCATAAGATATTACATGATGATTTTAATGATATTACCACACTGGCCTTTTTTGTTTTAGTAAATGGTTGGATCTAGAAGGAACTAAAGTAACAATGGATGTGAACAAAACTATGGTGGGTTTTTGAATGGGAAACCAAATTAAATGGGTGTTGTAATGATAAATCTTACTGTTATTCTCAACCAACTCTCTGGAGTCATGTATTGACTACTTGATCCTTGGTGATTTTTCTAAGGCATCGTATATGTGAGAAAAAAATCCCTACAGATGTTTAGGTAATAATAATTAAGGTAAGTATACTCAAAAACTTATGTTTAAAGGATTTGGAAAGAAACACCTAGGAAAATGTTTCAAAGGGATGGGAATATTCTATATATGTGGTAATGATGGTTATAAAGCAAGAACCTTCCATGGAAAAAGAAAGGATCTATTTGACTCTAGAAAAGGGAAATATGTTCTTTTCGAGGGATCAATTAAATGTTTTCAATGTGGTATGCATAGCCATTATAAAAATAGATATCCTATGAAGAAGGTTTAGGAATTGTATCAGCAGGACCATAAAAATATATGTTCACCAATACCAAATTCTATTAAATTGAGGATGAGGGAACTAACAATGACCAATGAAGGTTATGAATTTTTTCTTATATGATGTTTTGACATTATAAAATCTTTGGATATGATTCATGATTTTTTTTGTCAGAAATAATTATTAGAGGAGAAGTTGGAAAATAATGGTAAATGGATCATGAGGAACGTTTAATTAATAATAATTATACATACAATGGATTCAAGAGTTATGGTATATTTTTGGATTATGAAATGCTTAAAATTATTATGTCTTTTTTGATGATGAGATTAATTTGGAAGACTATTTCTAGTATGTGTAACCCTAATGTTTGATATTTGAAATTTTTATTCAAGAAGGAATCATCTTTTCTTGTGTAGACATAATGGTTAACCTTATGGGCTCATATGAACTTTTTTTGAGGTGATAAATGGTTATTACATTTTGGGGTGGAAAATGAAAGGAATTAGATATCTATTGAGGGTAAAATAGGTTATGGTTATTTATGAGTAAATTACAATATTTTATGAGAATGTTATAATAATGATACAGTTTTAGAAAAAATGAAAACTAAAAAGATGGGTGACAACCTATTGTGTTGGGAAAGGCCATGAGAATCAAACCCATTACTGAAGGGCGAAAAGGGCGCATAGCCTACCAATGGACTACGTGAAGTCCCTAGTTAGTATGAAATATTTTTTTATTTAAATAATTTTATTGATAAAGAATAAGTTGATTTGGGATCTTAGGTTTTAAAAATGGATATCCTTAGTCTAGGAAAATGATTTGGTGATTAAGTGTTAAAGGATATATTGGAAGACATTATCTCTTTTTGGAACACTATATACGTAAGGAAAATAGAATACTTTGTGATTTAAATTAAAGAGTAATGGTGGAATTTTATTTTGGAAGAATATATGTTTTTATTTTGAACATATTGATATTTGGGTTATTTGTGGAGATGATTAACATATCATAGATAATATATGATTAGGTTAATTACACTTTAGTATGAGACTATAAGAGTAATCGATGTTATTTGGAGATAAATGTTTAGATTTAATATGGAATACCATTGTATTATATTATTATTGAGTGTTGGGATTCAATATTAGTTTAGATTGTATTGAATAATTTTAAGTACTATTGTGTATTGAATGGTATTTGTTGAAATTTGGGTATTATCTGTTGAATTTTGGAGATTAAGAGTAGTATCTCTTTTTATAAAGTATTATCATTTTGGGGATTATCTGATCTTGTACTAACAATTTTTTGTTTTTATTAATGTATTAAGACATTTGAAATATATCGTTCATCTTTTGTGGATCATGTTATTCTCTAGAAGTTTATTCTAGTGCTTTAGGTGTGACCAAGTCATCTTGAATACTAATCGTTTGGAGAAAAGATGTGTTTTTGGTAGAAATTTATAAATGGATGAAACTCTACTTGAAAATTAGGTATGTTTAATTATATTATTATTCAAGGTCATAAATAAATTCCTCAAATTTATAAAAAGGAACTTAAAACAAAAATGTTGTTCAATTAATTTTCCTAAAAATGAAACAAATATCATTTAACCCATCACAAGTTTGTGTTTTTTTGTGGTTAGCTTTCTCATGATCATGTTTTCTGTCACTCTCCATCAGAACATGATGGTTAGTTTTCTCTTCTAAATCCATGTTTTCATGAAAAAATAGTATGTGTTATCTTGGGTGATCATTAAAATTCTATTTATTTATTTTAACGTGATAGTTTTATTGACTCTTATTTTGATGTGGGACTTTCAATGAAGTTTCTGAGCCCAATTTTAAATATTGTGAGGACCCAATTCCCTAAAGGGGGAAGGATGTAACATCCCAGGTAAATAAAGAATATAAAATTTTCATATTTATTAATATATTTTAAATAAATATTACTTTCTCCTTAAAGTGGATACAATGTCCAAAATTTTACTTAACATGAATCAACGAGTTTCTTTTAAATATTACGTTGCACACAACTTTGAGTTATACCAAAAAATAATATAATAATATTATTATTTTAAATGGTAGTTAACACATAAATATTGTATTGGAAAGAATGAATAGAACTAACTAAAATAATATTATTCATATTTGTTAAATGTTTTTACTTTTATCTAATAAATTTTATTGTCTTAATATAAGAATGAATCCAATTTTAAGAATGAAAAACTCTAATGTTTTTAAAAAATCATTTAACTACCTTTTGATGGATAACCCTTTTTATGTCTAGTTTTTGTCACTTTTATATGCTTCAATTGAAAAAAATAAACTTTTTCATTAGAATTTTTACATCAAAATTTACATTGGGTAAATTTTTTTTTGTTTTTTCTGATAAAGTTCATTTTTTAATGAATAGTGGAAAAATACTGCACTTTAAGTCAAAACTGTCTTTTAATCTAATTTATTTATATAGTTAGATTTTAATTTTAATTGGTTTTAAATTTTAATTATATATAGGTTTACCATTTAATCCAATTTTGGTCATTGTAAGTGCTTTTAATTTTTAATTAGACATAAACACATGTCAATCTTTTGATAGTTATTATTTCTAAACAACACTTTTTTTTTGGTTTTGACAACAGGAATTAATTTTTAATTAATTTATGAAACTTATGTGTTTTGAATTTGAAAAAATAGATTCCATATTTATAATAAGGAGGTCTATATTGTGTAAATATGTAACTTTTATTTTTAGAAATTATGAATTGTAACTTCAGTAAATATTTTATTTACCATGGTTAAAGGGTAAATCTGGTAAATAAGGGTAACACATAATATTATAATAATATTAAATTACACTAAAACATTTACTAACCCTATTATATGAGATATTTTCAAACCTAGAAATTAATGGGTCTATTTGAGGACCCCATGGAGCCACTTGTGTGTTAAAATAACATTTAATTACTTTTAATTTAATGTTAAGGACAATATAACCTTACCATGTATCCTTTAGTAAAACAATTTTTATATGGGATTATATAGGTGATATTTTGGACTATAAATATTAATAAGAATACTAAAAATATTTAAAATATCATGGTACATTATTTATAAATTTTATACATTAAATAAATAAATTTAATTATGACATAATGATGATGTAGTGATTGCTTCATTAAAAAAGGATTCAAATAAATGATATTATAAATGTCAAAATAAATGTATTTTGTATATTTTAATGTCATCCAAGAATATTATGGATTATATTTACATGTTATATTTGTATTAATTAAGTTTATTTTAATCAAACAAGTTGTTAGGGGTTTTTAAAAAGTCATGATATGAATAGTGTATAAATTGACATAATTCATATTTTAAAGTATAAAATATTTTATTAAATATTATAAAATTAATAAAAATAAAAGGTTAGTCCAAATAGTTATCAGAAGTCTAAAATTTAATTATTGACTATTTAATAGGATATTTTTCTTGTTTTGGAAACTATTTTGATTCTTAAAGTATTAAATACTTGATAAAACAGTAATAGTAAAAAAAGGTTAAATAAAAAAATATAAGGATTAAAAAATATCCAAAACCTATCTAATTATTATTGGATGTTTTTATTTCAACATATATTAATATTATTTTAAAATTTAATGAGTTTTGGACCTTTTGAAACCAAAAAATAAATTTATAATAAAATAATACTTTCAAACATTCTTAAAAAGCCCCTCATCCAACTTAAAAAAGGGAATAACCTCTAACCCATTCTCAAACCTCTCAATCCCACTTATATAATCCCATATATTCACTAATAATCTCCCAATATACCTATATTTCACATATAACCCTTAAATTAGGAATAAGGAAATTCAAGAAAGCCTTTTGGTTCAAACCAAAAGGAGTTACCTGATTTAAAGGTAAAGTCTTCTCTCAAGTTGTTTTCTTTAATTTTCCTTATCCACTACATATTCTATTCTTATTATTTTATTAAACAAAAAAAACAGTATCATCAATATAATATTATGTTTTTATGATAATTATTAAAACTACACTTATGCACACCTCTGTCTAATTGGTATAAAACATACTGTTTCTGTGGACAACGAACTGTTGCCTCACGAAATGATGGATGGTCAATATTTTCCTACCAAAAATTATCGAAAAAATTATGATGGAACTATAATTATATCTTATATATATGATATTTATTATATCTCTATTGTTCTTTAATTCTCATTTAGAACACACCTTAATGCTTTTCATGTTGTATAAATATGATAATTTCATTTCAGGAAGTGCAGACTATTGCCCACTAAAAGTGATATGACTTGTTAATGCCAAACATGGAGCATATAAAGGATGGGGTTAATTAAATTATATATTATATTATAATTTAATTGTTATATACCTATTTATTTTTAATTTCTTTAAATATGAAAAAATAAATGAAAGTAGCATTCATGCTTACGTACGACTTACCGTCTCCATGAATGGTGCATTTCATTTCATATATCCAAATTATATGGACTATTATAAATAAATATATACTAGATATATATGATATATATGATATAAAAATAATTAATATAATTATATAGATATTTTACTTTTGAGAACATAAACAATTTGTAATTATAACATGTTTTTTTACTCAAGATCTGAACATCAACAAAATGTCTGATATGAAGTCAAATAATTAACTAATTATTATATCAATGTAATAAGTGATATAAAAAAGAATAATAAACATGAAAAAGGATCTAAATTAATTATAAATTAACTTATGTTTATTATTTATAAATAATAAGTAATATACAAGACAAGTCAAACTAGAGGTAAGGGTCTTCGTCTCAATCTCCATTCATTGAGTCTTGTTTTAATAATATACACATCATTATTTTTATGGTTTATAATAATCACCATTGAATTTTAAATTCATTTCAAGGGAATATTTTTCTATGTATTATTTTAATAAACAACAAAAGGAATGTTTTTAATGTTTGCAGCAAAAATGACCTCTCCGCCACAGTAATCGTTATTTGGATTCCTCTATAAACCTTAATGTTTTTAAAAAGAAAAACAAATACTTTATTCCATTTTTGGGTGTTTTGGTATTATTTTTTTGGAATTGATTTATTATTTCAATATCTTTAAATGATTTCTTGGGATTTAAAATGAAATTTTATTAGTGAAATATGGATATTTTCAATATTTTATGTATAATGATTTTATAATTTCACATGTATATTTGAAGGGTGGTTACGTGATAAACCAAATAATGGGTGGTTCCATGATAAAAACAGGACGGGTGGTTACATTATAACCTCCAATTCATTGGGTAAGGAAGTTGGCAGTATGGTTATTCCATTTGTATGAATGATTTTTCTAAGTTGACCGTATAGTTATTCTATTTATGTATTATTATTTCCTAGGTTTACCATTTATATGTGATGTGTGATTTATATGTGTTTTATGTTAATCTTTTGTGTTAAATAAATGGTAAGAAATGAGATTATATTTATTGAAGTGGTTTTGATAATTCTTTAAGGTGAATATTATTAATTTATATTAAATTATTAATGGTTTACATGTTGTTTTGAAATCTAACAGATTTCATTTTTTATGTATCCCTTATTGAGATTTTTATTCTCATCCCATGTTTTTCAAATGTATTTCACAGAAAATAATGTGGAATAGAGTCAAGGAATGGATCAAAGAAAATTCGTGCTGTTTAAAACCTGAAACTAAACATGTTTCATTTTTTAAATAGTTTTTATTTTAAGAAAAAAATAGATAATAAATAGAAGTGTCGACATGTAATATTCAAGTTTTATGAATAAGTTATGACATTATTATCTAAATATCTAATCCTGAAAAGATCTGAAATATGAATTAGTAACATAATTCAATATTATGTAATTTCTAATTTTGGTTCCTTACACTTATTATTTATTTAGATGGTTATGATCAATTTAAATAGCGATACGTTGCAATGATACCATCATTAATATTTTTTAATATTAGTTATGATTAGTTTTTATGGGGATATCCTGTTTTGATACCACTATCCATATTACTATGGATGGTTTATGATTATATTTATTTATTGGGGAAAATATTAGAATTTCATGTGCCTATTTTTCAATATGAATGTTTATGATGATCACATTTATTCCCTTTCAAATAAGGAATGCGTTATACATAGTATGTGATAGGAAGGACCGTTGTAGCCCCTAGATGTATTGGTGGGTCTCATGAGACAAAATTACTTGGGTATTTAGAAGATACCTTAATAATGTATTGATGATTTATTTGAATGTGGTGTTGATCATATGGTTATGATATAAAAAATTATTCATTTCCTAATTATGAGATTAGTTATTGATGTCAATGTGATTCTTCTATTAGTTAGAATATACATGGATAATAATGAAACTCATGTGATTATTTATGCGACATTATTTTATAATCATTTATTCTTTCCATATAATTATTCCTATTCCAGTTATTGATTAATTGGAATTTGTTTAATTTATTTAAATTTCTATATTGATTATAGTATATTTTTTATAATATCTCCTATTGTATACTTACCCTTTCTGAGAATTATAAATCACCCCTTTCTAATGTTTCATTTACCAGGATTCTAAGAAGTTTATTATGATTGATATGAATGGATATGATAAAGGGAATAATGGTTCACCCTAAGAAAATAATATGTTGTATTTATACTTTCAATTGTAATGTGAAATTCATGAATGTATCTAGTTTACCAAAACTGTTATGTTCTTTAGTCCTTTGGGATGTGATTCCTTATATCGAGTTCAAATATAATAAAGTATCCAACTAATTTAGGAAACTAGGGATGAGGTTCTTATAGTTTGTATCAGAGGATGTTTATTATATTCCTTGGGAACTATATTTAAGAAAACATAGATTTGGGAACAAAACTCTATGAATGATTTGAGGATAAGTCTATGTACAAGATAACATCCTAATGTTTTGATAAGGGAAATATTATGTGCAATTCTTAGAAATACATCATTTTTGGATAGTATAAGTCGATGTGGTTCTATCATAGTTTTACCTATGGGTAATCACTCAGATGCGGTTGAATTAGGCTTTGTCTCGATCATCACCTGTTGCATGAAAAAAGGACTTACAGTGAAACTGATTTGACACTCATGGGGGATATAACTGGGATAATTCACATTTTTTTCAAATAATTATGAATTATTTGAAAAAAAAATTATTATATGAAATTTTTTCCAAAGAAATCATTTTTACGATAATGAGATTATCTATGAATAAAAATTTCAAATTATATTATGAATTTCCTTATTTTTCGGACTGTACATTTGGATTCACAATGTTATGATCTAATATAGTGCTTTATTTTGTTTGAAAATAGTTCATAGTGGAAGGAATGTGAATTCGTATCAATATAGTAATCCATATAGGTATTTCCCTCCTTATAAAGATAATGAAATTGGGGCTAGATCTATAGTTGAAGTAGATAAAATTATAACCATATTGGAGTAGCTGACTCTAGTTATGAGAAATAACATTGTTCGTATGGAGTAGCATGATGATCCACCACATGGGGTAAAATGTTAGATCACTTCATGAATATCCAACCTCCATCATCCTATGGGACTAAAAATCCATTTGTATCTAAGAAATGGATAAGTTCCTTAGAAAATATATTTCTTTCTTTGGTGAGTAATGAAATTCAGAAGGTTATCATGGACGTTTATTATCTCTCGCAGATTTTGATCAGTGATGGTATTTGATTCAAAAACATAATGATGAATAAAAAATAGAAAACATAGTGTGGAATTATTTTAAGGTACACTTCTTAGAAAAATATTTTCCTCATGAAAAACAAAAAAATATGAAGATAAAATTCTTGAATCTAAGAAAAAAGGAACATAAAAATGTTTCTATGTATAAAGTTAACTTTTAAAGTTTAGGAAAAAATGTTACAAACAATGTATATAATAAAAATATTAATATTGACCATTTCATTGATAGGTTAAATAAAATCCTTCTTATATTACTGGTCTACAGAACCTTCTCATCATATGAGGATATAGTATCATGTTCTATTTAGAAAAATAAATAATTATCCATGTAATATGGATTTAAAGGGAATTACGAGAATTAGATAGTTGGAGAGAAAAAAATAGATAATGCAAAGAATGGAAAGAAGGATTTTCCCACATGTGGTAATTATGGAAAGACACAAATTTGTAATTTATTAAAGGTAATATGGGTTTTCTTCATGTGTTGATAGAAATTCCATAGGGTTTATGATGTCAATATTAATAAAGAAGTTCTTAAAGATTTGTTTTCCAAATTTAAAAATATGGGTTACTATGAAAGTGAAATCCACAAGTGTAAAGGTAATATACCCAAGAAGAATATAATAGATCACGGTCAATCATGTGATATTAATACAACTGAAGTTGAATTGTTAAATTTCTTATATATTTGGATTGAAGAATTATCTTGTTGAAGTATTTGTACTAATGATATTTTCATTAAAAGAATCATAAAACATATAAGGATTGCGTTAATTTTGGAAGCATATATGCCTTCATGTTATATTAAATTATTGTTTATGTATATTATCATTGGTTTATGATTTTAATTTTGATCATAATTTCAATTTATAAAACCCCTCATTTTTAGGGTTTATGTGTTGGATGTTTATCCAGATTTAGGATATTTTTGGGACATTTAAGGAAATAAAACCCATTAGTTTAGTATATATTTTAGTGAAAAAATTATTTAAGGAGGAATTAATTTACATTTTTTTAGAATAAGAATAAAGGTATTGATAACCTTTAAAGTAAATATGGTCATTTATGTTAAGATACTAATAGTCATTTAATATTATTTAATTTTTTGGAAAAAAATCCTTATAGAAATCCCTTATGGTTAAAAAGAGATTTGTTGACAAATGTCATTTTTGAGGATATTCATCATATTTTTTAGAAAATTATAGAAATTATATTAATGTGGTTTTATAAAATATAAAAACCATATATTGGGTGACTACACTTCATATCCAGTATAATCGCATGTCTTGAACCCACAACCAAAGGCTGATAAGGGTGGAACACCTAGAACTAGTCTACATGATATTCTAATTAATAAGATTTTCTTACATAAATGATTTTAGGGATAAATATTAATATAATATATTAGTTTAATATTTTAGTGTAACTTTTGTGATTAATAAATTAATATATTTTTTAGATAAATCATCTTCATCATTTTGGATTTAGTAAATATTTAGAGACATGAAAAATTAATTTTTAATCTTTTTTATGATTCGTTAAAATTAAAGTTTCATTATTTTGGAAAAAAAAATTATTCTTATATATTAATTTCAAGTAGTGTGATATAAAGTGTAAATTGATTGAAGTGCAATGAATGGATGAAATTGTAAGTATATTTTTATATAGTCTCTATCTTGATACTAAATTAATCCCTCAACTCTTTTAAAAGGATCTTGAAAAAAAGATATCTTATTACCCTTGTATCTAATTAATCCATGGTATTTTATCTCATTATAGATTTCTTATTTTTTGGTTAATTAGTTTCCATTGATATTTTAAATTATTGTGATCAATGATCACTATCACTATTTGTAATTATTTACGCCTTTCTTCTATGTCCATATTTTCAATTCCTATTAATTTTTTCCTACATAGATAACTAGTTTTGTTTTATTCTATATTAACTTCATATTTAATATTCTATCTTATCAATATAAAGTTTTTTTAACACTTCTTATGATGTGGTATTTCAAGAATGTTATTTTCAAATGATGAACCTTTGATTATCGAGATCAAGTTCAAATTGAGAAGATCAAATTTATTAAAGGTTAGAAGAATGTAATACCCAGGGATTTTAAAAGAATAAAATTGTGTTTTATATCATATTTAACATGAAATAACGAGATTAAATTATCCATTAGATATATTTAGTTAAATTTAATCTATTTTTTATATTGTGATACATGCAACCCGAAGTCTAAATGAATTGCATGAAACTATAACCTAGATATAAAATTTGAGGTTATGAATAAGACTAAATAAATTATGAAAATTATATGTTTTAAAAATCTAAAATATAAATTCTATTGTTATATATTTATTAGAAAATAATAATAATCATTTGAAAGAAAAAAAACTATTTTCTGAAAAACTATATTTTCCTAAAAGGCTATTTCATCTCTTTTAGCACATAATATTTAAAATTAATTTTTGCATCATTAATAAAAGTTATTTTTCAAAAAAAAAACTTAATTTAAAGACTTTAAATGTTACATTTGGATTTACATTTTTTTTATAAAATGGAAATTAGTTCAATTATACTATATTGAATACAATTTAAGAAATTTTAATATATTTTATACTAATCTTTAATATTAAAACATTATATACAAATAATATTTTTCTTTTTTGAAAAAATAATTTAAGTCACATATATTGTTTTAAATATAAATTAAATGTTTCCAACCTTATGAATGGGATTTTGTGAAATAGATTAAATATTTTTAATTAGAAGTATTAATTATATAAAATAATTTTAACCTATTTTTTCAAAATGAATATTAAAAAAGTAAAAGTTAATTACCGTGGTAAAATTTAAAACAGGTTTACATGTGGGTTAAAATAAAAATATATGGGTTTAAATGACTTATATTCTTTTATAATTCTAATTTTATGACTATAGTTTGATCTCATATTATCAATGGTTATATAATAATTGTGTTTCCCTTTTTCTTTTCAAAAATTCAATGTGTGTCATCATCACCTCTTTATAAGGCCACCCCTATCCTCACCTTATCACACTCCCAAATCATTTTTTTTTTCTGAAAATATATACCCATATATATTTCTTACATAACTAAAAACATTATATATTCATTGGTTTGACCAGAAATACTATCTTAGAAGGTTTTAGCTATAAATATAAATAGTTTTTATGAAGATTAGGTAAAGTTCACAGCCATGAATTTTTATTTTACTTACTCTTATATATCATTAGAATACAAATTTTTTTTGATAAAATAATAAAATAATTATATAATTTATACATAGATGTTATTATTTCAGTTTCATAATCTATATTCATCTCCTCTTCTTTTAAATGGTAATTAAAATCATCGACCATGTATATGACAACCAACCACCTTACAAACTGATGTAATTCAGTTTTCATCATCACCCCTAGTGGTTGTATATAATGATAGATTTATCATATTTATATGATATTTAAAAAACTACGGAAATTTTGGAATTATAATATCATATATACCTTCCCACCTTCCAAACTGTTGGAAACCAATAACTTCGCTCGTGTATAAGTGTGGACTACCACCTGTACGAAGTAATGTGAAATGGTTTTAATTTTATTTTGACTTGGATGGTATTAAGGATATATTTAGTAAATAAAAATAACTTTTTTAAATAATAATGGTTATTTAATGGGGAAATATTATTTAACTCTCCTAGGTTCCATATATTGGAAAAATAGAACCAATATTTATGTGTACGTATAATATTACGTTTCCATGAATGGTGTAACTAATTCTCCCATATATAACATTAAAATTATATTATAAAAAACTATAAAATGATTAAATATGGTATTTATATCATGAAATATAATTAGTAAATTATTTGACCACTATCAAAGAAAAATTACTGAAATTACCAAACTAAAATATACATTAAAAAAGAAATTATCACCCAAAATAGCGATTTTAAAAAGGAATTATTAATAAAAAGGTTATAAAAGACTATAGGTAAATCATATATAGTATTAAATATAAAATTAAGGTTTGATAATATATTTAATGAAAATAAATATTTATTATATAGGATATTCAGTCACGTGTGATGGAAATCAGACCAGAGATAAGGGTTTCCCATCTCAGTTTTACTTCCTTGAGACATATTCCATAGTCAAAACGTATTATTTTGTGGTTCATACAATGAAACTTCTATATATTATATCATTAGTATCCCAATATTCATGGTATTTAATGTTTCATTTGAATTTCTTTCTTTCATAGGGCTTGTGATTCAAATGTTACTAAGGTGGTAAGGGTTTATTTCATAATTTCATCATTATTCAAGATTGTTTAGATTTAAGTATCCACTGGGGTAATTTTTTATGATTATTTATTAAATACAATATATTTTATTATCCTCTTGTAATTCATAACTTTTTTAGGTAATATTACAATTTTACTCTCTTTTATACTTAAAATTAATGAGAAAATGTTTTCAGGAAAAAAATGAATTTATTTCTCTCTTTAGTCAAAAGAATTTTTTCTTCTAGATTCATCCTTTCTAAAAACATTTTAATGAATGTTTTGAAAACTATCATAATGATTTATTAAATAAATTTTTACCAATTTTTTGACTTTTTAAATTTTATTTAAAGGAATCTTTTGACCATTTTCCAATCGAGGTACTTTTTTGTATTTTACTAAAAATGTGAAAGGAATATTTACTATAATGTACTCGGCATGAATGCAATTTTCCACAATTATGACCAATATTATTTTGAGTATTCATTTAAAAGTTTAAAATGTTTATTTTAATGATTATTTTTCTAATAATTTGGAAACATTTTGTTTTAAAAAGTTGATTTTCAAAGTGGTAAATTTATTTTCATCAAGAATGTTTTAATAATATATTTATGGTATTTATATTCATCAAAGAAAACTAAACTTATTATACTTCTGACTAGATATTAATATTTTTTAATGATACTATCCTTATTATTTCTCATTATGGTTTATGATCAGTTTGACTAGTAATGTATTTCCATTGTACTATCCATATTATTTCTCCATAATCTTTATGATCACTTTAACTGGGGACGTACTATTTTTATACCATTCGCTATATTAATATAGATGGTTGATTATTTTGTTTCTTTATTAGGTAAATCATAAAAATATTGTATTCTTTTTTTTAATATGAATTTTTATGTTGATCATGTTTCTCTCATTTCATATGAAGAATGCATTGGATTTAGTATGTGGTGGGTGTGGCCCCCTATATCCCCTTGATGTATCAGAAGGTCTCATAAGACAAAGTATATTTGGTATTTCGATTATTAATTACCCATTAATGTACAATTTCTATAAACAGGACCTTAGAAGAATATTTTTTATGTCTGATATTATGGATTTTATCATTATGATATTTTTATTAATGTCCATGTGATTATTCAAATTGTTAGAATATCCATGGATAATTTTCAAGATCATGTTATTATTTCTATTAATTACTTAATAATAATTAATTCCTATCATGTTTTTCTTCATTCTCAAGTTATTTATTAAACATAATGCGTTGTATTTGTTTACCTTTCCATATTGATTAAGTCATATTTGTTCATGACAACACTCATTGTACACTAACCCTTATTGATCATTAGAGATAATCCCTTCTTATGTTTCTTTTATCCAGGACTCAAATAAGATTATTATGATTGATATGCGGGGATATGCTAAATTTAATATTGGTTTATTCAATGAAAATACTATTTTGTATTTAATTTTGTTGTTTTAATGTGAAATTCAAGTATGTACCTAGTTTAGAAAAGCTATTAAACAATTCATTCCGTTTGGAAGTGATTCCTTATATCGAGTGATTATGTCATAAATTAACCAATGAATCTAGGATACTATAGTCAAGGTATTTAATATTTTGGTGTATCCCTACTAATTTGTGGTCACACACGTTTTTGGAAGCTATGACACTTGGGAACCTGAGAACACTTCACTAACTGTAGTCTCAGGTTGGGTAGAGGTTTACTATTTCCCGATCAAGAGGAATATTTTGTATGGGATTGTATTTTATGAATTGTTGATCATCGGGAATGTATTAGTACCTCTTGTACATGTATTTTATTATTTTATTATTTTTAATATATGATCATCCTAGAGAATAACTTTTGAATTTGTATGACTATTTTATTCCACATTCATGTATTATTTTTTGGGATATTATTTATTTAGTGTACTGTGATGGTTATTAATTTTGATAACTCTTTTTTTACTTTATCTGTCATTTCACACTCTGTTATGGAGGTATAGTCTCTTCATGGTACTACCCCAGACCCATGCTGTTAGTTGGCAGCCTCTGGTTTATAGGGATGCATGTTTGAGGACCCAATGACTACTCCTCTAGTTCATCAATGTATGTGTCCTGAGGGTAAACATTAAAAGGTGGTATCATTGAATTTAAAAGACATATATCATAGTTTTATTAGTGTTTTTATTACTATGGGGATATACGAGAATGGTGACATAGTAATTTCTTAAATCTTTTGATGGATACTAGATGAGTGTTTCATAAACACCTTTTCTAGTGAGAATTCCAAGTCACCAAGGGATTGGAATTTATATTCGTCATTTTTGATTAAAAGGTTTAATGATATTAACTAGGTTTGAAACACTTGGGTTTTTATTATTTTATGATTTATTATGTTGTTTTTAGATATTGTACTGGTTTCAAGTGGTTGTGTACAAGCCTCATATTTACTATGCCGTATTGAAATGGAATGCATGTGTTTGTGAGTTTTTTCCTCGATGATAGAAGGTTATGTTGTTGAAATAATCAGAAACAACTTATTTGGTAATTTTACATATATCATGGAAGAGAATTATAATCCACTAAACCACGATATGTTTTTATTTTGATGATAGGTAATGTGTATCTACAATAAAATGATAGATGATGAATACTATATAGTCCATTAGTGTATGGGATTTATAATGAACATAGTTAGTTAGAATAAGGATTTTATGCTATATAATGAACTCCATAAGGTTGTTTGAGAAAAAAAGTATGGTTATTATAAGTTTTGAAAATGACCTATTTGGTGTTTTTCCATATTTCCTTGTGATCGAATTATAATTACCTAAATTATGTGACTATGTAGAAATCAACATGGACCATGGTGGGGTTATTCAATTAAATGTGTATATACTAAAATATATGAATATGAACCTTGAGGGGGGAATAAGGGGGGGGGGGGTGAATCCCTTATGAATAGGATTTCTGAGAATAAGAGTGATATTTTAGTTTCTCAATGGGTAGTCCTACCTATGGATGCCTAGTGAGAATTAACAATATTAGAAAATGATTTGTAATGTGTTTTGTTAGATGGATATGAGACCCTAGACTGGGTTGGTGTAACACCCCGAGATTTTATGAAAAAATATTATTTTTAATTTCACTAATGTCTTGTGTTGTACGCTACACCAAAAGGAGCTTGCAAAACACACATCCTTGACTTGCCTTGCATTACACGCAATCGCGACCTTCCTCGATAGCGTGCGTAGTACACAATAACGAGTTTCACTAAACATCAATATGCTATTAAAATATTATTAAAACTAGCCGTTATGAATAGTAATAACCACTTTTTGAAATTATATAAATTTTATTTTTCAAAATGGACTTTATTTTTGGATTTGTAGTATCAAATTTAGCCTAAGGTGAAATTTTGGTAATTTTCGGATAACATTCATTTTCTGATGAATAGTGAAAATTACTAAATTTTAATTAAAAACAACTTTTTTAATTGAAATAATTAATAGTGATAAATTATTAATTTGAGTGGTTTTAAAGTATATTTAGAATATATTTTTACAATTTAATACAATGTTGGTCATTGGAGGTAATTTCACATTTAAACCAGTTATAAATAAGTGTCAATCTTTTGATAGTTATTATCTCTTAAAAACACGCTATTTGTTTTGACGACGGGAATTAATTTTTAAATTAATTAATGCAACTGATATTTTTTGAATTTGGTAAAATAGAAATCATTTTTGAGTTCATAATATCAAATATAGCCTAGGCCTAATTTTTGGTATTTTTCTAAAAACTTTCAATTTTTGATGAATAGTGAAACCACTAAGTGGCAGTTAAAAAAACTGAATTTTTCATAAAACATAATTTTACCGCTTCTGTGAGTGGAATTTCAAAAATCCGAGAGACACGGTTGATGTCAGTAAGTAAAATTTGGTTCAATGAAATGAAAATAATTTTTGGTGAATAGTAACTTTTTACTTTTATTTACCACGGTTAAAAGTAAATAGGGTAATTAAGGGTAAAAATGATATTATTATTACCCTAACACATGTCCTAATTCTATTGGATAAGTGTTATTCGACCAAAAAAAACCTTAGGAATAAAATATGACTATTTAGGCCCACTTGAATTAGATTAGGACATTTATTATTATTTAATTCAAAGAAGAGTTAAAAGAGTTAAAATCAATGTTTATTTAATAAAACATTTTTAATATAGGGTTATACATAAGATAAATTCGACTATAAATATTCATTAGAAAGATAAAAAGATTTCCTACATAATGGTAGTTTATTTTTAATTTTTAGACATTAAATAATGTAATTTATTTATGACACAACGATGATGCAATAATTATCTTATTAATGAAATATTGACATAATTGATGTTATAAATACTCAAATAAATATAATTTGAGACTTTTTATGAATCCCACTAATTTTCTAGGTTAATATGACATGTTAGTATTGATTTAATTAACTTTTTTCGAACTTATCATTCTGTTATGATTTTCACAAAAATCAATTACTAAATAGTGTCAAAATTGACATAAAATAGTTTTTAAAACAAATATTATATTATTAATTGTTATTTTATTACTAAAAATCTAAGGTTCGGCCAAATGACTTAGATAAGGTTATATATATTAATACTAAACATTTTGGGGTTCTTTTTGCTTCTTATAGTAAGTTTATTAACCTTATAGTATAAGAACACAAGAAGACACAGTAAAAGTAAAATTATTTAACTTAATGATAAATCTAAATGACAAGGTTAAAATAGGAACCTAAACTTGTCTAAATTCTATTGGATGAGAGAATTTCGACCCATACCCACCTTATCCTAGAAATATATCAATTTGGAGCTATTAAAAACCGAACATGACTTTATAATAAAATAATATTTTTAGTTATTCCAAAGGTGCCCCTCTCCTCCCTTATAAAAGGACACCTCCTCCCTCTCTTCCTCACACAACTTTGAGCCTTCAAGCTCAGCCAACCCCTGACAAAATCTCTTCTCCACTTCCATAGCAACATACTAGAGGTTCTGGTCTTCCTCAAAGACCAATTTTAATGCCCTAAGTGGAGGTCTCAAAGAGGCGCTTCAAAGAAGAGGTAATTTCCGTTACCAATTCTTTCACCTTTATTTCTTCTTCCACTTCTTCTTCTTAGGTTGTTTCATTATGAAGTAATAACATAAGTATCACTAATATACTGATATGTTATTTTAAGTATGAAACAATCCTATTTCACCATCTATCCATCCTACGAAAAATGAAATCACCGCGCGTGCGTACGTATGGAATACCGTTTCCACGCCGTGGTGTAAGCTATTTTCCGCCACCACCTTAATAGGATGGGTATAATGGTGTAATGAGTAACTATATATAATTATTATAAAGTGATATCGATACTGTAATAGTATACATACACTTCAACACAAGTTCATGATCATGAGAACGATATCATCGCTCGTGCGTACGTACGGAATACCATCTCCACGACGCGATGAGATTCATTCTCCACTTTAAACCATTCATGAATGATTATAAAGTATATATAATAAGTAATAATGAAATATATGACATAATAATGATACTAGATTTATGTGTATATATATGAATGTCATCTAATTAATTCCGTTCAACTCAATAAGGAAACGAAAACAGCGTTCATGCGTACGTACGGACTACCATCTCCATGAACGGTGTGTTTCATTTCATTTATCTATCTATTATATATATATATACTGAATATATATGATATATAAATCATGTTTTATATTCATGAAGTAATTAAATCATGATATAAGTAATAATAATGTCAAGAACAATAAGTCCAAACACCTATGACAAATGAATCGATTTTACCCAAAACGCTACTTTAACATGAATTTACAAAAGAACGGGTAATATAAAGTCATAAGTGGACCATATATGATATAATAACAATGAATATGATTATGGAATAAGTCAATAACATGATTTAAATCATTATACAGGAGGTTCAGACACGTACAAAGCAAGTCGGACCAAAGGTAAGGGAAATATCACAATCTCATTTTTATCCGAGATTGTTTATACTTTGAAATTTACTGGGGTGTATTTTATCATCCACATCCATGTTTCATAAATATTTAATACTATTTCCATTCACCTACAATTTTTTAAATCCTATTTTACCCTTCGGTGAGTTTTTAGTAAAATATATGAAAGGAATCTTTTGTCGTTTTTCATATGAGGTACTTTTTTGACTTTTCCGACAAAAGTACGAGAAGAATGTTTTTTTTAACTTATACGGCATGAATGGATTTTTAAAACATTATTTACAAGAAGCTTCCTTTACAAGTTTTCAAGTTTATTTTTAATCAAATTCTTTTAGTTTAGAATCGTACGACATGTTAAGAAAGGAAAAGTGTTTTTGAAGCAGAAATGATATCTTCCTCAAGAATGGAGTTCAAGTGTTTTATCAAAATTATTTTCCATATAAGATAATAAAGGGTTCTATTTTTATCCCTATTATTACATTAATTTGATTATGTTGTGATGGAATTATATTTTTATGAATTCCTTTATCTTATATGAATTATTTTATGATGTCACGATGTTTAAGATTCCCATTCTTATTATATTGGTTATGCTATGATGTATGGTTTTCTAATTTTGTGGCACACATAAGAATGGTATCATTATGAGATGGGTGGGACCTATATCTCCCTCCAATGCATTGGTTAAAGATTTTATATCTCATGAGATAGACATGGCTAGAACGGTAGGTTATACCGGTTCAGTGAAACAGGACTGGAACAAGGGTGACTCGGTTCAGAAAGGGACTTTGTCCACTAAGATAGTCTTGGAAATGAGTCTTGACTAACAAGAAATGATTCTCTATGATTATGTGCATTTGCCACAAATTTTCATGTTTTAAGTTATGATTATTGTGATTACATTTCACTGCCATGATTTATCCCATGTTATGAAATTATGATCTCCTTTGTAGGTTAAGATTTCCTTGTGTATACAATGTGATTGATATTTATTTTGTTTACCTTTACTGAGCATTTGAGCTCACCCTATTATGTTTTCTTTTCCCCAGGATATAAAGAAAGGTTTTAGGTATAAAAAAAGGAATATATTTATAGGAGATGTTGAAGATCTTTCACCAGGATTAGAAGATTATATTCCGAGTTTCCAAAGACACTAAACTATTACGATCCTTGTGTGTGTGTTTTTGTTATGTACTAAGTATTCCAAAAATGTAATGTAATGTCAATGTACGTTAAGCTTCGGGTCTCTACAGTTGGTATCAGAGGAAAGGTTTAGTCAACCTTTGGAAACTAGGATACGAAAACGTTAGTGAGATCCCTAGAGATATTTCTAAGGTATGTCTAGGGATGTCCCTAAGGTTAAGTATACGTATAGGTTATAGTACTAGAATTACGCTAACGATCATAGAATTAAACCTAAGATGTTAGATATTGAAGGTACTCCCCCTTTATTATGTTGTTTTCCCTAGCATGATTTTTGCCTCTCACACTATTCTTTTTGGGTTTTAGATGATGGTTGGAACCCGAAGGAACCGTGTTGATCAATGCAATGGAAAATGCAATAATTTTCCTCCTGAACAAACAAATGTTATGGGAGATGGAGTGCAAAATCTTATTGCTATACTTATACAAGATATGAATCATTTTGGACTTCCAAATGAGCAGAGAAGGGAACAATATTCTATTGAGTCCTTCATGAGGCAACGTCCACCTTCTTTCAGTGGGACTTCCGATCCACTTGTTGCTGAACAATGGATCAGTACCACTGAAAAGATATTTTCAGTTCTTCAATGTTCTGAACATTATAAAGTCATCTTTAGCAGTATATCGTTTGGAAGGTGAAGCTGATCAATGGTGGAATCTTATCAAGAATACGAGGCCAAGAGATGAAATTGAGTCCATGGAATGGGACGAGTTCATGAAGTTGTTTTTCAGTAAGTACTTCCCTCGTATTCTTCGAACAAAGATGGAAAAGGAGTTTCTTGAGCTGAAGCAGAAGGATGATGAATTTGTTGGTATATACGAAGCTAATTTTACAAGACTTGCAAGGTATGCATCTGGCATTATCATCCAACCTGAAAGTAAATTTGATCAATTTTTCAGTGGCTTAAAACCAAGTCTTCGAAGGGTATTAGCTATAAGAGACTTCAGTAGCTATGAAGAAATTGTGTGTTGTGCTATCAAGATAGAAATGGAAGTTGGTGTTACATATCCATCTCATGGTTTTGACAAGAAACAAAAGATGGAGTTCAAGGAGAAATCTCATAATAATGGTGAAAAGAAGATGAATGTTTCCTTATGCACAAAGTGTGGAAAGAAGCATGGTGGAGATTGTCTTAAAGGGACTATAAAATGTTTTAAGTTTTGAAAAGAAGGTCATCGAGCAGCTGAGTGTCGAAGTAATGGAAAAAGGGTTTCTAATGATGTGAATAAAGAAAACACTGCAGAGAATGCACCACCAACACTTCAATGCTTCAAGTGCAAGGAAATGGGGCATTATGCTAATAAATTCCCTAATCCAAGGGTTAGTGATGATCAACATGAGCAGCCACTGAAGGAAAAGGACAAAGGGAAGTCACATGCGATCACTATTGGTGATGTTGAATATGACAATGATGTGGTGGAATGATTATGTGTTTATGTAATGGGATTCCAAAATAAATCGGTATCATAAAGTATTGGAATATTTTTGTGTTGGTCTAATTTGGTATTCAAAGTGATTGAGATATTTTTTGGAAATAAGATGATATGCGCATAATGAAGGGAAAACGAGAAAATGAAATGTTTAACAGTATTCATGAGCTCATGATTGATATAAGTACTAAGTGATATCATGGTTTGAGTATATAGAATTTTGAGGATTTTGGTATGTGGAAAGTGTTAACTTTTAACTGCATTCATGTTTTCACTAAGGTTCAATGGGAATTAAAGAGAATACATGATTAAGGACTTTTAATGTTTGGAATGTGACCAACAAGACATATCTTATGATATATGGGGATCAAAGATGGTATTAAATCTCTGGTAATCTTTTTCACAATGGACTGCAGTATTATGGATAAGCCTAAAGACTAGAATGGATTATGTTGGACATAAATTAGTATTGTTTAAGGATAGAAGTTCTTTTTTCGATATTATTGATGGGATGTTATAGTAATGTAGATTTAGAAAAAGGACAACCTGCAGGACGGGCGACAACCCATTGCGTCGGACAAGGCTGTGGAAATCAAACCCAGAATCGAAGTGCGACTGGCCTTTAGCGCCTACCACTGGCCATTCGGAAGTCCCTATTTAGTAGAAACTAGTTTTATTATATTAAGCAGTATGATATATAAATCATGTTTTATATTTTGGAAGTAAGTAAATCATGATATAAGTAATAATAATGTCAAGAACAACAAGTCCAAACACCTACGACAAATGAATCGATTTTACCCAAAATGCTACATTAACATGAATTTACAAAAGAACGGGTAATATAAAGTCATAAGTGGACCATATATGATATAATAACAATGAATATGATTCTGTAATAAGTCAATAACATGATTTAAATCATTATACAGGTGGTTCAGACACGTACAAAGCAAGTCGGACCTAAGGTAAGGGAAATATCACAATCTCATTTTTATCTGAGATTGTTTATACTTTGAAATTTACTGGGGTGTATTTTATCATCCACATCCATGTTTCCTAAATATGTAATATTATTTCCATTCACCTACAATTTTTTAAATCCTATTTTACCCTTCTGTGAGTTTTTAGTAAAATATATGAAAGGAATCTTTTGTTGTTTTTCATATGAGGTACTTTTTTGACTTTTCCGACAAAAGTACGAGAAGAATGTTTTTTTTAACTTATACGGCATGAATGGATTTTTAAAACATTATTTCCAAGAAGCTTCCTTGACAAGTTTTCAAGTTTATTTTTAATCAAATTCTTTTAGTTTAGAATCGTACGACATGTTAAGAAAGGAAAAGTGTTTTTGAAGCAGAAATGATATTTTCCTCAAGAATGGAGTTCAAGTGTTTTATCAAAATTATTTTCCATATAAGATAATAAAGGGTTCTATTTTTATCCCTATTATTACAATTATTTGATTATGTTGTGATGGAATTATATTTTTATGAATTCCTTTATCTTATATGAATTTTTTTATGATGTCACGATGTTTAAGATTCCCATTCTTATTACATGGGTTATGCTATGATGTATGGTTTTCTGATTTTGTGGCACACATAAGAATGGTATCATTATGAGATGGGTGGGAACTATATCTCCCTCCAATGCATTGGGTAAAGATTTTATATCTCATGAGATAGACATGGCTGGAACGATAAGTTATACCGGTTCAGTGAAACAGGACTAGAACGAGGGTGACTCGGTTCAGAAAGGGACTTTGTCCACTAAGATAGTCTTGGCAATGAGTCTTGACTAATAAGAAATGATTCTCTATGATTATGTGTGTATGACACAAAGCTTCTTGTTTTAAGTTATAATTATTGTGATTACATTTCACTGCCATGATTTATCCCATGTTATGAAATTATGTTCTCCTTTGCAGGTTAAGATTTCCTCGTGTATACAATGTGATTGATATTTCTTTTGTTTACCCTTACTGAGCATTTGAGCTCACCCTATTATGTTTTCTTTTCCCCATGATATAAATAAAGGTTTTAAGTATAAAAAAAGGAAGATATTTATAAGAGATGTTCAAGATCTTTCACCAGGATTAGAAGATTATATTCCGAGTTTCCAAAGACACTAAACTATTACGATCCTTGTGTGTGTGTTTTTGTTATGTACTAAGTATTCCGCAAATGTAATGTAATGTCAATGTACGTTAAGCTTCAGGTCTCTACAGTTGGTAAGATTTTGAGTTATTGGGTGATGTTTTAGATGGGAATAAAGTGGTTCTTTACAAGACTTTTGGTCTATGTGTGATATGAACTATTATATAGGTGGTTGGGACTAGTTTCATTGAGTTACGACTTAAAGGAGTTATGATTTGGGTATTATAGTTTAGAAGAGATATTATATGAAAGTTTAATCTAAGTGTGGGGTTAGATAGAAATTCTGAGTTTACATAGAGATAGAAGCAAGTATCGATACTTCGGGATGAGATCATTACATGTGAGGTTCCACTAGGGTTATGTATTGGCATATATATACCATGGGTTTTTATGGGAAAATCACCTTGAGTTCTAGTGTTTTGGTATCAAAGATAAATTTTCAAGGGTAATACTGGATGATTACCCGACCCTTTTGATTTTGGATATACTTCTTGCGGAATGGTTAAATAATGTATGGATGTATATGGTTTTGGAATGACACTAGTTTTGTATGTGATAAAGAGATATATCATTGAACATGTGGGATGCCCAATTTTAAAGAGGACTGTGAGAGGTGATTCTAGTTTGGAGAGAATGACATGTCATGAAACATGGCCATTTGTTAGAAGCATTAACATAGGTTTTATAAAATGTTAAAATCATTAATTTTGAGTCAGGTTATTATTTCATGAAATACTAAAATGTAATCTTGTTACATTCATAGGAGATCAATATGGTACACACTAATTATGTACAGTTCTATTTGAAAGGTACATAAATGAGTTATCATGTGAAGGCTGAAGACCAATTATTTTGAGGATATGTAGTGGTTTGGGCTGATCAAGGTTAAATTATATTGAGAAATTTCTCTCTATAGTATCTGAAACCTTGGAATTGGATCAGGTGTAGTAGAACTGCCGATCTGGGGGTTTATTCTATATAGAATTTAGTTGTGAATGAGAATACCTTCGAATAAGTGAGAAATGTGTGATACTAAAAGCTTTTGATGTTGTGCTTGAAAATGGTATAATGGTAATGAAATATTTTAGAGTTCACCATTTTCCATTTGATGGTGCAACCCTCATTATTATTGAAATTTCAATAGATGTTGACAATGGAGTTCCGAGTGAGATGGGAATAGTTAGCAATTTATGTTTGTGTTGGCACTCAGTTATGACCAGGTTGACCACATATAGTCATTATGTGTGGAAATAGAAATATCATGAGATATAGAGGCATGAACCTTATGTGGAAGGGTTAATTGGTGTGATGAGACCAATCATTTGATGGTTGAGGTGGATTTTAGGCATCAGTTTGTTGTAAAATTGATTTATCAGGTCCCTTGAAAATACTGTATTTGAGATTTAGATATGATTTTAGATAGTGTTTGAACTTTTAAATCCAACTAGGAATGATTTTGATATGATCCGGGGGAGATTAATGGAGTAGTCCACCATTCATGAAAAGTTTTAGGGGTGAACCCCAATCAACAACATGGTTAAGGGGGTGAACCGTGGTTCCTAACAAGTTTTAAGGGGATAATCCTCAGTTCATGACATAGTTAAGGGGGTGAACCGGGGTTTGTGACATGTTTCATGGGGTGAACCACTGTTGGGACATGTCTTTTGGAGCTAAATGTTGTTTGTGTCTTGATTCATGGGTTGAATCATGCTATGAAACAAAGTGTAGTTTTGTTGTGGGTCATTGACACTTGGGGAAGCAAGGAAAACTAGTAACATGATTTAGGCACACCATATTTGTTTTATAAAAATGGAAGGATAAGTTTTTTTGGACATTTTGTGGAATAGATACCATAAAAAAGCCCTAGATATGGGTAGTTGATAGCCATATAATTAAATTCAGAATTAGAGATGTTGGGAAATACTAGCTGTTGACTAGTTTTTTGAGGCATGTTTGGGTGTAGTGATATGGGAACTATAAGTAGGGTATTATTTTACCACTATGAATGGGTTTTGATAGGATATAATTATAGTGGGGAGCATTGTGAATTGAAATTAGCACTTTTGTGATGATTTCTATATTGATGAGAACCATAAGATTGGGGATATTTTGATTAATAAAACCATAATGACTTTATATATAAAGATGTTAGTATGTGCTGTCTTGATGTTTTAGTGGTGATAGTGTGAGGTGGCTCATTTTTTTATAAATATTTTTCCTCATGTTTATATTTTCATAATTTAATTTCATTCAATGTTTTAATGTATGTTTTGATGAATTGAGTATTTCTTGAAGGTCTGATTAGGTCAATTTTTTAATTTAATGTTTGATGAGTCTTCTCAAGAAAAAAAGTGTTATAGTGGGGAGGTTATAAAACCTCATACCATTTTAGGATATTAAATTATGAGGAAATTTAAATTCTTTTTTTTGTTGGTAAGTATTGAGTATTGGGTCTCTAGTTTGGATTCCAAGAATTTGGACATTTCAAGATATGTCTTTTCTATGTGATTTGAGTCCTAACTGGTTGTACAGGTGCTTGGGAAGAGTCAATGAAGGGCCAGGTGGAATAAGAGTAGAGTTTTCAGCTGCTATAACCATTCACACCATGAAACATGGGGTTGACATTGTGAATTTAGTTTTATTGATGGAGGGATCACTCTACCTAATAATTTCAAGGGGTGAGCTTCTTATTCACACAATTAATGGGCATTGATTATGCTTTCAATGGTGGTTTAGGAAGTGAAATTTATTTCATAATGTGAATTTTTTTGGGGAAGACCTTTTATACTATAAAATATGTTTTAGGTCACCAAACATTTGAGGGGGATACCTTTTAGGTTGTGAACATTAATTCAATCTATAAAATGGGTTTACTTTTTTTTTTATTTTTCTATTTACCCCTTCTGACCCTCTGAAGGGTTTTTAGGATTTCATTTCCTATTATGAATGATGAACTAGAAAGTATTCCAACATTCTTATCATCATTATTCTCTAGATTTAGGGGATCTTGGGTGTGATTTATTCATATTTTAGGTGGGGTATCCCCTTTTTGTCCTTTTTTATTGGTTCCATGACTTTATTCTTAATTTCACGTCAAGGGTTTGGGGTTTTAATTCTTATTCCATGGGATCATGGGGGAATAAACCATTTTTTATGTGGACTTTTGATCATTTGTATAAAGGATTACTATATATGAAGTATATATTCCATCTCACATAATTTTGATGGATGTATACTTCCATATGATTTTTATATGGATTGTAAATTAAATTGAATTATTTGTTAGAATAATTTATGATAATTATTAGTGATATTTCATGGATTAAGTTCTAATGCATATTGGGAGTGAACTATACACAATTCAGTAAAGATTTATTGAGAAATTGATGTCTGAAAGGATTTTAGGATTTTTTTAATTACTAAATAAATAGGTAAAATAATTTATACTTTTTTTAAATGAGTTGGATGATTAATTAAAAAATTTCTATAGTTAAATAATAGATTCTACAACTTAGTATAGGTACTTTGTACATTCATTATAGGTTGGTTTGGTATCAGAAAGGGTGGATAAAAATGATTTTAAAAAGGAAAAGTTTTTGTTTGAGTAGGCGGCCCCCTATGCATTAACCTATTATATATACATTCATTTTATTATATATTATATGTGATTTCTGTTATTTCCACAAAGAGTGAATGACTATTTTAAATTAAATTAGTTGTTTAAATTAATTCCAATACCTAGATTGAATAGAGTACCAAGGGTCATGGTGGACCCTTAGGCACTGGATTAATTTACTCAGCCCCAAATAGCTGAGGCTATGATTAAAATATATGCCTTGAGATTTTATAGACATTGATGGGTAAAAACATATATAAATCAATGTAATATAATGGACCTACTATAGGATCAATTGGTGGTGTCTAGTTATAGGTGAGTGATGATTTGAAATGAATGGACTAAATATTTTCCATATGAAAACTATCTAATTATTTAGGGCCTTTGGTCTAGTTGATATGGGTATGGGGTGACTGACCTTCCCTATGGATATATGACTTTGATGGGTCAGGTATGAGAGTCAAAACCTAGGGATTCCTTTGGATGTAATGTAGTACTTAGACCAACCCATTTACTCTGACTAGTGAGACATGCCTTGGGAGAAAAGTGTGATTGTGATGCATTTATGATGATATTGAGGGACATGATGAACAAAAAGTTGCGGGAGATGACTTGAGTGGTGAAAAGTGATAGAGGATACCACATGGGAGTTCCTAGATGTGATGATGCATACAGGACCCCAAATTGTTCCCCAGTGATGTGTTAATCCAAATTAAAGTGTGTTTATGGTAAATGGGTAGTGACGTTTGTGGGTGTCACCTTAGAAACCGAATCAAATGTATGATCCTATTAATCCTATATAATTTATAGAACATTTAGTTAATAGGAAAAAATCATACTTGTGAGATGGGTTTAGTCAAATGGTTAATTATTATGAGATACTATGATTTGGGTTGACTTAGACATCCTTCATAGATACATGGAGTGGGATATACATCATAAAAAGACTTGTGGTTTGAGATTCCTTAGATATTCTCCTTAGATCTACTTGGTTGGATTTATAGTTCACTGATACACATGGTTTTGGATTCCTTAGAGATGCTCATAAGATCTGTTTTGTATGATAAAATGTCCACCAGAACATATGGTTTTTTATTTCGTAGAAATGGTCCATGGATCCTTATAGTTGATAGATAATCATATAAGACACATTATTTTGTATTCCATGAACAAGAATTAAGAATATGCAAGTTATGATTGATTGTTTATCAAGATACACATTTTGGGATGACTTGAATTTGTATCCATGATGAATATTGGTTTTTAGGTTAGAAATTGGACCCCTCACAATTGTTGGGATACCATGAATTGGATTTATGATGTTTAGATAAGTATGTATTTTGGATACCATGTATTTAGATTTGGAATTAGTATTGATTTGGTATACCATGAATTTGGAATGAGTATTTATTTGGGATACTATGGATTTGGAGTCTAAATGATATATAAAAGGTTTTGGCTTCAATATATTTGGGCTGGGAGTACCATGGTTTTGGTTTCCTTGGATTTGACCATTAGATTTGATACATTACACCAATTCCATGGCCATACATAGATTCCCCCATTTTTTGGTTTCCTTGGAAAAGTTCTTTAGGACCATGCTGATTTTTTGTTAGAACTCTTGTGTGACATGCTCGTAGACACATTATCACTAGTCAAAGATAGTTTGGATTGATCCTAGGTTTTAATACTATAATTTCACAAAACCTGGTAAAAATAAATTTATTTTAAAATAAAAATTGAATTTTATAATTTAATATTTAAAAACCATGAGTGGTCATGACAGTGGAAAATTTCATTCATACCAAACATGTCAAAACAAATATTCCTTTTAGATTTTAAGAAAAATCTAGACAATTTTTGATTGAAAAAAGACACGAACATTACATTCATTTTTTTTAAAAAAAAAATCAAACATTGGGAAAATTTATTAAATAAATAATTTTTAAAATTCTAAAAACAATCGTGAAAATATTTTAAAGAATCTGGATTTGTAAGAACTCATTTTTGACTAAAAATAGAAATAATGTATCCTTTTTAAAAAAAATTATTTTGTAGTATTAATTAAAGTAGAGTATAAAAATGGTAATATTACTTGAAAATTTCATGAATAACCATATGATATGAATATATATTGTTTTTAAGAGAGAAATTTTAGATAATTCTCCAAGGGAGACATAATTATAAATAATCCTGAATAATGATGATATCCTGAAATAAACCCTCACTACTTTGGTATCTTTATGAATTATAAGACCCATTAAAGATATAAAATAAAATTAAACTTAAATTCCTTTAATATAAATAAAATAATGATATAAAATGTCTAATTTTATTTATATACTTCAATAATAGACATAAGTGGTGAATATGACAAATGTCTCATCGAGGTAAAAGTGAGATGAGAAACACATACCTCAGGTTTGAATTCCTTCGTATATATCCAAACCTCTTGTATAATAAACATAGATTTATTATAAATATATTAAAAACCATATTCATATATATCATACCATATATGATCCTATTATAACATTTTACCACTCATTAATTACTAATATTACGTTATTTTCATTTTTTAGATCGTAATTGCCTTGTTTTCTCATCCATGTATTGTCATGAAATTTCTAACACTTGTATATAAGATATAGATTCATTATCTAAAGATTTATAATAATTTTATATATATTATTTTTTCATTATATTAATCCTTTTAACCATTCTTGAAAATTAGACATATAAAATGAATCTTATCCCTTTATGGGGACAACATGCCGTATGTACAGACGAGAGCCGATATCATTCCCTTAACAGGTGAAAGGGTAAAAAATTGTATTAAATATTAATTTTATATAAATGATATAATCTCATATATATTACATAAATTCATTAAACTTATCCTCATTACCTTCTATGTAAATAGATTGTGAAAAATTAATCAGTTCACTTCGTGAGGTGGTAGTCCGCTATACACCCGAGTGATGTTATCTTATTTTAAGTAGAATGGAAAGTAAGATGGTATATTTTTTATCATTAATCCATAAGTATAATTGTAATATATATATATATATTTAATCTATCATTATATCTAAACATGAGATGTTTTTATAGAAAATGAGTTATATCAGTTCACGAGGCAGTAGTCTGACATACACACGATTGACGATTTCCTTTCTAATTTGGTGGAAGTATAGATGGATAAATAATCTTCCATAAATATAATAAAATATAATTATATATTAGATACTATTGTTTTATATTGTATTTTTTAATACATAATTAATGGTTTTAAAAGAAGAAATAATGTGAAAGAGCTTAGTGAAGGAAATTACCTTATTTAAAAAAACCTAGTTTGGATCTCTTCTTAAGAAATATAATGTTTATATTTTGATAATGCCTAAATCTCTAGAATATGGATAAAAGTTTATGATAGGTATTTTTCAAGTTTTTTTTAATCCAATGGGTTTTTTAGTGTGAATAAGTGAAGGGAGTTAGTTCTCTTTACTAATTATAGAGGAGTGACATTTTTGTACGTACTCAAAACTATTCAATAATTGGAAGTCATTATAACCCCTAGTGGTTCCAAAATTGATAAATAATTTATTGGAGTGAATTTAATGTCTATATACACCTCCAAAACATAAAATAACAAAATTTTTAAAGATTTAATTCTTTATCCTTTAAGTTTACTCAATTTTACCATTTTTGTTTTCACAACAATAATTCGTTTTTTAACCTAGGTAATATATACAATAATACTAAAAATGATAATTATTAAACAATTTGGACCCAATGATTATAAATATTAATTATATATATCAAACATAAGTTATATTTGTGTGGAGTGTTAATTTTAACACAAGCCCATGTAACACACAAAATCTCA
The DNA here is from genome assembly GCA_963277665.1 of Viscum album. Classification (NCBI taxonomy): domain Eukaryota; kingdom Viridiplantae; phylum Streptophyta; class Magnoliopsida; order Santalales; family Viscaceae; genus Viscum; species Viscum album. Next base: position 1,854,640,823 of record OY728128.1, read on the forward strand.
TTTAAACCTAAACTATTTTGATTAATTTTTTATTGTTTTTATTAATTATTATGACCTAAAATTAATTTGACATTTTTTAATAATGTTAAATATGTTTATTACAAATACAGATTCTATCTTATTTAGTTCAACTAACGGGAGTAGCAAAATTTAATTTAAAAATAAACCCATACACGTGGAAAAAAAGAAGTTTTCTTAAGAGAAAATTCTCATAAGTAAAAAACGTATTAATATAAAAAATTTTATATGAAATTTTTTCCAATAATCTAAATTTAATTTATTATAAAATAATTGAAATATTTTTTGCTTTAATAAAATCTTGAATAAAAATTTAACATTTAAAATATTTAAATAAAACACAATTTTCAATAAAAACCAATATTTTCCAATATTCATTGAAAATTTATTATTTTTAGAAATTTATCATTACTTAAATATAATTAAAATTTCACATGATTATTTTTAAAATGAAGTTATTTTCATAAAATAAATTTTCTAAAAGTGGAAGAAATTATTTTTAAAGTATGTGCACAGTGTGCAATAAAACCACTATTTATAAAATTATAGTTCTTAAAAAAAATTCACTTTATTTCAAATGATTAGTATTTATATCTAATTTTTAAATATACATTTAATTTATTTTATAAATTTATAAACCATGTAATTTTTATAATTTAGTTATTTCAATTAAAACCCTTAAATTTAATTACTTGTTTATAACGGTATACTATATTACAATTCAGTTAGACATAGGGTTTCAGGTACCAAATGCTATCGAAGATATTAAATTTAAATAAATATATTCCATGGGTAATTTATGATCTATGTTGTGTTCTTTATGGGCTATCAAATACAATATTATTCTTTTAGATTATATTAGTGTTACATTCTATCCCTTTTAAAAAAATCCCCTCACAATTGAATATTGATCCTGTAATCAAGGGTTTAACAGTTGAAAATACTTTATTTGAAACCCACATCATAAAGATGGTTTAATAAAACTTCATACTGATTATATAGAAAGGGAAGTTTGAAGGTCATATGTAATAACACATAATTAGGATTCCAAATGTATGATCATTGGTGGGATGCAAATATATAAACATGAAAGGAAATCATAAATAATTATGGAGAGTGATTGGGGTCATTTATTAAAAGAAAGTAAATTAACACAAAAATAAAATTTTAATGGGTTAATAAGCCATTATATTAATATGATATAAAGCTAATAGATAATTTTTTTATTTCAAGATCATTTTCTTAGAGTTGATGGGTACTTTTACGATCTAGGCTAAGAAAATAAGAAAATATAATTACTTTGTATATTTATATTTCATAGGTACAATTTTATCCTTTTATTGTGATTTGATAAATTCCAACTTTATTTCTTACTAAGAGAAATAAAAATGAAAAATTAATTATTATTTCTGAATCACTAAAATTAACTCATAATGGATTATAAAAAGAATAAAAATCATTCCTTCTTTCTAGAGATAGCTTCGATGACCAAAATGGTTAGCATAAATTATCCAATAAAATATTAATTTTTTAAAACACAAAAATATCCCCAAAGTACAACTTAATCCAATTAATATATATTTAATCTTAAGACTGATCCAAAATATTTCTTCCAAAATTAAATTTTTAAAAAATAGAAGGAAGATCACTAAATTTACAAAATCAACTTAACATTAGATTCCCCAAACAACATAATGTAGCTCTTAATATCACATACAAAATATATAAATACATTTATCCCATTAAATCGTTTATGAAAATATTCATTCTTTTAAAAATTATTTTTCTCCTATATACTTAAATAAAATCTCAAATTTTATAATTTGTTTCATAATTCCAAAAATAAAGTAAACTCCATTAAATATAACTTAAACCATCAAATCACTCACCAATTTCAAGCTCACCAATACTATCACACAAACATCTATTTATAAATATTATCTCATTACCATTGATATATTTAGGGTCATCCTCCTTCAATAATGTGTTTTTCAAAATGATAAACATTCAACTGTATCAATTTTTGTGTTCATTGGTACCATTCAAAATATTTCATCAAATTATTATTGAAAAACTACTACAGTACAGTCATTATACATTTAATGATTGTTATAAAAATAATATCATTGATAAAATAATTTGAGAACCTAATTGTTGAATAAAAATACACAAAAAATTTAATCATTCCACTTCATTCATAGTAATAAGAAAAGCTTGACCTTGATCCCTTAGCTTCTTCTAGGGTATATTCTTTGGAGGCTTGGAATTTTTATTTTGTGTTATGCTCCATCTCCTTATAGTCGAAGAATTTAGCATTGAATTTTTTTCATTACCTTTTAATCACGTTCATGGTGGATTTTCTATTCATACATATATCAAAGTACCATCCCATTCAAGCAAGTACTAGTGTGTTTATTTCCACAATTATCACATAAGGGATGACATTCCATTCCATTTTCTATAATATCATTTATTTTCTCTAACATCCTTTTTATTTTTTTCTTCACTTAAAATCCATAAGACATGGAGAATTATTTATATATCTTGATACCACATGGTATTATATCAGCATATGATTATAAATTTTGCGAGAATAGTTACATTCAAATAATTAGATTAAATCCATAAAATAAATAATCAATTTTTCAGTTTGTATCATGAACATAGTCGGTATCATTCCTTTATAACATTGTAATGTTTGATTCATACTTATAAATATATTCATATTTTTTTCATAGAACAAAGAACTGTCTCTCCATAACCACTCTTTTCTCATAAGGAAAATACTTTTCCTATAAGAGTACCTTAAAATAATTTCATTCCCTGTTTGATATTTCTTATTATAAAGACTGTTTTTAATCAATGTCCATCATTGATTCACATATCATAAGAGATGATAAAAAAAGATTAAAACTATCTCACTTTTATGTCTTTCCAAAAGTGAGAAATATATTCTCTAAGGAACATATGAATCGCTCTCCTTAAAATGGATTTTTTCTCATAAAATGATGGAGTTTTCTGATGTATAAATAAGTCTAACATTGTAAAACCATGTGGTGGATTACCATGTTAATCTATATGGGAAAGTTTATTTCTCATAATGTTTGTCATCTTTACCAATATATTTAGAATTTGATTTTATCCAACTTTAGATCTAGCTAAAACTTCATTATCTTTCCCAAGATGGGAATCTTGACATGGGTTATGTGAATTGATACCATTTCCATTCCTTCCACTATGAACCATTTCTAACAATGTAATAAACTAAATTATATCATAAAATTATAAAAAATAATTTATAATTGATAAAAATTGAAACAAGTAAATAAATTGAAATATTTATGCATGGTTAATATCATAATTATGAAGATTGTTTCTTTGGGAAAATTTTAAATCATATAAATATTTTAAAATCCTTCATAATGGTTTGAAAATAAAAATTTAATTAATCTAAGAATATCCCCTGAGAGTTTCAAATGAGTTTCAAAATAAGGCTTGTAGTTATGTACTATGTAATGATCTAGTCAGGCTTATGTTTATTTTTTAGAGTTATTACCCCTAAGAACATCTATTCTAAAAGAACAAGAATTTTTAATATCTATAAATAGAAATTTTCCTAAGAAGACCACATCATATAAACTATACTAAAACATTTATATTTTATCTTATACTTTGACCTATCCTTAAAGTAATTCATATGGTTACATTACATAATATATGTTTCTATAAATCTAGTTCTATAGGTTTCTTATAAAAATTATTTAATACCAAGTGTATAGACCTAGACTCTAGAAACCTAAATACTATGTCTACTTTATTACATTGGTATTCCATACAATAAATCCCATCCCAAATTACTTAAGAGTTTAATAGTTTTGTTAAACTTTATACGTACTCGAAGTTTACATTAAAATTTAAAACATAAAATACACAAATTTATTTCATTGATAACTCCATTATTCGCCTAATAATATCCATGAATATGATACATAAAAAATTCATGGTTTCCTGGTGAAAAAATTAAACATAAGAAAGTGGTGATATCATATACTCATTAAGGGTACGTGTACAGTCGAATATATCATGAATAAATAATTATAAATAATTTGGAGTGGTAAATAACTTTAAAAAATTCTATTTAATCAATATATTTCTAATAATATGGCAAGAATAAAGGGCAATAATATAAATCTTTATAAATAACCAAAATATATTTAAACATATCCATGTACATTAAAAAAATTGAATAATCATATGGACATAAACAACTGATCACACAATGAAGGAATGAATAATCATAGACATCATAAACACATTATCACAACCATTCAAAAGAAATCTTAAAACTGTAGATAAAACCAAATATAATTTGACCAATTTATTAGTCTCATGAGACCTGTTGATAAATCAAGGGGCTATATAATTTAGCCCACACCTATCACATACTAAGTCCAATTCATACCTCCTATGAAAGTGGAGAATCATAATCAATGTAAACATTAGTATTGAAAATATAGTATATGAAATTATAATAATTTACTCAATCAATAAGCATAATTATAAAAAATCCCTAGTAATATAGATAATAGTATAAAAATAGAACATCCCCGACAAAATCAATCTTAAAATATCCATAGGAATAATAACGATCATATCATAATAGTATATCCTGAGTGGATAACAAGTTGAATAAGGGTTATTGTTATAAAAACCCGTACATTACATACAATGATATTAATTAAAAATTTAATAATATTCATTAAAAAATATATTAAATCTATGATAGGACTATATAGGTATATTGTATTTAGAAACTGGGAAACATAAACAACTGGTTCATAAGAGATCTCCATTGTCTCCTACTTATTTTATCATAACAAGACCCATCTTCGACTTATCTCATTTAGTACACATCTTCATGACCATGGGAAAGGAAACATATGAAAGGGGGATCTGAAATGATCAGTAATGGTACAAAAGTGAGAAATCAATCATATCACAATTATAAGACATAAGAACATAACATTTGAAAATATTATTCTACATATGAAGGATCCTAATATTATTCCATAGTATAAATCCTTAACGTTCATAAGAATCAATGAACATAATCCCAAAATGCAAAACATAAGACATGAATTTTTATGACATACCCATAATCATAGAAAAACATTTTTATTAGTATAGGATCACTCCTAATACCATCATAGTAGACAAAGTCCATTATTGATCTGAGTTCACTCCTCGTTCCAGCCCTCTACTACTAAACCGAGATCATTTACCATTACAGACATGGCTATCTCATGAGATATAAATATTTTCTGAATTCATTGTAGGAAGATATAGGTCTCACTCATCTCATAATGAAATCACTCTTACATCTACCAAAAATCATATTTAATTCACCATAGCATAACCCAAGGAATAAAATGGGTTTCTTAAACATCATTCCATCATAACATAATCCATAAAAAACAACTGGATTTCATAAATAGAAGTTCATTATAAAAAATATCACACCATAAGAATAATATGGATAGTATACATGAAATATAATCTAATTAAAGAATGTATACATAGATGGAAAATAATTTTAATAAAACTCATGAAATTAATTATTGAGTAAAATATCCTTCCTTCTTCAAAAAAATTTCTTTTTTTAAAATTCCATGTAATTTTAAAGGAAAATAATTTAATAGAACATAAAATTGAAATATTTTAATCAATGATATCTGAAAATAAGGCATTATGAAAATGTAAAAATCCATTCATGACGTATAAGTTAAAATAGAAAATCCTTCTCGTACTTTTGTTGAAAAAATTAAAAGTACCTTATACCAAAAAATGAAAAAACACCATTTCATAAGATTTAATAAAACTCACTAATGGGTAAAATTGTGTTTAAAATTTTTTAAGGATATAAAGAATTTTTTAGAATACATATTTATGAAATTTGGATGTGGATGATAAATATACCATAGTAAATACTTACGAATAAACAATCCAAGATAATAATAAGATTGAAAAATTATCTCTTACCCTAGCTCTAATATTTTTTATATATATCTGAAACTCATATAATGATTTAAATAATATCATGGATTTATTACAGAATCAAATTCATTTTTATGATATCATATATGATCATATTATCATCCGTTTATTAATAAAATTTCATTATTACTTGATTTTTAGGTATTTACTGTTTCGTTTTCTTATGAAAGTTTTGTCAAATAAGTTCTGGTTATCCCTCTTAGGTCATAGTTATATCATTAAAAAATTAAATGAAAATTTTATATACCATATTTATCCTTTATATTTATATAATCATGCTCTAATGAAGATCATGTAGGATGAATTATATCCAATCACGGAGACAATAAGTCGTACATACGCATGAACGACAATATCATTACCATAATTGTTGAATGGTATTGAAGTGGATGGTGTATAAAATTTGAGAATTAAAATTATTTTATAATAATCATACATAGTTACTACATCCATCATTAAACCTATCCAAGTAATTTGCTGGTGAAAATAGAATACACCACAGAATGGAGATGGTAAGTCATGCGTACACATGCATGATGATTTAATTTTTTATATGATAGATAAAAGGTGGAATATGGTTGTTTAATAATAATAACAATAATAAAATTTCAGTATATTAGTGATATAAGGGTTATTAGTTTATAAAAAAAACTCAAGAATCAGATGTATAAGAATAATGATGTTTGAAAGAATCGGTAGAGGAGATTGCCTCTTTTTCAATGTGCTCCCTCTAAATCTCCACTTAAAGAAATATTGTTAGTCTTCAAAGAACACCAGAACAACTCTAATGTAACATGGGAAGTTGATAACTTAAATTGGTTAGAGATGAACGATCTTGAAGGCTCAATGTGAAGTGAAGAGGTGAGGGAGGTGGTTCCCTTTTATAATTAAGGCGAGGGGCACTTTTGGAAACTCTATAAATAATATTCACTAATAAATTTAAAACCAACCTGAAACCTCAAAAATTTTAAAATTTATAATATGAGATGAGATAGAGTTTTAATCTAATCAACTAATAAATTTTTGACAGGATTCGATGTCAATTAAAACATTAATAGTTTAATTACTACTTAGTTATTCTATTTAATTTGTAACTATAGTAACATGTATTTAAATATTAAAAGGGTGTAATATTTACTTTTTTGATGTCAGTTAGAAAATTTGAGACAATATAATAATTATTATATATTTTTTAAAAAAAATTATGATTTTTAAATAACTTAATAAAATATTATTTTAATAAACAAAAAATAGTTTCAATTTTGACACAATTCAATTTACTAATTTTGAAAAATATTAAGATAAAAGGTTACTTTATAGAAAACAATTTTATTATATTAATAATATGTAAAGTTCATCTAGAGAATTTATTGGACATATTAAGTATCACATATTATATTTATTTTAATATTTTAATAATATTTATTTTTCATCTCTATTAATAAAATAATTACTACATCAATTTTGTGTAATTATTTAATATAGTTAATTTTTGAATAAAAATTAAAAATAAAATACTATGACGAATATAAATCTAATATATTTTATAAGAATAATTTTAGTCAAATTTACCTTCTAGAAACACCGAAATTATAAATGTTATAATTTTGAAAACATAAATGTGACAACTTTAATGTCACTTTAAATAAAATAATATATGTGTCATAATATCTTATATAAGGCTCTAAATGGTCAATAAAATGAACCTTGGATGGTTATGGCCAAGATATAATCAGCCAATAGGATTTGTTCATCTTTTTTGGGTCTTTAATTGTTATTATCATTTTAATAATAATTATTATATTCATTTCTCATCAATTGAATAATTTATGCCTCAATAAATTATAAGTCTTTAAGTTAATTTTTTATTTTATAAAAATTAAAAATAAATTATCACAATCAAGAAAAAAAATTATCTTTCAAATTAGTATTTATAATAAAACTTATCTTTTGTATAACCTTATTTAAAAAAAGTTATAGATATTAAAATTTGAGTAAGGCATATTTAATTTTTCATTAAATAAAATAATTTAAATGTCTTAATCTCATCCAAGTGTATTATAAAGGACATAATTTAGACCCAATGATTATTTAGGTTGAAACACAATCATAGAATTATATTAAGAAAATTGATAGGGTAATTTTATAATATCATTCTTACCCTTAATTACTCGATTAACCCTTTTACTGTATTAATAAAAATTATCAAGTTACTATTAATAATGACGAAAAATAAAATAAAGATATTTAAATAATTTTTTCGTACTGATTCAAAATATGGAATCCATTTTTCGAAATTCAAAATAGAAAATTTGTATAAATTAATTTAAAATTAATCCTGTTATTGGAAAGAGAGAAAGAGTTTTAAAAGTTAAAGCATTTCAAAATATTGAAATGATTTTATATCTGAATTCAATGTAAAATTAATGATAATGACATAAATTATATTGAATGATAATAATATGTTCTATTTATACATTGAAACCATTATATATTTTAATTTAATCGTATAAATTATGTGTATGAAAAAAATATGTTTTCAATTAAAATTCAGTTTATTTTTACTATTTATCATATTAGAAAGTTATTAAAAAAATATTAAAAATTCATACAAAGTAACTTTTTATATCAATATTGAAAAGAAAATTTTTTATGTTTTCATATAGAATTTGTTAATGTGTAAAAATATTAATTTGAAAGTGATTCCTTATTAAAAGGTGGAAAATTATCCTTTAAAAAATATTGGTTTTTATACATTTAATAGGGTTTATTCATACCCTATGACAAAAATATTTATTTAATGAATATAAAAAATATTTTCTATATATATAAAATATATATTTCATTAATTTCATTCACTAATAGTAATTGATTCAAATTATTAATGCATAAATACAAATATATAATTGATTTATAATTTTTTCATAAATAATTGGTACTCAAAGGATTAACCAAACATTTTCAAAATTTGGTTATACTTATTCTAGCTTACCTAATGGGTAGGTTAAAATGGTCATTTTATACCAAGGAAATCTCATAGTTCATTTAAACTCACGATTGTGTGCAATGTAAGAAATTGAAGAATTTAAATTTTTTAAAGAAAATATTTCATAAAAACATATTGGTTTTACCATCTACTCCCCTTAAATGGAATTTTACCCAAGAAAGTTGTCATTTGGAAACAAAAATATGAGGACACATTTGCCTTATCCCATCCTAAAGTTCCCACATAGCTTCCTGAAATTGGAGGTTCCTCCGTAAATGTTTAACCAAGAAAGTGGTTATTTTTCGAAGAAATTTTTCATTACGATCCAGAATCTCCATCGTATGTTCTTAATAAGAATGGTCTTTCTCTAGGGATAAAAATTACGAGTTTAGTACATGTGAATTATTAGGTATGTAATTTATAAGTAGAGATAAATGGAACACATCATGAACATGAGATATATTTTGGTGTAAGTTCCAATCGGTTTTCTACCTTCCCAACACGATCCATAATTTCAAAAGGGCCGATATACCTAGGGCCCCGATTTCCCTTCTTTCCAAATCTCGTTTCTCTCTTACAATGATATATTTGAAGAAATACCTTGTCACCCACTTCAGAAACTACATTTTTTCATCTTTTTCCAGTATAACTTTTTTTTAATCTTAATTTCACTTATGTGTTGTCGAATAAATATGACCTTCTCTTCCATTTCATCAATAAGATCAGATCCTAATCGATTTCTTTCCCTAACATTATCATATAATGTTAATGTTCTGAAATTACTACTATAGTGGACTTCATAAGGATCCATATGAATACTAGAGGGAAAGATATTATTGAAGGAAAATTCCACCAAAGGTAGGTGTTAATCTTAACCACCTCTGAAATCTACAGAGAAGGCTCTCAACATGTGTTATAGAGTTTGAATTGTACTATCAAATATAATTTTTATCTAAGGATGATATGCAGTGCTAAAAATTAACACTGTATCCAATTATTGTTGAATACTTCACTAGAATGTTGAGGTAAATCTCAGATCCCCATCTAATATAATGGAATGTTATACACCAAGGAATCTTACCCATTTGTTTACATATATCTTGGAATGTTGATTAAGAGATAAATCATCTCTAATAGAAATTAAGTGTACTGACTTTATAAGGAGATCAACTATGACCCATATAACATTATGACTGTTAGATTTTTTAAGAATTCCAAGGAAAAAATCTATAGTGATGTTTTCCCACTTCCATTCTATCATGGGTAATGGTTTTAATATCCAGTTATACTTCTGTCACTCCGCCTTATCTTGATGACAAACCAAGAACCTAGAGACATATATAACAACATCTATTTTCATGTCAACCCAAAATAAATACTCTTTCTATTTATTGTACATATTTTTGCTTCCAGCAGGAATATAGATTGAAGAACTATGAGCCTCATCCAATATATGCTTCTATAATTATGCTATCAGTGGGATACAATCCCGATTCCTAAACCTTATTACTCCATCACAATCAATCTTTAATTAAAGAACATTTCTCACCTTCTTTTTTATCTCTACATATTCTTTATGCACTTCCTTAATAATGAATTGTATTGATGGTTGACCATTCATTTCAAAAAGATACCATCTTCCCCTTTTTTTAAAATTTCTATATTCATCCTTTGAAAATCCATAAATATTGGATCTTTAGTGATCCTCATTAGGGATAGTCTAGCACAGTCCGTTTGACTCAAAGAATCTTCCACCATGTTTGCTTTCCTAGAGTGGTAATGTATTGAGAAGTCATAATCTTTAATCATTTATAACCATATTATTTCACATATATTGAACTCCTTTTGTGTGAAAATATACTTTAAGTTTTATGATAAATATAAATATCACACCTTTCACTATAAAGATATTTCTTCCATATCATTAAAACAAATATTACCATAGCTAACTCCAAAGAATGATTTGGGTAATTTTTCTCATGGATTTTTAATCTTAGTCAGGTATAAGCTATCACTATATCATTTTTCATGATGACACATCTCATCCACATTTTTGATGCACCATTATAGTTCACAATCCATTCACCATTTCAAGATAGTGTGAGAATAGGTGCACTAGCTGACCTTATTTTGAGCTCTTTGAAATTGTCTTTACATTCATCTATCTACAAGAACTTACTCCTTTATGAGTAAACATGGTGAGTGGATTGAATAATCATGAAAATATTTCACAAAACATTGAAAATATCTAGCCAAATAAAGAAAACATTGGATCTCAGTTACCATTTTTGGTCTCATCCTTGTTTAAATAACTTATTATTTTGATGGATCCATAAATATCCTCTCTTTTGAGAATATGTAACCAAAAAATGAATCTTTCTAAAGCTAAAATTTACACTTGGTAAATTTTTCATAAATTTTATCCTTTATCAGGGTCTTCAATAAAATTATCAAGTGTTCTTTATTTTCTTCCTTTCTCTTAGAATAGACAAGAATATCATCTATAAAGACTTCCAAAAATAGAAAAATGTTGCCTATAAAGACTCTATTCATTAGATCCATGATGATAATGGTGGCTTAATAAGACCAAAAGGAATCACTGTAAATTCATAGTGTCCATATATTTTTATAGAATTTCATTTTTTGTATATGCTCTTTCTTGACCCTTAATAAATGATATCCAAAAATTTATATCAATATTAGAGATGTATTGAGCTCTGCATAGTAGGTTGAATAAGTAATTAATGCGAGAAAAAGCATATTTATTCTTGATAGTGATCTTGTTAAGTTCTCAATAATCACTGAAGAGTCTCATTTATCCATATTTCTTCTTAAGAAACAGAATAGGTGCACCCCTACGTGACACACTATGGAATATGAATCCACTGTGAAGATTCTAATGGATTTTCATCTTCAATTACTACAACTCAATTGGGGCCATTCTATAAGGTGTGTTTGAAATAGGAATAACACCTGATATGAGTTCAATTGAAAACTCAACCTCACGATTCGATGGAAATCCTGGAAATTCTTTCAAAAATTCATCACCGAACTCCTGTATAATGGGTTCATTCTTAATTGTGAGTTTCACCCTAACCATTTGAGACATATAAGCTTCATTTATAGGAATTAAGACCCAAAATATAAGATAAATTTTCATTTAAAGATCATACACATATTTGCATCAATAGATGATCATATATTGATCTGGAAAATTAAATATTACTTCCCTTACTTGGAAATTGATATGATCTCCATATAGAGAAATCTAATACATTCCAAATAATCACATAAAATTATTCTATATGAAGGATTAAAATATTTGCACGAATAATTTTCCTATAAAATTCATTTGGAGAAGAAGTATAAACTTTTTATGTGACATTTGTGCCATTAGGAGTTGTCACTACTAACTCAATATCTAATTGTTGAGGTAATGCGAAGATTGCCTCATAAAATTCTTCATAAATAGAAAAAATGGGTGGATCCAGAATCGAACAAAAAAATCCTACTTTAGATTGAATGTTAAGTGTACATTTCACCACATCATTATCATACTCCACATCACCCATAATGATCACATGAGACTTGAATTTATATTTGTCCTTAAGATTCTGCTGATGTAAATAATCATTAATAACCCTTAAATTATTGCATTGATTGGCATAATTCCCCATTTCCTTGCACATGTAACATTAAAGTGTAGGAGGTGTATTCGGTGTATCCTTTTCTATATTCTCATCATTGGACATCTTTTTTCCATAACATTGGAATTAAACTACCCAATGACCATATATACCACACTTAAAACATTTTTAGTCCCTTTAATACAATTTCCTCCAACTGTTTCTCCAATCATTGATCATAAGGGAGAAATCATCTGATTTTCAGTGCGGTCTTTACATTTTCCCTTAAATTCCATTTTTATCTTCTTGTCAAACCCATAGGACTGATGGCTTACTCAAATATCCATATCAACCTTAAGAGCACATCAAATGATTTCCTCATAGCTATTGAAGTCCCTTATGGATAATTACCTTAAGATACTTGATTCTAATCCACTAAATAATTGATCAATTTTACTCATATGATGGATAATAATTTTAGATGTGTACCTTAAAAGTCTGGTAAAATCTGCTTCATAGGTACCAATGGATTCGTTTTCATTTTTATAAAGCTCAAGTAAATCCTTCTCCATATTTGTTTGAAGAATATGATGAATGCAATTATTGAAAAATAAGTTCATAAACATTTCACATTCCATGTATTAAATCTCATCTCATTGCATCATATTCTTGATAAGGTTTCACCATTGATCAGCTTCACCTTACAAATGATAGACTGCTAAGATGAATTTATCAAGTTCTAAACATTGGAGAACTGAAAATATGTTTTCATTATTAAATATTTATTTTTCACCCACTAATGTATTATAAGACCCACTGAAAGAAGGTGGACACTACCGCTTTATGAATCAACAGAATGTTGGTCCCTCATTTCCTCTTTTTGTAGTCCTGTATGATTCATAGCTTGATAATTTTATGTGATATTAACTCCAATATTTTGAATTATAGCTCTAATAACATTTGGTTTCTCAGGAGAACAATCATTGCATTGCCCATCACATTCCACATTAACGTGGTTCCTTCCAGTTCGAGCCATTGACTAAAACCAAGAAGCATAATATGAGCAAAAAATCCATAATGGGAAAACCATATAATAAAGAATAAAATTTGAGTTTTGGATAGTTAAGTTTTATCATAGGTTATTTATGGTCATTTATAAAACACTAGGATTTTTTCCTATATTTTGACATATCCTTAGGGTTCTTCATATGTTTTTCTCATCAGTGTTTCCAAAGGTTAATAATACCGTTACTTTTATTCCAACTATCACGACCCATAATTCACATACATTAATAATAAGATAAAATTTAACAATATTCATTAAAAAATATAACAAATATGTGATAGGACCATTTGGGTATAGTTTCTTTATAAAATAGGAAACATAAACAATTGGTTCATAAGATATCTTTATTATCTCCCTCTTATTTCATCATAAGTAGAATTCTTTTTGACATCTCTTATTTAATACCCCTCTTCATGAATTGGGGAAAATAAAATTATAAATGGGTTATCCAAAATTCTTAGTTAGGGTAAACAAAGGAGATATTGATCATATCATAATCATAAGACATGATAACAGAATATATGAAAATATTATTCTCTATATAAAGGATTGTGATATAATACCATGGTATAAATCAAGAAAGTTCATAAGAATCAATGAATGTAATCCCAAAAGTCATAACATAATATGAGAAATTTGTTTGTCATATGCATGATTATATAAAATCATTTCATATTTGTAAAGGTTCATTGTCAACACCATCATAGCAGACAAAATCCATTAATGAACTGAGTTTACTCCTCATTTTAGCCCTGTACTACTGAATCAAGATTAGTTCTTGTCCTAGACATGTTCAAATCTTGAGATATAAATATTTAACCAATACATTGAAGGGAGATATAGTTCCCACCAATATCATAATGAAATCATTCTTTTGTGTGCCCCAAAAACATAAATCATTCCCCATAGCATAACCCTTGCAATAAAATGGGTTTCTTAAACATGATTCCATCATAGAATAATCCATATAAAACAAATGAATTTCATAAAAATAAATTCATAATAAAAAAAATAAAACTATAGGAATAATAGGGGTAGTATAGTTATAATATATCCCTATTAAATAATTTCATATTTTATTGAAAATAATTTTAATAAAACACTTGAAAATAATTCTTGAGGAATAATTCCTTTCTTCTTTAAAAACATGGTCTTTTCTGAAAACAACACAAAATTTTAATATAAAAGGATTTAATTGAAAATAAACTTGAAATATTGTAAAGTAAGATTAAGGGAAATATGTTGTTTTTAAAATGTAAAAATCCATTCATGATATATATGATAAAAGAGAACATTCTTCTCATACTTTTTTCAGAAAGTCAAAAAGTAACTCATCTTGAAAACGAAAAAAGATTCCTTTCATACCGTTTATTAAAAATTAACCAATTGGTAAAATTGACTTTAAAAAACTACAGAAGGATATAAAATATATTTTGGAATAAATATTTTGGAAACATGGATGTGTATGGTAAATATTCCAAATAAATACTTATGAATAAATAATCTCAGATAATAATAAGATTAAAACACTATTCATTACCTTAGGTAGGATATCCTTCTTATATATCAAAAACTACTATATAATAATTTAAATAATTTCATTGAATAATTACATAATCATATTCATTTTTATAATATCATATATGATCATATTATCATCCCTTTTTTAATAATCTTTCATTATTACTTTTTATTCGGGTATTAGTTGCTTCATTTGCTTATGCATGTTTTGTTGAATAAGTTCTAGTTCTTCTTCATAGGTCATAGTTATATCAAAAAATATGATACAAACATAATATATATATATATATCATATTTATTCCTTATGTACATTTATAAAGTCACTCTTTAATGTAGATCATGTATAATGAATCACATCACATCGTGGAGATGGTAGGTCATACGTACGCAGGAGCGACGATATCATTCCCATAATTATCTAATGGTATTGAATTGAATAATATATAATATATAATGATAAATATCATGTTTTAATAATCATATATAGTTATTATTTCTATCATTATACCCATCCACGTAAGGTGGTGGTGAAAAACACATTACACCACGACGTGGAGACGAAAAGCCATACGTTCATGCACATGGTGATTTCGTTTTTTGTAGGATGAATAGAATGTGTAATGTTGTTGTTTAATAATAATAATAAAATCTCATTATATAAGTTATACTATATTTATTACTTTATAATTAAACAAATAATGAAGAGGAAATAGAAGAAGGAATAAATTTGAAAGAATCAGTAGAGGATTTTACCTCTTCTTCAACATGCTCCTTCTAAATATACACTTAAATCACTAGAATTTGTCTTTTATGAAGATAATAACCTTTAAAATGTAACTAGGGATGTTTTTAAAGTAAATGAGAAGGGGATGATAGATATTTGAGACTCAAAGTGAAGTGAATAGGTGGCGGAGTATGTGCCCTTCTATAATTGAGGTGAGAGTCACTTTGGGAAACACTATAAATAATAATATATAATAAAATAAAAACCTTGAAAAAACCACAAAAATTTCTCAATTTATAATATTAGATGATATATAATTCTTTATTAACAATCAAATATAATTTTGACATGTTTTTCTATAAATTTAAACCTCAATATTTTAATTAATACTTAGTTATTCTATTTTATTTCTGACTAGGGTAACAAATATTTAAATGTTAAAAAGGTGGAATCTTTATTTATTTGATTTAAATTATAACATAAATACATAAAATAGATAATTCTAGACCATATATAAATATTATACATTTTTAATTTTTTGTGATTTTTAAATAATATAATAAAACATTATTTTGATAAACATATATTTCTCTCAATTTTGAAACTAATGAATTCCTTGATTTTTTACAAGATTAATATAATATTTGAACTCCATGCTAACTATTTTTTGACATTCCTATGAGGTCAAGGTAATATATGAAATTTATTGGACATATTAATTATCCAAAAATATATTTATTTTAATATTTTAATAACATTATTCTATATTTTTTAAAATATTTTATGATTATTAATTAATTTCATAAAATATTATTTTAATAAAATACAATAATTTAAATTTTGACACTATTCAATTTACAAATTTTTAAAAATATTAAGATAAGAGGTTACCTTCTAAAGACTTTTTTATTATATTTATAAGACGTCATGTTCATATAGAGAATTTATTATACATCTTAAGAATCCCAAATAATATTTTTTTAATATTTTAATAACATTTATTTGATATATCTATTAATAAATTAATTACTAGATCAATTTTCTGTAATTATTTAATTTAGTTAATTTTTAAATAAAAATTAAAAATAAAATACTATGATGAATATATATATACTATATTTCATAAGAATACTTTGTGTCAAGTTCACTTTCTAGAAACTCCTACCTTAAAAATGTTATAATTTTGAAAAAATGAATGTGACAACTTTAACATCTCTTTAAATAATATAATATACTTGCAATAATCTCTTATATAAGGCTTTAAATGGTCAATAACCTGAACCTTGGATGGTTATGGTCGAGTTATACTTGACCAATGGGATTTGTTTCTTGTTTTTGGGTCTTTAATTGTTATTATCATTTTAATAATTTTTATTATATTGATTTATCATGAATTGAATAATTTATACATTAAAAAAGTATAATAATTTAAGGTAATTTATTATTTCCTATAAAATAAAAATAAATTATCACGATAAAGAAAAAAAATTTATTTTTAAAATTATAATTTATAATAGAATTTATCTTTTGTACAACTTTATTTAAAATATTATATTGTTATTATAAGTTGAGTAAAATATACTTAATTTTTCTTTAAATAAAATAAATTAAAAGCCCTAATCTCATTCATATGGATTCTGTGGGACATAATTTAGACCCAATGATTATTTAGGTTGAAACACGTTCATAAAATTATATTAAGACAAGTTATAGTGTAATTTTATAATATCATTCTTACTCTTAATTATTTGATTTACCATTTTACTTTATTAATAAAAATTATCGAACTTACTATTCATAATGCCCAAAAATAAAATAAAGATATTTACATAATTTTTACCTACTGATTCAAAATATGGAATCAATTTTTCAAAATTAAAAACAAAAATTTTGTAGTAATTAATTTTAAATTAATCCCATTGTTGGAAAGAGAGATAGTTTTAAAAGTTACAACATTGCAATATATTGAAAAAATTTTATGTATAAATTCAATGTAAAATTAATAATAAAGACATAAATTATATTGAATGACAAAAATATGTTCTATTTATAAATTAAAACCATTCAATATTTAAATTTAACCATATAAATTATTTCAATGAAAAATATGTTTTCAATTAAAATTTAGGGTATATTCACTATTCATCAAAATTTAAAAGTTTTCAAAAAAATATTAAAAATTCATCCATTGTAACTTTTTAAATCTATATTACAAATAACATGTTTATTTTCTCATATCGAAATTTTTAATGTGTAAAAATATTAATTTAAAAGGGGTTCTTCATTAAAATGTGGGAAATTATTCTTTAGAAAAATATTGGTTTCTATATTTTTAATTGGGTTTATTCATACCTTATGAAAAAATATCTATTTATGAATATTAAAAATATTTTATTATGTATATAAAATATATATTTCATTAATTTAATTCACTGGTAGCAATTCACTCAATTTATTAATACATAAATATAAATATACCATTTATTTATAATTTTTTCATAAATAATTGTTACTTAATGGATTAACCAAACATTTTGAAAAGTAGGTTATATTTATCCAAGATTACCTAATGGGTAGGTTAAAATGGTCATTGTATACCAAGGTCATCTCATAGATCATTTGAACTCATGACTGTGTGTAATGTAAGCAATTGAGGAGATAAATTTTTTTAAAGAAAATATTTCATAAAAACATCTCAATTTTACATTTTACTGCCCTTAAAATGATTTTTCCCTCAAAATTTTTCTTTTGGAAACAAAAATATGAGGGTAGTTTTTCCTCATCGCATCCTCAAGTTCCCACTTAGCTTCCTCAAATTAGAGATTCCTCCCTAATATTTTAACCAAGCGAGTGGTACTGTTTGGAAGAAAATTTTCATTATGATCCATAATCACCATTATTTGTTCTTAATAAAAATGACCTTGCTCTAGTGGTACAAATTTTGAGTTTAGTACATGTGAATTATCAGGTATGTACATTATGAGGAGATCTAAATGGAACACATCATGAACTTGAGAGAGATTATGGTGGAAGTTCCAATCTGTGTGCTACATTCCCAACACGATCAAGAATTTCAAAAGGACCGATATACCTAGGGTCCTATTTTCCCTTCTTTCAAATCTAATACCTCCTTTCAAGGGATATATTTGAATAAACACCTAGTCACCCACTTCAAACACTAGGTTTTTTCATATGTTGTCAGTAAAAAAAATTTAATCTGAATTTCTCTTATGTAATTTCGAATAAATATGACCTTCTCTGCTATTTCATCAACAAGATAAGTACCAAATAGATTTAATTCCCCAACTTCATCATATAAAGTTAAAGTTCTAAAATTATTTCTATAGGGGAATTTATAAGGATCTATATTAATACTAGAGTGAAATCTATTATTGAAGGAAAATTCCACCAAAGGAAGGTGTTGATCCCAACCACCTTTTAAATCCATAGAGAAGGCTCTCAAAATGTGTTCTAGAGTTTGAATTGCCTTATTAGACTTAATGTCTATCTAAAGATGATAAGAAGTTCTAAAATTAAACTCTATATCCAAAGCTTTCTGAGGACTTCACCAGAACCGTGAGGTAAATCTCAGTTCCCCATCAGATATAATGGAATGTGATACTCTATGCAATCATAACCCTTACTTTACATATATCCTGGAATATTGATTAAGAGATAAATCCTCTTAAATAGAAACAATGTGTGATGACTTCATAAGGTTATCTATTATGACCCATATAGAATTATGAACGTTATAGTTTTTTAGAAGTCCGATGACAAACTCCATAGTGATGTTTTCCTACTTACATTATACCATGGGTAATGGTTGTAACATCCCCTTATCTGTGTATTCAATAAAATTCTCAAGTGTTCCTTATTTTCTTCCTTGCTCTTCAAATAGAAAAAAATATCATCTGTAATGAGTTCCAAAAACTAATTAAGATAGTCTCTAAATACTATATTCATTAGATCCATAAAGACAGTAGGGGTTTTAGTAAGACCAAAAGGCATCCCTATAAATTTATAGCATCCATACCTTTTTATGGAATGCAATTTTTGGTATATCCTCCTTATTTAACCATAATTGATGATATAAAAAATGTAGATCAATCTTAGAGATGTATTAAGATCCACATAGTTGGTTGAAAAAGTCATCAATGTGGGGAAGAGGATATTTGTTCCTTATAGCAATCTTGTTATGTTCTCGATAATCAATACAGAGTCTCATTGATCCATCTTTCTTCTTAAGAAACAGAATAGGTTCACCCCCAGGTGACAAACTAGGGTATATGAATCAATTTTAAAGATTCTCTTGGAGATTCATCTTCAATTCATGCAACTCAATTGGGGTCATTCTATAATGTGTGTTTAAATTGGCATAGCACCTGGTATGAGTACGATTGAAAACTCAACCTCAAGATTCAGGGGAAGGCCTGAAAATTATTTTGAAAATACATCACCAAACTCATGTATAATGTGAGTATTCTTAATTGTGAGTTTCTACCCAACCATTTGAGAAAAATAAACTTAATTTATATAAATCAAGACCCATAATATATTTGAAATTTTCACTGGAAGCTCATACTCATCCTTGCATCAATAGATGTCCATAGATTGATTTGGAATTTGAATTGTGACTTCCCTTCCTTGGAAATTGATATGATCTCAATATAGAGAAATAAAATACATGCCAAGAGTCACATAAAATTCTACTATAGGAAGGATTAAAGTATTTCCAAGAATCATTTTCCCAAAAAATTCTTCCAGAGAAGTATTATAAACTTTTTATGTGACTTTTGTGCCATTAGTTTTTGTCACTGATAACTCAATATATAATTTTTGAGGTAATAAAAAGACACCCTTAGAAAATTCATCATAAATAAAAGAGTGGGTCGATCCAGAATCAAATAAATAATTTACTTATTTAGAGTGGATGGTAATTGTACCTTTCACCACTTCATTATCATACTCCAAATTTTCCCAGAGTGATCACATGTGAATTGACTTTGTCTTTGTCCTTAAGAGTTTTCTGATGTCAGTAATCCTTAATAACTGCTAAATTATTACATTGATTAGCATAATGCCCCATTTCCTTATACTTGTAACATTTACATGTATGAGGTGTATTCTATGTATCCTTTTCTCGATTTTCATCATTAGATATATTTTTCCATAACATCAGTATCCTACTACCCAATGAACTTATTTACCACACATAAAACATTTTTAGTCCCTTTAATTCAATTTCCTCCATCTTTCATTCCACACATTGAGCATAAGGGATAAATCATCTGATTTTCAGTGTGGCCTTTATATTTTACCTTGAATTCTATTTTTATCTTCTTATCAAACCCATAGGACTGATGGCTAACTCCAATGTCCTTCTCAACCTTGGGAGCACATCTAATGATTTCCTCATATCTATTGAAGTCCCTTATGGATAATTCCTTTTGGAGACTTGATTCTAATACACTAAAGAATCGATCAATTTTACTCATAGGTTGGAAAATAATTTCAGAAGTGTACCTTAAAAGTCTTGTAAAATTTGCTTCATTGGTATGAATGGATTCGTCGTCATTTTTCTTAATCTCAAGGAACTCCTTCTATATATTTGTTTGAATAATATGAGGAAAGTAATTATTGAAAAATAAGTTCTTAAACTCATCACATTCCATGGATTAAATTTCTTCTCATTGACTTGTATTCTTGATAAAGTTCCAATATAGATCAGCTTCACCATACAGATGATACACTGATAAGATGAATTTATCATTTTCTAAACATTTGAGACCTGAAAATATGTTTTTAGTATTACAGATTCACTATTCAGACACTAATAGATCAGAAGACCCACATAAAGACTGTGGACAACACCTCATTATGAATCAATAAAATGTTAGTCCCTCCATTTCTATTTTTGAAGTCCTACATGATTCATAGCTTGAGTAAGTTATGTGATAATAGCTACACAAATTTTCATTTTAGCTCCCATAAAATTTGGTTGCTCATGATAACAATCATTGTATTTCCCATCACATTCAATATTAACGTGGTTCCTCTCAGTTCTATTCATTGATTAAAACCAAGTAGCATAATATAAGAAACACATACATAATGAAAAAACCATATAATAAAGAATTAAATTTGAATTTAGGATACTTAGGTTTTATCAAAGGTTATTCATGGTAATTTCTACTACACTAGTATTTTATCCTATATTTTGACATATCCTTAGGGTTCTTCTTATGGTTTTCTCATCATAGTTTCCAATGGTTAACAATACATTTCCTCTGATTCCAACTATCACAACCCATAATTCACATACCTTGATATTAATTTAAAATTGTATAATATTCATTACAAAATATGACAAATATTTTATAGGACCATATAGGTATAGTGTCTTTATAAACTAGGAAACATAAACAATTGGTTCATAAGACAACTTCATTATCTCTCTCTTATTTCATCATAACTAGAACTCCTTTTTACATCTCTTATTTAATACCCCTCTTCATGACTTGGGGAAACAAACATAATAAAGGGTGAGACCAAATTATTAGTTAGGGTTAAAAAAGAGATATTTATCATATCATAATCATAAGACTTAATAACATAACATTTTAAAATCTTATTCTACATATGAAGGATTTTGATATAATTCCATGGTATAAATCATAAAAGTTTATAAGAATCAATGAATGTAATACCCAAAGTCATAACATAAGACAAGAAATTATTTTTCATAAACATAATCATATAAAATCATTTCATATTTTTCAAGGTTATTTCCAATATCATCATAGCGGACAAAATCCATTACTAAACCGAGTTTACTCCTCATTTCAGCCATGTACTACTGAATCAAGAATAGTTCTTGTTCCATAAATGTTTAAATCATGAGATATAAATCTTTACCCAATATATTAGAGAGATATATAGGTCCCACTAATCTCATAATTAAATCATTCTCATGTGTTCCATAAAAACATAAATCATTCTTCATAGCATAACCAAATCAATAAAATGGGCTTCTTAAACATCATTACATCATAACATAATATATATAAAACAAATGAATTTAATTAATATAAATTCAAAATAAAAACCATAGGAATAATAGGGGTAGTATAGTTGAAAGAGAATCCTATTAAAAAAAATTATATTTTATGGAAAATAATTCTTATAAAACAATTGATATTAATTCTTGAGGAATATATCCTTTCTTATTTAAAAACATTTTCTTTTCTAAAAACAACACCCAATTTTAATAGAAAAGTATTTAATTGAAAATAAACATGAAATAGTGCAATCGAAGATTTATGGAAGTAAGGTGTTATGAAAATTCAAAAATCCATTCATGATGTATAAGTTTAAAGAGAACATCATTCTAGTACTTTTTCTAGAAAGTCAAAAAGTAACTCATTTTGAAAACGAAAAAGATTCCTTTCATATTATTTATAAAAAATTAACCAATGGGTAAAATTAACTTTAAATAACTATAAAAGGATAGAAAATATATGTTGTAATGAATATTTTTGAAACATGGATGTGGATGATAAGTATACCCCAGTGAATACTTGTGAATAAAAAATCTCAGATAATAATGAGATTTAAAAATTATTCATTACCTTAGGTCTGATATCTTTCGTATATATCTGAAACAACTATATATTGATTTAAATAAAGAAATTCAATAATTCTATAATAATATTAATTTTTATGATATCATATATGATCATATTATCATCCCTTTTTTAATAATATTTCATTATTACTTGTTATTCGGGTATTAGTTTCTTTATTTGCTTATGCATGTTTTGTTGAATAAGTTCTGGATCTCCTTCATGGGCCATAGTTATATCATTAATAAATGATACAAACATAATATATACAAAATATTTATTCTCTTCTATACATTTATATAAACACTCTTTAATGAAGATCATATAGAATGAATCACATCATATCGTGGAGACCCTTGGTCATACTAATGCACAAGCAACGATATCATTCCCATAATTATCTAATGGTATTGAATTGAATGGCGTATAATATATAATAATAAAAATAATGTTATATTAGTCATATATATATATTATTTCTATCATTATACCCATATAAGTAAGGTGGTGGTGAAAAACACAATACACCACAACGTGGAGACGACAAGTCGTACTTACACACACTTGGTGATTTCATTTTTCATAGGATGGATAGAAGGTGGAATATGGTTGTTTAATGATAATAATAACACTTCATAATATAAGTTACACTATATTTATTACTTTATAATGAAACAAATCATGAAGAGGATGTAGAAGAAGAAATAAATTTGAAATAATCAGTAATGGATTTTACCTCTTTGTCAACATGCTCCCTCTAAATATCCTCTTAAAGCACTAGAGTTTGTCTTTTATGAAGACCATAACTATTATAATGTAACTAGGTATGTTTATAAAGTAAATGGGAAGGTGATAAAAGATATTTAAGTCTCAAATTAAAGTGAATAGGTTGGGTATTATGTGCCCTTTTATAATTTAGGTGAGGGTCAATTTTAAAAACACTATAAATAATAATTTTTAAAAAATAAAAACAAATAAAAAAACCACAAAAATTTCTAAATTTAAAATATTAAATAATATATCATTTTAAGTTAATAAACCTATAAAAATTTGACATGTTTTTCTATCAAATTAAACTTTAATATTTTAATTAACACTTAATTATTTTATTTAATTTCAAACTAGGGTAACAAATATTTAAATATTAAATAGTGAAGTATTTATTTATTTGAAGCCAATTATACCATAAATACATACCTTAGATAATTTTAGACCATTTAATAAATATACAAAATTTTTTAAATAGTTTTATGATTTTTAAATAATTTAATAAAACATTATTTTGATAAAAAATTATTTGGGTCAATTTTGAAACAATCCAATTCATAGATTTTTGAAAATATTAAGATAATATTTTAACTCTGGACCAACTATTTTTTAATATTCCTAGGAGTTCAAGGTAATATAGGAAATTTATTGTACATATTAATTATCCAAAATTATATTTATTTTAATATTTTAATAATATTATTCTATATTTTTTAAAAATTTTAAGGATTTTTAATTAATTTAATAAAATATTATTTTAATAAACAAACAATAGTGTCAATTTTGAAACTATTCGATTTAATAATTTTTAAAAATATTAAGATACAAGGTTACGTTCTAAAAACAATTCTATTATATTTATAAGATGTCATGTTCATCTGGAGAATTTATTGGACATATTAAGTATCCCAAAATATATTTATTTTAATATTTAGATAATATTTATTTATTATCTTTATTAATAAAATAATTACTACATAATTTTTGGGTAATTATTTAATATGGTTAATTTTCGAATGAAAATAAAAAAATACTATGATGAATATAAACCTACTATATTTCATAAGAATACTTTTAGTCAAATTTACTTTCTAGAAACTCCTACATTAAAAATGTCATAATTTTGAAAACATGAATGTGACAACTTTAACATCAATTTAAATAAAATAATATAAGTGTCATCATTACTCATATAAGGCTCTAAATAGTTAATAACATGACCCTTGGATTGTTATAGTCGAGATATACTTTACCAATAGGATTTTTTCATGTTTTGTGTCTTTAATTGTTATTATCATTTTAATAATTTATATTATATTGATTTCTACTTAATTGATTAATTTATGCATCAATAAAGTATATTTCTTTAATATAATTTGTTTTATTTCCTAAAAATTAAAAATAAATTATCATGATAAAGAAAAACATTTTATCTTTAAAATTAGTATTTATAATAGAATTTATCTTCTGTATAACCTTATTTAGAGAATGATATAACTATTAAACATTGAGTAAGGCATATTTAATATTTCTTCAAATAAAACAAATTAAATGTTCTAATATCATCCAAGTGTATTCTAAGGGATATAATTTAGACCCAATGATGATTTATATTGAAACACGCTCATAAAAGTTTTTTAAGACAAATTATATGATTATTTTATAATATCATTCTTACCCTTAATTACTCGATTTACCCTTTTACTGTATTAATAAAAATTATCAAAGTTACTATTCATAATTCCAAAAATAAAATAATTATATTTACATAATTTTGACCTAATAATTCAAAATATGGAATCCATTTTTCAAAATTCAAAACAAAAAAGTTGTAGTAATTAATTTAAAATTAATCTTATTATTGGGACGAGAGAAGATGTTTTAAAAGTTACAACATTGCAAAAGATTAAAATGTTTTTATATCTGAATTAAATTTAAAATTAATTATCATGACATAAATTATATTTAATGATAAAAATATGTTCTATTTATATATTAAAACCACCCAATATTTAAATTTTACTATATAAAGTTTTTCGATGAAAATATATGTTGTCAATTAAAATTTTGTGTACTTTTACTATTCATAAAAATTTTAATGTTATTAGAAAAATATTAAAAATTCATCGAAAGAAACTTTTTTATATCCATATTAGAAAGAACATGTTTATTGTCTCATATAGAAATTATTAATGTGCAAAAATATTAATTTAAAAGGGGTTCTCCATTAAAATGTGGACAATTATCCTTTATAAAAATTTTAGTTTTTATACATTTAATAGGGTTTATTTATACCATATGACAAAAATATCTATTTAATGAATATTAAAATTATTTTATTATTTATATAAAATGTATATTTCATTAATTTAATTCACTAATAGTAATTCACTCAATTTATTAATACATAAACACAAATATATAATTGATTTATAATTTTTTTCATAAATAATTGGTACTCAACGGATTAACCAAACATTTTCAAAATTTGGTTATATTTATTCCAGATTACCTAATGGATTGGTTAAAATGGTAATTTTATACCAATTTCATCTCATAGTTCGTTTAAACTCATGATTTTGTGCAATGTAAGTAATTGAATAATTAATTTTTTATAAAAAAATATTTCATAAAAACATATCGGTTTTACATTCTACCCCAATAAAACTTATTTTTTCCCTCAAAACATGTCATTTGGAAATAAACATATGAGGATAAGTTTTCCTCATCACATCCTGAAGTTCCCATTTAGCTTCCCCAAATTGGAGGTCCCTCTATAAAAGTTTAACAAAGTGAGTGGTACTGTTTCGAATATCTTTTTTATTACGATATGGAATATCCATCATTTGTTCATAATAATAATGATCTTTCTCTAGAGGTATAAATTATGAGTTTAGTACCTGTGAATTATTAGGTATGTACTTTATGAAGAGAGATAAATAGACACATCATGAACTTGAGAGACATTTTGGTGGATTTTATAATCGATGTGCTACCTTCAAAACACGATCCAGAATTTCTAAAGGACCGATATACATAGGGCCCTACTTTACCTTATTTCAAAATCATGTTACTATCCTCCAGGGATATATTTGAAGAATCACCTTCTCACCCACTTCAAACACTAGTTTTTTTCGTCTGTTGTCAGTATATGTTCTTTTAATCTGAATTTATCTTATGTGTTGTCAAATAGATATGATTGTCTCTTCTATTTCATCAATAAGATAAGAACCTAATAGATTTATTTACCTAAATTCATCATATAAAGTTAATGTTTTGAAATTATTTATGTAGTGGACTTTATATGGATCCATATGAATACAAGAGGGAAATCTATTATTGAAGGAAATTTTCACCAAAGGTAGGTGTTGATCCCAAAAACATTTGAAATATACAGAGAAGTCTCTCAACATGTGTTTTAAGTTTGAATTGTCCTATCAGACTTAATTTTTATCTAAGGATGATAAGTAGTGCTAAACCATAACTCTCTATCCAAATCATGCTGAAGACTTCACCTGAACGTTGAGGTAAATCTAGGATCCCAATCATATATAATGGAATGTGATACTCCATGAAATATTATCCCTTCCTTTACATATATCCTAGAAAGTGTATTAAGAGATAAATCCTCTCTAATAGAAATGATGTGTGCCAAATTCATAAGGCGATCAACTATGACCCATGTCGCATTATGATGGTTATATTTTTTGGAATGTCCGATGAAAAACTATATAGTGATGTTTTCCACTTCCATTCTGGCATGGGTAATGGTTGTAACATCTGGTTAGACTTCTGTCACTCTTCCTTATCTTTCTGACAAAACAAGAACCTAGATACATATTTGGAAACATATCTTTTCATGTCAACCCACCAGAAATACTCTTTTAGTTCCTTTTACATCTTTGTGCTTCCAACATGAATAGAGATGGAAGAACTATGAGCCTCATCAAATATATCATTCTTTCATTATGGTATGGGAGGAATACAATCTCAATTCCTGAAACTTATTATTCCATAACAATCAAGGTTTAATTCAAGGAAATTTCTCACCTTAATTTGTATCTCTATATATTCCTGATGAACCTCCTTAATCTTCACTTGTATTGATGGTGGAAAATATATTTCAAAAAGATAATATCTCCCCCCTTACTTTAAAATTCCTTGATCCATCCATTGAAAATTGATAAATGTTGGATATTTTGTGATCCTCATCATGGATAGTCTAACATGGACCTTTTGACTCAAAGCATGTCCACATTGTTTGCTTTCCTTGAGTAGTAATGTATTGAGAAGTCATAATATTTAATCAATTCCTGCCATATTATTTGTCATATATTGAACTCCTTTTGTGTGAAAATATACTTTAAACTTTTATGATAAATATAAATATCACACCTTTCACCATAAAGATATTTCTTCTATATCATTTAAACAAATTTTACCATAGATAACTCCAAACGATGAGTTGGGTAAATTTTCTCATGGAATTTTAATTGTCGTGAGGTATAAGCTATCACCATGTCATTTTTCATGATGACACATCTCAGATGCTTTTTGGCTGCACCACTATAGATCATAATCCTTTCTCCACTACAAGGCAGTGTGATAATAGGTTTACTAGCTGACCTTATTTTGATCTCTTTGAAATTATCTTCACATGCATCGATCTACATGAACTTACTTTTATCTGAGTAAACTTGTGGAGTGGATTAGATAATCTTGAAAATATTTCACAACATATTGGACATATCTAGCCAAAACAATAAAACATTAGATCTCAATTACCTTTGTTGGTCTCAACCAACTTTTAATAACTTCTGATTTTGATGGATCCAAAAGTATCCTTTCTTTTGAGATTATGTGACCAAAAAATTAAATATTCTGAAGATAAAATTTACACTTGGTAAATTTTTCATAAACCATATCCTTTACCAGGGTCTTCAATACAATTATTAAGTGTTCTTTATTTTCTTCCTTTCTCTTCTAATAGACAATAATATCTTCTATAAAGACATCCACAAACTGATAAAGATAGTCTCTAAAAACACTATTCAATATATCAATGAATATATCAGGGGAATTAGTAAGACCAAAAGGAATCACTGTAAATTCATAGTGTCCATACCTTTGTATGGAATTTCATTTTTGGTATATCCTCTTTTTGACCCCTAATTAATGATATCCAAAATGTAGATCAATCATGGAGATGTATTAAGCTCAATATAGTTGGTTGAATAAGTCATCAATGCGGGGAAGAGGATATTTGTTCTTTAGAGTGATATTATTATGTTCTTGATAATCAATGCATTGTCTTATTTATTTATCTTTCTTCTTAATAAACAGAACAGGTGCACCCCTAGGTGATGTACTAGGGTATATGAATCCCTTGTAAATATTCTATTAGAGTTGCATCTTCAATTACAACAACTCAATTGGGTCCATTCTATAATGTGTGTTTGAAATAAACATAAAACCTGGTTTGAGTTCGATTGAAAACTCAACCTCCTGATTTGGTGGAAGGCCTGGAAATTCTCTCAAAAGACATCACAAAACTCATGTATAATTGGTGTATTCTTAATTGTGAGTCTCTCCCCAACCATTCGAGACAGATTATATGGACCCAGACTTAAACATTACATAATATTTAATTAAATGAATAATTTAAATTGAGGATCTTATCAGGTTTAGAGTTTTAGAGAATTAGGCTATAACTATTACATTACATCTCAAAAATTACAAGGTAGACACTTCTATTCAGTTTCCATTTTTTTCATAAAATAAAAACTCTTGAAAAAAAGAGTCATGTCTAGTTCCATGTTTTAGATAGCATGAATTTTCCTTGATCCCGTCCTTGACCCTATTCCTCATTAAGAACAGTGAAAGAAATTTCAAAACATGGGGTGACCATAAAAATCTCATAAAGGGTTATAAAATAAGGAAAGGAAACATTTACCCATCAATAAATACAAATCAATGAAACCATATTTTCAATCATAAAATACCTCATTAAATCGTGAGATTTATGAATAATACATAGAAATCATAAATCATAAAGGTAAACTGTGGAACCCATATCATACTTACATTATAGCTATCACAATTACATAGGGAGTCACATTTGGAATACCCATCACAGTATATTTCATAAATCTCTTAGGAGAAACATTAACGTTTACCTCTGTAACGTTACCCAATGCATTGGAGAGCTATCTCGGGCTCACCCACCCTAGATTTTGTCACGAAACAACCCGTATTCATAAACAATGCTGAAGAACCATAAAAAATTCATATCATATAAAACAAGCATAAAGGAAAGATAAAACTTCTGCATTGTTATCACAATATATTATTTCAAGATATTAAAATAATCAATTCTTTATCAAACCATTTTCAAAACCATTTACAATATTTAATAAAGATATTTTTGAATCAAAGTTTCCCATACAAAATTGAAACATTTAAAGAAATTAACATTTAAAAACATTAATGTCAATATAAATAAATCCATAAAAACAATTTTAAAACATGTACATTAATTATGAAGATTTAGAAGAATAAATATTTAAAATATTTAAAATGATATTTTAGTTAAAGAGATTTTAACAAAATGAGAGACACTTGAAAACAAATAATTAAGGAATAACATTTAATAAAAACTTTATAATATCTTGAGAATAAAATTATTCATGATATAATATTCCAAAGTATAGTATATACACCATATAAGAGTGAATTGGTGGATAACGACAATGAAGTCTCAATGGAATGTAAATTGAGATGAAATACATTATAAAAAACAATATCCTTATATTAAGGATACATAATAATGTGTGAAAAATATAAATACACTAAATATGATTGGATATTCAGTGTAAATAAATCATAGGACATTAACGCATGTTTTTTTAGACAAAACCATTGACTTGGATGTTAAACTCAATGAATGGAAATTGAGTTAAAATTACTCTTATCAAGTTCATATCGATGACTTGAGAATTTATCAATCGAGTTATTATGTATATCAAAAGTATATCCACACAAAGGGGAGTGGAAATTAAAACATAAATAAAGAAATTTTGATTGCACACATAATCATAGCATGACATAATTAAGAATTAGAATATTAACCCATGCAATGGAAATTAGGTCAAAAAGTTTCATTACCAAATTGGTAACTTACAGAACATACCCCACATAAAATAAGGATCATAAAAATAAAATGTAAATAACCATAAATTAAATTATATTACACCAAGAATAAGATTATGGGTAGTACATACACCACATAAAAGTAAATAGTGGCTAATATAGCATGAATCTCAAGAGAATAAAAAGTTATATTAAAAACCCTTACCACGTTGTAATCAATCGAGTTGTATGAAAGAAAGTTAATAACCACCAATTAAATCATAGAATACCATGAATATAAAGATAATAATTATAATATATATCAAAAATCAGTAAACAATATACCACATGCAATTAATAAGTGGTGAACTATGGAAATCTCATGGAATTAAAAGTTAGATAAGAAACCCCTTACCTCCTATCCGACTTGACTTGTTTGTTCCTTGTTTTTCCTGAATAATAAACTAAAGATAATTTATACTTTATTAATAACATTTTTTAAGTTTATTATTCCTTTAATATCACTCATTACTATGTTATAAACATTATGTAATCATTTAAGTTAATAATAGTCGTTTTGTCGATATTTGGTACTTGAGTAATAAATGAACACCTTATAATTACAAGTTTTCCATGTTGTCCAGATTCCATTATCAATAGAATTATATTAATGATATAGATATCATATATATCATATATATCTAGTATATATATGTATTTATAATAGTAAATAACATTTGGAGAAAAGAAATTAAATGCACAGTTTATGGAGACGGTAAGCCGTACATACGCATGAGCACTACTTTCATTTCTATTTCATATTTTAATTGAATGAAAACAAAATGATACATAGTTATAGTATAATTAAATTATAATATAATAAATAATTTCATTATCTCCATTCTTTATATATCCCACGTATGACATGGACGAGTCATATCACTTTGAGGGGGTAGTAGTCCGCATTTCCTCAAATGAAATTTTCGCGTTTACCCATAATGGAAACCATAAAGGTATGATATAAATAAAAAATACATAATAAGAAATAAAACATAAACATAATATATATCATATATAAATACAGTTCCATCATAATGGCCACCATGATAGGTGGTAAGAGATATTTGAACAATCATCGTTTCCTGAGGCAGTAGTTCGCCGTCCACAGAAACAATATGTTCTTTACCCATTAAATGGAGGTGAGTTTAAGTGTAGTTAGAATACGTCTCATAAAAAAAACCTAGTATATTTAGGATACTGGTGTTTTTATAAATTAAAGTAATAAAAAATGTTTAGGGGGTTCAAGAAGTAAAATAAAACAAAAGGACTTAAGAGAAGACATTACTTTTAAATTGGGTATCTCCCTTTGGATTGAACCAAAAGGTTTACTTGAAGTGACTTATGAATAAGGTAAGGATTATAGGTGGAATATAGGGATCTTGAGACCTTATTTGGGTAGGTTATGGATGAGACAAGGGGCCTGAGAGGTGTGAGTAATGGGTTAGAAGTGGTGTCCTTTTATAAGGGGGAGGGGGTCTTTAGGAAAGTGTGAAAATATTATTTTATTATATAATGATTTTTGGTTTCTAAAGATCCAAAACTCATAAATGAAGATGACTCATGGTATAAGTAAAATCATCCAATAAGAATTTGATAGGTTTTGTATATTATTTTAATCTTTATAATCTTATTTATTTAAATCATTTATAAATGAGGTAAACAATGCATCATTATTGTGTCATAAATAATTTAATTTATATGATTTATAAAAAATTTAAAACAAATTCAAATATGTATTAAATATTTTTATATATACAAATAATTTTTATATTCGAAAATATAACATATATAACCCCATGTAAAAAAAAATTTACTAAAAGATACATGTTTATATCATTTTTGTCTTCACTTTAAATAAATTAATATAAAGTGTCATTATCACTCTTAAGTGGCTCCATGGGGTCCCAAAATGGACCCAAAGATTCCCATGGACGTACATGTTTTAAAAAATAATATTCAGACACATGTTAGGGTAATTATATACTATTATAATAAAAAAAATTTACCCTTATTTACCAGATTTACCCATTAACCATGGTAAATAAATTTTTTACTGAAGTAAATATTCATATTGTATCAAAATAAAAGTTACCTATTTACACAATTTTTACCTCATAATTCCAAATATGATATCATTTTTTAAAAATTCAAAACACACAAGTGGTAGAAATTAATTTTAAATTAATTCCCTCTATCAGAACAAAAATCCTGTTTTTAAGAAATAATAACTATCAAAAGATTGAAACTTATTTATGTACAATTTTAAAGACAAATTACTTCCAATTACAAAAATTTAATTAAATGGTAGAAAAATAATCTAATTACACTTTAAACCCAATTAAAAATATAATATAACCATATAAATAAGTTATATTAAAAGGCAGTTTTGAATTAAAGTACAGTATTTTTCACTATTCATCAAAAAATGAATTTTGTCAGAAAAATACCAAAATTTTACCCAAAGTGAATATTGATGTCCTTATTCTAAATAATAATTTTATTTTGTTAAATATAACATATAAAAGTTAGCAAAACTATATTTAAAGTGGTTTCTCCATTAAAAGGTTATCAATAAACCTTTAATTATATATTATGCTAAAAATATGATTCATTCACATTTTATGATCTAAATTTTATTGGATAAATTTAAAAACATTTAAAAAAATGTATAATAATATTTTAGTCATTTGTTTTCATTCCGGGAAATACAACTGATAGGATTTAACTACCATTTAAGATAATAATAATCTTATATTATTTTTCAGTATAACTCAGCGTTGTGTGCAATGTAAGATTTCAATGAAACTTGTTGTTGCGTATCAGGTACGCCATAGAACATATAATCCCCTTTAAATTAATACTAATATTTAATTAAAAATATTAATAAATAAGAAAAATTTAGATTCTTTATTTACATGGGATGTTACACAGATAACCTTCATTTATAGGAATCAAGACCCATAATATAAGAAAAAATTTCACTGGAAGGTCATACTCATCCTTGAATCAATAGATGATCATAGATTGATATGGAATATGAGATGTGACTCCATTCCTTGGAAATTTATATGAGATCCATATAGAGAAATCCAATACATGCCATGAATCACATAAAATTCCACTATTAGAAGGATTAAAATATTTGCAGAAATCATTTTCTCACAAAATTCATTCGGAGTAGAATTATAAACTTTTGATGTGACCGTTGTGACATTATGAGTTTTTGTAACACCCCGAGCTTCCATGATACGCATCTCATTCAATAATGCAATAGCTTGAATTGTACGCAACTTTGAGTTCTAACACACCGCAACTAATCAAAGTAGCCGCTATGAATAGTAATAACCACTTTTTAAATTTATAGAAATTTTATATTTCAAAATGGACTTCATTTTTGTATTCCTAATATTGAAATTAGCCTATGTTGAATTTTTTGTAATTTTCTGAGAACTTCCAATTTTTTATGAATAATGAAAATTACTTAAAACAACTTTTTTAATCAAAATAATTTATAGTGATAAATTATACTATTTAGTGGTTTTAAATTATAATTAGAATATATTTTTATCATTTTATCCAATGGTGGTCATTAGAATTGATTTAACATTGAAATTGGACATAAACAATTGTCAATCTTTTGATATAAATTGTTTCTTAAAAACACGCTATTTGTTGTGACAGCGGGAATTGATTATAAAATTAATTAATGAAACTTATATGTTTGGAATTTTGTAAAATAGACATCATTTTTGAATTCGGAATATCAATTATAGCTTAGGGTAAAATTTTGGCATTGTTCTGAAAAACTTCAATTTTTGATGAATAGTGAAACCACTAAGTGGTAGTAAAATAACTGAGTTTTCGTTTAAATGAAATATTACCACTTCTGTTATTTGATTTTCAAAAATCCGACATACATGGTTGTCATTAAGAAGTAAAATGTGGTTCAATGAGATTAAAATAATTTTTTGGTGAATAGTAACTTTTAAGTTCTTAATCGCGATTAGAGGTAATTAGTGTAGTTTAGGGTACAAATAATGTTTTTATAATATGATATGAGCATGACACTTGTCCTACTCCTATTGGATGAGTCATGGACGACCAAGACAACCCATGGGTCAACTTGGGGACCCCATGGAGCCACTTTAGATAGAAAATGACATAAACACCTTTTATTTAATGTTAAAGTAAAAAAAGACACAAACATAAAATGTTTTACTAAAACAATTTTTAAGTTGGGTTACACAAGCCCAAATTTTGATTATAAATATTCAATATAAAGCTAAAAAGATTTCCTACATCATAGTAGTTTTTTTATATTTTTTAGACATTAAATAAATTAAATTATTTATGACATCATTATGATGCAGCGATGACCTCATTATTTAACGATTTCAATAAAATGAGAAGATAATGCAAAATCCAAGGCATACACTTGTCCAAAGACTATTGGATGGGTATATTTCGAACCCTTATCACCTTAGCCACGAATTATATAAGTGTGGGACCTTTAGAAACCGAAAATCATTGTATAATTGAATAACATTTCATTACATTCCAAAAGTGCCCCTCCTCTCCACTTATAAAAGGCCCCCACCTCTCCCACCTTATTCACACATTCAAGCCATTTGGCTCCGCCAAACACTGCCCATATACTCTCCCAACATTCCTCTATTACTCCTAGAAGCCTCACTTTGGGAAGAACTCTTCCCAAGGAAGCCTTTGGCTCAAATCAAAAAGAGTTACCCGATTTTGAGGTAATGTCTTCTCTAATGTTGTTTTGTTTTGTTTTTATTCTCCAACCCCCTAAACTCTTTTGATTCATTTCTTTTGTAACAACACCAGTATCCTCAATATACTATGATGTTGTTATAGGAAGGATTCGAGCTACAATTACACACACCTACATCTAATGGTTAAAGAACATACGGTTTCTGTGGATGGCGAATTTCTGCCTCACGAAACGATGATTGTTCAACACTCATATAACACCTTCAAAGGTGGCCATTAAGATGTCACTATATTTATATATTATATATATATTATGTTTATGTTTTACTTATTCTTCTGTATTTCTCATTTATGGCATACTTTATGATTTCCATTATGGGTAAAACGCGATAATTTCATTTTAGGAAGTGCGGACTACCGCCCACTCAAAGTGATGTGAATCGTTAATGCCATATGTGGGATGTATAAAGGATGGAGTAAATGATATTATATATGATATTATACTGGAACTATATTATACCTTTATATAATTATGATTTCATTCCATTAAATACAAAATTGAAATGAAAGTAGCGTTCATGCGTACGTACGGCTTACCGTCTCCATGAACGGTGCATTTCATTTCTTACCTCTAAATGTTACATAATATTATAAATGAATGTATATACTGTATATATATGATATATATGATATCTACATCATGAATATAATTCTGGATATAATGGAAATTTCACCACATGAACAACTTGTAATTATAAGAAGGTTACTGTTGACACAAGTACCAAAGATCGACAAAACGACTGTTATTAACTTAAATAATTACATAACGTTCATAACATTGTAATAAGTGATATAAAAAGGATAATGAAATTGAAAATGGTTCTTAATAAGGTAGATATTAACTATAGTTTATTATTCAGGAGGTTAAAGAATGGTTGAGTCAAGTCGGACATGAGGTAAGGGAACTTCTTAACCCAACTTCCATTCTTTGGGTTAATCTCCTACTTTCAAATTATGTCATGATGTTATTATGTCCTATTTTGTATTTTTACTCTCTTTATGTGTACCTATAGTGATTACACATAATAGATCTATTTTATTTTAAAAATGATCTTTTTAAGGACTTCGTCTCAATCTCCTTTCATTGAGGCATATTTGGTTTTATAGACAACTTTCTTTTATACGGTGTATAAACCCCTTTGACTTTTAAGTTTATTCAAAAGGAATCTTTTTATACGAAGCGTTTTACTAAACGACAAAAAGGGAATGTTTTTCTTTCTGTACTTATGCGGCGACAACGACTTCTCCGCCGCCATGACCATTATTTGAGTTTCGGCTTCCTCTACAAGCCATCATTTTTTTAATGAAAAATAAATACAAAGTTTTAACTTTCTTTTATTTTGGTATTGAAAATGGTTTTGAAAGCATTTTTATTATATCAATGTGTTGTATTGATATCTTGTGATTGAAATGTGGAAATGTTATGTTTCTTTTATGCATGTTTTATGTGATACGATTATGTTATGGTTTATGAAATGTTTAAACCTATTCATATGAGGAATGCATTGGACTTAATAAGTGACGGGTGGAGCCCGCTATAGCTCCTCGATGCATCGGCAGGTCTCATGAGACAAACTAGTGTCTTGGCACGAGGCCTTGACAAAATCTTATTTGTGGTCTTGGCACGAGGCCATGACTACGTGGTTATGATAGTCTGGCATTATGCATTCCATCATTATGAAAGTGGTTATTGATATTGCATGTGATTATTCGACCAGTAGAATATCCATGTGAGTAAGTAACGGCATTATTTTATTTTACTTTTGCCATATTATGTTGAAGTTAAAGTTTAAAAGGCTTTTGTTTTAGTTATACACCGCCTTAAATTTTAATGTGTATTTATGAAAGCTTCCGCAATATTGTTATCCTTACTGAGCATCTGAGCTCACCCCTTTCAATGTTTTAATATTTTCCAGGATTTGAAGAAGTATTCTATGAATGACCTGCAGGGATAGTCAGAAGAGGATATGAGTGTGGACTATGAAGACTTTGTTATTAGTTTTTCACTTTATGATGTAATGTAAGACTTATGAATGTATCTAGTGTTTCCAAGGCTACTAAAATAATCGGTCTTTCGAGACTTGATCTTTTGTGATCATGCCAATGTTACGAAGTAATGCACCGACTCTGGGTAGCTGGGGTCGGGGCGTTACAGTTGGTATCAGAGGCAGTTTAGTACTAACCTTGGAAGCAAGATTTAGATAAACTCTGATTAGATCACATAGCCCAAATATAGACTTTAAGGATTAGTATGGAAGAACTTCCTAGAATTTTGGTATTGTAGAGATGTTGTCAGTTTTCCGAGCAATACATCCCTGTCTGGATACGAGCAGGTAGAGGCGGCTCTGGCACAGATGTACCTAGGGGTAAAACCCGAAAACACCGCTTTGAGCTAGACTCGAACGGGAATTGGTGCACGACAATGGGCCTTGCTGCACTCTTGGTTACGACACTCCCAGGGGATATGCTTTGGATAATTCTCATTTTCTTTATAAACCACTATGAAGGGTTATGAGTATATACTTTCTCAAAGGAAACATTTCTTTTTATGATTATGGATTATATCCATAAATAGTTAAATTTATGTTAAGTGTTTTATATGTATGGGATTATGTATTTTGATTCATAAACTGATCTAGTTTATGCAATTGTTTAGAAATGGCGCCTAG
Source organism: Viscum album (assembly GCA_963277665.1). Lineage (NCBI taxonomy): Eukaryota > Viridiplantae > Streptophyta > Magnoliopsida > Santalales > Viscaceae > Viscum > Viscum album. The sequence continues at coordinate 1,854,679,859 of OY728128.1, forward strand.
TGGAAGAAATGGAAACCGTATCAATGTGCGCACTCCGTGTAGGGATTGCCCTCCGGCTCAAGATAATTATTGTGGATCTGGAGATACAACTGGTGTTGATCAACTTATTACCATACTGGGACAAGTCACTCAGGTTATGAATAATAACCTTACTCGTATGGAGCACCCTGATCCGCAACGTGGAGGATCAATGCTAGATCGTTTCATGAGACAACAACCACCAACCTTAAATGGGAGTACAAATCCTATAGTAGCTGAGCAATGGATAAATTCCTTAGAGAAAATATTCCATGCCTTGGGGAGTAGTGAAAGGGAGAAGGTTGTCATGGCAGTTTACCGCCTCACTGGAGATGCCGATCAGTGGTGGTCACTGATTCAAAACACAAAGGAAGATGATGACGTATCGAATATGGAATGGAGGGAGTTCAAAGAGCTTTTCTTAGAAAAATACTTTCCTCGTGACCATCGAGCAGATATGGAAAGGCAATTTCTGAGTCTGAGGCAGAAGGAGGATGAGAATGTTGCAAAGTATGAGGCTAACTTTACAAGGTTAGCGAGGCATGCTGCCAATTATATACGTAACCCAAGGAGTAAGATTGATCGTTTCTTTGATGGGTTAAAACCATTTCTCCGTCGAGCTTTAGTATCACAATCCTTCTCATCATACGAAAATATTGTCTCGTGTGCTATCAAGACAGAAAATGAATTCTCTAAGTCTTATGACAACAAAGTAAAGCAAGAGAAGAAGAGAACGGTGGAACAAGAGACAGATAAAGGGAAAAAGGGAAAGAAGGATTTTCCATTATGTGATAATTGTGTGAAGAATCACCCTGGTACTTGCCTAAAAGGAATGGGAGTTTGTTATAAATGTGGAGAAAAGGGTCACCAGGCTCGTGATTGCAAGGGAAAGAAAGAGGCTATCAAAGTTGAATGCTACAATTGTAGAGAAATGGGTCATTATGCAAATGAATGCCCTAAGCGTCAGGGAAACTTACCTCAGAAAAGGCCAAGGGATCAAGGACAATCTTATGCTGTTACTACAGTTGAAGCAGGATAACTAATGTATTGGTGCTTTTGGACTCATGGATTATATTCTGGTTATTAGAATAATGTGATATATATATAAGGATTGTACTACAGTACTTGTTGATTTCAGTAAGGTTTTAATATGATTAAGGTAATCATATTTTTATTATGTGACAATAAGAGAAACTTTTCTTTGTTTGGGGAATCTGATGTTACAATTGATTTTGGAATTTAGAGACCCTTTAGAGAAAGTCTGGACGGAGGTATTTTGGATAACTATTAAGGTTGGAATGGATTAAGTTGAACCACGGATAGTATTGTTTAAGGTTAAAGCATTTCTGAAGATTATTTTTGGAATATTATAATACTATAGTTTTAGGAAAAAGGACAACCTGCAGGGTGGGGAATAACCCGTCGCGTCGGACAAAGCTGCAGGAATCGAACCCACAACCATAGTGCGACATGCCTTTATTTCCTACCACTAGCCTATAGGAAGTACCTGGTTATTAAAAAATAGTTTTACTAATCTAAATGGTATGTGTTAACATTTGGCACCTTATACAATTAGGATAAATAGAATGTTTTTGAGTTCCGTTACCATTTGGAGTAAAAGTTGGGTCTGTGGTAAAAATTTATTAACGAATGAAAGTATATGTAACAAGTATGTATATTCCCTTACGTTCTTAGTAAATCTCCTAAATAAATTCCACAACATTATAAAAGGTAACTTAAAAAAAAATGTTGTCGGTTAACTTTTCCAACTGGGGATTCAATGACCGTTTAACCAATCACAAGTTTGTGATTTTCTTGTGGTTAAACTTTCTCCTAATCCTGTTTTCTATAACTCTCCATCAGACCTTGATGGTTTGTTTTTCTTCCATATCCATATTTTCATAGAATCCTAGAATGGGCTATATCGGGTGACCTTTGTACTTATCTTGCTTTATTTTAATGTTATATATTTATTAACCTTATTTCCGATGTGGGTTATCCTCAAAGGTAATTTCTCTTTTCAACCTTTTATTTTCAAAGAAAAATTTCAAATTGCGAGGACGCAATTTATTGAAGGAGGGGAGAATGTAACACCCCGAGCTTCCACGATACGCATCTCATTTAATAATGCAATAGCTTGCATTGTACGCAACTTTGAGTTCTAACACACCGCAACTAATCAAAGTAGCCATTATGAATAGTAATAACCACTTTTTAAATTTATAGAAATTTTATATTTCAAAATGGACTTCATTTTTGTATTCCTAATATTGAAATTAGCCTATATTGAATTTTTTGTAATTTTCTGAGAACTTCCAATTTTTTATGAATAGTGAAAATTACTTAAAACAACTTTTTTAATCAAAATAATTTATAGTGATAAATTATACTATTTAGTGGTTTTAAAGTATAATTAGAATATATTTTTACCATTTTATCCAATGGTGGTCATTAGAATTGATTTAACATTGAAATTGGACATAAACAATTGCCAATCTTTTGATATAAATTGTTTCTTAAAAACATGCTATTTGTTGTGACAGCGGAAATTGATTATAAAATTAATTAATGCAACTTATATGTTTGGAATTTTGTAAAATAGACATCATTTTTGAATTCGGAATATCAATTATAGCTTAGGGTGAAAGTTTGGCATTGTTCTGAAAAACTTCAATTTTTGATGAATAGTGAAACCACTAAGTGGTAGTTAAATAACTGAGTTTTCGTTTAAATGAAATATTACCACTTCTGTGATTTGATTTTCAAAAATCCGACATACATGGTTGTCATTAAGAAGTAAAATGTGGTTCAATGAGATTAAAATAATTTTTTGGTGAATAGTAACTTTTAAGTTCTTAATCGCGATTAGAGGTAATTATTGTAGTTTAAGGTACAAATAATGTTTTTATAATATGATATGAGCATGAAACTTGTCCTACTCCTATTGGATGAGTAATGGCAGACCAAGACAACCCATGGGTCAACTTGGGGACCCCATGGAGCCACTTTAGATAGAAAATGACATAAACACCTTTTATTTAATGTTAAAGTAAAAAAAGACACAAACATAAAATGTTTTACTAAAACAATTTTTAAGTGGGGTTACACAAGCCCAAATTTTGATAATAAATATTCATTAGAAACATAAAAAGATTTCCTACATCATAGTAGTTTTTTTATATTTTTTAGACATTAAATAAATTAAATTATTTATGACATCATTATGATGCAGCGATGGCCTCATTATTTAACGATTTAAATAAAATGAGAAGATAATGAAAAATCCAAGGCTTACACTTGTCCAAAGACTATTGGATGGGTATATTTAGAACCCTTATCACCTTATCCACGAATTATATAAGTGTGGGACCTTTAGAAACCGAAAATCATTGTATAATTGAATAACATTTCATTGCATTCCAAAAGTGCCCCTCCTCTCCACTTATAAAAGGCCCCCACCTCTCCCACCTTATTCACACTTTCAAGCCATTTGGCTCGGCCAACCTCTGCCCAAATACTCTCCCAACATTCCTCCCTTACTCCTAGAAGCCTCACTTTGTGCAGAACTATTCCCAAGGAAGCCTTTGGCTCAAATCAAAAAGAGTTTCCCGATTTTGAGGTAATGTCTTCTCTAATGTTGTTTTGTTTTGTTTTTCTTCTCCAACCCCCTAAATTCTTTTGATTCATTTCTTTTGTAACAACACCAGTATCCTAAATATACTAGGATGTTGTTATAGGAAGGATTCTATCTACACATACACACACCTACATCTAATGGTTAAAGAACATACGGTTTCTGTGGATGGCGAATTTCTGCCTCACGAAACGATGATTGTTCAACACTCATATAACACCTTCAAAGGTGGCCATTAAGATGTCACTATATTTATATATGATATATATATTATGTTTATGTTTTACTTATGCTTCTGTATTTCTCATTTATGGCATACTTTATGATTTCCATTATGGGTAAAACGCGATAATTTCATTTTAGGAAGTGCGGACTACCGCCCCCTCAAAGTGATGTGAATCGTTAATGCCATATGTGGGATGTATAAAGGATGGAGTAAATGATATTATATATGATATTATACTGGAAATATATTATACCTTTATATAATTATGATTTCATTCCATTAAATACAAAATTGAAATGAAAGTAGCGTTCATGCGTACGTACGGCTTACCATCTCCATGAACGGTGCATTTCATTTCTTACCTCTAAATGTTACATAATATTATAAATGAATGTATATACTATATATATATATGATATATATGATATCTACATCATGAATATAATTCTTGATATAATGGACATTTCACCACATGAACAACTTGTAATTATAAGAAGGTTATTGTTGACACAAGTACCAAAGATCGACAAAACGACTGTTATTAACTTAAATAATTACATAACGTTCATAACATTGTAATAAGTGATATAAAAATGACAATGAAATTGAAAATGGTTCTTAATAAGGTAGATATTAACTATAGTTTATTATTCAGGAGGTTAATGAACGGTTGAGTCAAGTCGGACATGAGGTAAGGGAACTTCTTAACCCAACTTCCATTCTTTGGGTTAATCTCCTACATTCAAATTATGTCATGATGTTATTATGTCCTATTTTGTATTTTTACTCTCTTTATGTGTACCTATAGTGATTACACATAATAGATCTATTTTATTTTAAAAATGATCTTTTTAAGGACTTCGTCTCAATCTTCTTTCATTGAGGCATATTTGGTTTTATACACAACTTTCTTTTATACGGTGTATAAACCCCTTTGACTTTTAAGTTTATTCAAAAGGAATCTTTTTATACGAAGCGTTTTACTAAACGACAAAAAGGGAATGTTTTTCTTTCCATACTTATGCGGCGACAACGACTTCTCCTCCGCCGTGACCATTATTTGAGTTTCGGCTTCCTCTACAAGCCATCATTTTTTTTAATGAAAAATAAATACAAAGTTTTAACTTTCTTTTATTTTGGTATTGAAAATGGTTTTGAAAGCGTTTTTATTATATCAATGTGTTGTATTGATATCTTGTGATTGAAATGTGGAAATGTTATGTTTCCTTTATGCATGTTTTATGTGATACGATTATGTTATGGTTTATGAAATGTTTAAACCTATTCATATGAGGAATGCATTGGACTTAATAAGTGACGGGTGGAGCCCGCTATAGCTCCTCGATGCATCGGCAGGTCTCATGAGACAAACTAGTTTCTTGGCACGAGGCCTTGACAAAATCTTATTTGTGGTCTTGGCACGAGGCCTTGACTATGTGGTTATGATAGTCTGGCATTATGCATTCCATCATTATGAAAGTGGTTATTGATATTGCATGTGATTATTCGACCAGTAGAATATCCATGTGAGTAAGTAACGGAATTATTTTATTTTACTTTTTCCATATTATGTTGAAGTTCAAGTTTAAAAGGCTTTTGTTTTAGTCATACATCGCCTTAAATGTTAATGTGTATTTATGAAAGCTTCCGCAATATTGTTATCCTTACTGAGCATCTGAGCTCACCCCTTTCAATGTTTTAATATTTTCCAGGATTTGAAGAAGTATTCTATGAATGACCTGCAGGGATAGTCAGAAGAGGATATGAGTGTGGACTATGAAGACTTTGTTATTAGTTTTTTACTTTATGATGTAATGTAAGACTTATGAATGTATCTAGTGATTTCAAGGCTACTAAACTAATCGGTCTTTCGAGACTTGATCTTTTGTGATCATGCCAATGTTACGAAGTAATGCACCGACTCTGGGTAGCTGGGGTCGGGGCGTTACAGTTTTCAAGGCTAACTCAAGATAAAATTGTTGAGGTAATATGAAGATACCATTTGAAAATTCTTCACAAATAAAAGAGTGGGTGGATCCAGAATCAAATAAAACATTTCATAGTTAGAGTGGATGGTAAGTGTACCTTTCACAACTTCATTATCATACTCGACATCACCCATAGTGATCACATGTGACTTGACTTTTTCTTTTTTCCTTAGTATTTTTATGATTTAAATATTCATTAATAACCATTGAATTATGGTATTGATTGGAATAATACCGAATTTCCTTACTCTTGTATCATTGAAGTGTAGGAGGTGTATTCTGTGTATCCTTTTCTTTATTCGCATCATTAGACATATATTTTTCATAACTTCGGTATTCAACTACCCAATGACCTTCTATACCACACTTAAATTTTTTTATTCCATTTAATAAATTTTATGCCGTCTTTCTTTCCACACATTGAGCATAAGGGAGAAATCCTATTCTTTTTCAATGTGGTCTTTATATTTTCCCTTGAATTACATTTTTTCTTCTTATCAAATCATTAAGACTGACGGCTTACTCCAATCTCCATCTCAACCTTTATAACACATCAAATTATTTCTTCATAGCTATTGAAGTCACTTATGGATAATTCTTTAAGGAGAATTTATTCTAATCCACTAAATAATCGATCAATTTTACTATAAGGTTGGATAATAATTCTAGAAGTTTACATTAAAAGTCTTGTAATATTTTCTTCATAGGTACCAATGGATTCATCTTCCTTTTTCTGTGTCTCAAGGAACTCCTTCTCCATCTTTGTTTTAATAATATGATTAAATTAATTATTAAAAAATATGTTCTTAAACACGTCACATTCCATGTAATAAATTTCATCTCATTGCCTCATATTCTTGATAAGGTTCCACCATTGATCAGCTTTACCTTCCAAATGATAGGCTGCTAAGATGAATTTATCATGTTCTAAACATTGGATAACTGAAAATATGTTTTTATTATTATAGATTCATTTTTCAACCACTAATGGATCAAAAGACACACTGAAAGAAGGTGGAAACTGCCTCATTATGAATCATCAGAATGTTGTTCCCTTATTTTCTCTTTTGGAAGTCCTACATGTTTCATAGCTTGAGAAAATTATGTGAGAATAACTATAAGATGATTCATTATAGCTCCCATAAAATTTGGTTTCTCAGGAGACAAATCATTGAATTTCCCATCACATTTATCATTAACACAGTTCCTCCAAATTCTAGCCATTGACTGAAACCAAGAATCAAAATATGAGAAACACATCCATAATGGGAAAACCATATGACAAAGAATAAAATTTTAATTTAGGATACATAGGTTTTATCATATGATATTCATGGTCATTTCTAAAACAATAGGATTTTATATTATATTCTACATATCCTTAGGGTTCTTCTTATCATTTTCTCATCACAGTTTTCAAAGGATTACAATACCTTTCCTCTGATTCCAACTATCACGAACCATAATTCACATACATTGATATTAATTTAAAATTGAATATTATTCATGAAAAAATATAAAAAATCTGTTATAGGACCATATAGGTATAGTGTGTTTCTAAACTGGGAAACATAAACAATTTGTTCATCATACATCTTTATTATCTATCTATTATTTCATCATAACTATAAATCTTTTTGACATCTCTTATTTAATAACCTTCTTCATGATTTGGGGAAAATAAACAAATAAAAGGGTGAGCCAAGATTCTTAGTTGCAGTAAATAAAAGAGATATTGATCATATCTTAATCATAAGACATAATAACATAACATTTGAAAATATTATTCTATATATGAAGGATTGTGATATAATGCCATGGTATAAATCATAAAAGTTTATAAGAATAAATGAATGTAATACCAAAATTCATAACATAAGACATGAATTTATTTTTCATATACATAATGATATAAAATCATTTCATATTTTTCAAGGCTAATTTTCAAGACTATCATATCGGACAAAATCCATTACTGAACCAAGTTTACTCCTCAATTCAGCCCTGTACTACTGAGTCAAGATCAATTCTTGTTCCAGACATGTTTAAATAATGAGATATAAATCTTTACCTAATACATTTGAGGGATATATATGTCCCACCAATCTCATAATGAAATAATGAATTTGTGTGGCACAAAAATATAAATCATTCTCTATTGCATAACCCAAGCAATAAAATGGGTTTCTTAAACATCATTCCATTATAACATAGTCCATATAAAAAAAGGATATCATAAATATAAATTCATAATAAAAAAATAAAACCATAGGAATAATTGGGGTAGTATAGTTGAAACATAAACCCATTAAACAATTCATATTTGATGGAAAATAATTTTGATAAACGCTTGAAATTAATTCATGAGGAATATATCCTTTCTTCAGAAAAAATATTTTATTTTCTAAAAACAACACAAAATTTTAATATAAAATGATTTTATTGAAAATAAACATGAAATATTGTAAATAAATTTTTATTTAAATAAGGTGTTATGAAAATGTAAAAATCCATTCCTGATGTATAAGTTAAAAGAGAACACTCTTCTTGTACTTTCTTCTAAAAGTAAAAAAGTAACTCATATTGAGAATGAAAAAAGATTCCTTGCATATTATTTAAGAAAAATTAACCAATGAGTAAAATTGTCTTAAAAAACTATATAAGTATAGAAAATTTATTTGGGAATGAATATTTTGGAGACATGGATGTGTATGATAAATATACCCCAATAAATACTTACGAATAAACAATCATCGATACTAATGAGATTTAAAAATTATTTGTTACCTTAGGTATGATATCCTTTGTATATATCTAAAACTGATGTATAATGATTTAAATAATGTCATCGAATAATTCCATAATCATATTCATTTTTATGATATCATATATTATCATATTATCATCCATTTTTTAATAAAATTTCATTATTACTTGTTATTCAGGTATTAGTTGCATCATTTCCTTATGCATGTTTTGTTGAATAAGTTCTGGTTCTCTTTCTTAGTTCATAGTTATATCATTAAAAAATGATATGAAAACAATATATATAACATATTTATTCGTTCTGTAAAATTATATAATCATACTTTAATTAAGATCATGTAGAATGAATCATATCACATTGTAGAGATAGTAGGTCGTACATACGCACGAGCGACAATATCATTCCCATAATTATCTAATGGTAATGAATTCAATGGTCTATAATATATAATAATAAATATAATGTTATAATAATCATATATATTTATTATTTCTATCATTATACCCATCCAAGTAAGGTGGTGGTGAAAAACACATTACACCACGACCTGGAGACGGTAAGCCGTATGTACACACACATGGTGATTCAGTTTTTTGGTAGGATGGATAGAAGGTGGAATATGGTTGTTTAGTAATAATAATAACATCTCATTATAAATGTTATAATATATTTATTAATTTATAATGAAACAACTCATGAAGAGGAAGTAGAAGAAGTAATAAATTTAATAGAATTAGTAGAGGATTTTATTTCTTCTTCAACATGCTCCCTCTAAATGTCCTCTTAAAGCACTAGAGTTGGTATTTTTTGAATACCATAACCTTTAAAATGTAAATAAGGAAGTTTTTAAAGTAAATGGGAAGGGTATGACATAGATTTAAGGCTCAAAGTAAATTGAATTGGTGAGAAAGTATGTGCTCTTTTATAATTGAGGTGAGGGCCACTTTTGGAAACTCTAAAAATAATAATTTATAATAAAATAAAAAACTAGAAAAAAATCACCAAAATTTTCCAATTTTGAATATTAGATGATATAGAATTGTAATTTAACAAACAAATAAATTTTTTTGCTTGTTAATCTATCAATTTAAACATTAATAATTTAATTAACATTTAGTTATTCTATTTAATTTCAAACTAGGTTAGCAAATATTTAAATATTAAAAAGGTGAAATATTTATTTATTTGATGTAAATTATACAATAAATACATATCTTAGAAAATTTTAGACCATATAATAAATATTCTATATTTTTAAAATTGTTTTTTGATTTTTAAATAGTTTAATAAAACATTATTTTGATAAACAAATATTTGTTTTAATTTTGAAACTATTCAATTTATTGATTTTTTAAAATATTTAGATAATATTTTTAATCCAGACCAACTATAAGGATCCAAATGGCCAATAACTCGACCCTTGTATAGTTATGGTCGAGATATACTCTACCAATAAGATTTGGTTATGTGTTTGCATTTGTAATAGTTATTATCATTTTAATCATAATTATTTTATTCATTACTCATCAATAAAATAATTTATGAATTAATAAAGTATAAATCTTTATAGTAATTTTATATTTCCTAAAAATTAAAAAAACTCTCATGATAAATAAAAAACTTTTATATTTAAAATTAGTATTTATAATCAAATTTATCTTCTTTAAAACCTTATTTTATGAATTATATAGTTATTAAAATTTGAATAAGACGTATTTAATTTTTCATTAAATAAAATAAATTAAATGTTCTAATATCATCCAAGTGGATTCAATGGGACACCAATTTTAACCAAGAATTATTTAGGTCAAAAAAACTCATCAAATTATATTAACTATAGTTTTTGTGGTAATTATATAACATTATTATTACCCTTAATTACTCAATTTACCATTTTACCATATTTATAAAAATTGCTAAAGTTATTATTCATATGACCAAAAATTGAATTAACCTATTTACATAATTTGTTACTGAAAATTAAAAATATGGAATTCATTTTTAAAGATTCAAAACACACAAGTTTAATCAATTAAATTAAAATTAATCTCATTGTTAGAAATAGAGAATGAGTTTCAAAAGTTAAAATATTCCAAAATATTGAAATATTTTTACATCTGAATTCAATGTAAAATTAATGATAATGAAATAAATTATATTAAATGATAAAAATATATTCTATTTATACATTAAAACAATTAAATAATATAATTTAACTATATAATTATTTTCATAAAAATGTTGTTTTCAATTATGATTTAGTGTATTTTTACTATTTATCGAAATTAAAAAGTAATGAGAAATTTTTAAAAATTCATCCAAAGTAAACTTTTATATCCCTGTTAATAATAAAGTGTTTATGTTTTAATATAAAATTATTAATTTGTTAAAATATTAATATAAAAGGGGTTCTCCATAAAAATGTAGAAAATTACCCTTTTGAAAAATGATTTTTTATACATAAAATAGGGTTTATTCATACCCTATGGTAAAAATATATATCGGATGAATATAAAAAATATTTTATTAAGTATATAAATAAATATATTTCATTCATTTCCTTTATAAATTGAAATTCACTCAATTTATTAACACAAAAATCGAAATATATATTTGTTTTTTTAATTTTTTTATAAATAATTGGTAGCCAATGGATTCATCATTAAATTTCATAAGTTAGTTATATTTATTTCCTCTAACCTAATGACTATGTTAAAATGGTAATTTTATACTAATGAAATATTACGGTGAATTTAAACTCATGATTTAATGCAATATAAGTTATTGCATCATTAAAATTATTTAAAGAAAATATTTCAAATATATATATGGGTGTTAAAATTGTTATTAATAAATTAAAATTCCATCACTAGATCATTAAAAAATTATTGAGGAAAATAGCCTTTCCATTTTGAAAATAACATTTTAAAACTAAAAGTTCAAAAAAATTATGAAAATAATTTTCTTTTAAAATAACCTTTTATAGATATAAAATATTATTTAAAAACATTGAATGGATGTGATGGAGGAAAATTTTATTGATGTCGTACATGTTAAAATATTGATTCCTTTCACATTTTTAGTAAAATGAAAATGGGTATTGTTTGGAAAAAGACATGAATATTCCTTTAAACTTTTTTTTGTAATAATTCAAACATTTTAAAAATTCCTTTGATAAAAAATTTATAGATTTTTTTTAAAAAAATTGAATTTTTTAGAAAACATTGATTTTGAAGAATAATCATTTTTGAATAAAAAGAGAAATAATATTTTCTTTTTATAAAAACATTTTCTCAATCGTTTTAGGTACTATAGTGATGAAAAATGGATCTATTACATGAAAAGTTATTAAATAACCCAAGTTGAAGAAAAAAATTGAGTTTAGTATATAAATACTAGATAATTTTTTAATAGGATAATTAAACATAAACAATCCTGAATAATGATGTCATTATGAAATAAACCATTACCACTTTGGTAACTTTATGAATCACCAGACCCATAAATGAAATAACATGAAATGAAACTTTAAATACAATTAATATTAATATATTAATGATATAAAATATCAATGTCGAAGTATATACCTCAAAAAAAATATGTGGTGAATATGGAATATTTCTCAAAACGTAAAAGTGAGATGAGAAACATTTTACCATAGTTTGACTTCCTTCATATGTGTCCTAACTTCCTATATAATAAATATAGGTTAATTATAAATCTTTTACGTAACCATAATCATATATGTCATAGCATATATGATCCTCTTATAACATTTTGTCACCTCTTTGTTATTAATATTTCATTATTTTCATTGTTTCGGGTGTTAATTACCATTTTTATCATGTGTATTTTTCATGAAATTTATAGATCTCGTGGATAGGTAATATTTTCACCATTTATATAATGATATTAATTTCATCAATATTTTTTTCATTAGATATATTCGGTTAATAATTCTTAAAAATTAGACATAGAAAATGAATCTTATCACTACATCGATATGATCAGTCGTATGTACGCACAAGGTTCAATATATTTCCATTAATTGGTTAATGGGTAAGTATAGTGACCCTATCCTTTTACAAATATTATTTCCTTATTTTAATAATAATTACATATTAAATTAATATCTAAGGATCATAAAGTCTAGAGTTTTTGGACGATTAGGTACATAAAATGGAAAACATAGAAGTGGAATAAAACAGTGTTATTGTAATCATATATAAATTGATCCTATATTCTATAGAGATATTAAATATTCATTGGATTACTTGGGTAATACAAGAAAAAAAGTGATTATCTAAAAATCAGAGTAAGGGTATAAAAATGGGAATAAAGCAAAGCACATGAGTTGAAGTCATAACCATATGACAATAAGAAGCAATGGATCATGATTAAATGAATAATAACATGTCGATTATGAGGACATAAAATCATGGAATCATATTAATTTGGAATAAAATACAAAACAAGACATAAGTATGATTCAAGGCTAACTTCCAAGACATTTTACATGGAGGAAAATGTCCCATAAAGGAATAAAGTTCACTCCTGATCCCAACAAGAAATATAATGAGACTAAAAATTACCTAATGAATTTAAGAACTATCTGGGTGCACTCATCAAAACATTTTCATGCATTTGTGTGCCACATGAAGAATCTATCATAATGGTTACTCATGGAAATAATTCAGTATCATAATCATGTCATAAGACATTAGAAATGGGAGTATCTGAATAGTGTCCATGAAAGAATTGATTTAAATAATATAAAGACATTAATAAGGTAAACTTTTCATAGATAATTATAATTTATGCCAAAATGAAGTGAAAAATATTAAAATAATGTTTTAGATTCATCAAAAATGAAACATTTTCATGTGGTATAAAGAAAATATTAAAGAGTGTTTACAGAAGAAAAAGAAATATTGGTTTTTAGAAAACCATAAATGAACCTAGATATATTCTCATGATAAAATGAGTGATTTTAGAAAAATATTTATGGCATAGAACATATTATCGAGTGAACTTAAAAATGGGTAAGAAATCGAACATCTCTCCTTAATCGTGTTTTCTTATCAGGAAAAATTGATATGGGAAAATTATAAAACACGACTTTCCCTAACAAAGAATAATTTTTTTGGATACATAATTTTTTAACATACACAAAATTATTATTATGAGTACATAATAAGAATTAATAATTACATTAAGGTAAAGGGATAGAAAGCATAACTCAATGTAAAAATGAGGGTTCAGAGAGAATCCCTTATCTAATGTCCAAAAATGTTCTACAATTGATCTGAATGTCTGGGATAATAAATATAAATTCATTAATTAATTAATTCAAAGCCTTTTTTATATGTATTTTATTTATTTTAATTCTATTTTGTTTATTTATGGCCTTATTGGTGAGTTATTTGATACAATTTCATCATTCAGAAGTGTTTATTTCCTTGGTTTTCATGAATGGTTTCCTTGTATAAATATATAAATGATCGTGTAAAATGAGAATATATATCTAGAATTAAATTTATATGTTATTTATAAAAATACAAAATATAAAATTGTTAGATAATTCATTTGTTTATTTAGGGTGAGTATGAATCATTTGACAACACATTGGTGATAATCATTTTGATTATTTTGATGGTTTTTTTATCTTCACAAACTAGTTTTATTTTATTATTCATTAATTTTGTATAAAATTTTGTTTCATAACATAAAAGGATTATAAAATACATTTTACAATATTTTGAATCCATTATAATTATTTTTTTTTCATATCTTTAAATGAAGTAAAGGAAATTGAAAACTTACCATCCTCAAAGGCGATAAATCAACATCTTGCGGAAGATATTTTCATTTATAGAATAAATAAAAGAGGAAAAGTGACTTGAAGGAGGATTTTAAACTAAAATAATAAAATTACATTACATATAAGATATTTTAGTTTTCATGAATGTTTGGATATAAGGGGTGAGGATTGTATAAGAAAATAAAATAAAGTGAAAAGAAAATAATGAAAGCAAAAGAGGATTTTACCTCTTGAATTCTTCTCCTTGAGAACCTCCTCGGGAAAATTGGTTTTGATCTTTTGTTGAAACCATAAACTCCTAGAAATGGGGAAGAGACTTGGGAAGAGTATAGGGTAAAAATTTGATTATATTCATGGCTTAATATGTGTGAGGATAAGTAGTGGTGAGGGGTAGTATTTTTTGTGGAGGAGAGGGGTGTTTTTTATACATTTGTTCATTAATTAGGCTCAAGACTATGAATATTTTTTACTCTATAAATAAATATATTAAAATAAATAATGAAAATTCGATATTATGGTACTTACATCATCAATGACTCAATAAATAGTGAATTTAATTTATATTGTTACATACAGTAAATTATTGTATTTCACTATTTACCAGAAATTATACTATTTTAGAAAAATATCAAAAATTCTCCCTGAAAATTTAATGAAGTATTGAATTAAAAAATTATCTCCATTTTATTAAAATAATTTTATAAATATTTGAAATTTAATTCTTAAATAAAATCACCATTTACTTGGAAAATACCAATTTTAAAATTATATCTGATTTTATAACACTTTGAAAAAATAATTAGTGTATCATAAAATAATATTATAATAATTAGAATTCAAAATATTAATTTATGAATACATTTTATGAAAATAAATTTTCTTTTAAATCATTATATTTATTATAAAATCTTAAATAAACATTAGTGTTTTATAAAATATAAACACTTAGTTAGTAATTTCTAAAAAAATATTTACTTATACCCTAATAAAATTAAATAATATTACCATTTTTAAGATGGATAAATTTTATTTATACTTTTATTAGTGAGGTTACTATTTTATAGTCCAGATTATTATTCTTAACAGTCACATGACTATTACAAATGTCATGTTACTATTTAATTTGTATATATTACTTAACTTCTAAAAATACCCATTATTCCATTCATTATTCATTTATAAAGTTTGTATTATGCTATACATATGATTTTATGTGATTTATACTATATTAAATAATTATAAGAAGGGAAATTTCATTGATAGAATTCTGTTTTGTTACATTCTCTCCCCTTATGTAATTTAACCCTCAAAACTTCATTTTACAAACTATAGTGAAAAAAGTGAGGGTAATTATCCTTCATCACCACCTATAGTTCCCATGTTGCCTCTTCATACTTATTTTTTCACCATAGTACATTGAACATGTGAGTAGTCCCATTGTGTAGAACTTTTTTTGTACCATCCATGATCTTCACTGGCTCTTCACCGTAAGAGGGGTCATTCTCTAAATATAACATCTTTGGATTCAGTACAAGTGATGGATCTTGTATGTAATTACTAAATATGAATACATGGACTACATCATGTACTTGAGAAATAGTTTGTGGAAGTTTTAGTCGATATTTCACATCTCCAAAATGATCAAGAATATAAAAGGGCCTTATTTAACTAGGACATATATTTCCTTTATTTGAAAATCTCATGACCCTATTCTATGGAGATTTTTGGAGGAATACCATGTCTCGAAAATTAAAGTAAAGGTATCATTGATAGTTATCTGCATATTTATTCTTTCAACTTTTAGGTTCTTTGATATGCTTTTGAATGGTTTTCACCTTTCCCACCATTTCGTTGACCATTTTAGGTGCTAGTAGCTTACGTTCACCAAATTCATCCAAGAATTATAATTTTCTACATCTTTCCCCCTAATGGGCTTAATATGAATCCATTAAGATGCTTCAGTGCAAAATTGGTTGTCAGAGAAATAACCTAGATGAATATGTTAGTCCCACCCATCTTTGAAGTCCATAGTACATGTTCTCAACATGTGTTCAAGTGAATGAATAGTCCATTCATATTGGCCATCAGTTTAAGGCTGATAAGCCATACTGATGTTCAACTCTATGTATAGATCCTATTGGAGACTTTTCCAAAACATGTAGGTAAATCTAATATCTTGATCAGATAAAATCTATAGTAGTACTCCATATATCCTTATCAATTCTCTAATGTATATCTATACAAGTTGATTCTGTGATAATCCATCTTGAATTATGATAAAGTGATATTTCTTTGTAAGATGATCCAAAAAAACCTATATAGAATTGTTTCCAATGGATGTATTTGGATTTCTAGTGACAAAGTCTATGGTGATGTTATCTCATTACCATGTTCGTATGTTTAGTGGTTGTGTCATCCCCTTAGTTTTTTTTCTTTTCATCTTTCACATTCAAACATACAAGTAACTTTGATGTATATTCAATGATTTCTATTTTCATATTGTACTGCCAATATTTCTCTTAAAGATCTCATGCATATTTGTGATACCTAGATTAATAGAGAAGGTTGGACTATGCAAGGCATTCAAAAGCTACTTCTTTATCTATGGATTGGATGGTACACATATTCATGACCCAAATCTCATTACTCATTCCTCATCCATTTTTATATATGAGGATTTACCATTTTTGATAGCTTTCTCCATTTTCATAATTTACTTATCATTTCTTTGAGCATCCTTTATTTTCTTCAAAAGGGATGGTTTAGCAATCCTTTGAGAAACTATTGATGTCATTACTTCCTTAATTATTCCCATTTACATCCTTTTCAGGTCTTAGAAGGTTTTATCCTTCTCAATTATCATCATTAATATAGATATATTATCCTTTCAACTTAGATCAGCCTCCACCTTATTTGATTTACCAGAATGGTAGTGGATTGAGAAGTTGTAATCCTTGATGAGATGTAACCATCTTCACTGGTTAATATCATGTTCCTTATATGTGAATATATATTTTAATCTCTTTTGATCTCTATATATCTCACACTTCTCTCCATTGATATAATGCCACCAGATTTTCAATGCAATGATCACAACTACCAACACCAGATCATGCTTTGAATAGTTTTTCTCGTGAATTTTAAACTTCCTTAAAGGCTATGCTATCCCTTTATCATTTTAAATTGTTACACAAGCTATTCACTTACTTAAAGCATTTTGTACCCAACAAATAGATCCCAACTTTTTTGTTGTGAAAGAACTGGTGTAGTGATAAGCCCCTTTTTCAACTCTTTGAAGTAGTCTTCACATTCACTACCCCAGAAAAAAATCACTATGTTTCAAGTCATCTTGTTTATTGGATTTGAAAATTATTATATGTTCTTCCAAAATCACCAATAATACTTATCTAAAATAAAGAAACTATGAATTCCTATTACAGTTGTTGTCCTGGTCCACAAATATTACTTTTCTGGCGATAACATGCCATGATAATGATACTTCCTCCATCCATAACTCAAATTTAATTTACCTTGTATAATCTTATCTATTCAAAAAGTCTTCACAATAGTATTCAAATACTCGTCATGCTCCTCCTTTCACATGGAGTATATCATAATATGATTGTTAATGACTACCATAAATTTGTCGAGGTAATCTCTAAAGAATAAATTCATTAATTACATGAAATATTCTAGAGTGTTAGTGAGTCCAAAGGGAATCATTATAAACACATAGTTTCCATACACATTTTAAATGAATTCTTTGGAATATCTTCCATCCACAACATTAATTGTTGATCTCCCAACTGAAGGTCTACTTTAAAAAAATACTTGGTCCCACATATTTGATCAAACAAGTCATCTATCTATAAAAGGCGGTACTTGTTATTTATCATGATTTTATTGATCTCACTATATTTAATGTAAAGGGGAATTTATCCATATTTCTTTTTGATGAGGAGGACTAGAACACCCTATAGTGTTTCACTTGGGAATATAAAACCCTTTTCTAGATTCTATTGTAACTCCTTATTCTGTTCTTCCAGCTCAATGGTGGCCGATCTATAAGTTAACATTGATATAGGAAAAGATCCACGAATAAGTTATATTATGAACTCAACCTCTAGATCAAGAAGAATACCATGAAATTCTTTAAGGGACTCATCATTATAGTCCCTGACAATATGAATTTCTTCGAGCATGATCCTCTATTTTTTCTCAATCATTTGAGCTAGATATGATTGCTCATAAGGCAATAATATCCATAATTGAGACAATGATTCTGATAGAGATTCATCCACCACCTTACACTTGTATATAATTAGAGGATACCATGGGATGTAAAGACTCATCTCCATTTCACAACGTTTGATGTTGGATTGGTGTAATGAAATCTAATACAAGAACAATATACCATCAAACTCCAAAAAAGGAAGTAAGATAATATTTTTAGAGGTTCAATACATAAAAATTATCTGGGTGGAGTTATATACATTGGGTGAAATAATTTCCCCATTTAAAATTCTCACATATAACTCAACATTTATAATTTTAGGTGGTTTTTGAATAGTTCTACCAAAATTTAAAGATATGAAATAATACATAGAACCAAAATCAAATAGTACACTTTCTATTCTTGAATGAATAATAAATGTACCTGTCACCAAATCATTATCAGGATCCACCCCCGAAGTAGTAATAGAATATTCCTTTCCTTATTTCCTTATAGGTTGTTGTAGTTTATTTCCTCCATTAACCATAGTCTTTTGGAAATGGCTTGAATAATGCTCATGTTTCTTGTAGTTGAAACACTTAACTCTAGGTTGAGTATTGATCTAAATATCCCTTTTGTATTCTTAATTATTTGGTTTCTTCATGTCCCTTTAGTTGTTATTATCCATATACCAATCTCTTCCACATTTGAAGAATCTCTTGGTTTCATTTATCTAGTTTCCATGATGTTTCTTCACACACTTTTGACACGTGGGATGTTGGGTCTTCTTTTCATCATGGGATTTATCTATTGATCCACCCATATTAAATTATATTTTCTCTTTTTATATCTTGGCCGATGAGAATACTGAGAGTCTCTAATATCCATTTCAACCTTAAGGGAAAAATAAAAAATATCCTGATATATATCAAAGTCCCTAATTACCAATTCCTTTTGTAGACTCATCTTTAGTCTGCTAAATAAGTAATCCACCTTGATTTCAATGTTCATGAAAAATTCAAAGGTGTATCTTGCAGGCCTTGTGAAGTTTTCCTCATACACCTAGATAGAATCTTCTTCCTCCTACTTCAGTATAAGGAATTATATTACCATTTTGAGATGGAGGGTCTGGGGAAAATATTTATTGAAAAATATTTTCTTGAATTCCTCTCAGCCGATGTAATCAATTTCATCTTTGGAATTTCTATCCTTGATCAGTGTCCACCACCGATCATCTTCCCCATCAAAATGATATACTTTAAGAAATTTTTTTCATCTACTAAATATTGGAGGATAGAGAATATCTTCTTAATGGATTTAATCCGCTGTTCTTTAAGGAGGAGATCAAAATATACACTAAATATGGGAGGACATTTTCACATGAAGGATTTGACCACAGCATTCTCTTTCTTAGGAGAAGGAGGGTGTTACACGAGATTCATGTTATTATTCATAACATGAGCCCCTTGGGAATGTATTGTAATGATTTTTTGAACACTCATTCCTATCCTATTGTCATATCATTAGGTCCATCATCACATTGACTATCACATTGATTATTAGAATGGGTTATTCTGTTTTCATCTATTATCTAAGAAAAAGATAGTACAATTTGGGCGGATTTAATACTTAGATAATAAGTATATAAAAAGGAAACATTGAAAATGGAACGAGGATAACGTTATAAATTATAAGAATATCTTAAGTTGTGATACCCTATGTTTTAATCTAATTTATACATGGTGATTGAATTATCCCTAGGGTTCTTTGTAAATTGATATAGTACTAATATCCATAAATAACTAGACCTTTATCTGATACCAACTCTGGTGACCCTATCCTTTTACACAATTATTATATTATTTTAAGCATAATTAACCATCAAATTACAATCCATGGATCGTAATGTCTAGTGTCTTTGGAAGACAAAGTACGTAAAACTGTAAAAATGGAAATATAATAAAATAAATTCATTTTAATAATTCATAAAGATATCCTATATTCTATTGAGGTCCTAAATAATAATATGATGACATTAAGAATACATGTACAAAAGTAATGAGCTAAAAATCATAGAAAGGGCATAAATATGGGAATAATGAAAAGTACATGGGTTAGAAGGTTTAAAATGTTGACATAAAAAATCATGGATCATGAATAAATAGAAGGAAGAATAAAATGTAGAGTATGTGGAAATGTAATCATGGAATCAAAGGAATTTGGAAACGACACATGACATGACATAATCATGAGTCAAGGCTAACTTCCAAGACCATTGTACATGGCAGAAAAAGTCCTATAAAGGAATCATGTTCACTCCCTACCCCAACATGGAATCTCATTAGACTAATTAATACGCAATGTTTTGGTGTGATATCTAGAAACACCCATTATAACATGTTCATGAATATATGGGCCACATAAACAATCAACCATCAAGGTTGCCCATGGAAAGAATAAGGTATCATAATCATGTCATGAGGCATAGAAAAATGTAATATCTTAATGATTTCCATGAAATAAAGGATTTAAATCATATATAGAAAATTCATATGTTAAAAAGTAGTAGATTATAAAAATTTATGTTAAAAAAAGTTAAAATATGTAAAAAGGGTACTTAAGAATAATTAAAAATGAAGTATTTTAGTGTGGTTTAAGGAAAATATTAAAGGTAATTTAAAATTAAAAAATAATAGTTTTTTTTTAAAAAATGAAACAAGAATTTTTTACACGAAAAAATAAGTGAATTTAGAAAAATAAAGGTCGCTTAAAAAAATTATAGAGTATAGTTGAAAATCGGTGAGAAATCGTGAAGTTCCCTTTAATTGGGCTTGCTTATCCAAAATTATTCAGCAAAGAAAATTATAAAATATGTATTTCCCCATAAAATAAAGAAGAATTGGGATGGATAAACAAGAATAATTGATAATTTAGGAGGAGAATGTAAGAATAATTCTGAATTATATTTGGGTAAAAAGAGAGAAAGTGTAACTAGATGGAAAAATGAGGATTCTGAGATAATCTATTACCTTTTTCCAGAATATGTTTTTCAGTTGATATTAATATCCTGGATAATCAAATTGAATCCATTAATTAAATAACTCCTAAGCTTTTATAAATTTATTTTATTTATTAAAATTTTATTAAGTTTATATATGGTCTTTTTGATGAGTTATAAGATATAATTTCATCATTCTGGTGTGTTTGTTTCCTTGGTTTTTATGATTAGTTCACCTGTATAAATGTATAAAAGATCATGGAAAATGGAAATAGATATATTGAATTGAATTTATATGTTATTAATGAAAAGTTTAGGATTAATTAGTTAAATAACTTATTTGGTTATTTGTGGTTAGGATGAATCGTAAGACAAGATGCTAGTGATAATCATTTAGATTAGTTTTTCATTTTTTGATCATCACAAAATAGTGTTGTTTAATTATTAATTATTACATAAAAATGTTTGTTTAAGAAAATAAAAGGGTCATAAAAAATATTTTAATATCTATAAAAACCATTAAAATGATTTCATGCTCACCCTTATAAGAAGTTAAGGAAAATAAAAACTGGTCATCCTCGAAGGCTATAATTCAACACATCAAATATAATATTTTCATTTTTAGAATAAAATTAAGAGGAGAGGAGACTTTAATGTGGATTTTTAATTAAAATAATAAAATTATAGTATATATAAGATACTATAGTAATAATTAATGTTTATATATATTAGGTGAGGAGAATAAAAAAACAAAAGAAAGTGAAAAGAAAATAAATAAAGTGAATGAGAATTTTACCTCTTGAATTATTCTCCTTGAGAACCTCCCTAGGGATATTAGTTTTAGTTTTTTTTAGTTCAGAACATCTTGGTAATGGGAAGGATTCTTGGTCAGTTTATTGGGTAGAAATTGGTCAAGATTCAAGTATTAAGAGGTGTGAGGTGAATAGGTGGTGAGGGGTGGTATTTATAGTGGGGGAGAGTGGTGTTTTTTGATTATTTTATTAATTTGTTTAATATTTTGGATCAAGAATATAAGTATATTGAACCTTATCACTGAATATGTTAAAATAAATAACGAGGACTCTAGATTATGGGGCTTACATCAACAATGACTCAAGAAATAGTGAATTTAATTTATACTATTATATACTGTAAATTACAATATTTCACTATACATCCAAAATTAAACAATTTTATAAAAATCCCAAAAGTCCAACCTAACCTTTTTTCAATGTCTTGAATTAATAAATGAACTCTATTTTATTAAAATAATTTTATAAATATAATTTTTTTTAAATCATCATTTACATGGAAAATTCCAATTTTAAAATTATAAATGATTTTATAAAACATGGAAAAATAATTAAGGTATCATAAAATTATATTATAATTATAAGGAAAAAAATATTAATTTATGAATAAATTGTTGTGAAAATAAATTTCATTTTAAATCATTATATTAATTATAAAATAGAATATAAGAATTTATGTTTTATAAAAATATCAATAGTTAATTAATAATTTCTAAAACATTTACTTACTTAAAAAATGATATAATTTTATCATATTACTATTTATAAGATGGATAAATTTTATTTATTCTTTCATGGTTGATTTTACTATTCTATAGGATGGATTACTTTTCATAGTCGTCACATTAGTATTCCATAGTTCAAGTTACTATTCCCTTGGTATAAGTTCCTTAAAATCTAAAAATACCTCTTATTACATTCATTCTTCATTTAGAATGTTTTTATTTTGTTCTCTATGTGATTTTTTTGTGATTTATACAAAATGGATTAATTATAAGAAGGGAATTTCTATTGATAGAATTATGGGTTTTTACAGTAAGTTAGTGTATGATATAGTAATTTTAAATAATTTATAGTAAGACATATATATCACATATATTCATTAAATTTATCCTCATTACCTTACATGTAATTGTAATTGAAAATAGAATCGCATCGCTTCATGAGGTGGTAGTTCACTATATACATGAGCAACAATATCATATTTTGAATGGAAAAGAAAAGAAATAAGGTATATGTGTAATTATAATTTTATAAGTATATTTATATCATAAATATTATATAAATAATTAAAATCCATTATTATGCAAAATTTTGATAAGTGTTTATGGGAAACATGTTACATTAGTTCGCGAGCCAGTAGTCCTCTATACACATGATTAATGATTTTGTTTCCCATTTAGAGTATGTGGAGATGGATTAATAATATATCAGTAAAACAATAATATATCATTATATTGGAGATATATTTTTTGTTATATTGTATGTGTTAATACATAATTGAAAGTTTTAAAAGAATAAAGAAAGAGAAAGATATTCATGAAGGCAATTACCTTCTCTTAGTGAAACTTCTTTTGGATCTCTTTTTAAGGACCCTAGGGTTGGTACTTTTGGAAGACAAACATTTCTATAATGTTTATAAGTATTTTTTTGTTTTATTTTTTTAGGTTTGGGTTGAACCAATGTCTTGAGATTTGTGAAGAAGTAAGGGGATTGAGCGACCCTTTATAATTGAGGAGTAGTGGCATTTGTTGTTAATACACAAAACTATTTGATAATGGGAAGTCAATCACACCCCATGTTCCAAAAACATAGATAATTAATGGATTGTATAGAATTTAAAGTATATCCACACCTATAATACATAAAATACAAATTTTATAAATGTTTTTTTATTATCCTATATTTTTACTCACATTTACCATTTTAGTTTTCACTTCAGTAATTTTTTTAACCTCGATAATTTATGCATTAATACTAAAATAAAAAAAAAATCATCAATATATATATTTTACTCTATTATAATTAATAATTAATCAAATTTATCAAATAAACATTCTATATGTGTAGAAAATTAATTTTAACCCAAACACATGTAACACACAAAACAACATTTTAACTTTAACTACTTTAATTAATTTATTATTATTTTTAACAGTTATTATGAATAACATATTTTTCACCTTATTTTATAATATTTTTCATGCTTATCAAAAATATTTAATCCATTTTTTAAATTTTACTCACACAAGTGGTAAAATTAAATTTATAATTAAACCTACAGATGTGACAGAAAACCGTTTTTTGTAAAGAAAAAATTTTCGATGAGAGATATCTTCATAAATATGACATATAGATCCTTCCAATCTATGAAAATGATAAAGATGCACATTCCTCGTAGAGATTTCCTCTCTTATTTCAACTTCCCCTACCAATGGGGGGTCTTCCTTTGTATCCATATCACCCTAATCCCTTCCTTCCTTTCACCAATATTTCTTCACGTCCTTCATCCCCCCCATTTCTTTAAGCTCCAAATTCCCATCACTCGATGTCATGATCCCCCATATTTATCTGTCCCAGTAGGAAGTTTCCCAGAGTTTTTACCACCTTTTACTGTCATCAGTTTCTCATTCTGTCTGGATACATCTGTTGATAGATTCATTTTACTAGTACTTTAACAGCTCTTTCATTTGAAGGATTGATCATTTATATGTCAACTGGACTCTCATCACATTATGTTCCAATTAAGTGATGAAGATGAACTCTCTATATCCTTTTCTAAGTCCAAAATTTTATTTTAAGGATCATTTTTCATTATATTTAAATGGATATGTAACTTCCATATGAATAAGGACCCTCAATCTATAGAGATATTGGTATGTTTCCCAAAACAACCACTCCCTTTCCAAAATTGATCCATCCTTCGAATGCTCAACAATATAGTTGGTCATTTCATATTCTTTTACAATATGTAAAAATTCATGGGCTATATCATTTATTTATGTATTTGTGTTGAATTATATGTGTTTATTCCCCTAGTTAAGAATATACAAATTGATTTTAGATATGAGTAATAATGATATCTAGTGGTGGTTTTTGAATTATGGACTGACCATAGTGATAATTCCTTCTAGTTAGAAAATATACAATAAGATATTTTCTAAAGAACATGGGTACTTCCTCCGCTTCATTGGTTTCTCACATTGTCAAAGTTGATTCAATTTTTTTCATAGGGAATTCTTCTTTTCTGCCTCATTCCAAAGTAATCAGCTCCCTAGTACATTTGAGTAATTGTGTAGAACATTTTTAGATTAACCCCATGAATACCTCTAATGATCCGTTCACCCCCACACCCAGTCTCTTAGTACCCCTATTTGTTTAATAATAGAATTACACTAACCAAGCTCCTATCATCAATATAATTGATTTTTTGGATGAGAGGATCCTCCCTCCGAGCCTGTCCACTAAAAATCACTAGAAGCAGTCTTATCATGACCTAGGAAATTTAGGAGTGGCCACTCATAACACTCAATCTCATGGATTTAGGGGTTATGGAACTTTTTTAGCATTATTCCTTAATACTAGAGACAATACCCAAATCCATGATGTAGTGGATGTTTTCCTTTAGGTTCCTCCATCAGGTTTGGGTGGAGGGTTTGAAGAGTTATCTACAGCTCAAGATACTACCTGCCAATCAGGTATCCATCAAAGGATCTCCAAGCCAGTCCTACTATAGAAAGATAGACTGGAATGTTTCACTTGCAAAAATTCATTGATTGGAATCATATCTCCCACTATTTCTAGTGTCAATAATATGGTGAGAATTTGAGTTAATTTTTATAATAGGTTCAAGATGTTACAAGATAAAATAATGGGTATGGTTTCTACTGAAGGTTTGGAATCAAACAAATCTGAAAGGAATATAATTGTTTTCCCTTTGAATGGAAAATTACGCTTCCTATGAATTGATACATGTTGAAAAATGACTTTTTTGTGTAAAATGAACATACTCCCAATTAGTTTTGGACTGTGAGAATGATCAGAATAAGATAATCGATGTCGGATACAACTTGATGAATGGGAAGTAATGTAATATTATTTTTGAATATTTTCTAATAAAAAAATAAAAATAATGAATAAATTAAAATAAATCTCATACATTCAGAAGCACATGGTCACTAGACCAACTAGAAAATTCATGAAAATTGAGGCAGAGGAAAGTTTGGATCCAGCAACAGTTCAAGAATGTACAATTGTAGTGGTATTAACAGAACCTCCAGGTGATGAGGTTGAGGTTGATAGTAAAAATTTTAAGGAAGCTAAATATGGAACTTTAGAAGATAATAACTGGTTGTTAGAACTAGAGTCATTCAATGGTGTCTAGAAGTATACAAAAAAGGAGGATGTTGACATGAAGCTTCTCATGCTTTTTAATGAAGAGATGTTAGAGGAATATTTCAATATCAACGTTTGAATGGTGGATGGTGATAAAATGTATGAGATATCAATCAAATTTGATCTTAATAATGAAAAAGTTTATTGGATCAGAAATCAAGATCATATATTGTCATGTTAAATCAATTAGTGGAAAATAAACTTAGTGGGATATATTCAATCCTCGGAAAAGATTTCCTACCACTTCAAGGATCTCATTACTGAATATCCATTCATGAAGGAAAACTAGATCACATGTTTTTTATATAGGGTAATAGATTCAAACATTGAAAATATTTTCTTGAATAGTTTCTTTTTTCATCATGTGGTTTGAAACATGGTGGTTTATGTTGTCTTTTTCTGCATTCTCAATTTCCCTCAAAAGTTTTCTAAAAAATAAATATTTAAATTTTTAGCCAATGAGAAATTTCTCATATGATTAAAAATATTTAATATAAACATTAAATATTAAATTGATTAAAATATCCTAAATTTTATTTATTATAATATAATTTAAATAATTATACTTTTAAAACAATTTTAAATCCATATTGAACCTTTATAATAATTAATTGATTACATTGTTTTTAATAAAAACCAATATTTTCACTATGGATCAAAATATTTATCCTTTCAAAAAATTCAAACAAATTCACTCTAAGATAATTTTAGCAAAATTATTTTAAAAATAATTTCATTTTGTAAAATCAATTTTATAAAAAAGTAAAAATTAATTTTAATGTATGTGAAAAAAGTAAAATGAAAGCACATTTTTGTTACATAATGGTTTTCATAAACATCTCATTTTATTTAAAAAGATTATTATTTTATTTATAATCAATAAATATCCATTTAATTTATTTTATACAATTATAAACTATATAATTTTTATAATTTAGTCATTTCTATTCATACCATACAATTTAATGGATATGTTATAATGATATACTATATTATAAAACATTTAGACATGGAGTTTTGTGTGTCTCAAGATATCGAAGAGATTAAATTAAATGAAATACATTTCATTGGATATTTAATATCATTTTTTCTTTTATAATATACAATAAAACCCAATTTTATTCTTTCATATTCACTAGGTGTTACAATAACAATAAAAATAGCTCTTGGAAAATTCATATAATGAATTCTAATAATGATTTGTCTGTTAAACTATTGAAGAAATATATTTAATATGATTTGAATGATGGTATAACAAAATATATAATTTTTTAGAGGAACACTATGGAATTAAAAGTAAATAAAATATAGATCTGTGGCCCCTTATAAATATTATGTATGTTTTATAATTTTAGTGTGAGTACATTCATTAAATATTCTTATTGTATTGTTACAAAACATGATACTCACACAATAAATATTTATTTTTATTGATTGTTCCATGCATCATGAAAATCACTCTGAAATTTTTTATAGGTTTTACCTATATTGTACTATATTTATATCTAATGTATTTATGTTTTCTCAAGGAGAAGAATTTTGAGATTAAGAATGTGAATGTTTTATAAATCATTTTTTTTAATTTTACTTCATGGTTATTATATATCATATATATAAGAGATTTTTTGATGTAATCATACTTATAAATGTGTGAGAATTGATGAAAGGATTAGAAGTATTTTGTTTTATAAATGGGGCAAGATTTGTTTCATTACAGATAGAAGCATGTGATCTATGTATCCCTAATATATTAATTCTATAATTATAAAAATATTACTATGTTTCAACAATAAATATATTTTTATTTCTAAATTTTGTTTTGACCAAAATGAATATTCATTCCGGATTAAGAAAAATAGTTTTTTATTATAAATGAATAAAGGGTTTGATGTAATTGAGAGCCTGAATAATATATTTTAAATAATTTATATGGATAATCCAATCCATAACATTAAATATAATAAGTTATTGGTAGTTTATTCCAACACCACTTATCTTTGGAATTATTATGTTGAGTATATATATAAAATATTGTTTCAAATAATCCATAGATATAGTTTTTTATAATCATTAAATAATATATCATTTGATAAATTTAAATCATGTTAACTAGAAAAAATGACCAAATAAACTTTTAATGGAAAAGAGGGAGAGGGCTAATGCACTATGAGACATAATAAATAGTAATGAATGTGGATCTAGGATTACAAAAGCATGTTGTGGGTATAGGTACTTAATTTTTATTATTGGTGACATCAATAATTATATGTGTGTGTTTCTTATTATATAAACAATTATTTGAAAATTTCTAATATTTTAAACATAAGATATGAAATCAATATGGAAAAAGTATTTAAGTTTCCTCAATTAAATTGGGGTGGTGAAAAATTGAGATAACAATTTTCTTATCCTTTGAAATTTTTGTAATAGTTTAACAACCCACTCCTCCTAGAACACCAAAATGGAATATTTGTTTGATATAGGTAATCATACATTTTTTGATATGTTTTTTATCAATAATGTTTCATGTTACCTCTATATATCATACTAAGAATATTCTATGTATGGAAGAACTTTTATACTAAACTATATTCTATATAGGGCATTCATAAATAATCAATATAAGATATGGATTAGAAGGAATCCCAATTTTTATTTATGAGGATTGTATTATAAATATGAATTAAATAATTAACCATGATGTGGTGACATTCACCATTTTGGTTTGTTTTTATTTTATTTTTTAATACCACCTTATAGAGTTCATTTTATAATTATATAAGACATCATTTGCCTAACTTTACTAGAATGAATATCTTGTTGATTTTTTTGTGAAACATTATATAATGATGTGTTGATTAACTGAATACTAAAAGGGGTTTTAACAAGTTTCTTAATCAATTATGTGGTTGTTGTATGAATTTTAATTGTGGATATACAAAAGTTAATCATTAAACATCCAATGAAACATTATACCCTAAAATTATCCTATATTAAATGAAGATATTTTTAAATTATAGTGTGTAGACCTCCATAAAGAACATTGGATATTATTATCAATGTTGAATCTATCTTAATTTTATTTTCTTAATTATCCTATATAAAAGAAGGAATTATCACACCATCAAAGGATAAGGGCTCCTACTAAATCATTCAAGGATTCCAAAGATGAATGGATACCTTTGGAGGTAGGAACTCCATGGATGTTACTATGGGAGCTCAATCAAGATCACTTTTACAAAGGATTTAATATGAACAATTCAATATGAATTGTTTTATTTATTTATTTTAATATTTTTTATTACTCTTTATTCCAATCTTGTATATGTTTTTACAATTTACTCTACTTTATATAGTCATGTAGATGTGACACAAAACCTACCAGTGGAATCAGATCTAATACAAGTTAAAAAGAAATAATATGATAATCAAAAAATGAAAATAATTTGGTGTTTTTATAAAACCATTACTATGTTTATAAAACGACATCATGGTTTATAATTTTTTTTTAAAGGCATGAATTAAAAAAAACTATTTTTAGAATATTTTGGGAAAACTGATGTGATTTTAGAAGAACTGCATGGTTTTTTTGTTGCAGAATAGGTTTTTAGTTTTTGGAATTATTATGTAATGGTTTGTAGATAAAAGTGAATTTTTGTTTCTAGAAATGGGATTTATAGGAGAAAAAACATGTCATGGTATATGTATTTGACCATCGTTTGTAGTATAAATATATAAATAAATATATTTTGATAGTAAAAATTTTCATGGTTCAAGGTGATACTTTCAGAAAATATTCTATCCCAAATAGAATGGGTAAAATCACATCATGGTGCATATACATGGTTTTTTTAAAATAAAAAAATATCAAAAACCTTCACTCACATATTCTGAATGGGATATTTCTAAATGATCATGAATTTATAACATATAAAAAGTAGTTTGAAAAAAATTATACCTGTTTAAAATTATAATATATCATGTTTAATATATAACTTGTTCATATTTTTATGAAATTATAATTTAATTTTAATTTATATAAATGTTTTATATTATAAATTTTGTATGATTTATTTAAAATTATATTAAATTATTCTAATAATTATTATTTCATGAAAATAAGAGATACATTATTGATATGACAAAAAAAATATTTATTTTTCACTCAATTAACATGTTGGGTTGTTATTTTATTCATACATTCTTTAATAAGTGTTGGTTATGAGTTTATGTGTAAGAGTTATTATAAAATCATGAAATTATTTAACAATAAAATTTTATTCTATATCATATGTTATAAAAAACACCGTGCTTAAAAAACCCTTGATATATTTTTCTTTAAAATTCATCTCATTGATAGTGTGCGGAGTACACAACCCTGAGTCTCAATGAACTTTAATACAATATACCAATATAACCTATCCTTTAAATTGGTGGGCTGAATAGAAATAACTAAATTATTAAAGGTTTAAGGTTTACACAAGTAGAAAAAAAATCATTGGTTGTCTATCGATTATGAATAATATAAGAATCATTTCAAAGAAAAACAATTGTTTTATAAAAAACAATATTTTTTTCTAAAAGATGGTTTAATCATGCTTTTCACACATAATTTATTATTATTTTTTACAACTATTATCAAATTTACTTAATAAAATTATATTAATTTTATAAATAAAAAAATCAAAATTATCTTTGGGTGAATTTTTGAGTTTTTTCTAAAAAGATTCTTATTTTTGATGTATAGTGAAAATACTGAATTTTAATTGAAAACTGCCTTTTGTTGAAATTATTTACAAAGTTAAATTATATTTTTAATTATATTTAATTCATAATTAGTTTAATTATAAATTTATTTGAATCCAATTTAGTTCATTGAATTAATTTTTATATATTTTTTTAAAATAATAACATTATAACCTTTTGAACATTTACTCTTTGAAAACCCTCTTTCTCGTCACATTTACAAGATTAAATTAAAATTAAATTTGAAAAATTAGATGAATTTAATTTTTAAAAATTGATTCATGATTTAATAATAATAAATTATATTTTCTAATATTATTAACTTAATTTTTGACAAAAAATAATTGTGAAAACAAAAAAAAAAATTTACCATGGTCAAGGTAAAAATGGATTTATCAGGGCTTTAATTAAAAATATAAGGGTTAAAATAGACAACAAAACTTATATAAAATCTATTTTATGGCCATATTTAGACCTTATAATGTATAAGGGTTTATAATATTCCATTTTTACCATTATATAATTTGAAAAACATGGGTACCCCTTTTTCATTCAAAACATTACAAGTGTTTCACTCTCCTCACTTATAAAAGGACGACCTCTTTCCTCTATTATTCAAACCTTCACACCCTTTTTTAGAAAAATCCATCAGAAATAAATTTTAAAATTCCTTGATATCACCACTAGATGACTTTGTTTTGGAAAATTGTAAATTAGTAATGATTTTTGTGTATACCTAAGGAGGATGCCCGAAGATGAGGTAATGTTCTTCAACTAGCATTTTAATTTTATTTCTTCTTCCACATCCTTAGATTCATAATAAAACATGATTATAAATTAAAAATGGTATTTTAAATATACTAATATTTTTTATGTTATGGTCATGACCTACAACTATCCCTACTTCCATTTAATGGGATACAAAATCATCGTTTGTGTGTACGTCGGATTACTACCTCATGAACAGATGTCATTTTTTTTCTTTAACACCATGTGACATTTGAGTATGATGATGGATAAAAAGTATATATATGATATTTATAAAATAAATATAAAATTGGAATCATTATATCATATAATAATTTTTAATTCCTATTCTTTAGGGGAAATGATAACATTTTTCATGCTAATGATTGACTATTCCTTCACGAAACAATGTGATTTATCTTTCAATAATTCTTTACATGGAAGGTGATAAGGATATATTTAATGATTATATGTGATATAAATGAAATTATTATAATATTAGTGACTAATTTATAATTATTAAAATTTAATATATATCATTTCATTGGTTACCTTTTAACTAAATAAAAGATGATAACGTCATTTGTGTACATGCAGACTACCGCCTTCAAAGAATGATGTGACTCTCTTTTCTTCACTAGAACACATGGATGAAATATATACATATATTTAAATAAATATAATGGTATTTATGATATTATGATTATTTTGTTATGATAAAACACTAATTGTCTCATTTTTATAATGATCATTGAAAATTGGAAATGTTACTCATGTATATATACGGCCTACAGTATCTAGGATTACAACATACTTAATTTCTCAAAATATTATTTCATTATTGGGATTAAAAGTATATTTTATGTAAAAATATTATAAAAATTACATGATTATTATACTTGTTATGATGGAACTATATAATATCAACAAGAACCAAAACTTTCTTGATAAAGAACCAATGTGAAAATAAGAAAATTAACACAATAAACAATAAAAATAAAGAAATATTATTATTGAATGGTTGAAAAGATGCTATCAAAAGATCATATATGAAATTATAAATATTAATATGGTTTTATTATATGTTGATATAATTATTAAAACCACTATATATGAGGTTAAATCACGTTCAACTAAAGGAAGTGTGTTCTAATAGATTTCATCTCAATTTACATTCTATTGAGGCTTATTTGTTATTATATAGCGATTCACTTTTATATGGTGTATATACTACAAATTGTATTTATTTATCATGAATAAATTTTTATTTGTGATATTTAAATTTTGAATTCATATTTATTATTTCAAGGGGTTATAATTTTAATCTTACCAAAGTTGTATGGGACTTCATCTTACTTTTTATTCATTGAGGTATATTGTAATTATTCAAAAAAGCTGGAGATATGTTAGGGAAATTCGATATTTGTTTGAATCCATCTAAACAAATATAGAATTTCAGAATACATGAAAAAATAACAATGTCTTAAAAATATGTATTTTTTAAATATTTATAATTCTTTGACTTTGAATGTAAGTCTTCATGTGGTGAATTTTAGACATTAAGATGATCATAAGACTCTAAGTTCTATCACATTACTACACCTTATTTTTTGATTATACCAACCATAATATTTCATTATATGACTTACTTTTCCATCATATGAATTTGGAGTTTCTTAAAAATTATAAAATCCATGATAATAATACTTCATCCACACTTTAATTATTAATTTCATGACATTGAAGTATTTATTTCAAGTCATTGTAAGACATTGATGCATCCCATGACTTTATACTGAGGCACAAAATTAGAAAATCCATAGAGCATGTGTCTTTTGGAGATGAATGCATAACTTCTAACTCATAGTGCAATTTTTTTCCACAAAACTTTTAAATGTAAGTAATTAAAGTTCACATCATAAGACTACAATAATTTTTCAATATTTTTAAGTTATTATAGATGTATGTAATGAGTATTGAAGATTTAATCAGATTAAGAACAATATGATTGGGGATGGTTCAAGAGTTCCTTGATCATTTTATAAACATCATGAAAACCTAAATTTTTGTGTGGTTCAATCTAGACAAGAAAGAAAGTAGAAAATATTTATTCATGGAAATGGGATATCAAAAAAAGATGAAAAATACTGTTTCTGTATCTTTTTAATTTTAAGGAAATGAAAATATGTTAATGTTAAAGATTTGATTCTAGGTTAATAATATCATGATGATTATTTAATCCATCATACAAGATTGTTTTGAGGAATATTATTGAATAATTTACACAACATGTATATCTTGATACTAAAAATTAATTTTCCTAGTTTTCAAGAATTTTATAGGTAAATAATCATTGAGGATAGATATATACACTAGTGTTTAAATAATATGAATTTTAAGAAATTTTAGTGATCAAGAAGAACTACGATTGATGTCTGGGAATTTACCCATGCCTAAAAAGTGAGAAATCATCCAAATTTCATAAATATGGAAAACTAGAAATTAGTAGAATCTTGTATTGTGATAACCTTGGATTAAATAATCAAAAATTATTTGTGATTTATGGCTGGGAAAAATGAAAAAGAACAAGAATTAATTTAAGCATACAATGAGTAAGAATAATAATGAGTGGACATTATATAACTTCTTAGGTCTCGAATAATGAGACTTCAATTAGGTGGAGAGATGAATCATCTTAATATTTGAAGTTTATGTCATGTTTGTTTTCTTATATATCTTTTTGGGCTTATAATATCAAGAGAATAATGTAGAAAAGAGGAAATACCAACCAATAGTGCATGTATTTATATTTTTCAATGATTTTTTCAATATTTGAGAATTGAGTTATTTGGAATAAATATGTTTTATAATGAACTGGATGCTTAAGACAAGCATAGATGATGATTTTAAGGTGAATTGTTTGAACATATTTGCTTAGTTGAAGTATTTTTGGGATTAGGAACCATATTTGGTATTATTTGAGAAAATTCAACCAATTCATAGAGAATTTTTACTTTAATTGGACGAGGATGGAAAGGAACTCATGGGATATGAGAATAAAGAAACAATAAGATAAATACATCTAATCTTGTATACTATAGTGTAATTTCACCCATTTGATATGTGAAAACTAGGACCCTGGTGATAGCACAACCACCTTGCCTTAACATAGCAGTCGGGTCCTAGCCTGCCAGGTACCACCAGTTACCCCACAGATACATGGTCCCCACCCTAGGGCCTGCCCACATACCCAAACGAGTTATCTGATTAATGAATTCCCCCATAGGACAATAGATATCTTTTCTAGTGTGTTTTTCCTCACTCACACACACACTGGGAAGTGATCACTACCCCATGCCAAGCATGCTTAACTGTAGAGTTATAATCAGGTAGGGTCCCAAAAAAAGGTGCACCTTATTGACATGAGTCATATCATTTTTTCATTTAACTCTTTATCATTATGGGGTGTAACAATAACCCCCATCCCTTTAGAGAACACAATCGTCATTGTGGACCCTACATCTCAACCCAGGCATTACACTACACTTAAGGCTGGGTACCACCTCTGATACCAAATGTGACAACTAGGCCCTCAGTGACAGCATGACCGCCACGAATCAACATTGTTGTCGAATCCTAGCCAGCAAGGTACCACCAGTTTCCCTACAGAAATTTGGTTCCCACACAAAGGCCCACCCGCGTGCATGAATGGGTCGTCTAACTGATTAGTATCCCCATAGGCCAACACATGTCCTTTCTAGTGTGATTTGTCCTTACTCACACACAAACTGGGAAAATAACCAAAAGGTCACCCATATTAATCACCACTGTAGAAAAACTACACTTAACTGTGGAGTTTTAATCACGTAGGATCTCGAAAAGGAAGTTACACCTTGTTGAAATGAGTCATATAATTTAGTCCTTTAACCCTTTATCATTCTTGGGTGTTATATGATTTGGTTACCACACCTATGTAATATGGTCTACATGGCTTCAATATGACACATGGATAACTCCAACAGTATATGGTAGTAAATAATAGTATTTCTGAGAGGGTTTAAACCTTGTAAAAATATCTATTAAAATTTAATTTTTGAATTTTGAATGTGTTTGGTGTTTACTAATTTAAACTAAAAAAGGAACCATCTAATTTAATAAGAATAAAAAGTTCAAGTTTAAAGTGGTTAAAATGTTTTAAGGAATGAATTATAATTTGGTAAAATCATTCCACCCATAATTCAGACCCATCCTCTCTTATGTGTGTCTAAACATTCCACTAATACACTACAACTGGTATACTAGTGAAGGTCAACTCTAATTGGATATTTATTGAGATATAAAAATTTGATTCAGGAATAAGTTTCCATTAGATTAGTTATTAAAATTTTCTCCCATTTATTTTTATTAGATATACATGAATTATAGGTTTTATATTTTTAAATAAGTGTCTCAGATGAAAAATTCATATTTCATCCATATAAAAATAAACAAAGAATTATCTACCATGACTTTGAGAATCAAGAAGAATAAAGAGGCTATAAATTTTATAAATAGTGCATGAATGGAAAATGAAACACCTTTATATTAAGGTAATCATAATAGTGAAGATTATTTAGTTAAATCTAACGATTATTATTCCTTTAATAAAACATGGTTATGCAATAGAGTGGATGCATTGAATTTGATAAAGCACTCTATCTCGAGGTTAAGTATTGTGTAATAAAGTCCCCTATTGATGTTGTTACATATAATTTCTCATATATCATGAGATCTATTAATAAAAAATAATATATTGAAGAAGAGGATAATGCATTAAAATAAGTATTTCAAAATAAAATGAGTTACTAGAACACTCTCACAAATCCTACAAAATATAAGGAATAATTTGATAGAATTTTTATAAAAGATCATATTTAATTGATAAATAATTTCAAGGAATTATTTATAAAAAAGATTTATTTTATATAATTTTTAAGTAGTTGTTCCGTCCATCAGATAAGATTAAAAAAGGCTCTATGCAAGTCAAATTTTCCTAGTAAGAAGTTTAAAGTAAGACAATAAAGGAGTTGGACAAATCTATTCTTGAGAAAAAATTGCATAATAATAAAATTTAGAAGTTGGAATATATTTGTAAAGATATTTTTACATCATTAGAGTATGATAAGTATACCCTCAACATTACACGTCATGAGTTTTAATTCAAGATGAAAAATATAGAAACTATATTTTCTAAGAGATCCCAATATGTTGAAATGAATAAGGATGATTCCACATAGATATATGATTTTATTTTTTTATCTCAAAATAATATAAATTATGGAAATAAATGATAGAGATCATTTTTATAATTATACACCTATAGATCATACAATAAGTTATCCCAAATTGTAAAAAATTCAGTTCACATTGAATCTATTTTTTATGGATGTTCTAGAAAAAAGAAAATATTAGTTTAGATGTGGAATCTTAGAAATGTTTTGAAACACAAAAAAACATCAAGGGTGGATACGATGATACACATGGTAGGTTTCCCCCAAAAGGATACTAAAAAGGTCAAGGTTCTAGAAAAAATCACCAAGAAAGAAGACCAGAATAGACTAAACCTAGAAGAAAAAAATCAAAATTAATTTGGGGATGTTGGTGGTACTAGAGATTTAAGAATAAATCTATTTTTGTCTGGAATATTATGATATTAAATATATGATTAATAAGTCCTTAATATAGGGGATTACAATATTATAGAGATAAAAAATACAAAAAAAAGAATCAGACCTTACATAAAGTAAAGAATTTGTCATAGAAGAAAATATTTGAAAGAATAAATAATTTATATAAGATATTAAACATATGTGGTTAATGTTATTATTAATGGAATCAAAAAATATAAAAGTATCATAGAATTTTTTATGAATAAATGAAACAACCACAAGTTGAGAAGCTGGTAAATAAACAAGAGAATTCTACCATAGGAGATTAATTATTAAGGAAGTTCACAAAACAACTCACTCCCAAGAAGTTAATTAAGAAGGATAAGGATGATTTCACACATATTTGAAATAAATTATTATTTTATGGTAAAATATGCTACACCATGGATCATTTTAATATTTATATAAATAAGAAAGTGGCTGAGAGAAAATTTTAATAAAAAATAGATTCATTATAAGAAATAGGTAGTGGGATTGGCATGGTTGTTTCCACTCCCATTGAAGAGCATGAAAAAATTACTAAGAATGGAAAAGAGAAATATTTTGAAGGTTTTTGTAGAAGGTTCAATATGTCTAGTTACAGTACTAAAAATGTATGGAATGGTTACCTCAATAAGAAATTTTAATTAAATATACAGCGAAATAACCAGTGAGCTCATGTTCCAAAACCTTCACTTCAAAAATAGAATACACACCCAATAAAAAATTAGACAATGTGCTCGAAGGCTATTTAACACATGAATATATCATCTGTATTTTCCTAGAAAGTTAGAGAAAATTTAAAATAAAACTATTTATTTATATGCTAATGTAAATATGGATGAAAAAATATAAATAATTTTTGAAAGGATATATCCAAAGCTGATCAAAGGTGAACACACTTAGAGAGTAAAGGGTACATCTAAAATGAAGAGGAATAAACCTTTAATACTTATAAGATGAGGATTTTATAGGTTGAGAAATATTCTTCTACCCTATTGATTTAATTAAGGATCTTTTGAAGATCCACATTATTTTCATGATAGTTTTATCAATGTTTAATTTCTAGTAATTGAAGGTGATGAAGGTTGAAAAGAATCCACTGAGGTTGGAATTTCAAAATAGTTGAAGATGCTATAGTTTTATTATATTCTATTTAATATGGAAATCTAGAAAACTCATTTAAAAATATTAATTATGGGGCATAATTTCATTCTGAAATATATATTTTAATTTCTATGAATTATGTTTACAAATGTAAAGGGTTTATCAAAATATATAGGGAAGACCTATCATTTTAAATTTTTTGATTTATTTCTTAAGGTGTGTGAATGTTCTTTGAAATATCATTAAAAATTATGTAAGCTACCCCAAGAAATATGAATGTTAGAAACTATAATCACATGAGGTGAAAATATGGGAATACTTGTTATCTAAAGATGTCTCTCTTGTTTTATAAAATTTTATACCCCATATTGATATTATTTGACTAGTTTGAGGATAAATTTATAAGAAAAATGCAATTCCACTTCAAATTAGTAGATAATATTTTCTTATGAAGTTCATACAATCACATTCAATGATTTGGAAGTTATTTTTTTCGAATTTCTTTTATCATAGAATCAAATAATAATTAAATTGAAATTATTATAAAAATATTTATTATAAAGTGAAGAACATGTATAGAAGGTTAGTTTCATAAATTTAGAATAGTTCATTGAAAACCCCCACCCCAAATTGTCATAGAGAAAATAATGGAGATAATTTTTTGATTAATTACTACTAATTTGAATTTTTAAAAGGAAGAAGAACATAAAAAATCTTCCGTTATACATAAAGTGGTATCTAAGTTATTTCAAATATTAAATGGTGATAAAAAATTTAAACATGAAAACTTTTTCATAAAAAGGGTAAGAGTTTCTTCCACTTTGAATTTATTATTAAAATGGGGAGGTAATATTAATGACCTAGAAATTATATGTGATTTGACAAAAAACACAAGGGAGGGGGGGTTTTATGGAAAATATTTTTTTGGTTGTGTTTATTTTATTTAATTGAAAATACCAAGACAATTCTATGAATAAAAGAAATATAAAGATCAAGGGTGGTGGATTAAAGTATCCACTAATGAAAAGAGACAAAGGAGTTGGCCACTATACATGTATTATAAATCTTGAAGAAAATATAGTAAATACCATGTTTATCAGGTTTGTATTTTGTAATAATCGAAGTAGAGTTGAGTTGGATAGAGATGGATAAAGATTTATTTGATAATTGTTTCACATAATCTAGTAAAACAATTTCTATAATAACGACGTGTCACCATTATTTCATATTATTCCACATATCTTTGTAATAATTCAATTTGTTTTATATTAATATTGATATTACCATAATGAATATAAATTTTAGAATAAATTCAGTCAGAAAATTTTATTCATTAAATTTTATGATAAAAATTATTTTTTTGGGGTGCTAAACTGTTCTTGGCTACGTCCGTTAAAATTTAATTATGTCTATTATAATAAATAATTTACTCCATGAGAGAAAAATGATAGTAGATAGAAATTTATTTATTTTAAATTAAACAGAGCTCAAAACTGATGAATTCTTGAGTTGGGATATGTCGTATAGATTTTCTACATGTTGTTCATTTCACAAGAATATTTTTAAGTTGAATTTCCCAGAGCTAAATTTGTAGGAGAGGGATGTGGACGCTTCCACCTCTTACTGGTATCAACTTCTAGATGAAAGATTCTAAGTATGATTATGAGGGGAAATAAATTATAAACATGAGAAGATCCTATTTCACCTCTTGGATCCCCATTCAAAATCTAGATATAGTGAAAGAATCACCAAGGACTGCACACAATTGCGATTCAATAAGAACTAAGCTATTAGAAAGCCCATATCTTTTGTATTTGGTCGATTTGAATCCATCCATTATCCCTAGACACCATTATTAATGGATGGAGGTTGATATTTAAATGGATGGTCATAGAGGGAATGTATCTTAGGGATGAGTGAAGTATATTTGATTAATAAGAAGTCCTGCTTGGATTAGATTGCTTATAGTGTGCATTGATTCGAATTCTGGGTAAAATGGGGAAGAAGGGTCAAGTCGGCTATGTTGGCCTAGTTGAAGATGTGGGAAATCATATATTTCAAGTGAAATCCCTACATTTAAAAAGGATACATAGGGCTAATCTGCTATTTGAAGCTTTAATTCTCATATAGATATTTTTCTACATAGTCCCAATCAGCTATGAGAAAATAAATGGCTATGTAAAAGGAATTAGTTACGAGGGAAATGGCTACGTGAAGGGAAATATATATGTAGGCCCAATAGACTTTGTGAAAGAAATTATGTATATAAAAAATGATTACATTGATAGAAACAACTACATTAATAGAAATTAATTTATAGATATTTTCCTATATCAAAAAATTGGCAACATA
Organism: Viscum album; assembly: GCA_963277665.1. Lineage (NCBI taxonomy): Eukaryota > Viridiplantae > Streptophyta > Magnoliopsida > Santalales > Viscaceae > Viscum > Viscum album. The sequence continues at coordinate 1,854,721,370 of OY728128.1, forward strand.
AAAAGATACTCTTATATTAAATGAATTGGATACAGCAAAAATAGATTTGTTAGCCTAAACATAACCATAGAAATCAGCTATGTGGGAAATACATATGTCACTACAAACAACTACGAATATCAAATCAACTATTTTGATCCAAATGGTTATGTTTCCAAATTGGCTACATCATTAAAGCAAATTAAATTCCGGTTTTCTAGCTAGTTGAAACACTTACCACTAGAACTCGCGTGCGGTACTAATAATAGTTTCCCGGAGGAAGTTGATAGTGGGTGAACTACTGTTATGAGGAAGTTTCAATTAGAAAAAAAATAAGTTAGGGAGAACATAAATAGGGATAATAATAAGAAGAATTATAGCCTGGTGGGACATGCATGGAGATCTAAGAGAGGAGTTGAGGGGCAGAAAACACTGGAGGTGATTGAGTAGGAAAAAAAAAGAGAGGTATAGAATTTTTATTATTTTGAAGTCTTCTTTAGGGTGTTATTTCTATTTATATTTTTCTATTATATATTTTTAAAATTAATGTTGGATATATTGAAATATATTTTTGAGATGATTGGATAAATCTATTGTGGGTGAATGAGGTTGTGCTGGTAGGAATTTTTAACACACTAAGGTGTTTACAACTGTGGGATTTTATACTTTTCTCACTAGTCAAGAGATTAATGACTAGAAAGTGTCCAAAATAAGTGATATCTTGTTAAATTTTGGATATAATTAATAACATAGCATCTATATGTCCATTTTACTATAGTACATAACATGCAATTTAAGGTCACATTGTTTCCATAATGAGTGGGAAAAAGTAGCCTTTAGTTGAGAAGCTAAAATCTCTCACACCTACAGACTTGCCACTCGATATAGATAGTTATCCATTTTTCTGGGTCTTATAGTGACTGGACTTTAGTGAGAGAGGAATGAATAAAAAATAATCATCTATAAAAATATACTTATCATCCAACCAACTTCCCATGTTATAGTCCTTTATGTTCTTTATATTTTTTGTTCTCCTTTATTTCTCTCTCTTCATGAAACATTTGGTCGCCACTATGCCCCAGTCATAATTCCATAAATCTCATCACCACCATCATAACCTTTTTTACCCCTTTTCACTTGTATGAATTCAAGTTTCTTTATTTGGTCATAAAAAATACCCCTTCTACAGATGTCCTTTCCTATGGATTGACCCCTACCAACCACAATAGTAGTATTAAATAGGTTTTATAAAAAATTAATTTGTCCCAGAGCTAGTGATTACCTAGTCCTTGTGGATAAGTACTGTAAATCTAGTTTTATATATATTAAATAACCTCATATATGTGCTGGAAATATTTTGAAATTATTTTTAATTGTTTTAACAATCATTTGATGCATTTTCTAGATGACTTTCAGAATTTAGAGAATACCTTGATTAAATTGAACTCAATTTGAAGTAACATATAGAAATATGGAATTCAGGAATTTAATAAAAAAAAATTAAGTCCTAAATTTAAGGATTTTCCTACTGATCATAAGTCTTTGATTCCAAACATAAGTCTTCATGTGTTGAGTTTAATTCTTTGAGATGGATGTAAAACATTGAGTCCCATTGAATGAGTGTTCCTAATCATAAGTATCTACCAACTTTAAGAATTCATCTTATGACTTCCCTACCAATAATATAACATTGAAGTTTACTCAAAAGTATTAAATTCATTATCAAAAAAATTTATTTATAGTGTATGTATTTATCAAAATACTTCACTATAAGACTTTAAGATAATCAGAAGGCTTAAATATATCATATTAAATTTTTATGAGACAATATTTTTCAAAATTATTTGATCTTAAGTCTTTTGGATCCATGAGGAATACATCTTACCCCTAGCATAATACTTTATCATAATCCTTGTTGTGCATAATTATTGTATGTTCTTATTATAATACTTCACCACTTTTTGAAAATTTAAATGTTTTTTTGGTTGAATAACATGAGTTTTCCATATTTAATCTGATAAATAACAAGATGATTTTGAAATATGGAAGAGTAACATGATCTTCGATGGAAAACAAAAAACACATAAATTGTTGTATTTTTCAATATTGAGAATAATGGAAGGATATTATCATCAACCATAGATAGGGGAGATTAGACCAATATGATAAAAGGAGTTTTAAGAATTTGTTAATTTTTAGGAAATTAATATCTAATATGTTAAAGTTGTTTTTTTGAGTTAATAATATAATTAATCTTATTCCACCGATGATACGAGATTTGTTTTAGAAATATTTATATAGTAGTTCAACAATATGAATTTCATGACTTTAAAATTTAATTTACATGGTTCTAAATAATAATACAAATGAGGAGACATAAAAGTTATATTTTTACCCCACTTTTTAAATCATTTTGATTCATGGATATTTGAGTGATCAAACTAAGATTGATGTCTATGAATTTTCCCAATCTCGGAAAGTGAGATGTTTTCCCGATTTCATTAATTTGGAATAGAATAAATTAGTATATTATTATGATGTACTATCATTAGATTAAATAAATACAAAATTTTAGTGATTTGAGGTTAATAAAATTGAAAAGGTTGAGATGATATCCCTGAAGAAGAGCATGATTCTTATGTAACCAATAATGGAGAATAAAATAATGAGATAAGAATTTGAATCTTTCTAGGTATCAAATAAATTAAAAACAAGTAGGTAGAGAGATGAGGCACCAGATGAGCCGAAACTGAGGTTTAATTTTTTTTATATCAATCTACCTATTTGTATAGTATAAATAGAATAAGACGGAAAAGAGTAGTGACAAAAAATAAGTGCATGTATTGATATTTTGTGTCGATCCTTTTTTATTTGAGAATTAAGGTATGCTGGAAACATTTTATTCTCTGAAGAACTGGAAGCTGCTTATAGATTCATTGGTTGAGTTTTGAGATCTTTGTTTGAACACATTTTTTATGTCAAAAGTATTTTTTATGCAAGGGAATAAATTTTATATTATTATTGAAATTTCCCCAATTCATAGATAATATCAACATTAATAGGACGAAGCTAAAAATAAACTTGTGATATGTTAGTCTAAATAACATGATGGAGATAGTAATTTCAACTTATGTAATATAGTTAATGTTCACTTGTGTGATATGATATCACACCTATGTAATATATTGAACTTAGTTTCAGGATGATACCTAGAAAGATTTTCTTTTATATTGGTGATTCAATTTTAGTGAGGAATCATTTACTTTAAAATCACAAGAATGAAAAAGGAGGAGGCTTACCGAGAGTGTCCAATCATTGTAGAACTAAGTGTTCCACATTAATTTAGTTATTTTCATCAGGTTTTCCACTTTATAAAATCATACCACATCAGATCTAACCCCTTCTATCAAGTTTTATACTCACTCTACTAGGACACTATAACTACTATTCTTGGCTATCTCACTTAGTAAACTAATCCATACACAAAAATTGTGAAATTAAGTGAATAAAATTTACCTTAAAAGGGTGAGGATTCATGGTTACCCCAAACCATGCTCTAGAAATATGTCATAACAGGAGAAGAATTACCATTTATAAGAATTACCCACATTGTTTCACTTATGTAAAATAAATCATTGTGTTTACTAAAAGTTTAGAAATTCATGTAATGTTATTCATCATGACTAATCTTAACTATTGGTCCCTTATCAAGGATATTACCCTGATAGAGGGTGAATTAGAGAAATACATATTATAAACATTATCCCTTGATTTCAATATTTGTTTCTCGACATGAAGAACACTTCTGAATTTCATTTAGATACTCCCTATAAGTGATCAAAGTAATAAGGATCACAATAGATTTTACATGGTTCTCCCTAACCAAGTTATTATAAGGATCATAAAAAGGTAATGTCTCTTGGAACCTTAAACACTAGAGTTAACAACTTCTATTTGGTTTAAAAGAATATACTGGACACACTAACACTCTAAACTAACTGTTCACATAAATGAAAAAATATCACCACCTCTCATCACACAATAAACTCACTACTCCATCTATGGAAAACTTTTTCTTCATAAGATAAGTATGTGAAAATATACCGGTAATAGAGTGTCACTTCTTCACAACCTGATAAAATTTCAACTAGATGAAGCTCCTGGAATATCATTCTCCTTCCTCAGTTTCAAATTTCAATAAATCATGGGACTTCATTGTTCATCTTGATTCTCAAAAGAACCTTTGATCCTTTTTTCTATTGATCTTCTTTACACAAAATATTTTCAATCAAATTTTTGTATATATCTGTAGAGAACTCAATCACCTTGATTTGATCCTAGGGTTAGGAAAAATTATTTCTTCTAATCCATTATTAGGATCATTCCATTTTTCTCCCACACTTGAATGTGGTGACTAAGGAATATTCAAGTTACTTTAAACCCCTTAAAGTCTGATAAAAAATATCAGGTTTGAATTTACAAGTTTTTATAAACATCATGGATATAGTGGGCTCATACATAATTTTTCATAGATGCATTATTCAAAATATCCCACCATGGAACAACCTATCTCACAGTAGTGTATAAGAGGGATTAATCAAATAATGTGGTCATTGCCCTTTTCTCATTATTGTGGCTTCCTGTTGACCAGATCCACAATTCTTTTGTACAAATATCACCTATGAAATACCAAAGATCATGTAGTGTCTTGTCTAATTTATTGACCCACCGAACTAGTTTCAACATATCAATTTACTTATGGAATGAGCTCTTATATGATTGGAAGCATTAATTCAAATACACAACCTAATTCATATACTCTATATTGTATAGAGTTTCTACACTTTGGAATCCTATTTTTAATAGGATTTTTACTTAGGCTTTATTTCATGGTATATACACTATTGAACATCTGATGGCATTGTAGTTTGGTTGATCCCATCATATAGTGTGGTCCTTTGCACAATGGTGAACTTGGTACATAAATGACCCTTATGTGGCTAGCCATTATGGTGTAGCGTATTCTCTATAGTGTAGAACTTCCGACCATGTTTCTATTCTAACATTATATAAAATCCATTGTGGCATAACCCACTGCTCTATAAGGTAGAATATGCCTCTCAAATAAAATTTTCTACCAGAAACTAAAATCCTTATGGATTAAATAAACCCATAGTAATTCTTTATGCATCACCTCTTATAAAATAATAACAATCATATGAAATTTTCAACAAAAAAAATCCATGATATCCATTAAAAGAATTTTTATCAATAATATACCCATTTGGGTTTATACATATTTCAAAAGTAAATATAACTCTTCTCTTTGAAAGTTCAATTTAAAAATAAATAAATCATATCTAACCTGAACAACATATAATTCATACAAATTTTTCTTTCCCATTTTATCTAGGTGTGTATTGATGCATCATTAATCATTAACTTTAAGATCATGTTAGATAATGATCAGTGTGAGAAAAAATAATTATATGAGGGAATATGCAGGATAAAAACTCAACATTTTCCAAAAATTCAATCATAATATCTCCCATTAGTGGTTTTATCTTTTTATAATAGATAAAATACTCTGACTCTCTCCATAGATTTATCCCTAAACATTTGTACATTCTATACTATTTTGATGGAACCCAAAAAATAAATTCTTACACAGTTTACAAAATAGATTTATAAATATAATAAAGGAATTGAGGAAATGAATCACACCATTATTAATAAGAAATTACCATAGGGGAGTGAGGACACAGTCTCTAGAAATATATTATTCTGAACCCTCTCCACAGGTACCCATCTGTGGATAGAAAAGGGGGAATATAAATAATGACAATTGAATCCTTATTTTAAAAGGGCATGGGTTAGCTCCTAACACCGATGGTATATCAATGACATACATGAGAAGCATTACCCTTTATAAGTTTAAGGAATAAGATATAAGATAAGAAAAAAATCATTTAAAATAATGAATAAATTAAATAAACTTTCCCATTACATGAAATATCATGCACAACATAAAATAAAATTGTAAGGGACCAAAATTAAATCCACGAAGTGATCAGGATATCCAATAGCTTCTCATAGAATCTTAACAACTCCTCCCAGTTAGTAACATTCAATATGATCTCCAACCTATTCATCATGACCAAAAAATTGTTTGTATATATACATTTGGTGATTGTAAAAGGTATTCTCAATAGGATACTTCCTGAAACCTATCTTGAAAAATATGTAAGAAGCATACTATATCCAAATTAATAAAAAAATGAAACTAACCCAACCCCCATATAGGTAATTCGATTTTATCATCCTCACTATAGATCACTCATCAAATAATGTATAAAGATAAACCATTCCTTATCAAAATAATATATTACAATGATGCTACCGAACTTCCACTTATCTAATGTATTGTCTCTCTCACACCCAAAAGACTATTTCCTAAGCTTATCCCTCTTATATATAATTATGCACCCCATGAAATAGTATCACAACCCTTAAAACCACATGTACATCTCAACATCTCATCATCATCACATTCAACTAGTAAGAAAGTGTATTATAGGATGCCATTGTAGGCAGTGTATATGTATTATACCTCAATACATAACATCCCATGGAAGTAAACCTGTGTTAATAGAAAGACACTATGTACAAATATAAGTATCTACTACACCCCCAAATCTCACAAACCTAACATAAATTTATAATAAATTGTGAGACATGAAAACCTTGGTAGGATCACACACAACACTGTAAGTCATCATAACTTGAGAAAATGGCTACTAATATATATTGGGAGGGAGTGAGGGTTAGAGGGAAAAATTATTCATACACTTCCTTACCACCTTGATGTCGGATAAAATATCCCCTAGTGTCCCACACCATATCACATTGTTTTAAATTGTCCCACCATTATCCAAATCAACCATTACTGCAACTTAGGCTCATATCCCATTAAATAAATGCAACATTTTGCCCCTATTATATTTTTCATCAAGGTTACCAAATATAATAATGTTATCAATAAATCCTCTTAGGATATTTAAACCTATATCACATTCAAATTTATTTTCCACACACATGAAATTACACTAAGTCAATGGAATCGAGGAATTTAATCCCCCCACATCAGAGAAGAGGATTATTCAGTCCCAAACATTTATTATTAAATAAACAAACATTTTTATTCAATTTGGGATTAACCAATTAATTATGAATATGATAGCCACATAGGGTATCCTAATGGAAATTTATAAACATAGTTATGTATAAAAGTAAACATACTTCCTATAATTATTCCATATAGTTAAATAAAATTGATATGAGAAGTAAGAAATATACTCATTAACCATTTATTAATTATCATGATTTGGCTTTACATTATTTATCTCTTAAAAATAATTTACTATACTAACAAAAAAATATAAAAAAAACTTCCAATCAGAAGATAACACTTTATCAAGTAAAAGAATAGGTATATTATGAAAGAACATATAATCACACAAATCCTAACTACTTATCTAAAACTCTACATGAAAGGATAATTATCTTAAACATGTGATAATTAACATTTAAATGTTTTCAGTTATAGAATTTTTTAAATGATTCTTATCATAAGATAAAAAGAAGATAACCCTGAAACATATAACTATTATTCTCATTTATTTAATTTCATGATTAGAGAAGATTTATAATTTATCCTAGGACATCTGATTAAAGTTCTAATTAAATTCTTAAATTAATTTCGACAGTATTATATTATGAATTGTGATTAATCCCTGTGAATAAAATAAAAAACATCATGAAATAATACATTTCTCTTTAAAATTTAAAATTTATTGAATAATCATTTAACCTTTGATTTCATTTTTTAGATTATTAACTTATTATGTTTAATCATGAACATTTGTACAATTATTTAAATAATGATTAATTTGAACTTGAAATATAATAAAATAGAAGCTATAGATTCCCTATATTGATTAGAAACACAACATTCTCTAAGAAAGAATATAAAATTGGGGAATAATCTCAACTAAAATAAATGCCCTAAAAATATAAGGAAGATCTATCAAAACTTAATCATAGAGACTACCATTAACATGAAATGTATTTGAAACCCAAGACAAAGTAAAATCCAAGAAATCAAAATTATGAAAAGAATGAGGGGAAAAGAAATAAAGTACATAGGGGAAGATTTATTACCTTGATCCTTGAAAATTCATTCAGTAAAAACCAAGGTGTTTATACTTTTTGAGACATAGCTGTAGGGTGATTAGAGGCTTAGGGATTAGCTCAGGTTTGATTGAGGGAGTACAAATACAAACCAAAGGGACTCAGCAATACTATTTGTAGTAGAAACCCAAAAGACTTTACTATAGTGGGGTAAAATCCCAAAATTTATTTGGTTCCTTTTGTAAAGGCGTGATCTAGTTTTGAACGTGTTTGAATCTTGAAGATCAAATCCCTTTAAAATTATTTTCCAACTATTTTGACCTTCACCATGAACTAAATTATAGTGTATCTCTAAAACCCATGTAATTTTACCCTCACCGTGCCTAGCTCTATGGTGTGAAAAGATTCACATATCCCACTTCTAATTGAGGGTATCACCAAGTTCCACACCCTTCCAGCCTTCCTGAAAAAAATATCAAGACATATATCTCATCCAAGTTTCAACCAAGTTATACATCGATGAAAAATTCCTTGTAAAACATTCATTCATGAAAATTCACTCAGTATGGTTCATCCAACTGCTAATGGGTAACACTATTTCCAAACTCAAAAACACCCCAAGATAATGTGGCCTAACTCTTACTCAAGCCTCCAAGAAAGCTTCAAAATGCATATCACTATTCCCACCACCATGGATTAGTAACCCTCAAAAGGAAATAATTTTCACCAGTATATAAAACTATATTAAACTTTTTAATGACACTTATAAGCCATAGAAAAATGTTAATTTAAGGGATCTAGGAATCTTGTACCTTAAATTATTATCTATAAAACAATTCTTATCCTTGAGAATTTAAAACAAACCCGGAATAAATATTAAAGGTGGTCTGAACAACCACATCATGAGATACCTCTCAAGTATCCCACTAAAAAAGAACATAACCAAAAAATAAAGGGAAATTTGTGCACAAGTATAAAATATCAACAAACAATAAAGATAATAAGACCCATATCTAAACCTTATAATAAATAAATACCCTCAGTAAAATTAAATAAACAACAAAATAATGAATAAAATGTCAATATTCAAAAAAATATGGATATTAAGCATAAATATGTGAATCATTCTCCCAAGTGCTCTCTTTTAAGATTCCATTGTCCATATGGAAAAAAATAAAGTAAAACATGCCAATACAACATAATATCATGATGGTATTGAATCTTGATAGGACACTCCTCAAAGGTCACATCATATTTAATCTCCTATTCACCCAAATTAATAACATGAGTGTCTTAATGAATACATTTTAGAAGATGGTTCATGTGGAAGAGGTTATTAATCTGGTTCATCTATAGGGGTTGTGATAATTGATACACCGTGGCTCCATCCTGATGAAACGCCTCAAAAGGTTTAATAAACCTAATATAAATAACACTCTCATGATTTAACCTTCACCACCCCTGATGAGGAGACACCTCCAAGACCACATGATATCTCATGTTGAACTCTAGAATCCTCCTCCTTTTCCCATTAGAGGAACCCTTGAATCACCTACACCTTTTTCAACTACTCTACAATAATTATGAGCCAGGAATAACTGATAATATGACCTCGGTCGAGTTTAATTGACATCAGAAAGGTCATCCATAGAGAGGTTCAAAATAGAAATACCAATAGTTGGGTGATAACTATTTTTTTTATAAAACAAAATTAAGGGTAGATTTATCATCAACGAACCTCCAAAATATAGAATATACATGTCTAAAATGTCCTCTAAACTCTAGATAATATGATATTTAAGACCATCCATATACAAATTAAATTTATTGATAACAGTTAACTGATATATATAATCATGATAGAGGGCTCGCCGCTCCCTTTTGGTAAAATTAGGATATTAATCAAAGATTATCATATTTACAACCCCATGTATCCTCACTGTCTCCTACAGATACTACCTCAAAAATCTCTCCAAATATCTCAATATCTTAATTTACAAGAAGTGAGTTGGCTTCCTAAAAAACCCCATGAACACTCATTCAATATCATAACCACCCTGAGTTCATGGAAAAGTAGTGATGAAGTCCATTAAAATTTCATCCCACTACCATTGGGTAACATTGAGTTGCTAAAGAAAAACACTAGGAACATAGTCCTCAACTCCACATTCTAGCAGGAGAAACAAGATAAACTCTACAACTAAATCCTTTAACCCAAACCACCAAAACAAGTCTATAATAGTGTGTTACATATTTATCATGCTTGGATGTACAACTAAGGGTGAAATTTTTAATTCACATATGACCACCTTGTGTTTCACTAAAGTAATGTGGAAATAACTATGAGACAATACCCATTATGGTCCATATTTATACCATCTCTCAAGATCATATCAATAAACCAATAAATTATTCCAAATCTCTTCATCATGATCCCCAAGATAGGATTTCTCCACCTACAACATTATAGATGATTGTTCTGTCATCTGATAAAGATGACCACTATCATCAATTGGTCCCATATCAAGGTGAATAACTTCCGACTCTAACATGACAATCCTAGAGACTCTATAAAAATGCACAACACCACATTGTAACTTTCTAATCAATGTATTGACCACTGCATTCCATTTACCAGGTGTAAAGGAAATTTCAATGTTAATGTCCAATAAGGTATCCTTTTTCATCACTATAGTAAATTAAAGTCATACTATGAGAAGATGTACTTTACGTTTTTTTTTCATCTATAAAGACCAAAAAACATTCATAGTATGATGGTCCCACTTTTAGTTCAGGGAAAACACTATTATAGAAAGCTCAAGGTCGTTGGTGGAATAGTAACATTCATTTGTCTATAACCATCATGACCCATAATAGATAATTTCCCTAAACATCATCAACTCAATATCCAATCCAAAATGATAAGAATTATAGTAATCCTAGAATGAAATTCCCCCAACTATAAGCTGAATAAATGGAGTAATGACAAAATTCTCCTTCAAATAATCGAAATATAATTAATACTAGTTGATATAAATGAACATCCAATCCACTCTAGTCAATGTTGTTATAATATTTATAATCCTAGAGAATTAAGATATGAGTATCCTATAATAACTAGCAAGAATAATGAATCAACATATCTCCAAAATATTCTAGGGGGAGACCCAAGAGACCACCACCTAAAAAATTGAATTTTCTACAACTACTAAAAGATAATAAATGACATTCCCCATGAAACAAACCTAATGAATCCAAAAATCACTCTTTAATAGATTTATTAATATCCTATTAAACAAAAGAACTCCAATAATGGCTCATAGATACTCGGTTTAGTCCTTATTAAATACTGATAACATAAGGATTTCATCAATAAAGACCATAAAGTAACTATATTGAAAATAATATAACACTACATTCATCAACCCCATGAACATAGCTGGAGAATTCTTTTCACTAAATGACATCACAATGAACTCATCATGTCCATAATGATATTGAAAAGTATTTTTGAAGATATCATGATCCTTAACTCACCTATGATGATATCCAAAAGGTGAGATGATATTTTAGAACCAGTTCCTCCCTTCAAATTAGAGAATAAATCATCAATCCATGATATAAGGTAGAGGTTATTCACCATCAACTAATTCAAATTATGGTAATAAATGCACAAATATAGACTATCATTGACCTTATTCACAATAGAACTATAGTTTCCCAATGTGACACACTTGGCTAAAGGAATCCTATCAATAAAAGATCATTAATCTAAATTAATAGCACTTGTATCTCAAAAGGTTCTAGAAGATATAGAGATATTAATATAGAAGAAACGCATGGATGAAAATCTATAAAAAAACTAGCTCTCTTAGTGAGAGTGTAAAATCATGATCTATTTGGGTAATACATTAGGGTAATATTAAACTACCCTTAGAAAACCCAAAAAATGATCCTCTATAGAGATTAGTATATATATATATATAATAAGTAAGATAGGCACTCAATACTTATCTAACCCATATGATAGTCTTATTCACCAACAACGATACTCTGATTTAAATATGAATAATAGAATACAGTACACACGCTAAAACAATCCAAGAAATACTATATGGAATATTACCAATCCATTTATAGGAAGATTTATTATGGCTATATTCATTAAATTTTGATATCTCTCGAAGAGAAGTGTTGTCATAACACTAATTTAGAATATTGGAATACATCATAAAATCTAGCCCAACCTCTAATTGGTGTCTTTAAAGAAGAAGGAATTAGAATCCTATCTGCCTAATGAACTAACATACAAACATGGGTGGGTGACATAAATGAGTAAGCAGATCTTGAATTAAACAAGGCATAAACCCAAGATTAAAGTAGGTATATAGTACCTTTTATGACACAATCCACACCTAGAAATGGTAGTTCAAATAATTACTTTTGAAAATGCCCTGCTGCATATCCTCCCTATCCCTAATGGAGACCACCTCTATGAACATACAATTCTTATTATCCTTAACAATGAGGGATTTAACGAGGGTTTCCTTGTTCTACTGCATCCAGTATCTTCAGATCAAAATTTGGGATTCCCTAATGATACTATTTCTTTAGTTTAAAATACTTCAATTGTTGGGCTGAGATTAAGCTAGAAGACACACTTTGGATATTGGGGAGAGTTGGAAACTCTCACTTATGATTATGACGACCTCCAAAAGAGAGACACGATACAACCAATCCACTAAAAGGGTTTTGAGAATTAATAAATCTTCCTAAATTATTTGATGAATTTTGAAACGTTTTCCCGATGAATGACACAGATTCTTCTTCTATCCATAAAACTAAGAATATCCATTAACAACTCCTCTACTCAAAAAATATGAAAGTCTCCCCAAATAATGGATTAATCCTGGATAATGTTCTATTAATGACATATGTCTTCTAAAATACTTCATAATAAGACGTCAAAATCCAATTTTAAATGCATCACCCTAGGATCATCATCTAGAATAAGGTCTAAAACAAAATATTGATAGTTCTATTAGTTTATACTGAACTCTAGAAAACATGAACTCCCATGTTAAAGGGTAAGTATTTCTTATTAGAGATCCTCTTTATTGGTATAATATGGAATCTTATCAAAAAATGGATCCCTAATCTTTTCCTATGAAGTGACGCAATCCTCACAATCCCTAAGGAATACAATCCACTATTTTCAAGATAACTCACATAGTATCTTCACAAATAAAGAAACCTAAAGCTCATTCAGGTCATGGATCAAACTAAAATGTGTATTCACCTCCTCTAATGAATCAGTGTCTTACAATCTAAAATAAATCCCTCATACTTTTGTATACCCTAGTATAAAAACTATCATATTTCCCTCCACCAAGTGTCATCATTGTTTCCCTTTAGTATTAATTTATTGGATAGAACATCCTATAGAATGTATTCAGTTTGAACATTATGGGATATTGATCTAGTTCCATATTTGAAAAAAAACATTATTACTCTTAAAAATGGTACACAAAACATTTTTATTTTAATTAAATATTCCATTAATTCATTTTAACATATTTTCAATTTATTACCCAAATTTAAACACATTTTTTAAAAATCATGTTTCCTGATCCACTCTTAGATATCTTCCATTCAAGCAATATCAATTCTCTTATCATGCCCAATAAAATCAACAGTTATTTCATTGAATTAAATATGGATATAAAATTTCTTGTCATATATTGTCTCCTATTTTTATAAGATTTATTAATCCCATAATATATCGTTTCCCTACCAATCCATGAATCCTCGCCAATTTCTAACACCAAAAAAAATATTCCCTCTCATCCATAACCTTTGATACCACTCTATGATTACCTACCACTCTCTAAATATACCCCAATTAGGTATATTAATATAGAAATAAATATAATTATTCCTAAATCCTACCTTTAATAGGCCACATAATGGTTAATAACACTAAGAGTATGTTAGTCACATGCATGGGAGGTATTTCCCTGTATAAGTTTAAGGAATTATAGATAAGATGGTAAAAACCACCATCCAAATCATGAATAAATAATATAATAAATACTAATACATTCAATTTCATACATAACTAAAAATAAAATAGTAAGGTTCAAAAAGTAATAATATAAAGATATCATAAACACTAGCAACTCTTGATAGTTTCCCAACAACTCCCAAAAGATTGTAACATCTTGCCCGATCCTGAACCCATACTTAGTAACTAGGAAAAATGTTTTTATATACATAGGGTACATGTAATAGGTATACTCAGTCATATCCTCCCTAAAACCTCTCATGAAAATTGTGAAAAAAGTATAATAAATCCTAGTGAATAAAAAAATGAAATTAACACATCACTTAAATATGTAATACTGGTTTCTCATCCGCACTTTGGATCACTCACCAAATAATTCAAAGAAATAATCCATTATATATCAAAATCACACAAACCCACACACAAAGATATATATATATATATATATATATATGAAGGTTCCCTTCATCCACTTCTCTATTGATTTGTTGTTATCACACCCTAATATCCATATCCAATGTAAATCCCTCCTATAGATCATTCTACACCCCATGAAATAGAATCACTACTCTTAATGCATCATGTGCATCCTAACATCACATCATAATCATATGAAAGATCTAACTAAGTGTATACCAAAAATCCACTAAAAATGGTGTAAATTAATTTTACCTCAATCCATCACATCTCATGGAAATACACCCATGGGAAGCTAAAACCACCACGTCGAGATACAAATATGTTCTATAAATTAAGACATAATAACCCAGAAATAAATATATGCTAAAAAAGTATCTATCAAAACCTTGTTAGGAACTCACTTTATGCCACAATTGATTAAAACTCATGACACACCTACTCATCTACGTCTAGAGGGTGAGTAAGGGATAGGAATAATTCGTCCATTTTTTCCTTCATCATCCTTGATGCTAGAGAAAACACCCCCAAAACAATTGAATGTTGGATTCAATATCAACATGGTTTGGGTAGCATATTAAATGATAAAATAAGAAAATAATATTAAACACATCCACACTAAGGGAAACTACCTAACCTTAGACTCATCTTCCACTATCATCACACAAGACTAATAACTAACCCAACCAAGGTTTATATATCCAATAAACATATGTGCTTCATGTTCATTATCAATTAACTAATTATCTATTAATTAATTAATACTATTTTCATTTCCAAGATTAAAATATTAATTTATTAAGACAGGTGTTGGTGGCACTGATAATTTTCTGCTTATTTTCTCGGGTATGTCATCATCATTAGTGACCACCAGGAACAAACCCATGTTAATTTATTATTTTGGTTATCCTTTTACACTCATATAAGTACTTTAGCACTCTTCATAATATTCCAATTAAAGAATTAAATCATAGCTTATAGCATCAAACCATGTTAAGAAGTTTGAAACTGATCCTATTAATAACATCAGGTCATTTGGACATCAATAAATAATTAAGAAACACTAAACATATTGATGAGTAATCCCTTCTCTGAACTCATCCCAACCCCCAATGCACCATAATATTTTATAAAGTATCAAAATATCTTTCCATAATTGATATCTATGATCACTATAGCTTTGGATTCTATCCCATATCTCATAAAACCAAGAATCAATTAACACATCTCTGATTTATTAGTCCATTAATTATCAGGATTCCCAACAATAATAAATTTATCAAAAAATCAAAAAATAAGCTACATCCCATGAGAACAAATTAATTTAAAATATATCTTATAAAGATAATAAAAGGAAAAAATCACACATAGTTGAGAAATTTATTACTCACGCATCAAGGAATGGTATTTTACAGCCTAAAACATTTATTCATTAACAAAAAAAACCATTTTAATTCCATTTTAAAGTAACCAATTCATTATTCATAGTTCAAATTCCCTAGGAAGCTTAAAAAAATAGACCACCATATATGTAGATAAAATCAAAATAAATTCTTATAATTATTTCCCATAGTTAAATAAAATTGCTATGAGAAGTAAACACACTACTTGTGCCTCTCCTACTAATTATAATTCCTTGGATTTAAGTTGTTTGTAAATTTAAAATAATTAACCATGATATGAAAATGAAAACATAGAAACCACCATGAAATAGATAACACACTATATAATAGCAAAGGTGGAATATCATAAAAGAAAATATGATCATAAAAAACAAAAACATATATATATATATATAACTCCATATGAAAAATATTATCTTAAATAGGGGACAATTCCCATTTCAAAGCATTTATTTCCAACATTTGTAAAATTATTTTTATTTTAAGATACAACATTGATAACACTACAACATGAAACTATAAATCCCATTCCTTTAATTTATAGATTAGTTAATATTACCTATTTAAGATATATAATTTTAGTCAAGTTCAATTTAAATTTTTGAATTAGTGACTATAACATTATTCTATGGAATATGATTAATTTGAATGAAAAAATTAACAAAAGCATGCAACAATTATTCTTCCTGTATAATTTATAATTTATCAAATATTAAATTAATATATTTTTCCTATTATATATTATTATCATATTAAGTTCAATGAAACCCATTAAAATAAGGATTTATAGCATCATAAATTCACACATTTACTCAATGAAAGGATAAGTAACATATACATAACCTTGATTCGAAACATAATGTTATCCGAGAAATAACTGACAATCAGGGAACAATTTTTACCAAATAAAATAAATCCAAAACTGAAGGAACCACCACTGAAAACTAATTATTATAAATAGCATAAAAAACATTATTTACAAACCAAAATAAATGTAATTCATTCAATAAACCAAACTTCCATAAAGAGGTAAAATAAGAGAAATAAAGTGTATAGAAGAAGAGAGAGAGTGATGATCCTTGAAATGTAAATATGAATGAACCAAGGTTTTTATACTCTTTAATATGTAGGTGGAGGGTTATGAGAGGTGTTGAAATCATCTTTGGTTTGAGAGAGGGAGAAAAAATCCTAATCAATATACCTCAACCCTTTAGTGTATATTGGAATTCCAATGGCCTTCACCACAATGTGGTGAAGTCCCAAAATAAATATGGGGTCTTTGGTCATGGTGTGATCGAGTTTTCATTAATATTTAATCTTATAAATCATACACTGTTAAATCTCTCATCAATGAATTTTCACAACCATCATGATCTTCACCAAGATACATTTCTAAAACCAAGTTGTTTTAATATCACCACACCCAGCACTATGGCATGTAAATCTCCACACCACCTATTTTTGACAGAGGGACTCACCGAATATAACACCCTATAGGCCTTCCAAAAATTGTATCTTAATATTCTTTCCTTTTCATTGATTCTATGAATAGAAAATTGTGGTAAAAACTAGGTAAAATGGCAAGATAGGTCATTTTATACACCATGGTTCAATCTAACACTAAACATCCAACACCAGGAACAAAATAAAAACATATGGGGTCAAAAAATCCAAAACCACAATAAAGACTCTAAGATAGAATCCAAACATCCAATACCAGACCCAACAACATTACATAATAAATGTAAAAAGTCCAAAAATATTTTCTACCCCTAGATCTACTTTAAACATTCTCATGACACCTCCTAGCGTTAGTAAAACATAAAAGGAAGGGCTTTAGGTATTTGATACCTTACAAATCTTGATAGAGGACTTCAGTGAGAATCTTATATCTAGAATTTTTTTTTTAAAATACACCATTAGTAAATACTTGATTATAATGTTTTCCAATTGAGTTTTTTTCAGAACATACTTGGTTTTCATAACCTTATAGTCAACTTTATTCTTTAGGTGATGGTATTTAATCACAAAATTCCATTTATTGAGTAATGAATATTATTTTTCTCAAATTTACAGTACTTGAGTTGTCATACTTAATGGGAAG
This sequence comes from Viscum album, assembly GCA_963277665.1. NCBI lineage: Eukaryota > Viridiplantae > Streptophyta > Magnoliopsida > Santalales > Viscaceae > Viscum > Viscum album. Next base: position 1,854,739,527 of record OY728128.1, read on the forward strand.
TGGATATATGACATCAATACCAATTTATTGAAGCTATTTTCTCATCCATATCAGTTGGGTATAATCTTGGGTCAACATAATATACTTCACCTCTATAGTGATTAATAATATGTATTTTTTTAATTTTCCACGAAATTAATGATCTTAAAATATATAACAAAAAACTATATGTAGACGTTTTTTCATCAACCTAACCTTCTCAATCAATAATAGTAAATCCTAAAAGTTTTTTTTGTGAATTTACACAATAAAATAACCTAAAATCCACTGTTTGGTTGATATATAAAAGATTTCATGTCACTGTTTTCATGTGGATTTTTTTGGAAACATTGATATAATAAATCTTAACATGTGAAAAATACAATGTTTAGGTGAGTGGATATAATGTAGAGTTAACTACCAATAATATTCCTATATAGAATCACATCAACCTCCCCACCTTCTCCATTTTTTAAAATTTCATCTTGGTCTATTCTAGAGTAACTATGGGTTTAGAATCACCTATTTGAAACAATTTTTGAACATCCTTATAATATTTAGTTTTGTAGATAATATTATTTTTATTTTAATTACCTTCAAACCATTGAAAATAAATGTTCTCTCATTAGTGACATTTCAAATTTAGACCTCATTAGATATGAAGGATACTTTCATTGAGTTTCATAAGATCCTACTAAGATTATTTCATCATTATATATGAGTACCAACATCCTATATCATTTAAATTTCTTGATGTATAAGTTGTGGTCACACCCACCTCTATAAAAAGATATTTTAAAAAAAATTCAACTCAAGTGTACCATTTCATAGGGTATTTATTTAGCCTCTATAGAGAACTATTTAACCAAAATTATTTAATCTCATCTCTGTGAATGATAAATACATCATGTATCTCAATATAGGATTTCTCTTAAATGACTTCATTAAATAACTCTTTTTTGACATCTTTTTATGCACATTAAACATCATTTTCATTCTATATCCAAGAATAACTAAACAATATCTAAATGCGCCACATGTGAAAATGTCTCATCTACATCTATGCCTTCAATCTTAGAATACATGATTAAAACTATTCATGATTTATTCTTTATCACTCCACCATTTTCATTGAGATTTTTTTGTAAGACCCATTTCATTATAATAACGTAATTATTTAGTATCATCGGAACCATTTCCCAAGTATTTCTTTAAAATTTATTCCATCTCTTTATGCTTTTCCTTGGACTAAATTTTATCCCAATAAGAATCGTCAATATATTTTGGTTCCAATTGATATATTGTTACATCCCTAATTTCTATGGACCATTTTTTGAATAAATTAAAATTTTCATTTATATCATGTAATGAACTAAGTCAAACATTCCTTTCACACTAAACTGACTTTTCGTATGTTGCACGCAACACTGAGTTGGTGTACAATACATGGAACACTAAGTATATATTTTGTTCAATGTATAAAAGAACTATTTTTGGATTATGTTATATGCAACACAAAAGGAAGATTACAATACACAAAACACTGACTTGGATTGTGTTAAATGCAAGATAAACCTTCCTTGATATCTTGCATTATACGTAATACCATGTTTCCTTAATCAATGATATATTATTAAAATATTATTATTTAATGGGATATAAACTAGTTGTTATGAAATTTATAAACCACATTTTGTATTTTATATATAATTAACATTATTCTTAATTATTTTCTAGATATGATATAAGAACAAATTCATATTTTTGGATAAAAGAAATATTTTTTAAAAAATATAGGTTTACTGACTTTTGATAGAGAAAAAAATTTAAATATTGTTTTTAATAGTTTTATATATTCTATTTGAGAAAATAAACATATTCTTTAGAAGTGGGAATTAAAATTTACCTTGTTTGAAATTTTGGTATTTGTTTGATGAAATTCATATATTAATGAATAATGGAAAATACTGCATTTTTATTCAAAACTTTCTTTTCATATAATTTATTTATATACATTGATTATATTTTTAATTGGATTTAAAATTCAATTGTATTATGTTTTTGTAATTCAATCCCTTTTTTTATTGAAATTAATTTCACATTTAAATTGGACACAAACACATGTCAATCTTTTGATAGTTTTTACTTCTCAAAAACCTACTTTGTGGTTTTCACAATGTAAATTAATTATAAATTAATTATTGCAACTTTTGTGTTTTGAATTTTGAAAAATGGATTCCATATTTGGAATCAATGGGTCAAAATTATTTTAATATGTTACTTTTATTTTTGGGATTTTATGAATAGTAACTACAGTATTTTTATTTACCATGGTTAAAGGTAATTAGGTAAATTAGGGTAACAAACAATATGATAAAGATAATAAAATTACCCTAACACCAGCCAAAATACTATTGGATAAATTAAATTTAACCAATATCACCTAATAGTTAGAATTGAATTAATTAATTGACTTTTGTCCATGAAAGTGATGGAATTTTAGATAAAAAAAGAAAGTGGCAACATGTCACTCTCATATATCATATAAGAAAAATAAATTAAATTTAGTTATAATATTTATAAATTTCCCAAAATAAAAAGTCTCTAGAAAGATAATGAAATTATATAAATCTTTTAAATTTATTTATAATTTTCATAGATTAGATAATTACCATTAATGATTACACAATTGTGATGTAGAAATTATTTTTTAATAGAAATATCAAATATATGGTTTTAAAAATACTAAAAAAAATACAATATGACATAATTAATATGCTCCAAAAATTTTCTAGGTGATTATAACATCTTAGGATTTTATTAAATATTTTGGTTAAAATTTATCTTTTGTGTGGATTTTATTCAAAGTCAAATAATTTAATAGTGTCAACATTGACACTATTAATATTTTATAAAAATAATGTATTATTAAATTATTTAAAAATCACACAAATATTTAAAAATTACACTGTGAAAATTATATGGTCTTAAATTTTATAAAGTATCCAATTATGGAAAATTAAAAACACATAAGAATATATTTATAACCACGAAATATTTAGAATCTTATTACCATAAATAAAATTAAATAGATTAAATAAGGATAAATCAAAATGAAGTGGTTCAAAATAAAATAAAAACATGTCTAAATTTTATTGGTTGAAAATATTTCGACCCATTCTCATATTATCTTAGAAATAAATCAGTTTGAGAGAATTATAAACCGAAAAAGAAATTTATAATAAATTAATATTTCAAGACTTTCTTAAAGTGCCCCTCCCCCCTCTTATAATAGGCCACCACCTCTACCCACTTATTGACACCTTTCAAGTAGTTTTTCTCGTCAAACCTCTAGTCAAATAACCTCACAACATTCCTAAAATATTCATGCAGGAAAAACATTGGGATAAAATATATCTTAGGGAGATATTTTGTGAAAATCAAAAGGAGATACTGGAAAAATGGAGTTTCATATACATACAAATCATAACAGACCTAAAGTAGGGGATAATTTTGCAATCTCATTATAATATTATATTGTTTACATGTAAGTATTTAATGGAGTATATTTATCATCCACATCCATGTTTCCTATAATATGTAATATTATTTTTATTCTTCTACAGTTGTTTAAATAAAATTATACCCATTTGTAAATTTTTATTAAATGGTTTGAAAAAAATATTTTGGTATTTTATGATATGAGGTACTTTTTAAATTTTCTAGAAGAATTATGAGGATTTTTTAAACATATATCGAATGAATGAATATTTACATCTTCATAATTCTTTATTTACATGAAAATTATTCTATATGGTTTCAAGTTTGTTATCAACTAAGTTCTTTTCATTTAAAATTGTGCAGCATTTTGAGAAAAGAAAACGTTTTTGAAGAAGAAAGGATTTTTTCCCTCGAGAATTAAGTTCAAGTGTTTTATAAAAGTTATTTTAAATCAATAATTATTCTCTTTAAATATGGTTTCTTTTTTATCCCTATTATTACTATGATTTGATTATGTTAATGATAAAATTATATTTTATATCGATTATGTTTTGATAGAATTATGTTTAATAACCCCTTTTTATTTCATGGGTTTTGTAATGATGAATGCTTTATGTTTATGTGGCACATGTAAGAATGATTTAATTATGAGAAAGGTGGGACCCATATCCCCCCAATTCATTAGGTAATGATTTATATCTCATGATATATACATGACTGGAATGGAATGTAAATCTGGATCAGTAATACATGGCTGGAACAACAAGTAAATCTGGTTCAGTAATACAAGGCCAGAATTTCAAGTAAATATGGTTTAGTAATACATGGCTCTAAGGAAAAGTAAACTCGGTCCTGTAAGAGACCTTTTCCATTATTATGTCTTGATATAAATTCCTTGGCTACTATGGAAATAATATCATGTGATTATTTGTTTTCCATAATTCCATGTTTTATACAAATGTTAATTTTTCATGGTTCATAATTCCATTATTATTTATTCCTTATGAACAATAAAGATTTATTTACTAAATCAAGATATTGGTATATATTAAATGTGGTATTTTTTCTTTTCAAAAGTTATAATAAGGTTTTTACATTCTTATTTCTATGTTTTGTATGATATTTTCCATGATTTACCCTTATTGAGGATTTGATCTCACCCCTTTTAATTTTTCCTTACCCCAGGGATTTTAAGAAGGGTATTAATTAAGATGTTTCAAAAGGGGGATCCAGTTATAAAGAATAAATCATGAAACAATGTAAGTGTTTTATGAACATTTGTTTTTGTTTTCTTGTTTCCAAAGGAACTTAACCAATACAATCTTTTGGTGTTTGTTTATGTCATTAATTATATATTCTGCAAAAGTTATTTATTGTCTATGTACATAAAACTTGGGTCATTAAAGTGGTTATCAATGTGAAGGTTTAGTCAGCCTTTAGAATCTAAGAAATGAAAATTTTAGTGAGATCATTAGAGATATTTCTAAGGATATTTCTTGGGGTTTCCTAAAGATAAGTCTAATTATAGGTTACAATCATAGGGTTTTTTGACAATCATGACTAACCTAGGGTTAAACTGAAGATATCATAGATTGAAATATTACAAGTAATTTACCTTACTTATGTGTTTATAATCTCTAATATTTATTTCTCACACTTTTCTATTTGTCTTATTCAATAGCCATAACAACAAAGAACATACTTAACCATTGAATGTTTCAAATGTTGAAATTATGGGAATTATAAAGATCAATTTACTAAATGGAAATATCATGAAGAGAATAACGATGATGGTATGAGTATTGGTCTTACTATTAAAGACAAATAGATTGTAAACAACATGTGAAAGGTATGTGATGTTATTCCAGTATTTTTTACATTAATCCTATGAATATTTTGGTTGGGAAACCTTAAGACATGATTCATATATTAGGAAAGACAGAGATGATGGATCATTAGTAATGATTTTAGAATATATTTTGATTATTAAGGTGCAAATGTTATATAATTCAAAGATTATGTTATATTAATGATGAAATATATAAGTTTTTTTAGTATAAGTTTTTCATTAATTATTGGAAAAGATATGTTGAATGGTTATAAGGAGCTGAAAAAGTGATTTAAGGGTAAGGTGATATACCTATAAAACACATGATTAAGGTAAATATAACCCTTAATAAGTCTCTTATGTTCAGATAATTATTTTTGGATAAAGATATATTATATTTGAATAAGTAAATTGGATGATGATAGTTTATTGAGAACTAATTATGGAGTTATTGGCAAGTGGGTTATGCTATCACAGATGAAGTGTAAAAAATTTTGGAAATTAAGGAATATATCCAATAAATTTTGGAATAAGGAAACAAGCATGATTTTAATAAAGATATATAGTAATTTAGGTTATTACCAAGAATCAAGAGAATTCAAGATGAATTCATTAAAAAATTTGTAATGTGACAAACAAGATATAGATATATGGGGGATAAATGGCGTTATTCAAATGCTTGTTATATGACATTTATTTTAATTTTTTTACTGTGAGTTTGAATAGAAGTATTTTGGATAAGTCTAATGGTTGATGAAGATTAAGTTGGACATTAGGTTGTTTTTTTTAAGGATAATTGTTTTTGATATTATTTTTGGAATGTTATAATAATATATTTTTAGAAAAAAGACAACCCATAAGATGGGTGAAAACCCATCGCGTTGAAGAAAGATGTAGGATTCGAACCCACAAATGAAGTGTGACATTCCCTAATCACCTACCAATAGACTAGAGGAAGTCCTTGATTAGTATAAATTAGTTTTATTTTATTTATGTGGTATGATAGATGAAGTATAAGTTCATTTTTGGAACCATATATGATTAATCTCACTATATATGAAATTTTATATATTTGATAACGTGTTCTAAAATTTTTGTGATAAATGTAAATGGAATGACATATCATTATATTTATTGATCACATGATCTTCTAACACTTACGGAACAAAAAATTCAACTTCATTTCATTGAATAGGATATGTAGTTTAAATTGTTCCAGGCAGGTCCAATGTTGAGATTGTACTGAAATCAAGTAAGTATTTCATCTCATGTTCTTCACTTTAGTAAAAGGATATTTAAAATGAAAAATGTTATCCTAGTACCATCCTATCCGATGAATCAGATGGTCCCTTAAATCATTGCATATTTATGGATTTCTGGTTGTTACCTTTCTCAAGACCTTGTTTTCTATCACTATCCATCAGAACATGATGGTTAGATTTTTCTTCTATACCTTGTTTTTACTTCACACATATGTTATCATATGTGGAAACCAAGTGATGAATTACTTCGGGTAAACTTTATGTTTCTAACATTCCATTATAAAATTATGTTTTAGTATTCCTTTTTACGATGTGGGTTTCCATGAAAAAACATTTATGTAATAAACCTTTTATAACCACAATGAATTTAGAGGGATAAATTCATTTTAAGGGGGGTAGAATGTAATAACCCCTATTTTTATAGACTATTTTTTTGAATAAATTAAAATTTTGATTTATATATTTTAATGCACGAATTCAAACATTCCTTTCACACTAAAATGGATTGTCGTATATTGCACGCAACACCAAGTTGGCATATGATACACACAACATTAATTATAGATTTTTTTCAATGTATAAAATTAATAGATTTGTATTATGTTATTAAAAGGACCAAAGGATGCTTACACTATACACAACATAAGCTTGGCTTGCATTATATGCAAGAGAAACCTTCCTCGATAGCTTGTGTTCTATGCAATACCGAGCTTCACTAAACAACGATATATTATTAAAATATTTTTATTTAATGGGATATAAACTAGTCATTGTGAATATTATTAACAAAATTTTGAATTTTATATATCATTAAAATTTATGTTATGTATTTTATAGATATTATATAAGAACATGTTCAATTATTTTTGTATAAAAGATGTATTTTCCAAAAATATATAGTTTTACCTCATTTTGATGGATCACCAATTTTAAATATAGTTTTTAACACTTTTATATATTTTATTTCACAAAATAAACATATTATTTTTATGTGGGACAAAAAAGATACCTTGGTTGAAATTTTGGTATTTTTCTATTGAAATTCTTATTTTAATGAATAGTGAAAAATACTGCATTTTAATTCAAAATTGCATTTTTATCTAATTAATTTATAAAGTTATATTATCTTTTTAATTGGTTTTAAACTTTAATTGGATTATTTTTTTATAATTTAACACAATTTTGGTCATTGTAAGTAATTTTAGATTTAAATTGTACATAAAGACATGTCATTCTTTTGATAGTTTTTACCTCTCAAAAACCCGATTACTGGTTTTAACAATGAGAATTAATTTTAAATTAATTACTGAAGATTTTGTGTTTTGTATTTTTAAAAATGTATTCTATATTTATAATCATTGGATCCAAATTATTTTAATATTTTAGTTTTATTTTTTGTATATTATGAATAGTGACTATTGTAATTTTTATTTACCACTATTAAAGGTAATCAAGTAAATTAGGGTAACCAACAATATGATAAAGAAAATAAAATTACTCTAACACCTACCAAAATATTATTTTGTGAATTAAATTTTCCCAATATCAAATAATGGTCAGAATGGGTTCATTTAATTGTATTTATTTCATGAAATTGATGTAATTATAATTAAAACAAAAGAAAGTGACAACAAGTCACTCTCATATATCTTATAATTATAATAATTTTAATTTAGTGATAAAAATGATAACGATTAGAACATAAATAGTTTCCAGAAATATAATGAAATTATCTATATCATTTGAAATTATTTAGAATCTCTATTCATTAAATAATTAATATTAATGATGACACAATAGTGATGTAAAACTTTTTTTAATGGAAATATCAAATTAGTAGTTTTAATAACATTAAAAGAAATATAATATGAACTAATTAATGCCCTCTATAAATTTTATAGGTTACTATGAAATTTCAAGAGTGTATTAAATATTTTTTGTTTCCAATTTATCTTATGTTTTAATTTTATTTAATGTCAAATAAATGAATAGTGTCAACATTGACACTACAAATATTTTATTTAAATAATATATTATTAAATAATTTAAAATTCATGAAAATATTTAAAAATTAAAAATTAAAAATTATATGGTTCAAAATTTCATAAAGTATCCAATTATGGAAAATTTACAACAAATAAGGAAATATTTCTTACCATTTTATATTTATAATATTATTACCATAAATAATATTAATAAGATTAAATAAGGATAAATAAAAATTATAAGGTTCAAAATAAAATCAAAACATGTCTAAATTTTATTGGTTGAGAGTATTTTGTCCCATAATCAAATTTTATTATAAATAAATGAGTTTGGGAGCATTATATACTGAAAAATAAATTTATAATAAATTAATATTTCAGGACTTTCCTTAAGTTCCCCTTATCCCTCTTATATGAGTGTGTTATTATTTCAAAACAAAATTTCATTTGGAGTCTTGTCTTTATTTGGGAAAAAATTAGTTAGAGATATAAACCATTGTTTTGACTAATTCATTTTGATAACTCTAGTTAAAAAATTATATCATCATTTCTAGATACATGTTCTTGACTATATGGTTCCTCATTTAGACAAATTTATTATGTAAAATATTTATTATAGTACTCTCAGGATGTTGAATTCAATGTTTTTATAGATATTATTCCAAATGTGTACTGTTAAATTTTGTTTCATTAGAAGCATGAAACATTTGAATTTTGACCCCAAGTTGTTTTTCTACTTCTCATCTGTACCGAGTGATACACTAAAATACCTAAGTTCTTTGAGTAACCACCATTTGAAATGTTTTCTAGCTGAAATTATCAAAAAAATATAATATCATTTTTCTTATATATATATTGGAGTTAATATCCCACAAACATCTACATCAATGAGATTAATCAACCTAGATAATTTTCCCTTAGATTAAATATAAGTCTCCTAAAAAAGCATCCTAATTTGATAAGAGTCGCATGGTGAGTGTTAAAACTCACGAGCTTGGGGAAATATCAATCTCTATCATGTATTACTATATTTGTCAAGGAATTTCAGCATAAATTGTTAGGTCACTTTTGAAATAGTTTTTTTCCATTTTCCTTTGAAAATATACACAAATTTTATTCAGTAATATGGTAATGATTTTCTTTGACCTATATTCAATGAAGGCCAAATAAACCATCATTATCCTTTATGGGGAAATATTTATCATCTAATTCCACAGCATGTCCTGATCCACACAACTTCCTGAAACTTATTGTATTTTGTTTAAGGCCTTCAAAAAAATAATAAATATGATTTTATGAGATCCTTTCCACAAATCTTGTCTATATCAGAGCCACTAATTTTTCATACTTATTTATAAAAAAATCAAACCACTCCAATATTATCATACTTGATATTGTTAAAAATATCTTTATCAAAAATAATATGTGAAATAAATCCATTTTCCCGAATCCATAATCTGAATCATTCTATTTATCTCAAATCAATATCATAAATTTGTTCCTTATCATTTCTTCTTTTCTTCTCCCATGACCACAGGTTAAAATCTCCAAATGATAGAATAAGTTATTAAACACCCATATCTATGTTATCTTCCACAAGTTCCAAAAATAAAAATCTATTATATGTTTTAGCTTATTTTAATTTACTTCTATCTATAATCCGCGAATTATCAATGTCTCTTGAGGCACATTATTTTATACCCTTAAAAAATAATTTTCATCCTTATGCTTATAGCCATTATATAAATACTAATACCCTTAAAAATTATAAAGAAAAATTGAAAAAATTCTTCCCTATTCTTGATGTTATTTATATTTGAAAAACATACTTTCAAAATATCACACATATTTAATGTGTTCATATTTTATATAATAATAACATCAAAATTCTAGTGTCATCATGCCGCCTTTTTTTGTTTGTGCAAAGATAAATTGAGAATCATTAAATTCCACTTTCCTCCTAGGTTTTGATGCATATATCCAAGCATCAATAATTGAGTTCATATTCTTATGATCATGACCAAAAATATTACTTTTTTTAGCTTCATCACTGTGGGATAGGAATCATTTTTCAGTAGTCACGTTCTGAGTATCCTTTGTTTCTAACTTTCATGAACTTTTTTATTCTATATGGGGAGTGTGGAGTCTTTCCTATTCTTCACACTTCTTATTTAATATCATAAATTTTCCTTCATGATTTTAAATAATTTCACCCTATCAATTACATATTTAGATAGACCGTTAAATATCTATGATTATTCTTCAATTTTATGATTATGATCATCTCTTTTTTTAGATTTCCATAAATTTCATACTAGAGTTTTCTGATTTCCACTTTCAATTATGACTTCTCAAATTCAATTTGTTTTACATAAAACCCAGAGTCATGAACTACTTCATTTTAAATATTGGTTTTGGACCTCCATACATTCATTTCATCATGTAATTCTTTAAGTAATAATTTACGATCAAATGTTCCCTCAAATTCATCTTTTTTAGTATCAATAACATTTTCTTGTGGTTTTTTTATGAATTCCACCAAAACATCTTCACCTAGATCTTTACAATATTCAAAATCTTCCACTTTGGACTCATATGAACTCTCAAATTTATGATATAATAGTTTGATCCTCTTGAAAAACATATATTGTGGTATTATCTATAATTATCACCTTTATAAGGTTTCTTCATTAATTATTACTCACCATTAGCATGGAATTATTAAAAAACTTGGTCATGAGATTCCATTCTTTACCACATTGGAAGCAAGTAAGAGGGATCATTCCTTTGAATTTTCATTTTCCATTTTTAATGTTATTGAAGAAAACATAAATCACTTTAGCAATATCATATTGAACTATATCTTCTTTTATAGAGTGTTTCTTAATTTTTTTGAAAGATACTTCTATGAGTTATTATTTGAACTCATTTCATTATCATCATTTCTCATTTAATACGATAGTAGTGTATATTGTAATATTTATAGAGAATCATCAAAAAATAATTGTCTTTGAGTGTGGATAATTTCACACATGAATGTTGAGGTAGACTCCTAAACATTCATTTCATAATTTTAACATATTGAATATTTTCACAAAGACCTCACATATCTTCCACGAGAACCTTTAAGAAATAAAAAATGAATCATATATTTTAGTTGGGATCAACCTTAAATTATCATACTTATTCCAAAAAACATGTATCTTTTCCTCTCAAACATTGGAATCACATTCATAGATATTCAAAATAAATTCACATAGCAAGAGAGTTTTTGAAATACATTACCATTATATATATAGGGTTAACCAAATATCCTCCTAAAGAATGATTGACTTAGAATCCACATCTAATTAATTATGATCTCATTCTGATAAGGCTTCACTTTTCATGTTAACAAAAATACCATGAATGGTTTCTTTGTAAACTTCCATCCCTAAGGACTTGCAGTACTGTTACATCCAATTCATTTTAAATTAGAAATTGTTCTCTTCAAGAATAGGAATTGTTTTGGATGAAAAATTATCATTGTTTCTTTAATTGTGAGATATAGTATTTTAACACATCACCTAGATCTAATTCTAATTTTCGGTCTCTTATCAAGGTGATTACCCTGAGAGGGAGTGGTGAATTAGTGTATTATAGATTAAAATTTACTCCTTGATTTCAATAATTTTCTCTCAACATAAGGAATAATTATATCTCTCCCTTACATAATCTCTATGAGAAATAAAATAAATGAACACCATAAGATATTTTATCAAGTTCACCCTACCTAGAATAGTCCAAGGGGAATGCATATGCGATGTGCCTAAGAACCTAAAACACTATAATACACTAATTTTATTTGGTTAATATAATAGAGCTATCACACTAACCCTCCAAACTCACTATTAAAGCAAATGAGAAAATATCACTATCTCTCATCCCACAAGAAACTCTGTACTCCTTCCATGGAATCCTTTTTCTTCACAACATAATTATGTGAAAATACACCTTAAACAATGTTTCTTTCTTAAAAATATTTTTGAAATTCCATATAGTTGAAACTCTAGGAATATAATTTTTCTACATCACTTGAATATTTCAAAAAATCTTATAACTCCCTTTTTCATCTTTATTCTCATAAGAGAATCTATATCTACTTGATACATATCTTTGTTATAGAAAATGTTTTAAATATATATACTATCTATTTTTTAGAGAATTCAACTACCTTGATTTAATCAAAGGGTTTGGAATAATAAATTATTAATCTCTTTTAATTGGATTATTCCATGTGTCTCCAATACTTGAATTTAGTAATTAAGGTGCATTAAATTACTTTAAACTGATTCATTCCTGAGTCAAAATATCATGTATGAATTTCCATGTTATCAAAAAAATGTCTGACTATAGTGTGTTGAATGATACAACAATGTATGCATTGTATTCTATTTATTTCACTATGATATGGCCAATTTGACTATGACACAAAATAGGGAAAAATAAAATAATATGGTTGTGGTCTACTTCTCTATGATTTTTACTCCCATTAACTATATCCCCAATTCTTACACATAAAATTCCTAAATAAGTAACCCATGATCACTACTTGATCTCCACTATCTTCATAACTAACCAAACTGGATATAACATATCCATTTTACTATGGTGTCAAATCATATAGGACTGCAACCATTAATTCAGCCACATTACCTGATTAAAATTCTCCACATCACAATGTTTTTTATGGATTGGAACCATGTTTTTAAAAAGAACTATGGCATAGGATTCCCACCATGGTGTGGGTAGCCTTGAAACTCTAGTGACATTGAAGTTCATCTGATCACCCCCTAAAACATGGTTCTTTACACAATGGTTAAGTAGGTAAACAAATTACCATTACATGACCAACCATTACAGAATACCATATTCTTTGTAGAATAAAACCATTGACCATGTTTTATGTTTACCTTTACTCTACATTCCATTGCGTAATAGACCATTTCTTTTTGGTGTATAATCTCTCTATTTGATATATTTCTCTTCTAAAAAATAGAAATCATACAGATTTTATGAATCCATAAAAATACTATAATAATTGTCTACTCTTCAACAACAACACTTAGACAACATTGTTAACAAACACAATCTAAGAAAATGACCAAATATGTTTTTATCAAGACTAACTAGTGCCAACTGTGAGTCATTAATTGAATAAGACATTCCAAAAATGAATATATTTCATAGTTACTACAAATCATGCAGTATCCATGAATCATAAAAAATTTACAAAAAATCAAATTTCAAATCTCAAAATTTCTAAAAATTATAATAATCAATATTTATTTAATATATCAAACAATAGTGACATAGAAATGTCATTTCGGCTCAGTCTAAGAAAAGTGGGGGTTCTATACCTATTGCATCGTGCTTGCTCTTATAGGGTTTTCTGTTTTTTATGATTCTAATTATCTACATGGAATAGTTTATATACCCTATTCATGGGATATATTTGGATATATGTAGATAAATTAAACATTTATTATTGGATAAGTAACACAAATCATTATTTTTATAAGTTTATATGTATTAATATGTTTGGAATATATTTATTTTGTTAAAGGAATAGGATTCAAAACAAATAAAACGTATTTTACATACATATAGGGATTACATGTGATAAAAATATTTCATAGGATGTAATAGTTCCGTATTACATCTATAATATTCTTATGAAAATTAAGAGGCTAAAAAATCTTGAAAAATGTTAATTCTTGATTTTTTTCCAATGCAGACACATTTTAGGACCCTCATTGTACAAATGTGTAGAATCATGCAAATGTTGAGTGCCCATGGTTTATCTTGTGTGTGATATGATGAATGTGGGAAAACCTAAGGTTAACTAACCATCTTCTATTGTGATATTTTTGAAATACCTATCTTGGAAACCCTAATAGTAAGATACTATAGGAATGGATTTGAGTTTATACATATGAGAAAATCTTGGAAAAGTTTTACTGACTCAACTATCCAAGATTTATATTTGATATGATTGATATATTGGCATAAATAAATAGACTTGTTACAATATAAATTCAAAATATAGATCATAACTTAGTGAAATATAAATCATTGATTAATGAATTTATATATTATAAGGGAATATTATTTTTAGTGGGAGTAAATTCAGTAAAATTCCTTATTGAAATAATATATATCATGTTGTTGCCAAAAATATATGTCCCTTTATAGATAATTGCATATTTCATGAACATAATTTTGATATATCTTATAGGTTGGACCTACAATTTAATTATTCTGTATTTATATTTGGGAAATACTATCAAGGATATGAATTTTTATCATATGTATTTGATTGTAATAGAAATAAATTTCTCTAATTTTGACTCATGTATATAAGATATCAATTGATTTTTAAGGTTATTTTGAAGCCCCATTTTATTATGAAATCAAATTCCTATTTCAATATGGGTTTTGGGAGACCCATTACATAGCTCATAGGCCCAAGGACAAGTGGCCTAAGAACATATCCTAAAGGCCCAATGTAGTGTCATGCGTGCATCATCCTTCCTACATCATCAAGACTGATTCATGCGTACGTCACCGCCCATATCACTTGCCACACACATCAGGTCTATGTTAGAACCTATTCCATAAATCCCCAAAAGGGGCTTTCTAAGATTTGAACCTCGGTGTAACTCCCCAAAATTCTAAAGTAAAACTTTGTATTCTGTCACACCCCGACCTAAGCGTTTAATTTATTTAATTATTTTTCTACCTTTAAATTCTTTTTATGGGGTCTATGTTGAGTGCAGAATGAGGTTTCTGGGTTTTCATAAACAATGTGCCTCTTGGGTTTGACATCATTGGATGCACGGGCAGAGCGCGACGCCGCGCAGCTTCGCCCATACAATGGTGTGGCCTTTCGTTAAATGTTATTATTATTAAAATGATGTACATTCATTTATTATTTTTATTATTAATGTTATTTTTATTATTATTATTATTATTATACTTATTATTATTATTATTATTATTATTATTATTCTTATTTTTATTATTATTATTATTATTATTATTACTATTAATATGATTTTTATCTAATTTTTACTTTTACTTTTATTTTTTTATTTTTTTTTTCCATTCCCTCTTTCTTATCCCTATTCCCTCCTTCCACGCGGGTGTCCCCTACGCTGTAACCCACCCTCTTGTTCTTCTCCTCACACCCTTCTTCCCCCTCATGATCACCCTTTTGCAGTGCAGCAGCCAAGCTGCCCTCCTACTCCTTGTCGTAGCACCCCACTCCGCTAATCTGTACTCCTCCAATGCACATAGTCGTAGCATCGCTCCCCCGGATGCAGTTCTCCCCTCCTGCTTGATGCACCCAACAACACTGATTCCTCCCAGTGGGGTGCGAACCTCCAGGGCTTCCCTCCTACCCAACCACTGGCCTCCCACAGCACTCTACAACGCCCCCATCTTCTTTTTCCAGGTTTGGCACCCTCATGCTGGCCAGGATTACCGCACAACCTGTATACTTCGGCCTTCTTACACCCTTCCCATCACCCCTTGTTGTGCACCCCCCATCATCGCGCCTCTTCTTACCGGCCAGCTCAGGTGGCCTGCATCTGTCACCTTCCCTTGTCTGTGCCCAACCCTCTCCCTCCTTCCTCGCACAGTGTCGCACCACCCTCCGAGCCTGCTCCCTCTTAGCACACAGCAACCGGCCCTTGTAACTTGCAAGTAACCCGACCCCCAACGCCACACTTCCACTGATCGATTCCCCATTTCCCTTTTTCCCTACACCGCGCCGTATGCCCCTCGCTGGCCTCATCCTGCCGTCGTGCACACCTGCAGCGGCTTCGGCCACTCACAGTGGCACAACTCCCTACACCTCATCCCTGGTTCGTCCAGCCAGCGTCAGCGGACCCTTCCCCCTACTCTTCAGCTGTCTCCGTCACTGCCTCACCAATCTGAGAAACTCCCCTCCACCTGCGACCTCTGCTTCTCCCTTGCTGCAGTGCAAGACGGACCGCCGCAAGCCCCCTATTCGTGCCTCCACCGGCCTGGCGTCCCACTGCGTAGCACCCAAGCCACCTCCTTACTCCGGCCAGTAGCTTTCTACAGCGACCAACGGGTGTGACCCCTCTATCTGGCACCCTCTAGTAGACTTTTCACCTGCTTTCCATGCACTACCCATCAAGACAACACCTTTTCCTGCCCTGGGACTGCACTGTGACACCTACGGGCACCTGCCTCTAACATGGCAGAACATCTTTCTGGCCGCCACGTAACTCCGACCATCTGGTGCCCTCTGGTCACGTTCCATTCAGCCTGTCATGCGCCCTCTTACCAGCCACACACCCTTCTCGGCCGTGCACCCCCTACAAGAGACTTTTTCGGCACCCCGCAGCCTCTCACCGACTATTCGGGGTGAGATGACCAAATCTATCAGCTCTCATCCCACTTCTGTTCCTATGACCAGCCATGTGCCTTGTTCTTGTTTGGGCACGCGACGAGCGTCTGCCACCGGAGGCGAGTGTTTTGGGTTCGCGGCGTTTTTCCTACATTGGGTTTCAGGTGAGGTATGCATTGTTTCTTGTTTTGATTATTTTAAATTAATGTTTATGTTTGTTTGTAGTTATCTTTGCGGTGTTTAATTGTTGGGTTAATTCTGGTCAGTGTTTTTGAGTTTTAGTTTATTATAATTTTGTTGCAGTGCGTTGGTGGGGTAACCCCACATTACCGTGATCATTGGCTTGCGTGTGCTTGTGCGCGAGTGTGAGACGTGCCTCGTCATCGTTGTAATCGAGTTGGGAGTCAAGGTTGGTCAACCAATTCACTTATCATTAAATTTATATTTTATTAATTACTTTATGTTTTTATTAATTTTAATAAATGGGAAATGATATAACATAATTAATTCATAAATGATTATTTTTTGTAAAAAGAGCCGTTTATTTTATCCATGACACATGAAATGTTTTATTGGTGAATGGACACTCAATAGTGAAAGAATACCTCCATGACCTTTAAACATAATTCATGGAAATTCAAATGTTGTTTTGGTTTAAATGATAATTATTTTCTTTTAGAGCATGAATGAGTGTTTTGGGTTTTCTTTCGAAATTTGGTATTTCTTTGAAATTGGTGAAGGCATGTTTGGCACCTTAACAAAAATAAATTATTTTGGAAGGCTCTCTTTGGGGTGACTGAGGGGTGATATTTGGTGTATGTTTATTGTGTGAGTTGGGTGTGATGTTTGTGCTACTTGATTGACATTAATGACTCACCCCTTTCCCTTTAATTATGCGTATTGACATGGATACTTGATATAGTAAGTGAATCTTCTGAGAACGATTGCAACACTAGTTTAGATTACGCACTGGATAGTGGCCCCATAGCAGGGGAATACTGAGTTATTGTTTCAATGGGGATTGGTCCCCTCGGTTAGGTGATGAAGGACTATACCGAGCATTATGGAATTATGACGTCTTCAAATTAGATCATTCCTTCTTGATGAGTCACATTTATAGTACGTTCTGGATTGTTCATGAGCTCCTAGGGTCGACCCATGTTTACTTTAGTGTTTATTTGTATGTGGTGGACGATTGGTAGGTCTAGTTTGGTTGTGGGCCTGTAGAGACCTGAAGCTTAACGTACATTGACATTACATTTCATTTGCGGAATACTTAGTACATAACAAAACACACACACAAGGACCGTAATAGTTTAGTGTCTTTGGAAACTCGTAATATAATCTTCTAATCCTGGTGAAAGATCTTCAACATCTCCCATAAAGATCGTCCTTTTTTTATTACCTAAAACCTTTATTTATATCCTGGGGAAAAGAAAACATAAGAGGGTGAGCTCAAATGCTCAGTAAGGGTAAAAAAAAGAAATATCAATCACATCGTATACACAAGCACATAACTTTTGGAAATCTTAACCCGCAAAAGAGATCATAATTTCATAACATGGGATAAATCATGGCAGTGAAATGTAATCACAATAATCATAACTTAAAACATGAAACTTTGTGTCATACACACATAATCATAGAGAATCATTTCTTGTTATTCAAGACTCATTTCCAAGGCTATCTTAGTGGACAAAGTCCCTTTCTGAACCGAGTCACCCTCGTTCCAGTCCTGTTTCACTGAACCGGTATAACCTACCGTTCCAGCCATGTCTATCTCATGAGATATAAAATCTTTACCCAATGCATTGGAGGGAGATATAGGTCCCACCCATCTCATAATGATACCATTCTTATGTGTGCCACAAAATCATAAATCATACATCATTTCATAACCCATGTAATAAAAATGGGAATCTTAAACATCGTGACATCATATAACAATTCATATAAGATAAAGGAATTTATAAAAATAATTCCATTACAACATTATCAAATCAATGTAATAATAGAGATAAAAACAGAACCCTTTATTATCTTAGATGGAAAATAATTTTGATAAAACACTTGAACTCCATTCTTGAGGAAAATATCCTTTCTTCTTCAAAAACATTTTTCCTTTCTTCTTCAAAAACATTTTTCCTTTCTTAACATGTCGTACAAAAAGAATTTGATTAGAAATAAACTTGAAAACTTGTAAAGGAATCTTCTTGGAAATAATTTTTTTAAAATCCATTCATGCCTTATAAGTAAAAAAACATTTTTCTCGTTCTTTTGTCGGAAAAGTCAAAAAGTACCTCATATGAAAAATGACAAAAGATTACTTTCATATCTTTTACCAAAAACTCACTGAAAGGTAAAATTGGATTTAAAAAATTTTAGATGGATGGAAATAACATTAAATATTGAGGAAACATGGATGTGGATGATAAAATACACCCCAGTAATTATCAAAGTATAAATAATCTCGGATAAAAATGAGATTGTGATATTTCCCTTACCTTAGGTCCGACTTGCTTTGTAAGTGTCCGAACCTCCTGTATAATGATTTAAATCATGTTATTGACTTATTACAGAATCATATTCATTGTTATTATATCATATATGGTCCACTTATGACTTTATATTACCCGTTCTTTTGTAAATTCATGTTAAAGTAGCGTTTTGGGTAAAATCGTCTCATTTGTCGTTCGTGTTTTTGACTTGTAATTATTCATATGATTAATTAGATCATGATTACTTAATTACAGAATATAAAAAATGATTTATATATATATATTCAGAATATACATATATAATAAATCAGTAAATGGAAAGAAATACACCGTTCATGGAGACGGTAGTCCGTACGTACGCATGAACGCTGTTTTCGTTTCCTTATTGAATTGAATGGAATTAATTAGATGACACACATATAAATATAAATAATTCCAGTATCATTATTAGGTCATATATTTCATCAGTACTTATTATATATACTTTATAATCATTCATGAATGGTTAATCATTGAGAATGAATCTCATCGCATCGTGGAGACGGTAGTCCGTACGTACGCACGAGCGATGATATCGTTCCCATGGTCGTGGAATTGTGTTGAAGTGTATGTATACTATTTCAGTATCAATATCACTTTATAATAATCATATATAGTTACTCATTACACCATTATACCCATCCTATTAAGGTGGTGGCGGAAAATAGATTACACCACGGCGTGGAGACGGTATTCCGTACGTACGCACGCGCGGTGATTTCCTTTTTCCGTAGTATGGATAGAAAGTTAATTAGAGTTGTTTCATATTTATAATAACATATCAGTATATAAGAGATACTTATGTTATTACTTTATCATGAAACAACTAAAGAAGAAGAAGTTGAAGAAGAAAGAAATTGAAAAAGATCAGTAATGGATATTACCTCTTTTTGACAGCCCTTTTCTTAAACTCCACTTAAAGGACTAAGGATGGTCTTTTAAGAAGACCAGGACCTCTAGGATGATACTAGGGAAGTGGATAAGGGATTTTGGCAGGGGTTGGCCGAGCTTGAGTGCTCAAATTGGTGTGAGGAGGAGGGGGGGGAGGTGCCCTTTTATAAGGGAGGAGAGGGGCACCTTTGGAATAACTAAAACTATTATTTTATTATGAAGTCAAGTTCGGTTTTAAATAGCTCCAAATTGATTTATTTCGAGGATAAGGTGGGGATGGGTCGAAATCCTCTCATCCAATAGGATTTAGACAAGTTTAGGTTATTATTTTAACCTTATCAATTAGATTTAACTCTAAGTTAAATAATTTAACTTTTACCGTGTCTTTTTGTTTTCTTACACTGTATGGTTAATAAACTTACCATACCAAGCCAAACGAACCCCAAGTTGTTTATTATTAATATATATATCCTTATCTAAGTCATTTTAATGAACATTAGATTTTTTGGAATTAAATAACAATTGATAATATAATATTTGTTTTAAAAACTAATTTATGTCAATTTTGACACTATTTGGTACATGATTTTTATGAAATTCATTATAGAATTATAAGTTCGAACCAAGTTACTTAAATCAACAATAACATGTCATATTAACCTATAAAATTAGTTTAAGTCATAAAAAGTCTCAAATTACATTTATTTGGGCATTTATAACATCAATTATGTCAATATTTCATTAATAAGATAATTACTGCATCATCTTTGTGTCATAAATAAATTAAATTATATGATGTATAAAAATTACAAATAAAATACCATTATGTAGGAAATCTTTTTAGATATCTAATGAATATTTATAGTCAATATTATATTATGTATAACCCTATATTAAAAATGTTTTAGTAAATAAACTTTGATTTTAACTCTTTTAACTCTTCTTTGAATTAAATAATAATAAAAGTCCTAATCTAATCCAAGTGGGCCTAAATGATAATATTTTACACTTAAGGTTGTTTTTGGTCGAGATACACTTGTCCAATAGGATTAGGACATGTGTTAGGGTAATATTAATATCATTTTTACCCTTAATTACCCTATTTACTTTTAACTGTGGTAAATAAAAGTAAAAAGTTACTATTCACCAAAAATTATTTTCATCTCATTGAACCACATTTTACTTACTGACATCAACCGTGTCTCTCGGATTTTTGAAATTCCATTCACAAAAGCGGTAAAATTAAGATTTATAAAAAAATTAATTTTTTTAACTACCACTTAGTAGTTTCACTATTCATCAAAAATTGAAGCTTTTCAGAAAAATGCCAAAATTTCACCCTAAGATATAATTGATATTCCGAATTCAAAAATGATTTCTATTTTACAGAATTTCCAACATATAAGTTGCATTAATTAATTTTATAATTAATTTCCGCTGTTACAACAAATAGCGTGTTTTTAAGAGATAATAACTATCAAAAGATTAACACTTGTTTATGTATGGTGTAAATGTGAAATTACATCCAATAACCAACATTGTATTGAATTGTAAAAATATATTCTAAATATACTTTAAAACCACTCAAATTAATAATTTATCACTATTAATTATTTCGATTAAAAAAGTTGTTTTTAATTAAATTTTAGTAATTTTAACTATTCATCAGAAAATGAAAGTTATCCGAAAAGTACCAAAATTTCACCCTAAGCAAATTTCGATATTAAGAATCCAAAAATGAATTCCATTTTGAAAAATAAAATTTTAAAAATTTCAAAAAGTGGTTATTACTATTCATAACGGATAGTTTTAATAATATTTTAATAGCATATCGTTGTTTAGTGAAACTCGTTATTGCGTACTACACACGCTATCGAGGAAGGTCGCGATTGCGTGTAATGCAAGGCAAGTAAAGGATGCGTGTTGTGCAAGCTCCTTTTGGTGTAGCGTATAACACAAGATATTAATGAAATTAAAAAGAATATTTTTCATAAAATCTCGAGGTGCTACATTCTACCCCCCTTAAAATGAATTTCGCCCTCGAAATTTGTTGGGGTTATAAATGGTTTACTATTCGAAAGTTTCTTTAATCAAAACCCACATCGTAAAAAGGAATACCAAAACCAATTTTTTAAAAACAAAAGTATGAAATGTAACGGTTACCCAAATAAACTAATCACTGGGTTTCCACATAGGTGAAAATATGGATATGGAAGAAAAATCTAACCATCATGTTCTGATGGAGAGTGGTAGAGAACATGGCTATGGAAAAGCCAACAATCACAAATCCATAAATTTGTGACGATCTAAGGTACCATCTGATTAATCAGATATAAGAGCACTAGGACAAAATTTTTGGTTTTCAAGATCGTTTCCCTAAAGTTGAAAATTTGAATTAGAATAAATACTTACTTTATGTTGGTACAATATCACTGTTGTTCGTGCCTTGAACAATTTCCACTTCATCTCTTAAATAAATGATGTTGAATTTGTTATTCGTGAAGTGTTAGCAGATCATGTGATAGAATGATGGGTCATTCCATCTGTCTCAAACAAAAGGTTAGCAAAAATTATATACATAAGTCGATCTATAGTGAGATTAATCATATATGGTTCCTAAAATGGACTTATACTTCATATATCATACTGCTTAATATAATAAAACTAGTTTCTACTAAACAGGGTCTTCCTATAGGCCAGTGGTAGGCGATAAAGGCCAGTCACACTTCGGTTGTGGGTTTGATTCCCACAGCCTTGTCTGACGCGATGGGTTGCCGCCCGTCCTGCAGGTTGTCCTTTTTCTAAAACTATATTACTATAACATCCCATCAATAATATCAAAAAAAAACTTCTATCCTTAAACAATACTAACTTATGTCCAACATAATCCATTCCAATCTTTAGGCTTATCCATAATACTGCAGTCCACTCTCATAACATAGTGAAAACGATTACCAGAGATTTAATACCATCGTTGATCCCCATATATCATAAGATATGTTTTGTTGGTCACATTTCAAACATTCAAAGTCCTTAATCATGTATTCTCTTGAATACCTTAGTGAAAACATGAATGCAGTTAAAAGTTAACACCTTCCACATACCAAAATCCTCAAAATTCTATATACTCAAACCATGATATCACTTAGTCCTTATATCAATCATGAGCTCATGAATACTGTTAAACATTTCATTTTCTCGTCTTCCCTTCATTATGCGCATAATATCTCAATCACTTTGAATACCACATTAGACCAATACATAAATATTCCAATACTCCATGATACAACATTATTTTGGAATCCCATTACATAAACACTTAATCATTCCACCACATCGTTGTCATATTCAACATTGCCAATAGTGATCGCATGTGACTTCCCTTTGTCCTTTGCCTTAAGCGGTTCCTCATGTCGATCATCACTAACCCTTGGATTAGGGCATTTATTAGCATAATTCCCCATTTCCTTGCACTTGAAGCATTGAAGTGTTGGCGGTGCGTTCTCTGCAGTGTTTGCTTTATTCACATCATTAGAAACCCTTTTTCCATTACTTCGACACTCAGCTGCTCGATGACCTTCTTTTCCAAACTTAAAACATTTTCTAGTCCCTTTAAAACAATCTCCACCATGCTTATTTCCACACTTTGTGCATAAGGAAACATTCATATTCTTTTCACCATTATTCTAAGATTTCTCCTTGAACTCCATCTTTCGTTTCTTGTCAAAACCATGATATGGATATGTAACACCAACTTCCATTTCTACCTTGATATCACAACGCACAATTTCTTCATAGCTACTGAAGTCTCTTATAGACAATTCCCTTCGAAGACTTGGTTTTAAGCCACTGAAAAATCAATCAACTTTACTTTCAGGTTGGATGATAATGCCAGATGCATACCTTGCAAGTCTTGTAAAATTTGCTTCGTATATACCAACAGATTCATCATCCATCTGCTTCAGCTCAAGAAACTCCTATTCCATCTTTTTTCGAAGAATACGAGGGAAGTACTTACTGAAAAACAAGTTCTTGAACTCGTCCCATTCCATGGACTCAATTTCATCTCTTGGCCTCGTATTCTTGATAAGATTCCACCATTGATCAGCTTCACCTTCCAAACGATATACTACTAAGATGACTTTATCATGTTCAGAACATTGGAGAACTGAAAATATCTTTTCAGTGGTACTGATCCATTGTTCAGCAACAAGTGGATCGGAAGTCCCACTGAAAGAAGGTGGACGTTTCCTCATGAAGGACTCAATAGAATATTGTTCCCTTTTCTGCTCATTTGGAAGTCCAGAATGATTCATAGCTTGTGTAAGGATAGCAATAAGGTTTTGCACTCCATCTCCCATAACATTTGTTTGTTAAGGAGGACAATCATTGCATTGTCCATTGCATTGATCAACACGGTTCCTTCGGGTTCCAGCCATCGTCTAAAACCCAAAAAGAATAGTGTGAGAGGCAAAAATCATGCTAGGGAAAACAACATAATAAAGGGGGAGTACCTTCAATATCTAACATGTTAGGTTTAATTATATGATTGTTAGCATAGTTCTAGTACTATAACCTATATGTATACTTAACCTTAAGGACATCCCTATACATACCTTCGAAATATCTCTAGGGATCTCACTAACGTTTTCGCATCCTAGTTTCCAAAGGTTGACTAAACCTTTCCTATGATACCAACTGTAGAGACCCGGATCTTAACATACATTGACATTACATTTATTTTTCGGAATACTTAGTACATAACAAAACACACACACAAGGACCGTAATAGTTTAGTGTCTTTGGAAACTCGGAATATAATCTTCTAATCCTGGTGAAAGATCTTCAACATCTCCCATAAAGATCTTCCTTTTTTTTATTACCTAAAACCTTTCTTTATATCCTGGGGAAAATAAAACATAAGAGGGTGAGCTCAAATGCTCAGTAAGGGTAAAAAAAGAAATATCAATCGCATCGTATACACAAGCACATAACTTTTGGAAATCTTAACCTGCAAAAGAGATCATAATTTCATAACATGGGATAAATCATGGCAGTGAAATGTAATCACAATAATCATAACTTAAAACATGAAACTTTGTGGCATACACACATAATCATAGAGAATCATTTCTTATTAGTCAAGACTCATTGCCAAAACTATCTTAGTGGACAAAGTCCCTTTCTGAACCGAGTCACCCTCATTCCAGTCCTGTTTCACTGAACCGGTATAACCTACCGTTCCAGCCATGTCTATCTCATGAGATATAAAATCTTTACCCAATGCATTGGAGGGAGATATAGGTCCCACCCATCTCCTAATGATACCATTCTTATGTGTGCCACAAAATCATAAATCATACATCATTTCATAACCCATGTAATAAAAATCGGAATCTTAAACATCGTGACATCATATAACAATTCATATAAGATAAAGTAATTTATAAAAATAATTCCATTACAACATTATCAAATCAATGTAATAATAGAGATAAAAACATAACCCTTTATTATCTTAGATGGAAAATAATTTTGATAAAACACTTGAACTCCATTCTTGAGGAAAATATCCTTTCTTCTTCAAAAACATTTTTCCTTTCTTAACATGTCGTACAAAAAGAATTTGATTAGAAATAAACTTGAAAACTTGTAAAGGAAGCTTCTTGGAAATAATGTTTTAAAAATCCATTCATGCCTTATAAGTTAAAAAAACATTCTTCTCGTACTTTTGTCGGAAAAGTCAAAAAGTACCTCATATGAAAAACGACAAAAGATTACTTTCATATCTTTTACCAAAAACTCACTTAAAGTTAAAATTGGATTTAAAAAAATTTAGATGGATGGAAATAACATTACATATTGAGGAAACATGGATGTGGATGACAAAATACACCCCAGTAATTATCAAAGTATAAACAATCTCGGATAAAAATGAGATTGTGATATTTCCCTTACCTTAGGTCCGACTTGCTTTGTAAGTGTCCGAACCTCCTGTATAATGATTTAAATCATGTTATTGACTTATTAAAGAATCATATTCATTGTTATTATATCATATATGGTCCACTTATGACTTTATATTACCCGTTCTTTTGTAAATTCATGTTAAAGTAGCATTTTGGGTAAAATCGTCTCATTTGTCGTTCGTGTTTTTAACTTGTAATTATTCATATAATTACTTAGATCATGATTACTTAATTCCAGAATATAAAACATGATTTATATATATATATATATATATTCAGAATATACATATATAATAAATCAGTAAATGGAAAGAAATACATCGTTCATGGAGACGGTAGTCTGTACGTACGCATGAACGCTGTTTTCGTTTCCTTATTGAATTGAATGGAATTAAGTAGATGACATAGACATAAATATAAATAATTACAGTATCATTATTAGGTCATATATTTCATTATTACTTATTATATATACTTTATAATCATTCATGAATGGTTAATCATTGAGAATGAATCTCATCGCGTCGTGGAGACGGTAGTCCGTACGTACGCACGAAAGATGATATCGTTCCCATGGTCGTGGAATTGTGTTGAAGTGTATGCATACTATTTCAGTATCAATATCACTTTATAATAATCATATATAGTTACTCATTACTCCATTATACTCATCCTATTAAGGTGGTGGCGGAAAATAGATTACACCACGACGTGGAGACGGTATTCCGTACGTACGCACGCGCGGTGATTTCCTTTTTCCGTAGGATGGATAGAAGGTTAATTAGAGTTGTTTCATATTTATAATAACATATCAGTATATAAGAGATACTGATGTTATTACTTTATCCTGAAACAACTAAAGAAGAATAAGTTTAAGAAGAAAGAAATTGAAAAAGATCGGTAATGGATATTACCTCTTTTTGACGCGCCTTTTCTAAACCTCCACTTAAAGGACTAAGGATGGTCTTTGAAGAAGACCAAGACCTCTAGGATGATACTAGGGAAGTGGAAAAGGGATTTGGGCAGGGGTTGGCCGAGCTTGAGTGCTCAAATTGGTGTGAGGAGGAGGGGGAGGAGGTGCCCTTTTATAAGGGAGGAGAGGGGCACCTTTGGAATAACCAAAACTATTATTTTATTATAAAGTCAAGTTCGGTTTTAAATAGCTCAAAATTGTTTTATTTAGAGGCTAATGTGGGGATGGGTCTAAATCCTCTCATCCAATAGGATTTAGACAAGTTTAGGTTATTATTTTAACCTTATCAATTAGATTTAACTCTATGTTAAATAATTTAACTTTTACCGTGTCTTTTTGTTTTCTTACACTATATGGTTAATAAACTTACCATAACAAGCCAAAAGAACCCCAAGTTGTTTATTATTAATATATATATCCTTATCTAAGTAATTTGGCCGAACATTAGATTTTTTGGAATTAAATAACAATTGATAATATAATATTTATTTTAAAAACTAATTTATGTCAATTTTGACACTATTTGGTACATGATTTTTATGAAATTCATTACAGAATTATAAGTTAGAAACAAGTTACTTAAATCAACAATAACATGTCATATTAACCTAGAAAATTAGTTTAAGTCATAAAAATTCTCAAATTACATTTA
This sequence comes from Viscum album, assembly GCA_963277665.1. Lineage (NCBI taxonomy): Eukaryota > Viridiplantae > Streptophyta > Magnoliopsida > Santalales > Viscaceae > Viscum > Viscum album. Next base: position 1,854,767,523 of record OY728128.1, read on the forward strand.
TTTGGGCATTTATAACATCAATTATGTCAATATTTCATTAATAAGATAATTACTGCATCATCGTTGTGTCATAAATAAATTAAATTATTTGATGTCTAAAAATTAAAAATAAAATACCATTATGTAGGAAATCTTTTTATATATTTAATGAATATTTATAGTAGAAATTATATTATGTATAACCCTATATTAAAAATGTTTTAGTAAATAAACTTTTATTTTAACTCTTTTAACTCTTCTTTGAATTAAATAATAATAAATGTCCTAATCTAATCCAAGTGGGCCTAAATGATAATATTTTACACTTAAGGTTGTTTTTGGTCGAGATACACTTGTCCAATTGGATTAGGACATGTGTTAGGGTAATATTAATATCATTTTTACCCTTAATTACCCTATTTACTTTTAACCGTGGTAAATAAAAGTAAAAAGTTACTATTCACCAAAAATTATTTTCATCTCATTGAACCACATTTTACTTACTGACATCAACCGTGTCTCTTTGATTTTTGAAATTCCATTCACAGAAGCGGTAAAATTAAGATTTATGAAAAAAATAATTTTTTTAACTACCACTTAGTAGTTTCACTATTCATCAAAAATTGAAGTTTTTCAGAAAAATGCCAAAATTTCACCCTAAGCTATAATTGATATTCCGAATTCAAAAATGATTTCTATTTTACAAAATTCCCAACATATAAGTTGCATTAATTAATTTTATAATTAATTTCCGCTGTTACAACAAATAGCGTGTTTTTAAGAGATAATAACTATCAAAAGATTAACACTTGTTTATGTCTGGTGTAAATGTGAAATTACATCCAATAACCAATATTGTATTGAATTGTGAAAATATATTCTAAATATACTTTAAAACCACTCAAATTAATAATTTATCACTATTAATTATTTCAATTAAAAAAGTTGTTTTTAATTAAAATTTAGTAATTTTCACTATTCATCAGAAAATGAAAGTTATCCGAAAAGTACCAAAATTTCACCCTAAGCAAATTTCGATATTACGAATCCAAAAATGAATTCCATTTTGAAAAATAAAATTTTAAAAATTTCAAAAAGTGGTTATTACTATTCATAACGGCTAGTTTTAATAATATTTTAATAGCATATCGTTGTTTAGTGAAACTCGTTATTGCGTACTACACACGCTATCGAGGAAGGTCACGATTGCGTGTAATGAAAGGCAAGTAAAGGATGTGTATTGTGCAAGCTCATTTTGGTGTAGCGTATAACACAAGACATTAATGAAATTAAAAAGAATATTTTTCATAAAATCTTGGGGTGTTACATTCTACCCCCCTTAAAATGAATTTCGCCCTCGAAATTCGTTGGGGTTATAAATGGTTTACTATTCGAAAGTTTCTTTAATCAAAACCCACATCGTAAAAAGGAATACCAAAACCAATTTTTTAAAAACAAAAGTATGAAATGTAACGGTTACCCAAATAAACTAATCACTGGGTTTCCACATATGTGAAAATATGGATATGGAAGAAAAATCTAACCATCATGTTCTGATGGAGAGTGGTAGAGAACATGGCTATGGAAAAGCCAACAATCACAAATCCATAAATTTGTGACGATCTAAGGTACCATCTGATTAATCAGATATAAGAGCACTAGGACAACATTTTTGGTTTTCAAGATCATTTCCCTAAAGTTGAAAATTTGAATTAGAATAAATACTTACTTTATTTTGGTACAATATCACTATTGTTCATGCCTTGAACAATTTCCACTTCATCTCTTAAATAAATGAAGTTGAATTTGTTATTCGTGAAGTGTTAGCAGATCATGTGATAGAATGACGGGTCATTCCATCTGTCTCAAACAAAAGGTTAGCAAAAATTATATACATAGGTCGATCTATAGTGAGATTAATCATATACGGTTCCTAAAATGGACTTATACTTCATATATCATACTGCTTAATATAATAAATCTAGTTTCTACTAAACAGGGACTTCCTGTAGGCCAGTGGTAGGCGATAAAGGCCAGTCACACTTCGGTTGTGGGTTCGATTCCCACAGCCTTGTCTGACGCGATGGGTTGTCGCCCATCCTGCAGGTTGTCCTTTTTCTAAAACTATATTACTAAAACATCCCATCAATAATATCGAAAAAAAACTTCTATCCTTAAACAATACTAACTTATGTCTTACATAATCCATTCCAATCTTTAGGCTTATCCATAATACTGCAGTCCACTCTCATAACATAGTGAAAACGATTACCAGAGATTTAATACCATCGTTGATCCCCATATATCATAAGATATGTTTTGTTGGTCACATTTCAAACATTCAAAGTCCTTAATCATGTATTCTCTTGAATACCTTAGTGAAAACATGAATGCAGTTAAAAGTTAACACCTTCCACATACCAAAATCCTCAAAATTCTATATACTCAAATCATGATATCACTTAGTCCTTATATCAATCATGAGCTCATGAATACTGTTAAACATTTCATTTTCTCGTTTTCCCTTCATTATGCGCATAATATCTCAATCACTTTGAATACCACATTAGACCAATAAATAAATATTCCAATGCTCCATGATTCAACATTATTTTGGAATCCCATTACATAAACACTTAATCATTCCACCACATCGTTGTCATATTCAACATTGCCAATAGTGATCGCATGTGACTTCCCTTTGTCCTTTGCCTTAAGCGGTTGCTCATGTCGATCATCACTAACCCTTGGATTTGGGCATTTATTAGCATAATGCCCCATTTCCTTGCACTTGAAGCATTGAAGTGTTGGCGGTGCGTTCTCTGCAGTGTTTGCTTTATTCACATCATTAGAAACCCTTTTTCCATTACTTCGACACTCAGCTGCTCGATGACCTTCTTTTCCACACTTAAAACATTTTCTAGTCCCTTTAAGACAATCTCCACCATGCTTCTTTCCACACTTTGTGCATAAGGAAACATTCATCTTCTTTTCACCATTATTCAAAGATTTCTCCTTGAAATCCATCTTTCGTTTCTTGTCAAAACCATGAGATGGATATGTAACACCAACTTCCATTTCTACCTTGATAGCACAAGGCACAATTTCTTCGTAGCTACTGAAGTCTCTTATAGCTAATGCCCTTCGAAGACTTGGTTTTAAGCCACTGAAAAATTGATCAACTTTACTTTCAGGTTGGATGATAATGCCAGATGCATACATTGCAAGTCTTGTAAAATTTTCTTCGTATATACCAACAGATTCATCATCCTTCTGCTTCAGCTCAAGAAACTCCTTTTCCATCTTTGTTCGAAGAATACGAGGGAAGTACTTACTGAAAAACAAGTTCTTGAACTCGTCCCATTCCATGGACTCAATTTCATCTCTTGGCCTCGTATTCTTGATAAGATTCCACCATTGATCAGCTTCACCTTCCAAACGATATACTACTAAGATGACTTTATCATGTTCAGAACATTGAAGAACTGAAAATATCTTTTCAGTGTTACTGATCCATTGTTCAGCAACAAGTGGATCGGATGTCCCAGTGAAAGAAGGTGGACATTGCCTCATGAAGGACTCAATAGAATATTGTTCCCTTCTCTGCTCATTTGGAAGTCCAGAATGATTCATAGATTGTGTAAGGATAGCAATAAGATTTTGCACTCCATCTCCCATAACATTTGTTTGTTCAGGAGGAAAATCATTGCATTGTCCATTGCATTGATCAACACTGTTCCTTCGGGTTCCAGCCATCGTCTAAAACCCAAAAAGAATAGTGTGAGAGGCAAAAATCATGCTAGGAAAACAACATAATAAAGGGGGAGTACATTCAATATCTAACATCTTAGGTTTAATTCTATGATCGTTAGCGTAGTTCTAGTACTATAACCTATACGTATACTTAACCTTAAGGACATCCCTAGACATACCTTAGAAATATCTCTAGGGATCTCACTAACGTTTTCGCATCCTAGTTTCCAAAGGTTGACTAAACCTTCTCTATGATACCAACTGTAGAGACCCGGAGCTTAACGTACATTGACATTACATTTCATTTGCGGAATACTTAGTACATAACAAAACACACACACAAGGACCGTAATAGTTTAGTGTCTTTGGAAACTCGGAATATAATCTTCTAATACTGGTGAAATATCTTCAACATCTCCCATAAAGATATTCCTTTTTTTATTACCTAAAACCTTTCTTTATATCCTGGGGAAAAGAAAACATAAGAGGGTGAGCTCAAATGCTCAGTAAGGGTAAAAAAAAGAAATATCAATCACATCGTATACACAAGCACATAACTTTTGGAAATCTTAACCTGTAAAAGAGATCATAATTTCATAACATGGGATAAATCATGGCAGTGAAATGTAATCACAATAATCATAACTTAAAACATGAAACTTTGTGGCATACACACATAATCATAGAGAATCGATTCTTGTTATTCAAGACTCATTTCCAAGACTATCTTAGTGGACAAAGTCCCTTTCTGAACCGAGTCACCCTCGTTCCAGTCCTGTTTCACTGAACCGGTATAACCTACCGTTCCAGCCATGTCTATCTCATGAGATATAAAATCTTTACCCAATGCATTGGAGGGAGATATAGGTCCCACCCATCTCATAATGATACCATTCTTATGTGTGCCACAAAATCATAAATCATACATCATTTCATAACCCATGTAATAAAAATGGGAATCTTAAACATCGTGACATCATATAACAATTCATATAAGATAAAGGAATTTATAAAAATAATTCCATTACAACATTATCAAATCAATTTAATAATAGAGATAAAAATAGAACCCTTTATTATCTTATATGGAAAATAATTTTGATAAAACACTTGAACTGCATTCTTGACGAAAATATCCTTTCTTCTTCAAAAACATTTTTCCTTTCTTAACATGTCATACAAAAAGAATTTGATTAGAAATAAATTTGAAAACTTGTAAAGGAAGCTTCTTGGAAATAATGTTTTAAAAATCCATTCATGCCTTATAAGTTAAAAAAACATTATTCTCGTACTTTTGTCGGAAAAGTCAAAAAGTACCTCATATGAAAAACGACAAAAGATTACTTTCATATCTTTTACCAAAAACTCACTGAAAGGTAAAATTGGATTTAAAAAATTTTATATGGATGGAAATAACATTACATATTGAGGAAACATGGATGTGGATGATAAAATACACCCCAGTAATTATCAAAGTATAGACAATCTCGGATAAAAATGAGATTGTGATATTTCCCTTACCTTAGGTCTGACTTGCTTTGTAAGTGTCCAAACCTCCTATATAATGATTTAAATCATGTTATTGACTTATTAAAGAATCATATTCATTGTTATTATATCATATATGGTCCACTTATGACTTTATATTACCCATTCTTTTGTAAATTCATGTTAAAGTAGCGTTTTGGGTAAAATCGTCTCATTTGTCGTTCGTGTTTTTAACTTGTAATTATTCATATGATTACTTAGATCATGATTACTTAATTCCAGAATATAAAATATGATTTATATATATATATATATTCAGAATATACATATATAATAAATCATTAAATGGAAAGAAATACACCGTTCATGGAGACGGTAGTCCGTACATACGCATGAACGCTGTTTTTGTTTCCTTATTGAATTGAATGGAATTAAGTAGATGACATACATATAAATATAAATAATTCCAGTATCATTATTAGGTCATATATTTCATTAGTAATTATTATATATACTTTATAATCATTCATGAATGGTTAATCATTGAGAATTAATCTCCTCGCGTCGTGGAGACGGTAGTCCGTACGTACGCACGAGCGATGATATCGTTCCCATGGTCGTGAAATTGTGTTGAAGTGTATTTATACTATTTCAGTATCAATATCACATTATAATAATCATATATAGTTACTCATTACACCATTATACCCATCCTATTAAGGTGGTGGCGGAAAATAGATTACACCACGGCGTGGAGACGGTATTCCCTACGTACGCACGCGCGGTGATTTCCTTTTTCCGTAGGATGGATAGAAGGTTAATTAGAGTTTTTTCATATTTATAATAACATATCAGTATATAAGAGATACTGATGTTATTACTTTATCATGAAACAACTAAATAAGAAGAAGTTGAAGAAGAAAGAAATTGAAAAAGATCGGTAATGGATATTACCTCTTTTTGACGCGCCTTTTCTTAACCTCCACTTAAAGGACTAAGGATGGTCTTTGAAGAAGACCAGGACCTCTAGGATGATACTAGGGAAGTGTAGAAGGGATTTTGTCAGGGGTTGGCTGAGATTGAGTGCTCAAATTGGTGTGAGGAGGAGGGGGAGGAGGTGCCCTTTTATAAGGGAGGAGAGGGGCACCTTTGGAATAACTAAAACTATTATTTTATGATAAAGTCAAGTTCGGTTTTAAATAGCTCAAAATTGATTTATTTCGAGGATAAGGTGTGGATGGGTCGAAATCCTGTCATCCAATAGGATTTAGACAAGTTTAGGTTGTTATTTTAACCTTATCAATTAGATTTAACTCTAAGTTAAATAATTTAACTTTTACCGTGTCTTTTTGTTTTCTTACACTATATGGTTAATAAACTTACCATAACAATCCAAACGAACCCCAAGTTGTTTATTATTAATATATATATCCTTATCTAAGTCATTTGGCCGAACATTAGATTTTTATGAATTAAATAACAATTGATAATATAATATTTTTTTTAAAACATAATTTATGTCAATTTTGACACTATTTGGTACATGATTTTTATGAAATTCATTATAGAATGATAAGTTCGCACCAAGTTACTTATATCAACAATAACATGTCATATTAACCTAGAAAATTAGTTTAAGTCATAAAAAGTCTCAAATTACAATTATTAGGGCATTTATAACATCAATTGTGTCAATATTTCATTAATAAGATAATTACTGCATCATCTTTCTGTCATAAATAAATTAAATTATTTGATGTCTAAAAATTACAAATAAAATACCATTATGTAGGAAATATTTTTAGATATCTAATTAATATTTATAGTCGAAATTATATTATGTATAACCCTATATTAAAAATGTTTTAGTAAATAAACTTTGATTTTAACTCTTTTAACTCTTCTTTGAATTAAATAATAATAAATGTCCTAATCTAATCCAAGTGGGCCTAAATGATAATATTTTACACTTAAGGTTGTTTTTGGTCGAGATACACTTGTCCAATAGGATTAGGACATGTGTTAGGGTAATATTAATATCATTTGTACCCTTAATTACCCTATTTACTTTTAACCGTGGTAAATAAAAGTAAAAAGTTATTATTCACCAAAAATTATTTTCATCTCATTGAACCAAATTTTACTTACTGACATCAATCTTGTCTCTCGGATTTTTGAAATTCCATTCATAGAAGCGGTAAAATTAAGATTTATGAAAAAATTAATTTTTTTAACTACCACTTAGTAGTTTCACTATTCATCAAAAATTGAAGTTTTTCAGAAAAATGCCAAAATTTCACCCTAAGCTATAATTGATATTCCGAATTCAAAAATTATTTCTATTTTAAAAAATTCCCAACATATAAGTTTCATTAATTAATTTTATAATTAATTTCCACTGTTACAACAAATAGCATGTTTTTAAGAGATAATAACTATCAAAAGATTAACACTTGTTTATGTCTGGTGTAAATGTGAAATTACATCCAATAACCAACATTGTATTGAATTGTAAAAATATATTCTAAATATACTTTAAAACCACTCAAATTAATAATTTATCACTATTAATTATTTCGATTAAAAAAGTTGTTTTTAACTATAATTTAGTAATTTTCACTATTCATCAGAAAATGAAAGTTATCCAAAAAGTACCAAAATTTCACCCTAAGCTAATTTCGATATTACGAATCCAAAAATGAATTCCATTTTGAAAAATAAAATTTAAAAAATTTCAAATAGTGGTTATTACTATTCATAACGGCTAGTTTTAATAATATTTTAATAGCATATCGTTGTTTAGTGAAACTCGTTATTGCGTACTACACACGTTATCGAGGAAGGTCGTGATTGCGTGTAATGCAAGGCAAGTAAAGGATGCGTGTTGTGCAAGCTCCTTTTGGTGTAGCGTATAACACAAGACATTAATGAAATTAAAAAGAATATTTTTCATAAAATCTCGGGGTGTTACAGGGCCCCTGCGTGCCCTTTTTTCCATTTCCCTTAGTGTGTGTTGTTAGTTATGTGTGGTTTTCATTTTGGATAATAACTGAAATTTAGATTTCTAAATTGTTAACGAATATGTTTTCAAAATGTAATGCACCATATCCTTTCAAACGTTAAACATGTTTTTAAATTAAAAAGGGAAATGGACTGTTATTTATTTTAGAAATGAAAGTGTGTTTGGAAACTAATACTTTATATAATTTAGTTAAAACATGAAATTGGTAAATTCACTATTTAAAGATAATGCATTGGGAATAGTTTGTGGGGTACGCCTACTGAGTTTTAATACATACACCTATAGTGTTTTCCTATTTTTAGTTTTTCTGCAGGTTTGGTGTAACACCCCGAGATTTTATGAAAAATATTCTTTCAATTTCATTGATGTCTTGTGTTGTACGCTACACCAAGATTACCTTGCGCTATATGCAACACTGTATTCGCTTGTAGTATACGCAACACTATTCTTGGATCATGTTACACACAATTTCGATAGTAGTTATTCTACGCAACATTGAGTGTGTATATACATATATATATATATATATATATTAAATTTATAAATTAAATATGGTTGGATTCTTTTATATGAAACAATGAATGATTCTTGCATCACACGCAACCCTGACATGGCTTTCATTACATGCAATGACGACCTTCCTCGATAGTGTGTGTAGTACGCAATACCGGGTTTCACTAAACAATGATATATTGTTATAATATTATTATGGAATAGCTGTTATGAATAGTATTAAATAAATTTTTAATTTTATAACATTATTATTCATCTTACATATTTTCTCGAACATGGTATGAGAACAAAATAAATTTTTCGGGTAAAATAAGTATATTTCAAAAAATGCAGTTTTGCCGCCTTTTGATGGCGCACCAACTTTAAATACTGTTTTTGAAATGTCTATAAGTTCAATTTTACAATATAAAATTCTGATTTGGAATCAGGATATAAAAATTTACTTTGGATAAATTTTTCATATTATTTTGATAACTTTCATATTTTGATGAATAGTAAAAACACGCTATATTTTAATTAAAACAAAATTTTTCATCGCAAGAATTTATATGGATATATTGTCTTTTTAATTGATTTTAAAGTTTAATTGGAATATATTTTTACCATTTTTTCCAATTTTGGTCACTGGAATTAATTTCACTTTGTAATTGGACATAAACAAGTGATGATCTTTTGATAGTTATTGTTTCTTAAAAACACGCTATTTGTTTTGATAACAGGAATTAATTTTAAAATTAATTAATTCCACTATATGTTTTGAATTTCAAAAAATAGACATCATTTTTGAATTTGGAGAATCAAATATACCTTAGGATGAATTTTTGGTATTTTTCTGAAAAACTTCAATTTTTGATGAATAGTGAAAACACTGAGTTTTTGGTTAAATTCGAATTTTTATTTAAATAATCATTTATTTGATTTAAATTTATTTTAGGTCAAAATAGATACATAATACTTATATATGTTCAATGAAATTCATTGGAGTCATTTTATAATAATTTTAGATTTATAAAAATTGTATTGAACTTTTCACCGTCTTTTACCCACCTCCTAGGAGCTTTTGCAATGGTTCATAAAACTTAATTTTACAGCTTCTATGTGTTGAATTTCAAAAATCCAAGAGACATAGTTAATATCAAGGAGTAAAATGTTGTTCAATTAGATAAAAATAATTTTTGGTGAATAGTGACATTTTACTTTTATTTACCACCGTTAAAGGTAAATAGGGTAATTCAAGGTTAAAAGAATATTATAATAATTCAAAATTACCTTAACACTTGTCCAAACATTATTGAATGAGTAATTACCGACCATGGTCAACCTTGAGTCGATTTTGGGACCCCATGGATCCCCATATGAAACACAATGACACATTAGATTAATTAATTTAATGTAAAGACAAAATTGGCATTAACCAAAATCTTTTAGTAATTAATTTTTATAAGGGGATATATAAATTATCGTTTTGACTATAAATATTCATTGGAAAGATAAAACTATTTCCTACATTTTTTTATTTTTTTCAAAAAATTTAGACATCAAATAAATTAAATTATTTATGAAACAATAATGATGCAGTATTTACCTCATTAATAAATAATTTAAATAAATAAGATTATGATGATTAAAATGTCATCCAAAACCTGTCCAATTCCTATTGGATGATTTTATTTCTAATATGAGTCATATTATCTTCGACATTAATGTGTTTCTGACCTCTTTAAATAGAAGATAAGTTTATAATAAAATAATGTTTTCACACATTCATAAAGAGCCCCTCCACTCCCTTATAAAAGGAGACCATTTCTATGAAATTATTCACAAATCTCAAGATTTTTGACTCATCCAAACTCTTCCCAAATAAGCTCCCTACATCCCTCTCCTCCCTTTAGAAGCCTTAAATTAGGTATAAGGCACTTCAAGAAGTCCTTTTGGTTCAAACTAAAGAAAGTTACCCAAATTAAAGGTAATAGTTTCTCTTTAGTTGTTTTCTTTTATTCTACTTCTCCAACAACTAAACTATTTTTAATAATTTATTTTGTAACAACAACAGTATCCTAAATATACTAGGATGTTTTTATGACAATTATTCGAACTACACTTACACACACCTCCGTCTAATGGATGAAGAACATAATGTTTTTGTGATGATAAACTAACGCCTCATGAAACGATGATTGTTTGATTTTCTCCTACCTCCTCTCATGGTGGCAATTATGATGGCATTGTATTTATATATGAAATATATTATGTTTATGATTTCTTTATGATTATTTAGTTCCCATTTATATCAAGACTTTATGTTTTCCATAGTGGGTAAATACAATGATCTCATTTGAGGAAGTGCGGACGACCGCCCCCTCAAAGTGATGTGATTCGTTAATGCCTTTTGAGGGATGTATAAAGGATGGATTTAATGATATTATATATGATATTATACTAGAATTATAATATAACTATGTATCATTATATTTTAATTTCATTAAAATAATAAATTGAAGTGAAAGCAGCGTTCATGCGTACGTATGGTTTACCGTCTCCATGAATGGTGCATTTCATTTCTTACCTCCATATGTTATGTACTATTATAAACACATGTTTATGACGGATATATAATGAATATATATGATATATAAATCATTATTTACATTTTTTTAATTAATTAAATCATTATATAAGTAATAATAACATCAAGAACAACAAGTCCAAACACGTATGATAAATAAGATGATGTTACCCAAAACGTTGCTTTAACCTGGGATTTACAAAAGAACGGGATATATAAAGTTATAAGTGGACCATATATGATATCATAACAATGAATATGATTATTTAATAAGTCAATGACATTATCTAAATCATTATACAGGAGGTTCGGATACGTACAAAGCATATCGGACCTTAGGTATGGGATAATTATTCCAATCTCATTCTTATCTGAGATTGTTAATTCATAAGTAATTACTGGGGTTATATTTTTCATCCATGTCCATAAAATTTTTTTTTCATAAAGTGTTTTATATTCTTCCATGTATGTTTAAAATCATTTTTAACCCTCTTTTACTTTTACATTGTGTTATGGAAGGAATCATTCTTTTGTTTACCATACGAGGAACTCTTTGACTTTTCCGACAAAAGTACGAGGAGAATGTTTTTTTTAACTTATACGTTGTAAATGGATTTTTACAGTTTCATAACGACTTATTTCAATGAATATTACTCTACAAAATTTCATGGTTATTTTAAATAAAATCTTTTTATTTTAAAATTTTGGGGCATTTTGTGAAAAGAAAATGATTTTGAAGAAGAAAGGATATTTTCCTCAAGAATTCATTTCTTGTGTTTTATCAAAACTATTTTCCATCTAAGATGAATTTATTTCATATGTGTATGTTTCAAGTATAATGTCTCTATGATTTACATGGTTTCAATTTTCTTATGATGAAATGATATCCATTTTTTATATGGATTATGTGATGATGGGATGATGTTTATAAAACTCATTTTATTCTTTGGGTTATGATGAATGATTTATGTTTATTTTATGGCACAAGTAAGAATGATTCCATTATGATATGGGTGGGACCTTTATCTCCTTCCAATGCATTGCCTAAAGATTTATGTCTCATGAGATAGACATGGCTAGAATGGCAAGTTAAACCGGTTCAGTAATACAGGACTGGAACGAGGAGTGAACTCGATTCAGAAAGGGACTTTGTCCACTAAGATGGTCTTGGCAGTAATGCCTTGGCTACTATAGAAATCATTACATGTGATTAACGTTTTTCCACAATTACATGTTTTATTCCCATGCTATTTTATCAGGATTAATGTTTCTTTATGATCTATGTCTTATGTACTGCCTTATTTTATGTCATTGCTCAAGATTTTGATGTTCAAACATTATGTTCATGTTTTAAGATCAAATGTATATGATTTGTTTTATTTTATCCATGCTTACCCTTACTGAGCATTTGAGCTCAACCATTATATGTTTTCTTTTCCACAGGATGTAAAGAAAGGTTTTAGGTAAGAAAACAAAAGGGGAGGATCTTTATGGGAGATGTTGAAGATCTTTCACCATGTTTAGAAGACTATTTTTCCGAGTTTCCAAAGTCACTATACTATTACAGTCCTTTTGTGTCTTTTTTTGTTATGTATTTAGTATTTTGCAAAAGTAATGTAATGTCCATGTACGTCAAGCTTTTGGGCCTCTACAGTTGGTAGCAGAGGAAAGGTTTAGTCAACCTTTGGAAACTAGGATGCGAGAACTTTAGTGAGATCCCTAGAGATATTTATAAGGTATGTCTAGGGATGTCCCTAAGTTTAAGTATAATTATAGGTAATAGTCCTAGAATTACGGTAATGATCATAGAATTAAACCTAAGATGTAAGATATTGAAGTTACTCCCCCTTTATTATGTTGTTTTACCTATCATGATTTTTGCCTCTCACACTATTCTTTTTGGGTTTTAAAAAATGGCTGGAAACAGTAAGATTCACGATAATGGAGAAGATGATGGATAATGGAATGATATTCTTCATGATCAAGAAAATGAAATTGGATTTGGAAGGAGAAGCATCGTTATTATGCCTAATCATCAATATCATAATATGATCAATAATCTCAACTTTGGTAAGTTTCCTGACTCATCTAATAAGAGAAAGATGGAGTTTCATAATGACCATAGAGGAAAAAAAGTTCAATTTCCCTCATGTAAGTCATGTGGGAAGAGGTACCAAGGAGAATGTTTCAAAGGAACTGGAAGATGCTTTGGGTGTGGAAAAGAAGGACACAAATCTCGTAATTGTAAAGGAAAAGGTTCAGTTAACACCATGGACAAGGATAATAGTATTTCTAAGACATCAACAACGGTTAAGTGTTTTAAATGTGGAATGTACGGGCATTATGCAAACCAATGACCTAAGGGAAAATCTCATAAAGAGAATCAGCATGGTCATATGGGTAGTATTTATGTGGATGATGATGAAGAGACTACAAATGATATGTGAGATGAAAGAATTGTTGAAGCTCGGTCAATGGTTTAAGAAGGTAGTGGAATGATTACATGTTTACCAAGAGTAATGTTGTATAAGTAATATAATTGTACTATGGAATAAAGAGACATCTAAGGATTGTTACACTATTGTCTTTCCTTATGTTTTTGAAAGTGTATGACGAATGGTACTGGTAACCATGAAAGGTTATTCAGATATTTTTGGAAAGCACCTAATATGCGCATTAATAAGTGTTAAGGAGATAATGAAATGTTTGATAGTATTAATGAGCTCATGAATTATATAAGGACAAAGTGATATCATGGTTTGAGTATAAAGAATTTTTGGGATTTTAGTATGTGGAAAGAGTTAACCATTGAAAACATTCATATTTTCACTAAGGTTCAATGGGTATTCATTTTCAAGAGAATACATGATTAAGGTATTCACATGATTGGAATGTGATCAACAAGATATATCAGGGATAAATAATAGTATTCACATGCTCGGTAGATGACATTTCTAGTAATTGTTTTCTCTATACTATAAGCTTAGACAGGAGTATTTCGGATAAGCCTAAAGATTTGAAATGGATTATGTTGGAAATAAGTTATTATTGTTTAAGGCTAGAACTATTTTCTATATTATCGATGGAATTTCATAATGATGTAATTTTAGAAAAAGGAGAACCTGTAGGATGGGCGACAACCCATCGTGTCAGACAAGGCTATGGGAATCGAACCCACAACCAAAGTGCGACAGGACTTTATTTCCTACCACTAGCCTACAGGAAGTCCCTATTTAGTAGAAACCAGTTTTATTATATTAAGCAGTATGATTGATGAAGTATAAGTCCATTTTTGGAATCATATACGATTAACCTAACTATAGATTGACTTATGTATATTTAATAACTTTTTCTAACCTTTTTTTGAGACATATGGAATGACCCATCATTCTATCACATGATCTGATAACACCTCACGAATGAAAAATTTAACTTTATTTCTTTAAGAGATGACATTGAAATTGTTCAAGGCACGAACAATGGTGAGATTATACCGCAATAAAGTAAGTATTTCTTCTAATTCAAATTCTTCAACTTTAGGGAAATGATCTTGAAAACCAAAAAAGATTTCCTAGTGCCCTTATATCCGATGAATCAGATGGTACCTTAGATCATCACAAATTTATGGCTTTGTGATTGTTGGCTTTTTCATAACCATGTTCTCTACCACCCTCCATCAGAACATGATGGTAAGATTTTTATTCAATATGCATATTTTCACCTATGTTCTCCTATATGGAAACCCAGTGATGTGTTACTTTGGGTAACCATTTTGTTTCATACTTTAGTTTTTAAAGTCAAGTTTTGGTATTCCTTTTTACGATTTGGGTTTCTATTAAAGAAACATTCGAGTAGTAAACCATTTATAACCGTGACGAATTTCGAGGGTGAAATTTATTTTAAGGGGGGTAGAATGTAACATCTCGATATTTTATGAAAAATATTATTTCAATTTCATTGATGTCTTGTGTTGTATGCTACACCAAGATTACCTTTCACTATACGCAACACCATATTATCTTGCAGTATACGCAACACAATTCTTGGATTATGTTACACACAATTTTCATAGTATTTATTCTACGCAACATTGAGTGTGTATATATATATATATATATATATTCTATGTATAAATGAAATATGGATGGATTATGTTATACGAAACAACTAAGGATTCTTGCATCACACACAACCCTGACTTGGCTTGCATTACACGCAATCGCGACCATCCTCGATAGCGTGTGTAGTACGCAATACTGGGTTTCAATAAACAATGATATATTGTTATAATATTATTATGGACTAGCCGTTATGAATAGTATTAACTACATTTTGAATTTTATAACATTATTATTCATCTTACATATTTTCTAAAACATGGTATGAGAAGAAAATAAATTTTTCCGGTAAAATTAGTATTTTTTAAAAAATGTAGTTTTTCCACCTTTTGATGACACACCCACATTAAATATTGTTTTCAACATGTCTATATGTTCAATTTGACAAATTAAAATTCTTCTTTTGAATCAGGATATAAAAATTTACTTTGGATAAAATTTTCAAATTATTCTGATAACTTTCATATTTTGATGAATAGTAAAAACACGCTATATTTAAATTAAAAACAACTTTTTCCATCCCAATAATTTATATGGATAAATTATATTTTTAATTGGTTTTAAAGTGTAATTAGAATATATTTTTACCATTTAATCCAATGTTGGTCATTGAAATTAATTTCACTTTGAAATTGGACATAAACAAGTGATGATCTTTTGATAGTTATTGTTTCTTAAAAACACGCTATTTGTTTTATAACGAGAATTACATTTAAAATTAATTAATTCCACTTCTATGTGTTGAATTTGAAAAATTAGACATCATTTTTGAATTCGGAATATCAAATATATCTTAGGCTGAATTTTTGGTATTTTTCTGAAAAACATCAATTTTTGACGAATAGTGAAAACACTGAGTTTTTGGTTAAAATCGGCTTTTTATTTAAATAATCATTTATTTGATTTAAACTTATTATAGGTCAAAATAGATACATAATACTTATATATGTTCAATGAAATTAATTGGATTCATTTTATAATAATTTTAGATTTATAAAAATTGTATTGAACTTTTCACTGTCTTTTAACCACCTCCCAGGAGCTTTTTCAATTGTTCATAAAACTTAATTTTACCGCTTCTATGAGTTGAATTTCAAAAATACAAGAGACATTGTTAATATAAAGGAGTAAAATGTGGTTTAGTTAGATAAAGACAAATTTTGGTGAATAGTAAAATTTTACTTTTATTTACCGTGGTTAAAGGTAAATAAGGTAATTCAAGGTTAAAAGAATATTATAATAATTCAAAATTACCTTAACACTTATCAAAACCTTATTTAATGAGTAATGGCCGACCATGGTCATCCTTGGGTCGATTTTGGGACCCCATAGAGCCAGTTATGAAAGTCAATGACACATTAGATTAATTAATTTAATGTAAAGACAAAATTGGCCTTAACAAAAATACTTTAGTAATTAATTTTTATAAGGGGTTATATAAATTATATTTTCAACTATAAATATTAATTGGAATTCTAAAAAGATTTCCTGCATGTTGTTTTTTTTTTAATTTTTGACATCAAATAAATTATATTATTTATGACACAATAATAATGCAGTATTTACCTCATTAATAAATAATTTAAATAAATAAGATTTTAACGATTCAAATATCATCCAAAACCTATCCAATTCCTATTGGATGTTTTTATTTAGAATATGAGTCATATTATATTCTACATTAATGTGTTTTGGACCTCTTGAAACTGAAGATAAGTTTATAATAAAATAATGTTTTCACACTTTCCTAAAGAGCCCCTCCACTCCCTTATAAAAGGAGACCACTTTTATGCAATTACTCACACCTCTCAAGCCTTTTGGCTCATCCAAACTCTGCGCAACTAAGCTACCAACATCTCTCTCCTCCCCCTAGAATCCTTACATTAGGCAGAAGACACTTCAAGAAGACCTTTTGGTTCAAACCAAAGGAAGTTACCCAAATTAAAGGTAATAGTTTCCCTTCAGTTTATTTATTTTATTCTACTTATCCAACCCCTAAACTCGTTTTAATCCTTTCTTTTGTAGCAAAACCAGTATTATAAATATACTAGGATGTTTTTATGAGAAGGATTCGAACTACACTTACATACACCTCCATCTAATGGATGAAGAACATAATGTTTCTATGGTGGCAAACTAACGCCTCACGAAACGATGATTGCTCGATTTTCTCCTACCGCCTCTCATGGTGGCTATGATGATGGAACTGTATTTATATAAGATATATATTATGTTTTTTATTTTCTTATTCTTCTTTAATTCCCAATTATGTCAATCCTTTATGTTTTCCATAGTTGGTAAATACGATGATCTCATTTGAGGAAGTGCGGACTACCACCCCCTCAAAGTGATGTGATTTGTTAATGCGTTATGTGGGATGTATAAAGGATGGAGTTAATGATATTATATATGATATTATACAAGAATTATAATATACCTATTTATCATTATGTTTTAATTCCATTAAAATATTAAATAGAAATGAAAGTATCGTTCCTGCGTACGTACTGTTTACTGTCTACCTGAACGGTGCATTTCATTTCTTACCTCCATATGTTATGTACTATTATAAATAAATGTATATTCTAGATATATAATGAATATATATGATATATAAATCATTATTTACATTATTTAATTAAGTAAATAATGATATAAGTAATAATAACATCAAGAATAACAAGTCCAAACACTAACGATAAATAAGATGATTTTACCCAAAACATTGCTTTAACTTGGGATTTACAAAAGAACGGGTAATATAAAGTTATAAGTGAACCATATATGATATCGTAACAATGAATATGATTCTCTAATAAGTCTATGACATTATTTAAATCATTATACATGAGGTTCAGATACGTACGAAGGATATCTGACCTAAGGTAAGGGATAATTATTCCAATCTCATTCTTATCCGAGATTGTTTATTTGTAAGTATTTACATGGGTTATATTTTTAATCCAAATCCATAAAAAATGTTTTTAATAAAGTGTTTAATATTCTTACATGTATGTTTAAAATCATTTTTACCCCTCTTTTACTTTTACATTGTGTTATGGAAGGAATCTTTCTTTTGTTTACCATTCGAGGAACTCTATGACTTTTCCGACAAAAGTACGAGGAGAATGTTTTTTTTAACTTATACGGCTTGAATGGATTTTTATGGTTTCATAACGACTTATATAAATGAATATTCCTCTACAAAATTTCATGGTTATATTCAATAAAATCATTTTCTTTTAATTTTTTTTGGCATTTTGTGAAAAGAAAATGATTTTCACGAAGAAAGGATATTTTCCTCAAGAATTCATTTCAAATGTTTTATCAAAACTATTTTCCATCTAAGATGACTTTATTTCATATGTGTATGTTTCAAGTATAATGTCTCTATGATTTAAATGGTTTCACTTTTCTTATGATGAAATGATATCCATTTGTTTTATATGGATTATGTGATGATGGGATGATGTTTATGAAATCCGTTTTATTCTTTGGGTTATGATGAATGATTTATGTTTATTTTCTGGCAAAAGTAATAATGATTTCATTATGAGATGTGTGAGACTTTATCTCACTCCAATGCATTGGGTAAAGATTTATATCTCAGGAGATAGACATGGCTGGAATGACAAGTTAAACCGGTTTAGTAATACAGGACTGGAACGAGGAGTGAACTCGATTAAGAAATAAACATTGTCCACTAAGATGGTCTTGGAAGTAATGCCTTGGATACTATGGAAATCATTACATGTGATTAATGTCTTTCCACAATTACATGTTCTATTCCCATGCTATTTTATCATGATTAATGTTTCTTTATGATCTATGCCTTATGTACTACCATGTTTTATGTCATTGCTCAAGATTTTGATGTTCAAACATTATGTTCATGTTTTTAAGATCAAATTTATATAATTTGTTTTATTTTATCCATGCTTACCCTTACGGAGCATTTGAGATCACCCATTATATGTTTTCTTTTCCCCAGGATTTAAAGAAAGGTTTTAGGTAAGAAAAAAAAAGGGGAAGATCTTTATGGGAGATGTTGAAAATCTTTCACCATGTTTAGAAGAATATTTTTCCGAGTTTCCAAAGACACTAAACTATTCCGGTCCGTGTGTGTCTGTTTTTGTTATGTATTAAGTATTCCGAAAAAGTAATGTAATGTCCATGTACGTCAAGCTTTCGGGCCTCTACATTTGGTATCAGAGGAATGGTTTAGTCAGCCTTTGGAAGCTAGGATGCGAGAAATTTAGTGAGATCCCTAGAGATATTTCTAAGGTATGTCTAGGGATGTCCCTAAGTATAAGTATAATTATAGGGTGCAGTCCTAGAATTACGGTAAGGATCTTAGAATTAAACCTAAGATGTTAGATATTTAAGTTACTCCCCCTTTATTATGTTGTTTTACCTATCATGATTTTTGCCTCTCACACTATTCTTTTTGGTTTTTAGAAAATGGATGGAAACATGAGGACTGACGATAATGGAGAATATGATGGACAATGGAATGATATTATTCATGATCAAGCAAATGAAATGGGATTTGGAAGGCGAAACATCATTTTTATTCCTAATCTGCAATCTCATAATATGATCAATAATCTCAACTTTGGTAATTTTCCTGACTCAGCTAATAAGAGAAAGATGGAGTTTCATGATGACTATAGAGGAAAGAAAGTTCAATTTCCCTCATGGATGTCATGTGGGAAGAGGCATCAGGTAGAATGTTTCAAAGGAACTGTAAGATGCTTTGGGTGTGGAAAAGAAGGACACAAATCTAGTAATTATAAAGGAAAAGGTTAAGTTAACACCATGGACAAGGATAATGGTATTGATAAGACATCAACAATGGTTAAGTGTTTTAAATGTGGAATGTACGGGCATTATGGAAACCAGTTCCCTAAGGTAAAATCTCATAAAGAGAATCATCATGGTCATATGGGTATTATTTATGTGGATGATGATGAAGAGACTACAAATGATATGTGAGTTGAAAGAATTGTTGAAGCTCGGTCAATATTTTAAGAAGGTAGTGGAATGATTATATGTTTATCAAGAGTAATGTTGTATAAGTAATATCATGGTACTATTGAATAAAGAGGCATCTAAAGATTGTTACACTGTTGTCTTTCCTTAAGGTTTGAAAGTGTATGATGAATGGTACTGGTAATCATGAAAGTTTATTCAGATATTTTTGGAAAGCACCTAATATGCACATAAAGAAGTGCTAAGGAGATAATGAAATGTTTCATAGAATTAATGAGCTCATGAATTATATAAGGACAAAGTGATATCATGGTTTGAGTATAAATAATTTTTGGGATTTTGGTATGTGGAAAGTGTTAACTTTTGACAGCATTCATGTTTTCACTAAGGATCAATGGGTATTCATTTTTCAAGAGAATACATGATTAAGGTATTCACATGATTGGAATGTGATCGACAAGATATATCAAGGATAAATGATGGTATTCACATGCTCGGTAGATGACATTTCTAGTAATTTTCTTCTTTACACTATATGCTTGGAAAAAAGTATTTTGGATAAGCCAAAAGATTTGAAATGGATTATGTTGTACATAAGTTAGTATTGTTTAAGGCTAGAAGTATTTTCTATATTATCGATTGAATGTCATAATGATGTAATGTTAGAAAAAGGACAACCTGTAGGATGGGCGACAACCCATCGCGTCGGACAAGGCTGTGGGAATCGAACCCACAACCAAAGTGCGACATGCCTTTATTTCCTACCACTGGCCTACAGGAAGTCTCTATTTAGTAGAAACTAGTTTTATTATATTAAAGAGTATGATAGATGAAGTATAAGTCCATTTTTGGAATCATATACGATTAACCTCACCATATATGGACTTATGTATATTTGATAAATTTTTCTAACCTTTGGTTTGAGACATATGGAAGGACCCATAATTCTATCACATGATCTGCTAACACCTCACGAATGAAAAATTCAACTTCATTTCTTTAGGAGATGAAGTGGAAATTGTTCAAGGCACAAACAATGGTGAGATTATACCAAAATAAAGTAAGTATTCCTTCTAATTAAAATTCTTCAACTTTATGAAAATGATCTTGAAAACCAAAAATGTTGTCCCAGTGTCCTTATATCCGATGAATCAGATGGTACCTTATGTCATCACAAATTTATGGCTTCGTGATTGTTGGATTTTTCATAGCCATGTTCTCTACCACTCTCTATCAAAACAAGATGGTTAGATTTTTCTTCCATATACATATTTTCACCTATGTTATCTTATATGGAAACCCAGTGATGAGTTAGTTTGGGTAACCGTTAAGTTTCATACTTTAGTTTTTAAAGTCATGTTTTGGTTTTTTTTTATGTGGGTTTCTATTAAAGAAACATTCGAGAAGTAAACCGTTTATAACCCCGACGAATTTCGAGGGTGAAATTCATTTTAAGGGGGTAGAATGTAACACCCCAAGATTTTATGAAAAATATTCTTTCAATTTCATTGATGTCTTGTGTTGTACGCTACAAAAATATTACCTTGTGCTATATGCAACACCGTATTATCTTGCAGTATACGCAACACTATTCTTGGATCATGTTACACACAATTTTGATAGTAGTTATTCTATGCAACATTGAGTCTGTATATACATATATATATATATATATATATATATTCAACGTATAAATTAAATATTGTTGGATTCTGTTAAATGAAACAACAAAGTAGTCTTGCATCACACTCAACCCTGACTTGGCTTGCATTACACGCAATCACGACCTTCCTCGATAGTGTGTGTAGTACGCAATACCGGGATTCACTAAACAACGATATATTGTTATAATATTATTATGGACTAGCCGTTATGAATATTATTAATTACATTTTGAATTTTATAAAATTATTATTCATCTTACATATTTTCTAGAACATGGTATGAGAACAAAATAAATTTTTCGGGTAAAATAAGTATTTTTCAAAAAATGCAGTTTTTCCGCCTTTTGATGACGCACCCACATTAAATATTGTTTTCAAAAAGTATATAACTTCAATTTGACAAAATAAAATTATTCTCTGGAATCAGGATATAAAAATTTACTTTGGATAAATTTTCCATATTATTTTGATAACTTTCATATTTTGATGAATAGTAAAAACACGCTATATTTTAATTAAAAACAACTTTTTTCATCGAAATAATTTATATGGATAGATTATATTTTTAAATTGATTTAATGTATTATTAGAATATATTTTTACCATTTTATCAAATTTTGGTCATTGGAATTAATTTCACTTTGAAATTGGACATAAACGAGTGATGATCTTTTGATAGTTATTGTTTCTTAAAAACACGCTATTTGTTTTGATAACGAGAATTACTTTTAAAATTAATTAATTCCACTTCTATGTTTTGAATTTGAAAAAATACAGATCATTTTTGAATTCAGAAAATCAAATATAGCTTAGGCCGAATTTTTGCTATTTTTTTTGAAAAACATCAATTTTTTATGAATAGTGAAAACACTGAGTTTTTTATTAAAACTGACATTTTATTTCAATAATCATTTATTTGATTTAAATTTATTTTAGGTCAAAATAGATACATAATAATTATATATTTTCAATTAAATTCATTGTAGTCATTTTATAATAATTGTAGATTTATAAAACTTTTATTGAACTTTTCACCGTCTTTTACCCACCTCCTAGGAGCTTTTGCAGTTGTTCATAAAACTTAATTTTACCGCTTATGTGAGTTGCATTTAAAAAAACCAAGAGACATGGTTAATATCAAGGAGTAAAATGTGGTTCAATTCAAAAAAAATAATTATTGGTTAATAGTAACATTTTACTTTTATTTACCACGGTTAAAGGTAAATAGGGTAATTCAAGGTTAAAAGAATATTATAATAATTCATAATTACCTTAAAACTTGTCCAAACCTTATTGGATGAGTAATGGCCGACCATGGGCATCCTTGGGTAGATTCTGGGACCTCATAGATCCACTTATGAAAGACAATGACACATTAGATTAATTAATTTAATGTAAAGACAAAATTGTCATTAACAAAAATCCTGTAGTAATTAATTTTTATAAGGGGATATATAAATTATCCTTTCGACTATAAATATTAATCGGAAAAATATGACGATTTCATACATGTTGGTATTTTTTTATAATTTTTAGACATAAAATAAAATAAATTATTTATGACACAATAATGATACAGTATTTACCTCATTAATAAATAATTTAAAAAATAAGATTATAATGATTAAAATATCATCCAAAACCTGTCCAATTCCTATTTAATGATTTTATTTAGAATACGAGTCATCTTATCTTTGAAATTAATGTGTTTTGGACCTCTTTAAACCGAAGATAAGTTTGCAATAAAATAATGTTTTCACACTTTCCTAAAGAGCCCCTCCAATCCCTTATAAAAGGAGACCACTACTATGCAATTCCTCACACCTCTCAAGCCTTTTTACTCATCAAAACACTGGCCAACTAAGCTCCCTACATCCCTCTCCTCCCCCTACAAACCTTAAATTATTCATAAGGCACTTAAAGAAGTCCTTTTGGTTCCAACCAATGGAAGTTACCCAAATTAAAGGTAATAGTTTCTCTTAAGTTGTTTTCTTTTATTCTACTTCTCCAACCCCTAAACTCTTTTTAATCCTTTCTTTTGTAACAAAAACAGTATCCTAAATATACTAGGATGTTTTTATGATATGTATTCGAGATACACTTACACACACCTCCATCTAATGGATGAATAACATAATGTTTCTGTGATGGAAAACTAACGCCTCACGAAAGGATGATTGTTCGATTTTACCCAACCGCCTCTCATGGTGGCTATTATGATGGAACTGTATTTATATATGAAATATATTATGTTTATTATTTCATTATGCTTATTTACTTTCCAATTATATCAATCCTTTATGTTTCTATAGTGGGTAAATACGATGATCTCATTTGAGGAAGTGCGGACTACCGCCCCCTCAAAGTGATGTGATTCGTTAATGCCATATGTGGGATGTATAAAGGATGGAGTTAATAATATTATATATGATATTATACTGGAATTATAATATACCTATATATCATTATGTTTTAATTCCATTAAAATAATAAATAGAAATGAAAGTAGTGTTCATGCGTACGTACGGTTTACCGTCTCCATGAACGGTGCATTTCATTTCTTACCTCCATATGTTATGTACTATTATATATACATGTATATTCTGGATATATAATGAATATATATGATATATAAATCATGATTTATATTCTGGAATTAATTAAATCATGATATAAGTAATAATAACATCAAGAACAATAAGTCCAAACACGTACGATAAATAAGATCATTTTACCCAAAACGTTGCTTTAACATGGGATGTACAAATGAACGGGTAATATAAAGTTATAAGTGAACCATATATGAAATAATAACAATGAATATGATTCTGTAATAAGTCAATTAAATTATTTAAATCATTATATAGGAGGTTTGGCTACGTACTAAGCATATCGGACCTAAGGTAAGGGATAATTATTCCAATCTCATTATTATCTGAGATTGTTTATTCGTAAGTAATTACTGGGGTTATATTTTTCATCCATGTACATAAAAAATGTTTTTCATAAAGTGTTTAATATTCTTCCATGTATGTTTAAAATCATGTTTCCCCTCTTTTACTTTTACATTGTGTTATGGACGGAATCTTTCTTTTGTTTACCATACAAGGAACTCTTTGACTTTTCCGATAAAAGTATGAGGATAATGTTTTTTTAACTTATACGATGTGAATGGATCTTTACAGATTTATAACAACATATTTCAATGAAGATTCGTCTATAAAATTTCATTGTTATTTTCAATAATATCCTTTTCTTTGAAATTTTTGTGGCATTTTGTGAAAAGAAAATGATTTTGAAGAAAAAAGGATATTTTCCTCAAGAATTCATTTCAAGTGTTTTATTAAAACAATTTTCCGTCTAAGATGACTTTATTTCATATGTGTATGTTTCAAGTATAATGTCTCTATGATTTACATGGGTTCACTTTTCTTATGATGAAATGATATCCATTTGTTTTATATGGATTATGTGATGATGGGATGATGTTTATGAAACTCATTTTATTCTATGGGTTATGATGAATGATTTATGTTTATTTTGTGGCACAAGTAAGAATGATTTCATTATGAGATGGGTGGGACCTTTATCTCTTTCCAATGAATTGGGTAAAGATTTATATCTCATGAGATAGACATGGTTGGAATGGAAAGTTAAACCGGTTCAGAAATACAGGACTGGAACGAGGAGTAAACTCAATTCAGAAAGGGACTTTGTCCACTAAGATGGTATTGGCAGCAATGCCTTGGCTACTATGGAAATCATTACATGAGATTAATGTTTTTCCTCAATTACATGTTTTATTCCCATGATATTTTATCATGATTAATGTGTCTTTATGATCTATGACTTATGTACTGCCATGTTTTATGTCATTGCCCAAGATTTTGATGTTCAAACATTATGTTCATGTTTTTAAGATCAAATGTATATGATTTGTTTTATTTTATCCATGCTTACCCTTAATGATCATTTGAGCTCACCCTTTATATGTTTTATTTTCCCCAGGATTTAAAGAAAGGTTTTAGGTAAGAAAACAAAAAGGGAAGATCTTTATGGGAGATGTTGAAGATCTTTCACCATGTTTAGAAGACTATTTTTCCGAGTTTCCAAAGACACTAAACTATTAAGGTCCTTGTGTGTCTATTTTTGTTATGTATTAAGTATTATGCAAAAGTAATGTAATGTCCATGTACGTCATGCTTTCGGGCCTCTACATTTGGCTCGAGCTCGCTCTAGTGGGTGAGAGTTGGTTGTAGAATGGTGAGTGACTCTCAGAGTTGCGAGGAGTTTTGGTCATGGTCAAGTTACTAGCTTGTTGCTGACCGTTTGTTCTTTTTAGTTTCATTTATTTACTTTGTGATCATATGCTTTTCAGCTACTTTATATATTTTCACTAGGATAAATCATTCCCTCTTGTTTAGTTTTCATTCCCGACACTAGTTTCCAGCCCATGGGGATTGAGAATGCCCCTTGGGTCATGTCGCAGACCAGCTCGGGTGATCAGTTCAGGGTCGACCCGGGTTGGTTCATTACAAAATGGTATTAGAGGAGGTTGGATCCTAAGTGGTCCTTGTTTCTCAGAGTGCCCATTGTTATTTGGGGTTGTTAAGGTTGAAAGAGTAGAATTGTCAGGACTCGAGGCATACAAACGAGAAATAAGTCATGAACCCTTTCATGTTCCAAACCTCAGGTTACAATGGGATGTTTGGGTTGTCGATGTCTTTTTATTCTTATGGATTGTTTGGTATTGAGAAATGAAATGGGAGTTTGACAAGTGACCTCCATGAGCTCGCATGGTCTGGAAAGACATGTGGAGACAGGGACATTTCCCTAGAGCGCTCCTTCTGACGGTGTTGTGATTGGCGTATGGCCGCCAACCATATATCTGAGTCACCCATCGGCACTAGTTTCCCCTTGTGGATCATTTGAGTTCACCTTTTCTTGAAAGTTGTTTTGAAAAACTCTGTTTGGGCCAATGGACTAATTCAGTTGGGTCCTTAGCTAGATTGTGCCCCCATAAAGAATTGTTGTATGTTTTAAATGTGGTCATGAGTGACCTCCTCAGTGTTAAACCCTCTAGTTGATAAATGAAAGTAGTTCCATCATGGAATCTGGAACTAGAATATATCTCATTCCTTTTATAGTATAACAGATCCTCTCGTAGGGGAAGCGTGATGGTGATTTGGTCATATGAGGCCAATATAGCTGTTTGCAAGAATCGTGTGTCGATTAGGACCTTGGTTGAGATCCCTCTCCTAGTAATGTTTCCCCTTGGTTACAGAGGTCATGTTCGATGGAATTAAACAGTGTTGATCTCTCTTTTAAATGCAATGGTGGATGTTGTGGAGCCTTCTTGGGACTTATCCTTTAACAAAAGTGTATCCTTCCTTTGGGAGTTCTGAGCTTCTTGGTTCTGGATGAATGTTTTTCCCTCTATATTCATTTTTTCATTTCTCACTATTCGAAGTGTAAATAGTGATGTATGTGCTTTTTATAAGTCCATGTCATGGTAAAGTCCCATGTTGAGGCAATGTGAGTCTTACGATGTATTTTGATCTGTTGGTTCGGCCCAGAATGTGGTGTGGTTACTTCTGGAAACAGAAGGAGAAGTGTCGTTTGGGGATTTCTGAAGCATGACTGCGAAGTAAGAGTTGCTTTAGACACCAGAGCTCTAGCCATAGGTTACAGAGTGAAGCTGGCGCATAGTCAAGAACCCCCCCGAAGGGTGTAATGGATATTAGTTTAACATATGTCTTTTGTTTGGTTTGGAGTTTCGCTAATCGGGTCCCTTATAATGGGGATTGGGTGTACGAAACGCCCCTCCATGCTTTTTGTGTTGATCTGTACTCATTATTCAAGTCTGCGCATAGTCAAGTGAACACCAGTGGTGTAAAAATACCTTAGTTTAATCTTGGTATTTAGTGTGGTGTGGTTTGTGTTTATCTGAGAGTGTGATGTCATTGGAGTAGCGGTGGTATTTGTTTTGATGTTTGATCCATTGGGACCTTCCCGTCCCCCCCCCCTCATGGTGGGGGTTTTTGGTCAGTGTGGAAAGTTTTAAAGTTTAGTTAGTTTCACCAGTACTAATGGTGGGGAGACCCATTGTGGGTCTCATTGAATTCAGTGGGCTTGTTTCCTATGGTGGGGAGTCAGTTTGGGCCTCCCCGTATCAGTATCAGAGTTTCGTCTCAGGTTTATTTTTGGGTGGTGTTTAAAGTGTTCGTGTTTTGAGGATATGTAGTGTGTCAGGGGGGTTCGGTGTTTGTTTGAATCGATCAACTGGAGGCACTTAAACTTTTGTGGGTGAGTGATACTTAAAGAGTTTTTCTTGGGTTTAGGTCCTATTCTGGCTTCCCAGGGACCGGAAGAGTTGTGGTGGGGAGAATTGTCACACCCAGACCTAAGTGTTTAATTTAGTTATTTATTTTTCTACATTTAAATTCTTTTTCTAGGGTCTGGGGTGAGTCCAGAATGAGGTTTCTGAGTTTTCGAAAACAATACACCTCTTGGGTTCGACATCATTGGATGCACGGGTATAGAGTGATGCCACACGGAGTCACCCATAAAATGGCGTGGCCTTTCGTTAAATTTTATTATTATTAAAATGATGTAAATTAATTTATTATTTTTATTATTACGGTTATTATTATTTTTATCATTATGATTATTATTATTATTATTATTGTTATTATTATTATTATTATTACTATTAATATGATTTTTTATCTAATTTTTCTTTTACATTTAATTTTTTATTTTTTTATTTTTACTATTTTCCTTTCTCTCATTCTTCTCTCTTTTCCCTCCTTCCACGCGGGTGTCCCCTGCATAGCGACCCAGCCTTTATTTCTTCTCCCTGCACCCTGCTTCCCCCTCTTGTTCACCCTTCCACAGCACAACAGCCAAGTTTCCCTCCTACTCCTTGACGTAGCACCCCGCTCTGCAAATCTGCACTCCTCCAACACGCATAGCCGCAACAACGCTCCCCTAGATGCGGCTCTACCCTCCTACCTGACGCACCCAATAGCACCGCCTCCTCTTGGTGCGGAGCGAACCTCTAGTGGCTTCTCTCCCGCTCAACAGCTGGCCTCTTGCACCCCTCTGCAGCGCTCCCAGCTTCTGCCTCCAGGTTCGGTGCCCTCATTCTGGCCAGGCCTCCCGTGCACCGTGCACACTTCGACCTTCCTACACCTTGCACGTCGCCCCTTCTTGTGCACCCCCCATCAGCGCGCCTCTTCCTACTGGCCAGCTCCGGCGGCCTGCATTTACCACCTTCCCTTGGCCGAGCCCAGCCCTCTGCCTTCTACCTCCTACAGTGTCGCACCACCCCTCTAGGCCTACTCCCTCTTAGCGCCTATCAGCCGTCCCTTGCGACATGCGAGTAACCCTACCCCCAATGCCACACCACCATTACCCGCCTACCCAGCTCCCTCCTGCCTAGCACCACGATGCATTCCCCTCACTGGCCTCATCCCACTATTGTGCACCCATGCAGCGCCTTCAACCACTCACCGTAGTGCAACTCCCTACAACTTGTCCCTGCTTCATCCATCCAGTGGCAGTGGACCCTTTCCCCCTTACTCCTCGGCTGTCTCCGGAATAGACTCCCCAATCTGAGAAACTTTCATACACCCGCGGCCTCTGTTTCTCCCTTGCTGCACTGTGAGACAGACCACTACAAGCCCCTTATTCATGCTTACAGCAGCCTGGCGACCCCCTGCATAGCAACCAGGCCACCACATTGCTCCGACCAGTGACATTATTTGGCCACCAGCGGGTGTGACTCCTCTGTTCGGCACCCTCTAGAATACTTTTCACCCACTGTCCGTGCACTACCCATCATGACAACACCTTTTTCTACCCTGCGACGGCACTACAACACCCACGGGAACATGCCACTGACCTAGCAAGACATCTTTCTGGCCGCCGCATAACTCTAACAAGTCAGCACCCTCTGGTCGCATACCTTTCAACCTGTCACGCGCCCTCTGACCGGCCAAGCACCCTTCTCGGCCGTGTACCCCCTACTGGTGACTTTTTTGGATCCCCGCAGCCTCTCAGTGACCTTCCGGGGTGGGGAAAATAGTTCTGTCAGCTCTCATCCCACTTCTATTCCTATGACCAGCCACACGTCTTATTCTCAATTAGGTGCTCAATGAGCGTCAGCCGCCAAAGGGAAGTGATTTGGGTTCTCACCATTTCTTCTACAATGGGGTTCAGGTGAGGTATGCACTATTTTTTGTTTTGATTATTTTAAATGAATGTTTATTTTTGTTTGTAGTAATCTTTGTGATTTTTAATTGTCGGGTTACTTCTGTTCAATGTTTTTGTGTTTTAGATTATTTTACTTCTGTTGCAGCGTGTTGGCGGGGTAACCCCACATTACCACGGTCATCGGCTTGCGTGTGCTTCTGCGTGAGTTCGAGCCGTGTCACGTCGTCGTCATAACCGAGTTTCAAGTCAAGGTAGGTCCCCCACTTCACTCATATTTAAATTTAGATTTCATTAATTACTTAATTATTTTATTAATTTTAATAAATGGGAAATGATATAAGATAATTAATTTTAAATGATTATTTTGTGTAAAAAGAGCCGTTTATTTTATACACAACACTTGATATGTTTTATTGATGAACAGACACTCAGCCGTGAAAGAATGAATGTTTTAACTTTAAACATAATTCACGGAATTTAAGATGTAGTTTTGGATTAAATGATAAATTATTTCTTTTGAAGCATGAACAAGTGTTTTGGGTTTTGATGAGAAATTTGGTTTTTCTTTAAAATTGGTGAAGGCCTGTTTGGCACCTTAACAAAAATAAATTATTTTGGAAAAGCCTCTTTGGGGTGACTCAGGGGTGATCTTTGGTGTACGCTGATTGCGTGAGTTGTGTGTGATATCTGTTCTACTTGTTTGACTTTGCTAACTCACCCCTTTCCCTTTTATTATGTGTATTGACATAGAAACCTGGAATAGTAAGTGAATCTTCTGAGAATAATTGCTGCACTAGTTTAGATTACACACTGGCTAGTGCCTCTATAGTAGGAGAATACTGATTTATTGCTACTATGGGGATTGGGCCCCTTGATTAGGCCATGAAGGGATATACCGAGCATTAGGGGGTTATGATGTCATCAAGTTAGAGCATGACTTAATGATGAGTCGCATGTATAGTACATTCTAGATTTTTCATGATCTCCTAGGGTCTACCCATGTTTCCTTTAGTGTTTATTTTAATGTGGCGGATGATTGAGAGGTCTATTTCAGTTGCGGGCCCATGCGTTCCATTTTTTTCTATTTCCCTTAGTGTGTGTTGTGGGTTATGTATGGTTTTCTTTTTGGCTAATAACTGAAATTTAGATTTCTAAATTGATCACAAATATTTTTTAAAAATGTAATGCACCTTCCCCATTCAAACATTAAACTTGTTTTTAAATTGAAAAGGGCAATGGACTATTATTTATTTTAGAAATTAAAGTGTGTGTGGAAACTAATACTTTATATAATTTAGTTCAAAACTTATATTGGTAAATTATTTATTTAAAGGTAGTGCATTGGGAATAGTTTGTGGGGCATGCTTCCTGAGTTTTAATACTCATGCCTATAGTGTTTTCCTGTTTTTAGTTTTTCTGAATGTTTGGGTCGATCTCGCTCCAGTGGGTGAGGTTTGGTTGTGCACTGGTGAGCGACTCTCAGAGTCATGGGGAGTTTGGTCATGGTCAGGTTAGTTGGTTATTGCTGATCATTCTTTCTTTTCAGTGTCATTTATTTACTTTGTGTTATTCTACATTTTCACTGCTTTATTTATTTTCATTGGGTGAAATCATTCTCTCTTGTTTAGTTTTGATTCCCGACACTAGTTTCCAACCCTTGGGGATCAGGAATGCCCCTCGAGTTATGTCACGGATTGGCTCAGGTGATCGGTTCAGGGTCGACCCGATTTGGTTCGTGACATATTCAATAGTGTTTATGACATGCAGTACCAAGTGTAAAAAGGAAATATAATAACCCGATACTTTAAAATATATTTGATATCTTAAATAAATATAATATATTATATATCTTTAAATACATGTAACACTGAGTTATCTTGCATTACAATCATGTGTGTCATTCTTCGGTAGCTTACGTTACATGCAAGACCAAGTTTCATCAAATAACATTGTACGATTAAAATAATATTATTTAATATAATAAGATATAAAATATCTATCTTAAATAGTATTAACTAACTTATAAAAATTTATAGTTTGTATAAATATAAAATGAAGTCATGGGTTTCCAATTAATTAGAAATGAAAATAAGAACCAATTGGATATAAAAAAGAAATATCATCATTTTTATGCTTCTAAAACGATTTTTTTTAATAAAAAAACTAATAAAAATTATTGACTAATTTTAATAAAACATATATCTTATATATACAATAAAATATTTTTTATATTCATCCATTATGTTTGATAGTCATAAGATAAGAACAAACTATATTTTTCACATAAAACACTATATTTTTATAAAGGCAAATTTACCACCTTTTAATGGAGAACCCATTTTATATCATAATTTTGAAAATTTAATTGATTTCATATGTAAACATAAACTCATATTTTAAATCATAACATAATAATTAGGTTAGGGTAAATTTTTTATATTTTTTTCAAACATTTAATATTTTAATGAATAGTTAATAATACTGAATTTTAGTTCAAAATAGGTTTTTCATTTAATTTATTTATATGGTTAAATTATACCATTAATTGGTTTAAAAGTTTAATGTGAAAATATTTTTATCAATTAATATAATTAATTTCAATTTTATTAATTTGACATTCAAATTGATTATAAAAACATAGCAAACTTTCATGCATTATTACCTTAAAAACGTGTATTCTCGTCCCACCTACTTGATGAAGTTTAAATTAATTTATTCTAGTTATATGATTAGAAATAGAAAAAAATGATTCCATATTTTTAATAAGAGTAATTTATAATTTATAATAATATCAACTTTTTTTTTACAAAAAATATTAGTGAATGTAATTAAAATTAATTACACTGATTAAGGTAAAATTAAGCTTATTAAGGGACTTAACCTTTACTATAAAATCCAAAACGTCCTATAATGTTTCCCAAGATCTATTTGATACCAATATTTTGGTCCCAATAATATCTTGTCTCTAATTTGTTATATTATGTGATCCACCTAAAACCTGAAAAATGTGGGAAGAATCCCATTTTCAAAATATTACAAGAGTGTCGCTCCTCCTTCACAATAAAAGGCCACCAATTCTCACCATTCCTCACACATATCAAAACACATAGGCTCTAAACTGATCTACCCAAATAGCTTCCCAAAATACCTCCCCTAAACCTTTAAGCCTTCATTTTGGCATAAATCTTCTCAAGTAATCCCTTTGGTATAAACAAAAAAGAGATACCCTATTTTTAAGGCAATGATTTCCAACAATAAGTTTCTTTTAATTGCTTCTCCACCACCTAAAATATTTTTTTTTCATTTTTATATAATAAAATAAGTTTCATAAATATACTAGGGTATTTTTATGATAATTTTTTGACCAACAATTTCCCACACATACATCTAAAGGGTAATTAACATACTGTTTATGTGAAAGGAGAACTATTGCCTCACGAAATGATGATTGTTGGTTTCTCCTTTACCACCTCTCATGGTGGTCATTATGATGGAAAATATAATTATATATTTTATATAGGAAATTTTTTGTGTCTTTAAGAATATTTATTTCTTTTAAAACACACATCTTTATACATTCCATTTTTTTAAATGATAACATCTTTATAGAAGTGTGGACTACAACCCCCCATTAAAGGGATTTGATTCGTTCACACTCTACCTGAAATATATAAAGGATGGTTTTAATTAAAAATTTGTGACATAAAAAACTATATATGATATTTATGAAATAATTACCTTTCTATGAATATAATATATATCATTTTCTTTGTTACCCTTTCACACACTCAAAAAGTGACAATGTCATTTGTGGACATCTGGACTACCACCTTTTCAACATTACATGATTCCTTTTTCATACAAATAATTATTTATACAAGTATATATGATTAAATAATATTTTATTTATTCTATAATGATAATTTTTAAAAGATATAATCTTACTTAACTCCTTTCCATAATGATCATTGAAAAATACGAACGTTACTCATGTGTACGTATGGGCTACCATATCCATGATTTTAATTTTGATTAATTTTTCATAACCATATTTAATGATTGACTTCAAAATTATAATTATCGTATACAAATTATACTTACATCATGATTATTATTCTAGAGAAGTTATATAATGACCCCTTGACCATAGTGACCTACCAAATTCATTTTTGACACCAAAACTAAATTTGGTCAAAACACCCCCCATAAACATTATTTTTTTAAGTATTTGTACACAACCTGGTAATAAGTGATATAAAGGTAATGATAAACAAGAAATTATTTTTTGAATCATGTAGAAAATAAACAAAAATTTATTATACAGAAAGTAAAGGACCTTCGCCTAAAAAGAAACACAGTGTTAGGGATTTCATCTCAATTTACATTCCATTGAGAGTTATTTGTTTTTATTAACCTAATTTATTTTATATGGTGTATATACTACCCTCTCACAAGATAAATTACGAATCTCCTTACTCTCATGATATTATAACTTACACTTAATTTTATTTTTTTATAAGGCATAGGATTCAAAATGTTTCAAAGTGGTATGTGACACTTTGGAGTGTTAAAATATTATTTTCCTCAATAATAATTTCACTAGTAATTGATTTCCATTTATGGAAGTTTGAAACAACTCAAAATTTTAAAATGATATTTGTTTCCTGAAAATGTTTGTTATAGTATTACCCAACAAAACAATACCCTTTAATAAGTAACTAAGTATAATTGAAATGTGACCATTGGGTTTTGGACATTATATAACCATTGGTCAATTATGATCATTGGTCAATATTACCATTAGAAACAATACACTTAAAAATAAATATAACTTTATAAATGATTATTATAAATAGAAATTATAATGGTTAATTTATACATAAAGTAGATTTGATGGACTCATATAGTAGAATCATATTCTATGAAGCCCATTTTTTAGAGATTGGGAAGGTGGTATCATCACATGGATTCTTCTTGACCAAGCCCAAACTGAGCTTCAACATGTTGCGCTTGAACGAAATTTCCTATGGGAGAAGTTCAAGTTAATAGAGATTACAACTCAGGTGATGTAATCTTAGCCATCCAAAGAGTATATAACCATCACACACATTACCATAAGGCTGTATGTAGGTGTTATATGGGGTGATGTGTCAAGGCCTTAGTCACTTAAATTTTAATCCCTTTTTTTTAATAACTTTTTTATTTTATCATTTCAATTTTAAAGATATTTTTTTCTTAAAAATTGAAATAGAATTTTTTAAATTGATTTTTAGGATAAAAAATATTATTTTTGAGAGATATATATTACTATATTAAACTAAGGTTTTATTAAAAAAGTTTATTATAATTAAATATTATTATCAAAATAATTTTATTAAATTACAAATGATAAAATGGTTTTTTATGTGTCGAAAATATTACTATGCATTTTAATATGTATTTTATGTCATCTATTATTTTTAATAAATAATTATTTTTATAGTGAAAAGTCTAATTTATCATATTTAGATATTTATTAATATGAAATAAATTTCATTTTTGACTTCCGAATATCAATATTAGTTTAGAGTGAATTTATGAGAATTTTATAGAATACATTAGTTTTTTCATGAATAATAAAAATGTCGTTTGACTGTTTTCAGTAAGTTTAATGTCATCATAGCTATGTAATAATGATTTAATGTTTAAT
This sequence comes from Viscum album, assembly GCA_963277665.1. Classification (NCBI taxonomy): domain Eukaryota; kingdom Viridiplantae; phylum Streptophyta; class Magnoliopsida; order Santalales; family Viscaceae; genus Viscum; species Viscum album. The sequence continues at coordinate 1,854,803,524 of OY728128.1, forward strand.
TTGAAAACATTATGTGTTAAATTAAATCAATAGGTGTCCCAAGCGGCCAATACCATGGTAAAATACCATGGGAAAGCCCATGGTTTTGCAAATACTACTACTGAGGTGTCCTCAAAAATTAATAAAAAACTCCCTCACTTTTTTAATAAATACTCATCCATTTATTAATTTACATTAATTAAAAAGTCATAATACACAAAGTTATGATTGTATTACCTCCAAAGTGGTTCTCCAATAGTCTCCTCAAGACCCAAAGTTCCATATCATCCAGTTTTAGGAGTCACTATTCAGGGTAAGGGAACTCTCAACATCACTTTTCCTTTCATGTTTTCTTTTTTCTGTGGTATGTATTTAAAATTTCCATAAAATATTATTCTATACATTTTATCATATAAATTTACTATTTTAATATTCCATTAATAATGGTATACCCTTTTACCCTATATTTTTAATGTTTTCTAAAACAATGTTTCATACCCGTTATGTTGCCTGACTTTCGTCTCAAAATTTATCTCTTTTTATGAAAAAATATTTTATTTTAGTTTTTGAATACCCAATCATATTTAATATTCATGGTTATTCACATATATTTCAAAATTATTTATTTAATTATGGTATTAACATATATGAAACCTACATTACTTTTCTATGGGTTTAAAATGACAAAAGGATCTTGTTTTTAAGCACTTTCTAAAACACTTTGATTTTGAAATGACACCCATTTATTTTATTCACCATGGGTTATTTGTCATATTTTTCATTAATATATATGTGGAACAAATTAATTAATACATGAGAAGGTTTTTCCCTAATATTTCTCTAATGAATTGCGTACATAATTTAATCTCTAGAGATAAAAAGTTTTATGATATCTTGGTGAATAACATTGGTAGTGTTTATGACACCTCGGTGATAAACCTTGGTGAAATTCTTATGAGTGGCTCGATTAATATTCTTTCCCACATTTAAAAGTTATGAATCATTTTATTATTATTGTTATATTTTTATTTTTCATTACTTTATATATTTCATCATGTTCTTGTTTATATTCCTCAAGATCATAAGTAATTGTTTCCCTTGTTTACCCTTACTGGGCCTTCTATCCACCCTTTCCATTGATGTATGTCCTCATGTTATGAGACACAAAAAATTACATATGATCAACCTTGAAGAATCTTTTCAACTGTAATATAATATTGTTTCATGTTTTCATACATTATGTAGCATATTTTCAAGACCCAAAACATTTAAAGATCCTTAATTTGTAAAATAAAATGAAAACTTATGTAATAAAAAGGAGGGATGCCATAGTTGGTATAAAAAGATGGTTTATTTATTTTTTTAAATTAGAATTTTATAAATTTAGAAATAAACATAGGTAAAAGTTTATATATAGGAAAAAATCCTGGTATTTTTTTGAAATATTACGGAAGGGTTTTAAAACAAAGAAAGCGATGTTTGGATATAGACAAGTGGATGCGTCTCTAGCACAGATATATCTTAGGGTAAAACCCAAAACACCGCTTGAGTTATACTTGAACGGGAATTCGTGCATGACAATGATCCTTTCTTCACTTCTGGTTCGACACTCCCATGGGATATTTTTGTTCAATCCCAAGATCTGTATGAACTATTATGAAGGATTTATAGAAAATGTATTTTTTTGTTAATGAATAAAAAATTTAGGAATGTTTTTTTAAAACATAAAATTATATTAGAGTTATATGATTATTTAAAGAAACACATTTCTTACTAATATTCTATTATTTCAGAAAATGGATAGAAATATAAGGATTTGTGTAAATGGTGAGTGCAATAGACCATACGTTGATGACCCTCAGATGGAAGTCGGGATGGAAACCTTCTTGAGAATGATTAATTAAATAACACATGTTATACGCAACAACTTGAATCGAGCTGAGAGACTGGTTTCACCATGAAGGGAAGAATATTCCATTAAGTCGTTTATGAATCAATGACCACCAACATTCAGTGGATTTTCTATCCTGTTGATTTCATAATAGTAGATAAGCACTATAGAAATGATCTTTTCTTTACTTAATTATTATAAATAAGATAAATTCACTCTTGATGCTTACCATTTAGAGGGAGAAGTCAGTCATTGGTGTGAAATGATTAATAATGTGAGACCAAGAGTGGATACTGAAGCATTGGAGTGTGAAGAGTTCATTGTAATATTATTTAATAAGTATTTCCCTCGTTCCATGAGAACGAAAATAGAGAAGGAATTCCTTGAAATGAATTAGAAGGAGACTGAATCTATTTTCATTTATGAGATAAAATTCACAAGACATCACAATTATACCTCAATCTCTGTCATATATCCTAATGGGAAGGTTGATATATTTTTTGTTGACCTAATACCTCATTTGCATAAAACGTTTTCCAACTAAGATTATGAAAGCTGCAATGATACCATAAAGAGTGCTATAAAGGTTGTACTAGAGTTTGGTGAGGTGTAGTGGTATCACAAATAGAATCAGAATATGGGATCTCTATAACTAATCATAGGGAGGATATTTTTTCAAGGAAGAGGAGGAAAGAAAGTGTAACTTTCCACATAAAATAAATGTGTGAAGAAGCATTCAGGTAACTTCCATATTGGGAGCGATAAGTGTTAAAAGGGTTGAAGAGATGTCCATATCACTCAGAATTTTCATAGTGAAGTGAGGCCAAAAATTCTTGACATAAACGAAAAAGGGAAGATGGTGTAATCTCTACCTAAAGTAAAATGCTTCAGTGTGGACCGATCAAGAACTCTTCCAATAATTGTCCAAATCTAAGGGCATTGGAGGGTAATCACCATCAACCTTAGTATAGGCCAAGGGATATAGTCATGGCCTTTTCTATCACGATGGCTAATGTTGATTATCCAAATGATATGGTGGTAGGTGGTCTTATTGTTCTATCAAAGCTAGCAAGAAATTTATTTGATTCTGGTCTTATATATTCCATTATTTCCTCTAGGACTGAAAAGAATATAGAATAAATACATGATCTTCTAGAAGTAGAGATAATAGTCAAGACCCCTGGAGGAATTATACAAGCATAAAAAGTGTTTAGAAACTATAATATTTCCTTTTGTCGAGCATAATATCATCACAAATCTAGTAGTCATCCCCATATTGAAATTCAACCTTATTCTAGGGAAGGATTGGCTCTCAAAGTATAGTTCTAAGGTAAAATTCTAAAGAAAGGAAATATAAGTATTCTTGACTGGAAATCCTACAGTTTTTTTTCAAATCAGAGATATATCGACCTAAGTTTTTCCTAGAATCACCACCCACATCCTTATTTATTGATATGATCAGTGAATATGAAGAAGGAAATTAAAGTGTATAAATCGAGAATGTCACCATCAATCAAGAATAAATTGAATTATTTCCTAAGGAGTTACCTAGACCTCACCTATAAATAGAGGTATATTTATCTATTGAAATCATTCCTGGTTCCATGACAATATCAAAAAAACATGTATAAAATAAATAATGTGGAGTTGGAGTAATTAATGAAGCAACTCCAATATCATTTAGAGAAGGGGTTTATCTAACCAAGTGTTTCTCCTTGGGGATAAAATGTTCTCTTTGTGAAGAAGTATGGTTCAATGCAGTTATTCATTTATTTTTAGAGAACTTAATAGGATCACAATGAATAATGTGTACCCTCTTCTATGAATTGAGGATTTATTTTACCAGTTTCATGGGGCTCAATTATTCTCCAAGATTGGTCTTTGACCTGGTTATCATCAATTGATGGTTTAGAAAGAAGATATTATAAATACAGCCTTACAATCAAAATATTGGATTTATGAGTTTGTTTTTATGCCCTTAGGATTGACTAATGCACTGGATATTTTTATAGATTTGATGAATATATTATTTTAGGGATACCTTAATAACTTTGTGGTAGTTTTTATTAATGATATTCAAATATATTCCAAAATTATTGAGGAGTATAGGGATCATATAATAGTGATACTAAATACTCTAAGGAAGGATATTTTATTGGAAAATTCCAGCAAGTGTGAGTTTTGGTTATAAAAAGTAGCTTTCTTGGGGAACATTGTAACTAGTGATGGAATCTCAATTATCCCTACAAAGGAAAAGGTTGTGGAGGAGTTTCATCATCCTTAAAAATTAACTAATATTAATAGTTTCCTTGTTTTATTAATATAATATAAGAGGTTTTTGATAAATGTTTACTGAATTTATAATTCACTAATAAAGTTAAATAGAAAATGGGTTAATTTTATCTTGATAAAGGAGTGTGAGGAAAGGTTCTGAGAGCTTAAGAAGTGATTGGTTACTGATCCTATGTTAAATCAACCCTCTATGAAAGATAGACTTGTTGTTTTTAGTGATGCATATCAGAAATGGATTGGGTGCATACTCATGCATAATTAAAAGGTGATTTATTATGCATATCTACAATTAAAGGATCATGAGAAGAATTATCCTACAAGTGATCTGGAGATAGATATGATGGGTTTTCTCCAATGATATGAAGGAACTATATTTATGGAGAGAAATGTTATATATATATATACTAAAAAGGTTTAATGTATATTATCATAAAAAAATAATTGAAAATGAGACTGAGGATATGGTTGGAACTTTTTTAAAGACTATGATTTCTCAATTCATTATCATCCCGGAAGAGAAAACAGAGATACTTATACATTAAGTAAGAAGGACCATGTTGTTCTATCAGTGATGGGGATTCAAGGAGACCCTTTAATCAAAGACCTAGTGAAACAGGACATGGGAATTGTAATTGAAGGGAAATAATCAAACTTATCCTAAATTATTTCTCAACCTTCGTTACTAGAGAAAATAAAGAAATCTTAAAGAGATGATCCTTTCTTGTAGAACAAGGCTGAAGCTGTGATGGATGGGAAGTTTCCTAAGTTCAATATTGATCAATAAGTTGTAATGACATTTCATACAAGGATATTTGTTCCTTCTATTCCATAAATAAATAATGATTTAATGTATCATTATCCTATCTCTACTTTATCTATACATCCCAGAAGAATTAAAATGTATAGGGACCTTCGTGATCATTGTTGGTGGGATAACATAAAAAGGGATATTTTCAACTACAGTATAAGGTGTCGATGTGTCAATAAGTGAAGGTAGAGAGAAAAATTCCTAAAGTGGTATTATAACCACTACCCTTACCAGCATGGAAGTGGACATATCACTATATATTTTGTCACTAGTATCCTAAAAACATCTGAGGGAAACAATTTAATATGGGTTTTAGTGGACCATCTCATAATGACTTCCCATTTTATCTCTATTTGGGAAGATTTATCTTTTAACAAACTCACCATGATATAATTGAAGGAAGTGGTAAGGGTGCATGGAGTTCCACTTTAAATAATATTTGATCATGATACTAGGTTCACATCAAAATTTTGGGGAAGTATTCAACATGTTCTGGGTACCAAATTGAATTTCAGTACGGCTTATCACCCTCAAATTGATGGAAAATCTGAAAGGACAATTAATACAATCAAGGACATGATGAGAACATGCTCAATGAGATTTAATGGTGGATGGGATCAATATATTTCATTAGTTGAGTTCTCGTACAAAAATAGCTTCCATATGATAATTTAAATGGATCCCTACGAATCACTATATGGGAATCAAAGTAAAACTTAGACTTGTTGGGATGAATCTGGTGAGAAAAAACCTCTTGGGCATAATATTGTGCAATAGATGATAGAAATGTTTCATGTCATACAACAACACATTAAGTCTTCTCCAAATCTGAAAAAGTTTTATGCTAACAAATGTAAAAGGGGCTTGGAGTTTGATGTTAGAGTCAAAGTCTTCCTCAAATTTCACTATGGAAGAGAGCCATGTGATTTGGGAAGAACGGGAATCTTATCCATAGGTACATTGGCCTCTATGAAATCCTTGATCTCATAGGATAAGTGACCTATTATCTTAAACTTACACCAAATATATCTCAATTTTATGATGTTTTCAACATATATCTCTTGAAGAATTACATACATGACCCTTCACATGTAATTAATATAGAGGTGGTACAATTGGAACACAATATCTCTTTTGAGGAGCTACAAATTGAGATCTTGGACCATAGGGAAAACATTCTATGCAACAGGGTAACCCACCTCATCAAAGTGTTGTGGAGGAATAAACATGTAGGAATCAGAGATGTTGGAATCAGAGGAAATAATGAGGCAGAATTAACCTCTACTTTTTTTAGTTGAGAAAACGAGTTAAAATTTCACGGACAAAATTTCATTGGGTGGGGGGAGAATGTAACGACCTGAAATTTTTTTAATGATATTTGTCTCCTAAAAATGTGTGTTATATTATTACATATAAAAACTATATCCCTTTAATAATTAAGTGAGTATAATTGAAATTTTACCATTGGGTTTCGACCATTATATTACCTTTGGTCAATATGACCATTGGAAATAATACTCGTAATAATAATTTCAAAGTTATAAATGGGTATTATCAATAGAAATTTTAAAAGATAATTAATGAAGAAATAAGAGTTGATGGTCTCATATATTAGAATCATGTCATCCAAATACCATTTAATGGAGCTTAAGAAGAATGAAGCATCATTGGTCTTCACGCTTGACCAAGCCAATGTTGAGCTTCTACATGTTAAGTTTGAATGAAATCTTCTACTGGATAAGTTCAAGTTTGTGGAAATTACCACTCGGGCGATGTTATCCAAGACACACCAAGAGTCTATCACCATCACACATCTAACCCTTAAGTAATATGCAAGTGTTATAAGGGGTTATGTGGAGAGGACTTGTTAACATAAATTGTAATCTATTTGTTTAAATGATATTTTGTATTTCATTATTTCCTTTCTAAGAATAGTTTTTCTTTAAAATTGAAATACTATTTTATAAATTGATTTTTCAGATAAAAATTGAACATTTATTAGAGATATAAATTAATATATTAAATTAAATGTTTATTAATAATGTTTATTATAATTAAATAATATTATTAAAACACTTTAATTTTATTTCAAGTTAAAAAATAATATTATTATTTGTAAGTATCAAAAATTTTATAATGCATTTTTTATGAATTTTATGTCCACTATTACTTTTAATAACTAAGTATTTTTATATTTAATGTTAAATTAATCATATATAGAGATTTATTGTGATAAAATAAATTTCATTTTTGAATTCAGAATATGGATATTAGGTTGCGATGAATTAATGAGAATTTTATAAGATACTTTATTTTTTCATTAATATTAAAAATGTAGTCTGAGTTTTTTGGTAAGTTTAATAACATAACATGTATGTAATAATTATTTAATTATTAATTTAAAATTATGGTAGACTATTATGTGATAAAGATAATAGGTTTCCCAATTAGAAAATACCATTGGAAAATACCATGGGCATGCTCATGGTTTTACAAATACTGCTTCTGATGTATCCTCAGAAATTAATAAAAAACTCCCTCAATTTTTCTATAAATACCCAACCCATTTCTTCATTAACTTTCTTTAAAAATTCATCCTCCACAAATATATGATTGTTTAACTTCCCATGTATTCCTCCTAAGGTGTCCTAAATCCCTCAAGGTCCTGATCTTTGTGTTTTAGGAGTCACTATTAAAGGTAAGGGAACTCTCAACATCTCTTTTCCTTTCATAATTCCTTTTTATGTTGTATGTATTTCAAATTTATGTACCATATTATTATATCAATTTTAACCTATAACTTTACTATTTTAAGATTCATTTAATAATGGGATACCCTTGTCCCCTATCTTTTTAATGTTTTCTAAAATTGTGTTTTATACCCGTTATGTTGCTGGATTTTCATCTTAAAATTTATCTCTTTCTATCAAGAATTATTTAATGTAATTTTGTCAATACCCAAACCTCCTTCTTCTCTAAGTGTATTCAAATCTATTTATAAACGATCGCTTTAATTCTATTATTAACATACATGAAATTCCCATTCCTTTTTGATGTGTTTAAAATGATAAAAAGATCTTTTTTAAGTACTTTCCAAAACACTTTGATTTTGAAATGAAACTCATTTCTTTTATTCTACATGGGTTATTTATAATATGTTTTATTAATATATATGTGTATAAAATTAAATAATACATTTTAAGTGTGCACCTTGATAGTTATCTAATTAATTTGGTGAAGAATTTAATCTCTAGAGATGATAAGTTTTACAACACTTTGGTGAATAAACATAGTAATTTTTATAACACCTCGGTGATAAACCATGGAAATATGTTTCTAAATGAATCAATTAAATTTTGTAAAAAAATTTAAAATTTAATATTAATCTATTTTTTATTTTTATATGCCCCTTTTTCATGCTAATATGTATTTTATCATGTTATTAATTATATTACTCAAGATCATAAGTAAATTGTTTCCCGAGTTTACAATTATTGGGCCTTCTGCTCACCCTTTCCCTTGATGTAAGTGCACAAGTTATGAGATGAAATAAATTTACTTAGGATGAACCTTTAAGAATTGTTTCACGCATAATAGAATAATTTTTTATGTTTTCAGGTATTATGTACTTATTTCTGATACACTAAGCTTTTAAAGATCCTCAGTTTGTAAAATGTAATGAAAAGTTATATAATAAAAAGGTGGGATTCCATAAAATTATATAACCACTATTCAATAAAAACTTTAATTTTTATTTATTATGGCTATCGATGACTATTTTTATGTACTAGTACCATTTCGTTACACTTTGGTACTCAAAATTTCATAGAAAACGTTTTTCAGAAACCCTAACGTTGTATCTCTCTTCAGTTGGAGAACTTGTTTCCTCTTAAAAACCATGTTTTATTAAAGTGTTATGAAAAATGTTTTTAAAATGATTTGTTAAATACATTGACCCACCCCCTTATTTTACCAATGTTTTAAAAATAGTTTTCTTATCACTTTCCAAACATGGTATTTTTTAACTAACCTTTAACTATGCCAAAGGAATGTTTTTACCACATATGGTTTGTACAGATTTACCCATTTCCATTTCCTTGAAAATTCCATTTATGTCTAAAAGGATGGTTTTAAGAAAAATATTTTCAAAATTGGTTTTTGAAGAATTGTTTTTTCAAAAGTTTTTAATAAAAGTATATTTTCCTCAAGAATGTTTTTAAATGGTATTTTTATAATGTTTCCATTAATTAATGACAACAACCCTTTATTTTACTCCACTTGGGCTATGTTGTATTGATACCATCATTAATCTTCCTATTGATGGTTTATGGTTTATTTGGATAAGGATAGTATTCACATTCACTTCCTTGATTACTTTTTGTCCCATTTAAATATTTAATTTTGTATGATGATTGAATATTGAATTTACTTTAATTTCCCATATCATCTATCATGGATATATTAATTTCCTAAAAAATATACCATTTTTTAAATGGGTTTTACTTTTAAAATTATTTTATTATTTGAGGAAATATTCATAATTCCATACACTATATTCAATGCAGATTTTTAATAATGCATATTGTTTATTCGATTTGAGGAATCATTTGGATAAGTGAGACATAGGTTGGGGACCGTTTAATGTATGACTTATGGGTTGGGGACTAGTTAACAAAATCCATTTGATGCATCAGTTGTCTCATTATAGGAATTAGTTGTGAAATAAAATGGGGTTCTACCTGGTATTCTAAACTGTCGTATGAAAGGTCTTGATGATAATGGTTTCATGTACCTAGGAAACATAATGTCCAAAAATTTAGCATTTACTTCATTTAGTTCCAGTTATTATTCATAAATGAGATCTTGAATAGACATATCTATTAATGCATTTTATTTTTAATTCATTGATTAAATGAAATGTGTTTCAGTTTATTATATTTCTATATTGACTTTTCATTATATTGTTATTTTGAATGGAATGTGTCTCCATTTATTACCCTTAAAAATTGTTTATGCACTTCCTTCTCAGGTTTTTGATTATATGGTATGTGTGTTCTATTATTTACTATTCTATAATTATTATTCTCATTGATTCATTGTTTCTTCTTCTACACATTACCCTTACTAAGAATTTGAGCTCACCTTTATTATATTTCTTTTCCCAGGTATCCAAGAGGCATACTATAAAAGATATAAAGAAATTTACTGGAAGGAATAATGTTATCCTCAAAGATATTTATTTAGAATAAATAAATATGATTTAATTAGTGTATTATTTTATCATGTATGTATCTTGTTTACCAGGAATACTAAACTCTTCTGTCCATCGGGGATTGATTCCTTGTAATCCTGCCAATGTAATTAGTAGCATAAAATAGCTTCAGACATCTTGTGTTGGGTCACAACAGTTGGTATAAAAAATAGTTTAGTAGAAAACATTGGTACAAGATTTAGGAAAACATTGGTTAGAGAACATAACCCTAAGGCAAAATTTGTGGATAAGTATAGAAGAACATCTAAAGGTTTTTGTCAGATAGATATTATATAGTTTTCCTAGAAATATATCCTTACCTGGATACTACAAGTGGATGTTGTTTGGAAACATATGTACCTAGGAGTAGTAGCTCTAACAAGGTGTTTTGAGCTTGACATAGGGTAACCTGGTATATTACAACAGACCTTACCTCAAACTTGGTTTCACACTTCCAAGGGATATGCTTAAAATAATTATCAGTTTTTTACAAAATATTTTGAAGGATTAAAAAATGAATGATATAGGTCAAACAAAATGTTTTTTAGATTGAAAATAAGGTGTCCGGAGATAGAAATCATATAAATTATATTATGGGTAAAATATAGACACTACTACAAAATTTTCCTCTAACGACACTAAAAACATTGATAATCAAAGCATGGTTAAAAGCCCAAAACATTTATCAGTGCTAAAAATGTGATGTTAAAGGAACACTTTATCAGTGTTTTTTTAGCACTGTTATAGGGGACATTTAACAAAACTGATAAAGCAATGATAAATCTCCCACTGAATAAGGGTGTATAAATTTTTCCCCACACACCCCCGCTTTATCAGCACTTACCACCCCTAAACCCTTTAACAATGCTTCCCTCACACCTTTATCAATGCTTCCCCCACCAAACCTTTCATGCACAACCCTTAATTTAGTGTGTTTTGAACTATAGACATCTGCATCAAATACCAATGACTTTACCACTCTGATATAACGTTTTGTTTTATATTTTATGATATATCTATTCATTTATATATATTTAGTCACATTTTCATACATATATTTATATATATGTTAATATATATACATTTATATATTAATAAATATATTTTTTATGTGAATATGCTTAATTATTTATTTATTAAATTAAATATTTATGTGTAAATATATAAAAAATATGTGCATGTTGTTATATATTTGATTCTAAATAAAATTACATTATGAAAAAAATTAAAATCCATAATATCAATAACAAGGTAAGCCTTGAGAATTAATCTAGTCCCCACTGAAAAAGGGAAAATAAAACTATAAACGAGGCTTAAAATCCATCGAATGTTAAAAAAATTGGGGCACCATGGCTAAAATCTCAGTTTTAGAGGCCTTATGGGGGTTTTTTGGCCTCCTAAAATGTGATGTAGGGTTTTTCCAAAAATAATGGGTTGTAGAACTCATCGCAGGATTTGATTTGAAATTTGGTAGAGCCCAAATAGACATCTGGATCGAAAGCTATGGCCCTTTAATGTTTGAGTTATGTTTTCAAACATTTCTAACTTATTTTAGATCTTTTTTTAATTTTTTATCTTTAAATTGATATTAAATTACTATTACTTGGTAATAATAAGAAAATTAATAATTAAAATTATTTTTTAAGTTATTTTATAAGCCATTTTCATTAAATATCTTATATATTAAGTGTAAATGCCTATTTACTTTATCTAAAACATATTTCAAATAATATATGTTATATTTATATTAATTTAAAAAACATTATATACTAATATATTATTTTTAATGAAATATAATTATTTTTGAAGTATAATTTTATCAATTCTTGTAAAAAATCAATGATAAAGGGGGTCTTTATTAGCACTTCTAAAAAAGCACTGATAAACCCCCTATCAATGCTTTATTACAAGTGATAATAAAAGACCACATTTATTAGTTCTTGTAAAAAAGTTCTAATAAATACCTCCTTTAATAATGCTTTTTAGTGCTACTAAAGACCCCCTTAAATAGTGCTGAAAAGGCGTTGTTAAAGACCCCATTTAACAATTATTTTTTAGCACTAAAAAATGGGGTCTTTAACAACATTTGTAACTAACGCTGTTAAATTCCTAGCACTGGATAAAAATAGTTTTTTAGTGGTGAGACCAAGGACGGGCCTTTGTGGAAATAAATAGACGAAATATTCCAGTATAATGGCTGTATTAAACACTTTATTTAAAATGATATTTTTTAAATAACCTTATTCAACGTTGCCCATTAGATTTATTTTGGAAATTAAATTGATTTAGTTTTAGAAAAGGACAACCTGTATTTCAGGTGGAAACCAATTGTATCAACAATGGTCGTGGGTCTTGAACCCTTGACTGAAGAAAAATAAGGGGCTCATGCCAACTACTAACCTACACAATGTCCTAGTTAATTTTTCATTCTTTTTAGTTAATAAATTTTATGAATAAATTTTAATGATGGACCAGTAGTATCACTTTTGAGTATTAGAGATTAATCTATTAACAGTATTTCCTTAAGAAGATATGTAAAGACAAATAGTTAGACTTGTAAATCTTTTATAGGCCTTATGATCCTTTAATGGTTTATTTTAGTGCTTCAGGAATCAAAATTAATTTTAGAATAAATTTGAAAATTGATAGAAGCATGAAAAAATGTATAAATTGGGTTTATATTTATATATAAACTATGTGTACATACTTAGAAAAATAATTCCTCAACATTAGGATCTTAAAAAACAAAATTTTGTCTAAATACGTTAATTTATTTTGAACTGATGGTATTTTAAATCATAAAACATTTATGGTTTTGTGGCCCTGATATTTCTAACAATCATTAACTTGATTGTGATTTATTACCATATTCACTTACTATATGTTTTTATTCCTTTTCTTCAAGTACATATTTTCACCTTCCATTAATGTTCTCCTACTTAGGGACCTAGTTACATGGTATTCCATGTGACTATTGTACTTCCCATTCTCTCTTTTATAGAGGATGTTTTATGAACCCTTATCAGGTTGTGGGATTTCAATATTGGAAATTTAAAACAATATATTACCAATATCAAGTTTAAATTGTGAGGATGTAATTTAATTAAGGTGAGGAGAATGTAACACCCCGAAATTCTAAAGTACAACTTTGTATTCGATAGTGTTTTTGAAATGCAACACCAAGTGTAAAAAAATATAAAAAACTTATACTTTACAATATATTTTCTATCTTAAATAAATATAATATATTATACATCATGAAATTCATGAAACACTAAGATATATTTCATTACACACAAGAGCGACCTACCTTGAAAGCTTGTGTTACACGCAAGACCGAGTTTCACCAAATAAAAGTGTAATATTAAAATAATATTATTTAATATAATAATATAGAAATTATCCCATGTGAATATTAATAACTAAATTATGAAAATTTATGGTTTATATAAATATAAAATGAATTCATGGGTTACCAATTAACGAGAAATGAAAATAAGAACCAATTGGATATAAAAAGGAATATTATTATTTTCATAATTTTGAAGGATTATTCATTCAATAAACATAATTAATTACACATGTTTAATTATTTTAATGAAATATATATGTTATATATTCAATAAAAGATTTTTTTATATTCATCCATTACGTTTTATAGGCATAATATAATAATAAACTCTATTTTATACATAAAAATATATATGTTTATAATGGAAATTTTACATCCTTTTAATAGAGAACTCGTGTTAAATACTTATTTTGACACATAAAGTGATTTAATATTTAAAAATAAACATATTATTTTAACATGAAATATACTAATTAGGTTAAGGTGAATTCTTTATTTGTTTTTGAAACACTTCATTTTTTAATGAATAGTTAAAAATACTAAATTTTAGTTTCAAACTGTTTTTTATCTAATTTATTTATAATTTTAAATTATAAATTCAGTTGTATTAAATGTTTAATTATATAATATTTTTATAATTTAATAAAATTTATGTCATCAAACTCAATTTAACTTTTAAATTGATTTGGAAAACATATCAAACCTTTTGATGTTTTTACTCTAAAAACATGCATTATCGTCCCACCTACAGGTTTAAATTTAAATTAATTTATCCCAATTCTATGATTTGAATTTAGAATAATGGATTCCATATTTATAAATAGAATTATTTATAATTTATAATAAAAAAAACTTTGTTTTTTGACAAAAAGTTTTATTGAAAGTAAATAAAATTAATTACAATGATTAGGGTAAAATTAATAATAATATGGGACTAAACCCTCACCACAAGGGCCAAAATGACCAATAAACTTGTCAAAAATCTATTATATTACAATATTTTGACCTTATAATGTTTTTTTTGTATTGGGTCTATTATTGGATCCGTATGCAACATGAAAAACAAGGGAAAAATTCCTTTGTCAAATTATTACATGAGTGCCACTCCTCCTTCACTATAAAAGGCAGCCACTTTTCTTCATTCCTCATACCACTAAATTAACATAGGTTCAGAAATAATCTATAAAAATATTTTCCCATCATCCCTACCCTAGAAATTGAATCCTTCATTTGGACATAAATCCTTCCATAGAATCCCTTTGTAAAAAATAAAAAAGAGTTACCCAGTTTTTAAGGTAATGCATTCCAACGATCATTTTTTTCAATTACTTCTCCACAACCTCAAATATTTTTCTTATAAGTTCATAAAATAATACCAATATCCAAAATATACTATGGTATTTTTATTATATGTTTTATACCTATATTTAGTCACACATCTATATAAGGGGTAACAAACATACTGTTTATGTGAACGGTGAACTATTGCCTCACTAAACGATTATTATTCATTCTTCCATTACGGCCACCCATGGTGGTTATTATGATGGAAAATATGTCTATATATGTTATATATAATATTTATTGTATCTTTTAGAATCTAAAATAATATTACAACAAATATTATTATACTTTCCTTTTTTAAAAGGATAACATCGTTTGGGGAAGTATGGACTATCGTCCCCTCAAAGTGATGTGTTTTGTTCACACTATACATGGAACGTATAAATAATGTTTTCAATTAAACATAAGTTATATAAAAAATCTATATCATATTAATTAAATATTTATTTTTCTATAAATATAAAATATATCATTTTCTTTGTTACCCTTTCAAACACTTAGAATGTGATAACGTCATTCATGGACGTGTGGACTCCTGCATCCTCGACATGATGTGATTATTTTTTCTTCCCTATAATTCTATATATAAGTATATGTGATTTAATAATATGGTATTTATGATATAATTATCATTTTTGAAATATAAAATGATACTTACCACTTTTCCATAACGATCATTGAAATTTGAGAATGTTACTCATGTGTATGTATGACCTACCGTCTTCATGATTGTAACATTGATTAATTTTTCATAACCATTTTTAATGATAGATTTTGAAAGTATAATTAATTAATAAAAATGATAATTATTTCATGATTATTATTCTATAGATTTTATATAATTACCCCTTTGATCATAGTGACCTACCAACGTCATTTTTGACACATAAACTAGATTTTGTCAAAATATCCAACATAATCTTAATTGTTTAAGTAGTAGTAAAATAACTGGTAATTAGTGAAATAAAAGTAATGATAAACATTAAAAAGGTTCTAAATCGAGTATAAAATTAACATATGTCTATTATACAAGAATTTAAAGGATGTTCACCCAAATAGAAACATTATGTAAGGGATTTCGTCTAAATTTACATTCTATTGGGATATATTTGTTATTTAGATCCTAGTTTATTTTTTATGGCATATATACTTTCATTTTACATGATATATCATGAATATATTTACTCTAATTGTGTTATAACATTCACTTAATTTTATACGTACATGAAGCTTATGATTCAAAATGTTTCAAACTGGAATGGGATACTTTGGAATGTTAAAATATAATTTTCATCAAGAATAAGTTTACAAATAATTAATTTCTATATAAGGAAATTATGAGATGATATTTTAGGAAAAAACCATTAATTTTCTTCTCATCTTGGTATGCATGAGCGTTTTCAATTACTATCACCATTTTCCCACTTTTTGGTAATCAAAATGTTTTAGATGATTTTTTCAGAAAACCTGACATTGTTTCTCTCTTTAGTAGGAGAACATGTTTTCTTCTAAAAACCATGTTATATTAACAAAATTAAAAAAAATTAAAAATTATTTTGAAAATACATTTTCCCATTTTCTATTTTACATATTTTTTGTAGGAATATTCTTGTTTCTTTTCGAATAATTTATTTTTCCTGACCTTCACCCATGCAAAATGGAATGTTGTTTTTACCTTGTACGATTTGTATAGATTTACCCACCATCATTTCATTGAATCATACTTTGAATTTTTTAATGGTTACTTTTTAAAGAAAATATTTTCAAAAGTAGTTTTCAAAGAAATGTTTTTTCAAATTTTTTTTTAAAATAAAATGATATTTTTCTCAAGAATGTTTTTGAAATATATTTTTAAAATGTTTCAATTAATCATTGAAAACAACCCTTTATTTTACTCTAATTTGTGTATATTTTATTAATAACATTCATAATATTCATCTACATGGTTTATGATTGATTTTTCTAGGGATAGTATTCAAATTCACTTCCCTGATTCCTTTTAGTCTTTAAATATTCAATTTCCAAGTATTGTTGAACAATGAATTTCTCCAAATTATCCATATTATATAACATGGATATGTTTATTTCTTAAATAGTATACCATTATTCATACGGTTTTTACTTTTAAAGTTATTTGAAAATTTGGGAAAATGTTGATAAATCTGTATACATTATTCAATACTAATATTTTACAAGGAATATTGTTTATTCTATATAAGGAATTAATTTTACAAGTAAGACATAGCTCAGGTAACATTTAAGGTAAGCCCTACGGGTTGGGGACTAGTTAATGAAAGCCCCTTGATGCATGAGTAGTATCATTAGATAAATTAGTTACACAAATTAGATAGTTTTATTCCTAATATTATAAACTATTTTGTAAAAGGTTTGGAAAGTAATGGTTACTTGTACCTTGAAAATATGGAATCCTATAATTAAGCATTTCTTTTATTCAGTTTCAGTTATTATTCATCCATGATATCTTACATCGGATTATCTATGGGTACATTTCATTATTAGTTCATTGATTAAATGAAATGTGTTTTAGTTTCTTACCTTTCAATATTTATTTTTCCTCATCTAGTTATTTGAATGGAATGTGTCTCCATTTATTAACTTTCCATATTTTTATGCACTTACTTCTCAGTTTGTTGATTATATGGTATGTGTGTTCTATTATTTAAAATTCCATAATTATAATTCAAATTGGTTAATTATTAATTTTGATACAATTTAACCTTACTGATCATTTGATCTCAACCTTATTCTGTTTCTTTCCCCTAGGAATCCAAAAAGCGTACTATGAATGGTATGTAGGAATTTACTAGATGGAATAATGTTATCCTCGATGTTATTTGTTAAGAAGAAAACATTAGTGTTTTAATTAGTGTATTCTTTTCTCATGTATGTATCTATTTTACCAATACTAGTAAACACTTTGGTCCTTTAGGGCCTGATTCCTTGTAATCATGCAAATGTAATTATTACTAGACACTAGATCCAAGAATCTGTGGTCGGGTCGCTACACTCGGTCTTTCGGAAGTTGGATTATATGGTTTACTACTCATGCACCACCCCAACTACATAAGATATCGAGTGTTCAGAATACATTTTTATAATTAATAATGAATAAAAATATATTATAATGGATTAATTTAGAATATATTTCTATTCTAAAAATGGGTAATGAATATCCACAATGGAATTAAAAATTTATGACCTATGTCAACTTATGATATTTTTTGAATAATTAAAAAAACATTTACTATGTTTTTATTTGAAAAGAGTGAATTCAACATTCATGATTAAATTTCTATTATTTTTAATGTGAGAATCTAAAAATTAGGATTATTATTTAGAGGTTAGATTTTTATAATTTAATACTAGTGGAGGGAGGCATTTTTTGGATGAAAATTCAAAAAAATGAGTTGGTAAGTGGATCAGTCTGGATTATGGGAGTGTAGAAAAATAAACTGCAAAGGATGGGCATTGTTTATGCATCAATGTAATCATATGATTATAAAGGCTATTTAAGAATCGTCACAGGTCTATTTAAGGACATATTTCACTATTCATGAAAATACAAAGATTGAGGTGATGAAACATATAGGAACCAAGAGGTGGTCATGATCAATGGTGGGCTTCCTATGAAGATAAAATGATGATGGCACTGATTTTACTGGTTGGATCTACTATAAATTGGTGGGGTGGGATCATATATAAACTATCTAAATATTAAGAAAATATTATTCTATTAGCATAAATAAAGAATAAATTTCCTCTCATCGATTATTACTAATTAAAAACCATGAAATCTCCTATTTTCATTTCTGTTAGTTCTTTTGTTTCTCTTGAGTTATTATTCCTAGAATTATGATAGATCATGTGTGGGTTATTTGTTGCATATATGGGGTGATTTTCTGTTCTTATTTTGAATACACTAATATAATTGGTTTTTTTATGAATCATATAGTTCAAAACCATGTTCTTTTTTTGAGGTCCTGCCGGATACTACTAGTTTAGTGCTTTTAGGACCAACAAGTGGTATCAGATCTTGTGGTTCAACAGGGCTTTGAGAACACAAAATCATACTCATTGATGGATGGATGATTATCTATTATAAAATGATCTTGAGATTTTATTAATGGGATTCAAGATAAAAGGAATAGAAAAATTAGAATGGGAAATGTTTGATAAGAAGGAAATTGGTGTGATATGGATATCATTGGCATAGAGAATTTCCAATAACATCTAGGAGTTGAAGACCACTAGAAAATAGAGGAAGTATACAGCCAATATTTATGAGAATCAAAGCCTAATGAGAAATTATTTTTTTATGTAGAGGATATTAAACATGAAAATGTACTAAGGAAGGATTTTAGAGGACCATGTCAATGACTTCAACATGATTCAGAGTCATTTGTAATTAGTATAAGTGAAGTTTTAAGATCCATTATGGGATTTAAGGTTATTATAATCACTATTGGAATATTCATACGTGATGGACACCATTTTCTAAAATTCTTATTGTATGTTTGATTTAGTGATCGAGGATATTTGTGATCTCATTATGAATGAGGAGGTTTGTAATAGGGAAGTCCATTAACCTACATTAACTAAATTCAAGATGGAAGGTAAATGATATCTCATTTAATAAATTAATATAAATAAAGTTAAATAAATGAGGGATATGATCCAATGTAAACTATTCATACCAAGAATCATATATTTGAATTTTTGGAATAAGGGTAACTTGAAGAAGGACTATAGTGATCATAAATTTAATTCTAAAAGGGGTTCTTTTAGGTATTCCAAAAATCTATTTTCTAAGGAGTAAAGTATTCTACTAATTAGAATTAATATTTAATTGAAATCAGGGATTGAAAATTTTAAAGAATTATTTCACTATATATATATGTGGGGAATAATAACTAATTATGTTTTCATGAGATTTAAAAAGGTTTGTATTTTATATGACGAGTCTCCTGTGATCATTAGGAAATGTGATTTTAATGTTTGGGATCAAATGAAT
This sequence comes from Viscum album, assembly GCA_963277665.1. Classification (NCBI taxonomy): domain Eukaryota; kingdom Viridiplantae; phylum Streptophyta; class Magnoliopsida; order Santalales; family Viscaceae; genus Viscum; species Viscum album. Next base: position 1,854,823,473 of record OY728128.1, read on the forward strand.
TCATTCTAGAGTAATATGTATTTTGATATATACATAGATTATGAAAGAACCTAATGTCAGTATGGTAGCTATATGGAGCATGAAATTATAAAACATTGGTAGAAGGAATTTGGATGATCACTTGTTGGTCCATGGTGGCAGCCAAAGCTATTAAATGTTATAAATTTTCTCTGATGGGAAAGCTGGATGGAGTAGTGATTGTTAGAGATTCGATGTCTGAAATATTGGAGTTATAGAATTGTTTTCTTCGTAACTTATGTGATAATAATTTGTGAGTGTTAGTGTCTAAAGGAGTGTTGTATCTCTGTCATATGGATTTTAAATCTGTGATATTTTTATTCTTGAAAAAAAGTTGATGTTTTTTGAAACTTCTTGGACTCGGATGCCCTCAATAAGGCATTGTGCCTAGTGGGTCACAAGGCCTCAAGAACATATCCCCAAATTCTAGATGCTTCTGACTAGAAGTTAGGGTCTAGGTGTGTTATTGGTGAGACTATTCCTTCATCACTAGAGTATACACAGCAGAATATTAGTAACAAAACAACAGAGGAAGCATATACAACAAGAAGAAAACTAATAAATTATCAATATAGGAATATATAATAAAGAAAAAAGTACCTCATATACATTGATGATAATGATACATGTATCTAAGAAAAAATAAAAAAAGGTATATGGTAGTAAAATACAATACAAATATCAGAAAGGCAAAAGACCAAAAATTATCCTAGTATCATCACAAGCCTCAGCCTAGTGCCACGATCTCCTACTCCTGTGCAATAAAAAACAAACTAAATTTGGGTACTTCCCCTTATCAACACCTTAAATCATGTAGTCTGTTTGGGTCCCCAAGGGAGTCCCCAATAGGGTGTGATACAACATCCCAGAAGGCCCCCACCCAAAGCCCTACACAATCTAAGATGTCCAATACAATAGGCTAAGCAGGTGAACAGTAAAGAAGTGAGAATATTAATGTTCCCATAGTTTATCTACTACTGAGCATGTGATACAAACTATCCTTTTAAGGATCCCTAAAAAAAATTTCATGCTCCTAAAAAGGAATCTACAAGTAATAAATTAAGTGCAATGTCCTCACCATACAACCAATGTCCCACAACAACCACTACATTTTCTTATAACATGAAGTGTCAAAACACCCATGGAAAACCTTTATAATCATGTGTATCACATTTACACTATTATACCATATATCAAAGGGTCTGACCACATAGGGCTGGATCCAATATTTCAATGAACAAGGCATCCACATCGAGTTTGAGGAGCATCTCAATGAAAACTTGGCTAAGCATTGCTTGGAGTCCTAGGAGCATGTTCTGATGGAAATATCCAACATGAGTCCAAAAAATCTGGATCTAATGAGTAGAAATTCCTAATGTATCCCACAGAATAAACACCCAAGGATTATTCTCAGTCCCTGGTGTCCACTACCATGTTACAGATCTAAGGAACAAGTCCAAGGCATCTATTCATACATTTACCATTACATGGAATTTATCATTTCACGAAATGTGTGTATACCCACTCACATTATACATTACACATTGAAATCATCTTATTTGTATACCCACTCATTACACCCAAGTCAACACAAGGAAACCATGGAGTATACCCACTCATTTTTCATAGTTTACATATTTCATTCAAACCATTAAAATCATTATGAAGATTCCAAATGAGTATACATACCCATTGAATGAAATTTAATTTAATCATTTAACCAATTTAATCAAGGAATATCATTATATCATAAAGAAAGGAGGAAAGACATCTTCTAAATAAGATATTCAGGTTCTATATTAACCATTTAGTCAAAATCATCAATATTATTTAGAGTAAACCCATATCCCATTCAATTAATCCAATTCAATTCATATAGTTAAGAGCTTCTTCTGGGAAGGAAATATTCAAATTATTCCATGTATGGTTCAACAGGGAAAAAATAGGGTAATTCCATTAAGCACCTCCCATGTCTCACCATGGTTTACGCAACTACTACAAACGCATCACAAAAAAAACTTATGGAATTCCTAAAAGTTCTAATTACTTATAATTAAATTAACCAGTTCCAAATCAAGTCTTCACTAGAAATTCTGTCAGACGCCCTAATGGTAGGTAGCCTAATAAAGTACCAAAACTAGAGGAATTTGTATATACAACCTATATTTGCTAGGTAGTGGAGTTACCATCTAGTATTGACTCTTAATTCGGCTCAAATTACAAGAAGTATGAAGAATAGAAGAAGAACCTAATATTAGGGCATATGACCCCAAATCCAAATAGTGAAACCAATTTATATAGGAATTGAGAACAACTAAAAATGAATCAACTTCTTACCATTATGGATTCCATGAGATGAATGAACTTCGGTTCTGAGCTCGTGTGGTAGAGTTACCTCAAATCTAAGGATATAACTCCAAGGGGAAGTTATCCAAGTTATCTTGTTTCCATAGAAATAAAACACAAATTTAGGAATTTTAATTTATTTAAAAATTATAAATTCTGAAAATTAATGGGGTTTCATGGTTTAGCAACATGGTTTGACAAAACATGCACTAAACCGCATGGTCTACTATAAAAGAAAAGGCACCTGCATGGTTTCCCTACACTACTTGAATAACCATGTTAAAATAGTGTGACAACACACTATGGAAGTATGAAAAACATCCAGACCTAGACACACTACCGTGTGGCCCATTTCACATTGATTTCTATAGAAGAAGGGTTACCCACATGGTTTCCTCACATAGTCTGACTAACCGTGCAGAAATCATGCGACAAACTATTATCAAAGTCTGCAAAAAAATTGTAGACCTGGCCAAATGGACATGTGGCCCATTCCACATGGTTTGGACTAACCATGTGTCCATTCATACTCTATGCCTAGACTTGTTTAGTTGGTTAAATTGTGCGGCCTGCCCCACATGGTTTGTACTAACCAAATTCCAGGCTTATATCACCCCAAAACTTGGGTCAAGGGCTCTGAAAAATCCCCAAACACCACCCATAACCTCCATGATCTCAAATGTAAATCACGTTAGTCCATATTTAAACATTAAAACAAAAATAAAATAGATTCATACCTCATATGAAAAATCAAGTTCTTACAATCTCCCCCTTTAAGTAATTCGTCCCCAAATTATGCTCTGAAGGGAGTTCAAGATTCATCTGGGAAAAACTCTAGCAAATGAACACATATTTCAGCCTCCCACTCCCAAGTCCAATCCTATAAAGGAACATTCCACCATATCCATCATACTAAACAAACTGACTTTCCTCAAAGAACATTCATTCTCTAGTCAACTATACAAATCATATTTTTCTCAAAGGATGCATCGACATGTAGCTAAACCTCCTTGGGATTAAAATCATGAGACATGTACAAATGACATAGGAATAGATGAGAAACGTGAAATAAATCATGCATGGCTCAATACCTCTAACATAGCTACAACTAATAGGCTATTGACCAGACTCAATCCATAATCTCGAATGGACCGATATATTTTGTTGAAAGCATACAATGTATCATGATCAGTCTATGTCCAAAAACTTGTGAAATGCATAGGAATACTCGATCCTCAACATCAAACTCTAGAGGCCTTCTATGGTGATCAGCATAAGACTTATATCAAGACTGTATAGTAGCTATCTACTTCTGAATGAACTGGACCTGCTTAGAAGTCTTCTGTAAGAGACATGGTCCAAGTAAAGATACCTCACCAGCTACTAATGAACATAGGGGTGATCAGCATGTCCTATTGTGTAAAGACTCATAATGTGTCATCTTTATAGTCACCTGATGGATATTGTTTTTTGGAGAACTCTTCAATGGTTATATTCTTCTCCCAAGAACCCCCAAAATTTTGGACACATGCTCACAACATGTCCTCTCTTACCTGTGTTGTACACTCTGACTGGACATCAGTCTACGGGTGGTATGTTATGCTTAGAAGAACATTTCTACCCTATAACCATTGAAAAATATACTATAAATGAGATTTAAATAATCCATCTCTATTAAAAACAATACTGTGTATAACCCTATGTAGTCGTACTATATCATGGATATACAACCTCCCATTCTCATCAATACCGAAGGTCTCCATGATCAACAAGAAATGAGAATCCTTCATGAGCATGTCAAAACCCACCCACACAACATTGTTACCTCAAGGAGACCTCGATAAACCTTTCACGAAATCCATTACAACATCATCCCATTTCCTCTCAAGAATTGGTAACTACTATAAAAGCCCATCTAGTTTTTGATTTTTTGCCTTCACCTACTGATAGGTGGAACAACTCAAGAAGAAACCAAGTACCTCTTGCGTCATACCAAGCCACCAATACTGATGGTGTTACTCATGGTACATCTTGGTGACTCTGAGTTGAACTAGCCATGCCGAGGCATGAAACTCCCAAAACATCTCTTCATGTATGTCTACAAGAACCAAAACATTTCCATGTATATGCATAATATCATCCTCACACACCATCCTACCCATAAGTGGGTCCTCACATGCCACCCTTTCCCACATGAGTAGGCCCTCTGAATCTAATAGCTACCTCATCCAAACTCTATTTAGTAGGTTAGAGGTCCTAGCTAAGGATGATTTATAAGTCTATCCCTATATTTCATGAACCTCCAAATTCATCTCAGAGAAGAAATCCATGGGCTTCCATTCATTACTAGACTAAAAAACTACACCTATCTGAGTCCTACTCAGTGCATCGACCACTACAATTCCTTTACCAAGCATATAGGAAATCTCGATGTCAAAATACTCTTGGTAATCCACCAAAATTTGCTGACTCAATCTCAAATCATGCTACATGAATATGTACTTGAGTATTTTTTGGTTCATGTACACCAAAAAATTATCTCTTAGTAAGTAATGTCTCTAACTATATAAAACGTGAACAACTACATCTTACTCAACATCATGCATTGGGTATTTCATCTTACATAGCCTCAGATATTGGAATCCATATCACATGACTCTATCCCATACATCTGCAATGCTCAAAGACCAATACCTGTTGCATGACAATACACAGTGTAACTTTTACCCAATTCTAGTAGTATTAGGGCTGGTGCTGAAGTTAACCTTCCTTTCGGCTCCGAAATGGGCGTCTCATAGGAATCTGAACATAAAATATTTACACCCTTCATAGTCAATACCTTAAATGGTTCTACTAAGAGTGAGAAGTCCTATATGAAATTAATTAAGAATCCATCTATCCTAAATAAACTTTTTATTTCAAATACATTATTGTGTTGCTCCTAGGATACCACATCTCTCAACTTCTCCAGGTCTACCGATACTCTTTTCTCTGAGATTATGTGACCTAGGATTTATAGTTGAACCATCTCGAAGTGATAATTTTTTAGATTAAAATATAACTAATTTTCTCTCATTATATCCAATATTTTCTTGAGATGTTTTTAATGTTGATGTCGATTGTGAGAATACATTAAGATAACATCCATGAAGAAAACTAGAAATGAATCTAGATAATGATGGAAGATACATTTTATCAACACCATGAATGCTAATTGTGTGTTTTTTAGAAAAAATAATATAACCATATACCCATATAGACCATACCATCAATGAAGGGTTGTGTGAGGTATGTCCCTTGGTCTAACATGCATCTCATGTTAAATGGATCTCAAATCAATCATTGAGAAAACATTATCTCCTCAGAGAAAGTCAAGCAGACCATCTATCTGCAATACATGATATCAGTTATTAACCATCAGTTGGGTTAATTTATAATAATATACACATATCCTAAGAGTTATATCTCCATTTTGTGCAAAAAAAGTACTGGCGAACCCATTGAGAAGTACTAATTTAGATAAAACCCTTTTCCTCAAAGTCCTTTAGATACTTATTGAGGTGTTTTAAATTCATCCTAACCATTTTTTAAATAGGAATGGATACTAGTGCATCTCATGAAACTAGATTTATGGAGAACTCCACCTATAAATCATGTGGTAAACTAGACATGTTGTCATGGAACACATGATTTAAATAATAAACCACAACAGAAAAGTCTTTCTGACGTGCTCCTTGATCATCCAGATACAAACTAATGACCTGGGCAGTCATCCCACCCAGCCCATGATGCTTTGGTCCAGCAAGGCTCGCTTAGACATCCCAATCACACCTATGAGTGTAGACTACACCCTCTAGTGATGTGAAATTCACCCTCTAGTGATAACAATCAACCTAAGCTCGATAATCTACTAATCATCCCATACCGAGTTTGACATCAAACCTGATCCTCTCGAGGACATAAATATTCCATATGAAGTGACACCCACTAACCTCAAGGGGTAACTCCCTTCAATGGTGTACATTCGTTTTTTTGATTCACAACAGTGTGTCTAGCATCAAAATTCCCTTAGTAAATAGTAAAATAAGCCCAAGGATTTTCACCACTAGTGCAGATATAAAACTATACAATGCACATGTATCAAAAAAGTAAATTATGAAATAGTAGATGCTATAATGTTCATACCTCTCACCATAGACAGTCTTACACCCTACTCCTTGGGGTTAGGCTATACAGAGTAGATCTACCCAGAACTATGGACATGTGATACAAACTTCCATCCTATAGTAGGCCCACTTTGATATCTTAGTTTAACTATTATTTGGCTACCATAGCTACAACCACCACTACATTGGCCTGATCAACTGGCACTAATCCAACTCCCTACAAGATGTTGATATGAGGAACCTGCTTTTGGACCTGGTGTTGGAATAGACCCCATACCACTCATTGCTAGAGGGAATGTCCTATAGAAACGATGCAAGTAGCACATCCTATCAAAATCTTGGAACTCGACTGAGTTGTGGTTGCAATGATTATTTTTGTGGACTCACCAAACACACTGAAAGAAAAAAAACTAAGCTACCAGTACTCATATCCTAACTAGTAATCATTTCAAGGGAATCCTAAAAATGGTGTTTCCTGCCTGAAGATGTTGAACCACTAGGTCAAGAAACAACATTTCCCGGCTTTGACCACACTGCTTATCTCGGTCACTTCTATTTAATCATCACCAGATTCACAATTTTAGCGATAGAGGTCAATCTAAAAATGTTTAATTGAGATCTAATATTATATAGGAGAAATTCCTTGAATCATCTTTCCCTCAATAGCTCATTAGTAAGGTATGTTGGTACAAAACACTGCAGCTCTTGAAAGAATGTTGAGTACTCCATAATTATAATCACATCCTACTTTGGAAGCATGAATTCACTAGCCTACTCTACACATAGAGAATCGAGGTAGAAATATTCCTAGAACCTAGTTTGGAAATTAGCCTAAATTATATCTCACAACCAATCATCCTGGTTCAATACATCCCACCCCTGCTTTTATACTCCTTAAAGAATATATGTAGTGATCTTTACCCTCATATCATGAGGCATTTCAAGATGATCAAAGAACTCCAATGTGGTCTCAATTCATATCTTAGCAGCATGTGGACTGCAACCCCCTAAAACATTAGAGGATGCTATTGTTAGAACACCCACGTCAACTAAACCATAAACAAGGTAGGTTGTGATGTACCCTGATAAGTCTTCATGAAGTGAAATAATCCCTCATGGAAATATGCTTCAACTCATATATCTAGAAAAGTAGATGGTGCCACATTTAGCACAAAAGAAGGATCTGCCAGTATCCCATGACACTCTACCAGTAGAGTGTGGTCGTCACCTCCCTCTTAATGTATGACTGGAGGTCATCATGGTGAAATGTCTCTAAAATTACATACACATGACTCAAAAAAGAACAATATCAAGGTTAAAATCTCAAAATCATAGGAAAATTTAGAATCTTACTAAAACTTGGTCATACCACATTTCCTGCTCCTTAATCCATGACTATAATATGAATTGGTAAAAAACCCATGAGATACACTGCCCCGTACCCACTGAAAAGTTAGTTTAGGTATATTCTCTATTTAAAGGTTTCCAATTCATCTGATATTCACTTTAAATTTGGTTTCCATAATTTATTTACTCAAGTTGTTTAATAGATAGTTCACCATATTTCAATCCATGAGGGGCCATAACACTTCATGAACTAAAATGTAGTGTGCATTCAATCTATACATATCAAACTCATTTAATATAATTGAGTCTAATTGAGCATCATTTTCCATTCCATAATGTCACATGATACATTATTAAAAAAATATGTAATCACTTATTCTATCCACTACACAAAATGTATCACAATAGTAGGTATAGTTATCATAGTACCTATCCCAATAGCATAAAAGAGTAATAAATCCTAAATGACATGGCATAATTCATGGTATATGATTTATAACAAGAGACTATATAATTCATGATATGAAATACTCTTATCTCATCGGGATGACATGAAATTGAACACATGGTCTCATCAATAGTAACATCACAATATAAGTGCATCACCCAATTATGGAATAAAAATCTGTTATAATAGCCATAATCTGTAAAATAGAAATTTTATTCAACATAATTTGGATTGTCCCTATATGTGGGGTAGATACTCTTAGGAAAAAATATTACAAAACACCATTCCATAACTATCAATTTCTATCACATAAAAATTTTAAGGAAATCCATAAAAAATACTCTAAAACCACTTTGTAATGTCCCAGACTCGGATGCCACTCAACAGTGCCCCAAGCTAAATGGGTCCCAAGGGCTCAAGTGCACCGCCCTAAATTCCAGATTCTCTTAACTAGTAGTAAGGGACATGGTGTTTCGGTGGGCATACTATTCCCTTATCACCATAGTATACATATAGGAATGTTAATAACATACCAATAGAGAAATTAGATATGAATAGAAGATAACTGATGAACCATCAAGACAGTGATATATAACAAATCCAAAAGTGTGTCATATATAATGATGGTGATGATACATGTATCTATGAAAAAATACAACATAGGAACATGGAAGTATAGTACAATATAGGTACCATAAATCCAAAAATACCAAAAAAGTATCCTAGTATCATCACAAGCATCATCTTGGTCCCATACTCTACTACTCTTGTGTAGTAATCAACAACCTGTATTATGGATCTTTCCCTTATCAACACCTCCAATAATATAATATGTTTAGGTCTCTAAGTGAGGCATAAAAAGGGTGTGATATAACATCTTGGTAGACCAGCACCCAAAGGACTATACAATACAAGATGTGAAAAATAATAGTATAAGAAAGTAAACAGTAAAGTAGTGAGAAAATAATGTTTCCATGGCATATCTACTACTGAGTAAGTGATAAAAACTCGCCACTTGAGGATAACTGAAAAAATATAGTCAAGATCTTAATAGGGAAACTAAAAGTAATAAATTAACCGTCATTTTCTTTTCATACAACCATAGTCCCATAACAACCACATCCTTATCGTACAACCTGAAGTGTCTGAACATCCAAAACCACAACATATAATTGATTGTATGACATTTCCATAGTTGTTTTGTATATCATAATGTTAGACCACAAAGGGTTGGATCCAAGGTGTTGAAGACCAAGGAATCCTCATTGAGTCCCAGGACCATCCTAAGGGAAACTCTATTAGGCACATGTTAGAGTCCTAGGAGAAATTCATACATGATATGTCCTATAGCAGCCCCGGTTTGAGGTATGTGGCCTTTTTATGCATTTTTATGTGTTTAAAGTGCATGGTATGTGTTGGGAAGAGGTTGGGAGAGTTTAGAATGGTTTTGGATGAGTTTGGAGGCTTCTAAAGGGGTGTATGGTTTGAGCACAGTTAGTGGAAACCATGCTGGTTCTCCAGGAAACCGTGCAGGGGAGATAGTAGGATTCACATGGCCTACACATAGTTTGCCAAACCATCCTAGGCAACTGTGCGGACCCTATCTCCCAATGAAGTAGAGTGTGCATGGTTAGCGCACGGTTTGCCAAACTGTGCGGGCAAACCGTGCAGCCACTTAAAATAGGGTTTTAAAACCCAGGCTCACATGGGATTGCCTCATTCCTCTCCAAATTTTCTCCCACTCGAGCCTCACTCGGGATGTTCAGTTCTCAAGGGTTGGAGGGGCTCTCACACACATTTTAGAAGCAATTCGAAGGGGTTTTAAGGTAGATTCAAGGTGGTTTCTCTGGGCTAAGTCTCTCCTCTTGGTTTCCTTGTTCGTGGGTTGATTTCTCAGGAACCCGAAAGGTAGGTGGATTCTCTTTCAACTCCACTTGGTTAGAACTAGTGGTTCTTTGAAACAGTTAATTATTGTGCTGGAAATTAGTTGTGAATTGTTATGTGAAATTGATTAGAAATCTCTTGGGTGAAGTTTGGTGTATTTTTGGGGAAAAGGGTGTTTTATGGAGAAATTCAATTCTTGGGGATTTTAAAATAAAGATTTTAAAATGGGATGATACTGTTGATTTTTTAAAATGGTTTATGGAAAGGGTTTTCAATAAAAGGGTTGTTTTATTGAAATGTTGTTTGGCATGGAAAATGGTTTTCAATGAATGGATGATTTATTGAAGTGGATTTATTTGTAATGGAATTGGTTGATTTCATGTTGTTGTGACCTTGGTGGGTTTATTCGTGGTTTGGTTTGATTGAAATGTTGTATGGAAGTGGGTGGGAAGTCTCACTATAAAAAGGGGATGGATAGTGGTCAGAAGAACCACCATATGAGTAGTGGTCAGGAAGTACCGCTAGTTGTGAATGGGTTAACGGGTTAGGCGGAAGTCCCACCATTTTGATTGTTTTGGTGTGAATGGGTGAACATGTTGGGAGGAAGTCCCACATTTTTGGTTTCTTGTTGTTCATTCCTTTTCAAGATGGAATTGGTGTGCTAATGTGTAAATATTGAGATGATTGTGGCTTGTTTGGTTGGATTTCCCTTGGTTTCTTGGTTTGGGTGTGATGGCTTGGTAAGACCATGGTTGGCCTATGGTAATGGTTTCACTTGTTATTATTTTATATAAACTATTTTATATAAATGTGCTAATGGTTTTATCCAAGTGGCGTGTCTAGGGAAGTCATTTGGGAAAATCCTACTGAGTTTTAGTACTCACCCCCTGCTTTGGAATTGTGGTGTCTTTGCAGATGTTGTGTACTGTGACGTGGGAAAAGGAAAGGCATCGCCCTCCTTTAGTAGAGCATTGTGATCCCTTGGTGGAGATTTGTGCTTGGAACTTGACGTGGGGTTGTGGTAGTGTCATGGATTGTGGTGTTTGGTTATTTAGTTTCCACAGTGTACTATGATGTTGTGCGGACATGTCTCATTGTATTGGTTTTGAGTTGTGTTGTGGAACAACATGGTTGTCTTTTGGGAATGCATGGTTGGGTAATGGAATTGATGTGCATCATATAGTGGCTGTTAGTGGAGGGTTGGGTTGGTTTTTTCTTAAGGAAAATTGTTCCCCAACTTGATCTTGAAGCCCTCGACATTTATTTCCAGCCTTTGTCACCTTGGGAACGTCTATTAAGGCCATGTATCCCTCACCACCTCCTCAATCCAATGAGGTATGGGCAAGTTGTTACATGTCCTATGTGAGTCCAAGAAAGTCAGATCCAAGGGGTATAAAGTTCCAAGTAATCCTACAGAATCAATACCCAAGGAGAATTCTCAATCCAAGTATTTCACTATCTTATTCCAGATCCACAGAACATGTCCAAGGCATCTATTTATACATTTACCATTACATTATATTTATCATTTCAAACTATGTGAGTATACCCACTCATATTATCCATTTTACATTCAAGGGAATTAAGATGTATAGCCACTCAATGTTTATAGTTTAAAAAGTCCTTTAAAAACATTCAAACAAATAAAAATATTCTAAATTAGTATACCCACTCATTAAACCAAATTAAATTAAATCATATAACCAATTTAAACATGGAATGTCAATATATCATAAAGAAAGGGGGTATGATAACTCCTAAACAAGCTAGACATATTCCATATTAACCATTCAATCAAAAGCCTCAATATTATATAGATTTAATCCATATCTTATTCAATTAATCATTATCAATTAAATTATTAAAGAGCTTACTCTATGAAGGAAAAACTCAACTCATCCAATGGAAGGTTTAAAAATGCATAAACATGATAATTCTAATCGTCACACCACATGGGTGACCATAGTTCATGAAATAGATACCAAAACATCACAATAGAACCTAAGGGTATACCTAACAGGTCCAATTACATCTAATTCAATTAACCAGTTCAAAATCAGGTTTGAGTTAGAAATTAAGTGGGAGGGATAACAAAAGGGATCCCAATAAAGCACCAAAACTCAAGGATGTTTATAGACCACCTACAAAATCTTGGTAGTTGAGTGCTCATCTAGTATTGACTCTTGATTTTTCTTAGATAGGGATAAATCCCAATAACGGACAAAGAATCTAAAATTAAGGAATATGAGCCTAAATTTTGATAGCATAGATGATAACTAGAAGAATAGAGAATGACTAAAATAGAATAGAGTAATTACTGTTATGAATCCAATGTGATTAACAACCTTCGATTCTGAGCATAGAAGGTAGAGTATCCTCAAATCCAAGGATAGAATTCCAAGGGGTATCCCTCCAAGTTATCTTGCTGCCCATAGAAAGAAAACCCAAATTTAGGTTTATATAAGAATTTTAATTTAATTAATATTTATAAAATTTCCAAAATTAAAAGGGTTGATTTGTTTAGGTCACTGCTTGAAAAACTATTTTCCAAACCACATGGTCTGTTTTTGAAGAAGGGGAACCTTCAAGGTTTTCTGGTACAATTTAAATAACCATGCATAAACCATGTGATAACCGACTATCAAAGTCTGAAAAAATTGTAGACCTAGGCACATGGTCATACGGCCCATTCCACATGGTTTTCTGTAGAATAAGGAGCACCTTCATGGTTTTCTCGCACGTTTTGACTAACTATGTTGAAACCATGTGATAAACCACTGTCAAAGTCTACAAAAATTACAGAGCTAGCCACATGGCCATGCAACCTATTCCACATGGTTTTTTTGAACTGTGTTTTTATTCGCCAATCTCCACCCAGCCTCTCACTGTTTTTTCAAACCACGTGTCCTTCCCCACATGGTTTTCACTAACTATGTGTTATGCTTAAATCACCTAAAAAATCTAGTTTTTGGCTCCAAAAAATCACCTGAAACTACCAAAACCTTCATTACATAGAAGGTAATTCAAAATTGGACATATTAAGACACTACAAATAAAAGATAAGGGACCCTTACCTCATACTGAAACCTAGGTTCTTACAATATTGTTTACAAAAAATTAAAGGACACATAAATATCTGAAGATATAGATTGTACATACAGACATATTAGGGATTATTCTGGTTCATTCTCATGGTAAGTATCTATATTATGTTTGTAAGAACCCGGTTCTTATCTTTGAGGTACGAGCTTCTTCTTTTCTCTTTTCCTCAAGTGTTTTTAATAAAATATGGAAAATGGGGGAAAATCCTAAATTTTCGAAGTACACACCGTGTACTTTTTCCACACGTCGTGTACTTCTGGCTATGTAGGGATGAGTACACGGGGGGGTGTAGCCATGTCGGTGACAAAGGGTGTAGTAAATGACTACACACCATGTAGTGGTACTTTAGACGCCGTGTAGTCACTCGGCAGGCCAAACAGTAAGGCGGTGCAGCAGCCGCTTTCTGGGCGACAGTACATGTCGTGTACTCAGAAGTACATGTCGTGTACTCATATCGATGGGTGAACAGCATGGTAGTGCCGCTAGAGGAATAGTTAAATGAAGGAAGTACACGTCGTGTACTTGGAAGTACACGCCGTGTACTTTTTTTTCTTCCTTAAATCGAGAAGTAGCCTCCCCTGTTCACAGGGAAGGCTTAGAACCGAAGGAAAGAGCAGGAGTGGATGGCCGTACCTTTGGAGATCCACCGATCGAGCGTCTGGAATCCGATTCCGCCTCGGACGATCCCGTTGGTACCGCGCGGGTAAGCCCTCTCTTCTTCTAGCATGTTGCTTACCAATTCATCTCCCAACGGGTGTTATTTGAGGTTAAGAGAGTTTTGTTATTCGTTAGATCAACTCCGTTCTTAGCCGTTCCTGGAGTCGACGTTCGGGTATACCGCTCGTTGGCGTATAAGTTAGGTGGCTTAGTGTTAATTTTTCCAACAGTCGCGTGTTTTGTGCGTTTTTGTGCCACCAACCATGTTGGGGTCTCATGTGGCTGAGGTCTTTGCTATAATAAACACCTAAAATTGATTAGGTATTTAATTATGTTATTAAAATGCTGGTTGGGATCATTTCTTGGATCCGGAACTTGCCCGTGGTTGTGTTCCACTGTTTAGCCGTTTGGCCAGGATACCCGAGGGTATGCCTTAAAAGTAGTAATTGTAGAATTTCCTCGCGAGTAATTGCTTTTTTACTACATAATTAAATATTTTCCATGTCCCATTTACCTGTTAGCCTGAGGGAAGTGTTGTGATTAGCCTGTGGGGGTTGTTCTACTTAGCCTGTGGGCAACTTCTTCCGTGCCTGTGGGCAGATGATTCTGTGTCTGTGGGCAATACTAAATACGCCTATGGGCAATATCTGTGTGCCTATGGTAAAATTCTGGTGTTGTTTTATCTTTACCTGAGGGTGGGAGTTTACATGTCCGTAGACATTTGGCTGTTTACTTAGAATATTCACTGTGGTGGTATGTTAAATTAAATGACTAGAAAGACTATTAAAATGGTAATATAACTGGTTGAGTTAGTTACTTTTCAGTACTGTTTAACTTACTGCATTTGACCATTGCTTACTGTCATTGCATCCTCACACGCAGTTGGGCATGGGCCTTTGGTGGATTCCTACTGGGATTTTATTTCTCACACATTTTTTGGGTCATGCTTTTTCGGCCCAAATAGATTACGTTACTGCAAGCGTGGATAGGGGAAAGATTCCCTATACAGGTACTTGACTGTTGCTGAGTAGTAGGAGGGCATGGGACCGAGCCTGGGCTCGCGATGCCACTGCCAGCTGTTTGCTTTGTTTTACTGTACCATGCTTTTGGTTGTACTATATTGATGTATAACATGTTCTGGCTATTTTCATATAACTTGAGACATGTAGCATCATTAATTATCTACTGTTGGTTATATCCACTGCTATTATTATTTCAGTTTTGTATGGTTTACTGCTTCCGCTATTTGATGTATGTTTTATTCTGTATTCCGCTACGCTACACTTTAACAAATGAGGGCATAGTTTCCCCACTATCATACTTGGGCCCTCGCTGCTAGTCGGCAACCTCTGGTGTTTGGGAAAATGCGCTTGAGGTCACGTGGAGAACCGGGTTCGGGGCACCCATTGCGTGGTATCCGGGACCGGGACGTTACAAAGTGGTATCAAAGGAGTGTTATTTTCTGTCATTTACTATTTGGCATCGTAGTTAGGGATATGATGAATGTTAGTTGGTAATAAGTTGTGCCCGGGCGTAGCTAATCCGTGTACAGGGAAAAGCCAGTCGACCTCGTATTTTGAAAATTTCTGATTTTTCAAATTGTACAGTTGATTTGTTTTCACCATTGGGTGACACAGTTGAGATTGTGCTTATAATGCCCCAGCCTTAAACCTTACTTAATCTTGAGTTATTACAAGATTACACATTGAGGATCTTTTCAGGTTTAGAGTTTTAGAGAATTAGATCATGAAACTTGTATTACATTCCACATTTAAACAAAGTGGTTACATAAAAGACAGTATTCATTCTTCCCATCAACGGAAACATATTTAAAATATAACACAGATTCTTTCTTGAAACATCCTTGACACTATCATCACATCATGTACCTTTCCCTTGACCTGTGAAAAACATTTCAAAAACTTGGGATGAGCATAAAAAGCTCAGTAAGGGTTATAAAATATATGGAAAGGAAACATGAGTTCATATATACATGAGAATGAAATCATACTTTACCCATAAAACATAGGCATATCAAATCATGAATAAATCATAGAAAACATAAGACATAAAGGTAACTTGAGGCATCCATAACATTCTTACGTAGGGAGTAACCCTCTTGGTTACGTTTGGAATACCCATCACAGTATATTCCCTAAATCTCTTCGGAGAAACATTAACGTTTCACTCCTTCGCGTTACCCAATGCATTGGAGAGCTATATCGGGCTCACCCGCCCTTAGTTTATCACGGAACCACCCGTTCTTCATAAAAATGCCCAAGAACCATAACATAATCGTATCACATAAAACATAAATAAAGGAAACATAACATTTCCACATTTCAATCATTTTAGGATATTGAAATAATGAATCCATTCAAAAAGAAACAATTTCCAAAACCATTTAAAACATTTAATAAAGAGATTTTTGAATCAAAGTGTCCCATACCACCTTGAAGCTTTTAACATTTTAAACCATTAATATCCATATAAATAAATCCTTAAAACCATTTTGAAAACATGGATATTAATAAGAACAAATAATTAAAACATTTAAAACGATATTTTGGTTAAAGGGGTTTTACCAAAATTAGAGACACTTGAATACAATAATCGAGGAATAACATTTAGTAATAACTTTATAATATAATGAGAATAAAAGGATTCATGATTTAATACTCCAAAGGACAGTATATACACCATATAAGAGTGAATTGGTGCATAACAACAATGAACCCTCAATAGAAATGTCAAATGTGATGAAATCCCTTATAAAGAAGGTATCCTTAAATTAAGGACAAATCAATCTCAAAATATGTGTGAAAAATATAAATACACCCAATATAAGTGGATATTAAGTTTAAAACAATAAAATCTCAATCACACATATTCAACGGATGACATATTCAATGACTACAAGTTGAACCCAAAGAAATCGAAATTGGGTTAAAAAGTTCCCTTGACAGCCTAACGGCATCACATCAAAAATGAGTTGATGAGAGATAAAAAGTGTATCTCATCACTTGGACATAAAATTTACATAAATAAGGATGTATGAGAACATATCCCAAAATAAAAATATGTAAATTTAAAGACCCAATAAAAGTAGTCTTTTAAAAAAGGAGGGTGAAAGGTTCCCTTACCGACTTGGGTATCTTTCAAAACATACACCCCATGAAAGAAAGACAATAGGTAATTGATGTAAATACTCATAAACGAAATTATATTACACAAAGAGTAGAATAATGGGCAGTACATACACCACTCAATGGAATTTGTGGCGAATGTAGCATAAATCTCACGGGAATAAAAGTGAGATGAAAAATCCCTTACGAAAACTCGGCAGCCTAACAGTGCCACATAAAACTTCCAAAATAGATTGATGAGAGAGAATAGGGTCTCTCATAACATGAACATAAAAATTAAAGTAAGTGTAATATAAAAGATCATCCCAATAACAAGAAATATGAGCTTTAAAAGGAATGACATAAAAGTGTATACTTAAAAAGAAAGAGAGGAGTAGGATCCCTTACCTCAGGTCCGACTTGACTCGATCGTTCTTTAATCTCCTGAATAATAAACAAGAGTTAATTTCTAATTCCTTAAGAAACTTTTTCAAGTTCATTATTACTTTTATACCACTTATTACCATGTCATAAACATTATGTAATCATTTAAGTTAATAATATTTGTTTTTGCCGATATTTGGTTCTTAAGTCGAAAGTGGACTTCTTACAATTACATGATGTTCGTGTGGCCAAATGTTTATTATATCCAGAATTTTATTCATTATGTAGATATCATATATTTCATATATATCCAGTACATGCATGCATTTATAACATTACATAATCATTTAGAGGTAAGAAATGAAATGCACCGTTCATGGAGACGGTAAGCCGTACGTACGCATGAACGCTACTTTCATTTCTATTTCGTATTTTATAGAATGGAATATTAATGATATAAAGGTATATTATAATTCCAGAATAATATCATATATAATATCATATTTCCATCCTTTATACATCCCACATATGGTATTTAAAGAATCAAATCACTTTGAGGGGGCGGTAGTCCGCACTTCCTTAAATGAAGATATCGCGTATACCCATAATGGAAGCCAAAAAGGTAAGACAAAAATGAAAAATACAGAAGTATAAATAAAACATAAACATATTATATATCATATATAAAAATAGTGACATCATAATGGCCACCTTTGAAGGTGTTAAATGAGTATTGAACAATCATCGTTTCGGGAGGCAGAATTTCACCATCCACGGAAACCGTATGTTCTTTAACCATTTGATGTAGTTGTGTGAGAGTGTAGCTCGAATAAATCTTATAACAACATCCTAGTATATTGAAGATACTGGTGTTGTTACAAAATAGGTAAATAAAAAGAGTTTAGGGGGTTGGAGAAGCAAAATAAAACAAATGAACATGAGAGAGTGAATTACCTTTAAAAGTGTAACTCCTTTTGATTTGAGCCTAAAGGCTTCCTTTGAAAGGATTATTCCCAAAGGGAATCCTCTAGGATGAGTAGAGGGATGTGGAGAGAGTAAATGGGCAGGGGTTGGCCGAGCCAAAGGCTTGAGGAGTGTGTTAAATGAGGTAGAGGTGGGGGCCTTTTATAAGAGGAGAGGAGGGGCACTTTTGGAAAGTAAAGAAATATTACTTTATTTGAAAATGTTTTTCGGTTTCAAAAGGTCCCACATTGATATAATTCGTGTATAATGTGATAAGGCTTCTAAATACACTCATCCAATAAGTTTTGGACATGTGTAGTTCATAGATTTTACATTATCTTTCCATTTTATTTAAATCGTCAAATAATGATGTCATCGCTGCATCATTATTATGTCATAAATAATTTAATTTATTTAATGTCTAAAAATTATAAAAAAAATACTATGATGTAGGAAATCTTTATATCTTTCCAATGACTATTTATAATCAAAATTTTGACCTGTGTAACCCTACTTAAAAATTGTTTTAGTAAAACAACTCATGTTTGTGTCAATTTAATTTTAACATTAAATAAAAAGTTATTTATGTCATTTCCCAACCAAAGTGTCTCCATGGGGTCCCCAAGTTGGCCCATGGCTTGTCTTGGTCGGCCATGAATCACCCAATAGGTGTAGGAGAAGTGTCGTGGTGTTTTCACATTCTTATAATATCATTTTTACCTTAAATTACACTAATTACCTCTAATCGCGATTAAGAACTTAATAAGTTACTATTCACCAAAAAATTATTATAATCTCATTGAACCACATTTTACTTCTTAATTACAACCATGTATGTCGGATTTTTGAAAATCAAAACACAATGATGGCAAAATTTCATTTAAATGGAAAATCAGTTTTTATAAGTACCACTTAGTGGTTTCACTATTCATCAAAAATTGAAGTTTTTCAGAAAAATCCCAAAAATTCACCCTAAGCTATATTTGATATTCAGAATTCAAAAATGAAGTCCGTTTTAAAAAATTCAGAACATATTAGTCACATTAATTAATTTAATAATTAATTCCCGCTGTCAGAGCAAATAGCGTGTTTTTATAAAACAATAAGTATCAAAAGATTGACACTAGTTTAAGTCTGATTTCAAAGTGAAATTAATTCCAACAACCACTATTGGATTTAATGGTAATAATATTTTCTAATTTCACTTTAAAACCAATTCAAAATATAATCTAATCATATAAATAAATTAGATTAAAAAGAGGTTTTGAATTAAAATACAACATTTTACACTATTCATTAAAAAAATGAACTTTATCGAAAAAATACCAAAAAATTACACAAAGTAAAATTTGATGTCCCGATTCTTAATAAGAGTTTTATTTGATCCAAAAGAATTTTTAAGAGTGAAAAAAAAACTATATTTAATGACAGTTCTCCATTAAAAGGTGATAAGTGAACCTTTAGTGAAAACTAGGGCATATACGCCTAAAATTGAATTCTTTCCGTATTTTAAGCCTTTAGCTTTTATTGGATAAATGTAAAAACATTTAAAAAACATATATAATCATATTTTAGTTATTTCTATCCATTCCCTCCAATACAACGGCTACATGTTAACTACCATTTGAATTAATATTATTTTATTATTAGAGTACAACGTAAGATTCCCAAGAAACTCGTTGTTGCGTGTTGGGTACGCCATCGAGCATAGCGTCCCCTTTAAAGTCATATTAATATTTTATTCACAAATATGGATAAATATGAAAATTCCATATTCATTATTTACCTGGGGTGTTACATCCTTCCCCCCTTTTGGGAATTGCGTCCTCGCAATTTTAAAATTGCGCTTGGAAACATCCTTGAAAGTCCCACATCGGAACAAAAGTCGGTAAAAAAAATAAAGAGAGATAAGTACAAAGGTCACCCGAGTTAACCCATACTAGGATTCCAAGTATGAAAATATGGACATGGAGGAGAAAACATAGGTTCATGTTCTCATGGAGAGTGATAGAAAACATGTTTAGGAGAAAGTTAACCATGAGAAAATCACAAACTTGTGATGGGTTAAACGGTATTTGATTCCCCAGTAAGAAAAGTTAATAGACAACATTTTTGTTTTAAGTTACTTTTTATTGAGGAATTTATTCATAAGGAAGCATAATCACTTATCATGTTGACTTTCAACTTTTACTAGATTCCTTAGTCAAACTCATATTTTTTCCAAAAGACGAGTATTTAGGGAGACTTGTTCGCATTAAGAGTACTATAATCAACTTCTAGAGAATCACCTAATCCCCAAAAGAGAACTATATACATCCCATGTTTTTAGGCTTTAACCAAAACCAAAACCAAAAATGTTAGTACAAGATCAGATAATCCAGAAAAGGATAACCCCTTATAAAAAGAAAATCTATTCTTAATCTCCAAAATTTGTCAAACAAAACCCAAAGTTCAACGAGGACCATCCGATAAACAATTTGTCCATAAAATTCTTCAAAGTAAACCAATATAAGATTGAAACCCAAATATTTGAAGGATTTAGTCACATAGTCTTCCAAGTTAAATCGTAACATTTATCTCCAAACAACATTAGTCGCTCCTAAAGCCTCACATTGAAAAGTAATTATCCTAATCACATATCCTCCAAAATCAACTTAATCTTAATTCATAAAATCATATAACTAAAAAGAATCAGTCAAACTAACCAGGGACTTCACGTAGTCCAGTGGTAGGCGATAAATACAAGTCGCACTTTGGTTGTGGGTTCGATTCCCGCAGCTTTGTCCGACGCGACGGGATGTCACACGGTCTGCGTGTTGTCCTTTTTCCAAAACTATATAATTCTTAAAACATTCCCCAAAATGAGATAAAATCTTCAAGAATAATCATAACATATTTTAGCCTCAATTTTATCTCATGCCCTTCATTTTCCATCATATCATATAATAACCCATAATTACCTCAAAAGTAAGGATCATATAAACCCTAATGGTTACCTTAATAATTATTACCTGAATTTCCACATCGAGTTGGCCATCTCGTACATGATGCACTAGAGAACTCACCAAGGTTGAACTGGTTGATCATGACTCCTTGATAGTTGGTTTAGAAAAACCATGAGATTCCTCATTGAATCCTCCATTTTACCTAGTATCTTAATCATAGATCCACCACAGTTTCCTTCAATCCAATTGTCACTTTGGTGCCTGCGAGATCCAGCCATTCACTAAAAAGAGAAATGTCAGTGTGAGTATATAAACAAAACCATGATGTACTAATGAGTAAGATAAACACTAAGATATACTTACTCATTCACTTTATCTAAAACTAGGACTCTTTCTGAAATCCTAACCATTATGGTAATGTCACTTATGCTTAAAGAATACCCTAACCTCTAAAGTTATCTAAACCGACCTTTGATACCAACTATAAGGCCCCAGCCTTAAACCTTACTTAATCTTGAGTTATTACAAGATTACACATTGAGGATCTTTTCAGGTTTAGAGTTTTAGAGAATTAGATCATGAAACTTGCATTACATTCCACATTTAAACAAAGTGGTTACATAAAAGACAGTATTCATTCTTCCCATCAACGGAAACATATTTAAAATATAACACGGATTCTTTCTTGAAACATCCTTGACACTATCATCACATCATGTACCTTTCCCTTGACTTGTGAAAAACATTTCAAAAACTTGGGATGAGCATAAAAAGCTCAGTAAGGGTTATAAAATATATGGAAAGGAAACATGAGTTCATATATACATGAGAATGAAATCATACTTTACCCATAAAACATAGGCATATCAAATCATGAATAAATCATAGAAAACATAAGACATAAAGGTAACTTGAGGCATCCATAACATTCTTACGTAGGGAGTAACCCTCTTGGTTACATTTGGAATACCCATCATAGTATATTCCCTAAATCTCTTCGGAGAAACATTAACGTTTCACTCCTTCGCGTTACCCAATGCATTGGAGAGCTATATCGGGCTCACCCGCCCTTAGTTTATCACGGAACCACCTGTTCTTCATAACAATTCCCAAGAACCATAACATAATCGTATCACATAAAACATGAATAAAGTAAACATAACATTTCCACATTTCAATCATTTTAGGATATTGAAATAATGAATCCATTCAAAAAGAAACCATTTCCAAAACCATTTAAAACATTTAATAAAGAGATTTTTGAATCAAAGTGTCCCATACCACCTTGAAGCATTTAACATTTTAAACCATTAATATCCATATAAATAAATCCTTAAAACCATTTTGAAAACATGGATATTAATAAGAACAAATAATTAAAACATTTAAAACGATATTTTGGTTAAAGTGGTTTTACCAAAATTAGAGACACTTGAATACAATAATCGAGGAATAACATTTAGTAATAACTTTATAATATCATGAGAATAAAAGGATTCATGATATAATACTCCAAAGGACATTATATACACCATATAAGAGTGAATTGGTGCATAACAACAATGAACCCTCAATAGAAATGTCAAATGTGATGAAATCCCTTATAAAGAAGGTATCCTTAAATTAAGGACAAATCAATCTCAAAATATGTGTGACAAATATAAATACACCCAATATAAGTGGATATTAAGTGTAAAACAATAAAATTTCAATCACACATATTCAATGGATGACATATTCAATGACTACAAGTTGAACCCAAAGAAATCGAAATTGGTTTAAAAAGTTCCCTTGACAGCCTAACGGCATCACATCAAAAATGAGTTGATGAGAGATAAAAAGTGTATCTCATCACTTGGAAATAAAATTTACATCAATAAGGATGTATGAGAACATATCCCAACATAAAAATATGTAAATTAAAAGACCCAATAAAATAAGTCTTTTAAAAAAAAGGAGGGTGAAAGGTTCCCTTACCGACTTGGGTATCTTTCGAAACATACACCCCGTGAAAGAAAGACAATAGGTAATTGATGTAAATACTCATAAACAAAATTATATTACACAAAGAGTAGAATAATGGGCAGTACATACACCACTCAATGGAATTTGTGGCGAATGTAGCATAAATCTCACGGGAATAAAAGTGAGATGAAAAATCCCTTACGAAAACTCGGCAGCCTAACAGCGCCACATAAAACTTCCAAAATGGATTGATGAGAGAGAATAGGGTCTCTCATAACATGAACATAAAAATTAAAGTAAGTGTAATATAAAAGATCATCCCAATAACAAGAAATATGAGCTTTAAAAGGAATGACATAAAAGTGTATACTTAAAAAGAAAGAGAGGAGTAGGATCCCTTACCTCGGGTCCGACTTGACTCGATCGTTCTTTAATCTCCTGAATAATAAACATGAGTTAATTTCTAATTCCTTAAGAACCTTTTTCAAGTTCATTATTACTTTTATACCACTTATTACCATGTCATAAACATTATGTAATCATTTAAGTTAATAATATTTGTTTTGCCGATATTTGGTTCTTAAGTCGAAAGTGGACTTTTTACAATTACATGTTGTTCGTGTGGCCAAATGTTTATTATATCCAGAATTGTATTCATTATGTAGATATCATATATTTCATATATATCCAGTACATGCATGAATTTAAAACATTACATAATCATTTAGAGGTAAGAAATGAAATGCACCGTTCATGGAGACGGTAAGCCGTACATACGCATGAACGCTACTTTCATTTCTATTTCGTATTTTATAGAATGGAATAATAATGATATGAAGGTATATTATAATTCCAGTATAATATCATATATAATATCATATTTCCATACTTTATACATCCCACATATGGTATTTAAAGAATCAAATCACTTTGAGGGGGCGGTAGTCCGCACTTCCTTAAATGAAGATATCGCGTATACCCATAATGGAAGCCATAAAGGTAAGACAAAAATGAAAAATACAGAAGTATAAATAAAACATAAACATATTATATATCATATATAAAAATAGTGACATCATAATGGCCACCTTTGAAGGTGTTAAATGAGTATTGAACAATCATCGTTTCGGGAGGCAGAATTTCACCATCCACAGAAACCGTATGTTCTTTAACCATTTGATGTAGTTGTGTGAGAGTGTAGCTCGAATAAATCTTATAACAACATCCTAGTATATTGAAGATACTGGTGTTGTTACAAAAGAGGTAAATAAAAAGAGTTTAGGGGGTTTGAAAAGCAAAATAAAACAAATGAACATGAGAGAGTGAATTACCTTTAAAAGTGTAACTCCTTTTGATTTGAGCCTAAAGGCTTCCTTTGAAAGGATTCTTCCCAAAGGGAATCCTCTAGGATGAGTCGAGGGATGTGGAGAGATTAAATGGGCAGGGGTTGGCCGAGCTAAAGGCTTGAGGAGTGTGTTAAATGAGGTAGAGGTGGGGGCCTTTTATAAGAGGAGAGGAGGGGCACTTTTGGAAAGTAAAGAAATATTACTTTATTTGAAAATGTGTTTCGGTTTCAAAAGGTCCCACATTGATATACTTCGTGTATAATGTTATAAGGCTTCGAAATCCACTCATCCAATAAGTTTTGGACATGTGTAGTTCATAGATTTTACATTATCTTTCCATTTTATTTAAATCGTCAAATAATGATGTCATCGCTGCATCATTATTATGTCATAAATAATTTAATTTATTTAATGTCTAAAAATTATAAAAAAAAATACTATGATGTAGGAAATCTTTATATCTTTCCAAGGACTATTTATAATCAAAATTTGGACCTGTGTAACCCTACTTAAAAACTGTTTTAGTAAAACAACTCATGTTTGTGTCAATTTAATTTTAACATTAAATAAAAAGTTATTTATGTCATTTCCCAACCAAAGTGTCTCCATGGGGTCCCCAAGTTGTCCCATGGCTTGTCTTGGTCGGCCATGAATCACCCAATAGGTGTAGGACAAGTGTCATGGTGTTTTCACATTCTTATAATATCATTTTTACCTTAAATTACACTAATTACCTCTAATCGCGATTAAGAACTTAATAAGTTACTATTCACCAAAAAAAATTTATAATCTCATTGAACCACTTTTTACTTCTTAATGAAAACCATGTATGTCGGATTTTTGAAAATCAAAACACAATGATGGAAAAATTTCATTTAAACGGAAAATCAGTTTTTATAAGTACCACTTAGTGGTTTCACTATTCATCAAAAATTGAAGTTTTTCAGAAAAGTCCCAAAAATTCACCCTAAGCTATATTTGATATTCTGAATTCAAAAATGAAGTCTGTTTTAAAAAATTCAGAACATATTAGTCACATTAATTAATTTAATAATTAATTCCCGCTGTCAGAGCAAATAGCGTGTTTTTATAAAACAATAAGTATCAAAAGATTGACACTAGTTTAAGTCTGATTTCAAAGTGAAATTAATTCCAACGACCACTATTGGATTTAATAGTAAAAATATTTTCTAATTTCACTTTAAAACCAATTCAAAATATAATCTAATCATATAAATAAATTAGATTAAAAAGAGGTTTTGAATTAAAATACAACATTTACACTATTCATTAAAAAAATGAACTTTATCGGAAAAATACCAAAAAATTACACAAAGTAAAATTTGATGTCCCGATTCTTAATAAGAGTTTTATTTGATCCAAAATAATGTTTAAGAGTGAAAAAACTATATTTAATGACAGTTCTCCATTAAAAGGTGATAAGTGAACCTTTAGTGAAAACTAGGGCATATACGCCTAAAATTGAATTCTTTCCGTATTTTAAGCCTTTATCTTTTATTGGATAAATGTAAAAACATT
This sequence comes from Viscum album, assembly GCA_963277665.1. Taxonomy (NCBI): domain Eukaryota; kingdom Viridiplantae; phylum Streptophyta; class Magnoliopsida; order Santalales; family Viscaceae; genus Viscum; species Viscum album. The sequence goes on from OY728128.1 coordinate 1,854,849,708, forward strand.
TAAAAAACATATATAATCATATTCTAGTTATTTCTATCCATTCCCGCCAATACAACGGCTACATGTTAACTACCATTTGAATTAATATTATTTTATTATTAGAGTACAACGTAAGATTCCCAAGAAACTCGTTGTTGCGTGTTGGGTACGCCATCGAGAATAGCGTCCCCTTTAAAGTCATATTAATATTTTATTCACAAATATGGATAAATATGAAAATTCCATATTCATTATTTACCTGGGGTGTTACAGTGCTGTTATAATTTATTAGTGGATTCTATTTAGTCGCAACCCAATGATATGAGGGTATGACATCTCATGCATCATTAGGAACATGCTATAAATCACATTCCATGGATAGTTCCATGTTATGTAGGTGCATTAGAAATTGCATGTTGTTGTGATAGTTGATGTATTAGAAAAGCATGCTGTTGTGAGAGCTGCTTGATAATTACCTGCTATGTGATAGGGTAATTTTATTTATGCCTTTTGATAGAATGGACGTAAAACATTGGTTTTTGGGGAGTATGGGCCATCAATGACTGGAATTTGGTGGATCATTAGATGGTTATTTTGTTATAACATAGATAAGATGTCAAACATTGATTCGTGGGGAGTATGGGCCCTCACGGGTGGTAATTTGACACTTAGGTGTTTTTTTCAGCGTTTTCTAGGTTCTGGAGAAGTTTCTAAGGCATACTATTTGGAAAACCAGTATACACGCTGTATAGTATTTTAAACACGCCGTCTATGGCCTTTTATTCGGGAAGAAAAATGAACTTTTTAAGTACACGCCGTGTACTCTGAGTACACGCCGTGTAGTCTCTTCCCGTGTCACAAACCGTGTGGGTAGCGACATGGGGTAGGGAAGAGCTTGGGTAAAAACACATCGTGTACCTAATGTACACACTGAGTAGTTGTGACCCGAAGTCCGGCCATGTAACTAATAACAGAGGTCGGTGAACTCCTTTACAGAACACACCGTGAAAATAATGTACATGCCATGTAGTGTGACCTGGGGACTGGGCCATGTAACTAACAACACGAGCTGATTTCACCTCTCCTTTCACACGCCGTGTACCTGTGGGATAGGCCGTGTAGTCTTGTCTGAGGACAGACTATGTGGACTTAGCCGTGTGACTGGGAAACGGCGTGATGTACATGCCATGTGTGGGTGTAACACGCCATGTAGTTGTATGCCTATTAGTCAGCCGTGTCACAAACGACACGGGCAGTTGGAAAATAACACCATACATGCCGTGTAGTCAGCATACATGACATGTAGTTTCTGTTCAACAGGAGTCATGTGGCTTAGCCATGTAGAAGGACCCGGGCAGGGGAAGGGAAGTTAAGTACACGTCGTGTAGTCAATATACACGCCATGTAGTCTCGTTTTTTAAATTCTGATTGCCTTATTCCTCCTGTTCCCATTTGAGTTCCTTCATTTCGGTATTTGATAATCTTGAATTGAAGGTGTGATTTTGACCTTGTAGTGTCATGCCTCCTAGACGACCGCACAATGTCCTCCAGGAGAACAGTGATTACTATACTCCAGAAATGGTCGGCCATGGGCTACCAGTTGATCCTCCAGTAGAGCCAGATGCGACGCCAGCTGTTATACTGGACATAGGCGTGGAGGCGTAGTTCTGTGAAGGCTTTATGCGGTTCATGCAGAATTCTCAGGGAGCGCCGCTGGCTACCACATCTATGGATGATCTTACACGTATCTTCCAGCAGCAGCATATGCTAACTTTTTCAAAGGATGGCGGACCACAGGCTGCGGAGTCTTGGCTCGGGTTGATGCAGAATATTTTTGAGCATCTTGAGACGCCTCCAGGGTGGAGGGTCAAGCGCGTGACATATATGTTGTGTGATTCCACCAATAGGTGGGGGGATGTTTCCACCCAGATATAGCATCACAAATACATGGCGTGGGAGGATTTCCAGGTAGTCTTATATGAATTCTTCTTCCCAGAGACGCTAAGGTAAGATAGAGCTCGAGAGTTCATGAATCTGCAGCAGGGCTCTTTGTTAGTGATGGACTATTCAGCTCGTTTCACTGAGCTTCAGCGCTTTTCACCCATGCTGGTGGGTGATGAGACGTTGAGAGCCAGACATTTTGAGGATTGTCTTCGGTATGACATCCGAGCATTGGTGAATGTCTTCATGTTGCCTACTGTACATGCTATTGTGAACTAGGTGCTGATCACAGAGAGGAACCTTCGAGAATCTAGTGGTGTGGGCCAGGGAAGTTCAGCACCAGTTACTGGTACTATTTCTACTGGCAAGAGGAAGAGACAGGTGGAATTATCTCAGGGCGGCAGTACCAGTCAGAAGAATGCTTCAGGTGGCCATGTTATATGCTACCAGTGTGGTAGAGAGGGGAAAAAGTGGACACAGTGTCCACGAGACCCAGTGGAGTGCCGAGATTGTGACATGATGGGTCATCTGCAGTTCTTTTACAAGGCATTTCCACCGATGGCTAGTGAGAGGGGTTCTGTGCAGACTCCGCGTACAGGAGCAGGACCAGTGGCTTCTTACCAGTCAGGGAACTGGAGTACATCAGGGTGTGCAGGAAGGGATGGTGGTCATGGTCGTGGTATCCAGACACCAGGATCTCAGAGGCAACATGGCAGGACAGCTCCGGGTAGCCAGGCTGTGTCGCAGGGCCGCGGCAATGAGCAGGCATATGCAGTGCAGCAGACCCAACAAAAGCAGGATCCCGAACCTTCTACAGTCATAGGTACTATTCTAGTAGCTTCTATTTTATCTTCAGTACTTTTCGATACGGGTGCTACATATAGTTTCATATATGTGCCCGTTGTGGAGATCCTAGGGCTCTGTGTTTCAACTTCTTCTACTATTATGATGCTAGACACTCTGTTGGGGACTAGAATGGCTAGTGTGCTTCTGTGTAAGGAGTTCCCCCGTGAGTTTTGTGAGTGTCACTTCCTTTGGAACCTCTATGTCTTAGAGATGACGAGCTATGGTGTCATTCTCGGGATAGACTGGTTGGTTCCCTTTCGAGCCTTTGTGGATTGCTATCATTGCAGGGTGAGTTTCACATCACCAGAGGGTGGAGAGATTCTATACAAGGGTGAGTGGGATGTTTAGGCTAGTCGAGCTGGACCAGAGCATCATGGGTGAGGTGGAGTCACAGCTCAAATTGCGATCTTATATCTGGATGATCAGGGGACATGTCAGATGGATTTCCCTCCAGTGGTTGATCATTTTAGGGATTTCATCCCTAACCACTTTTCAGGTCTTCCTCCAGATCGTGAGGTGGATTTCTCTATTGAGCTAGTGCCAGGAGCAGCACTGATGTCCATTCCTCCTTATAGTATGGCGACGCCGGAGTTGGAGGAGCTCAAGAGATAGTTAGAGGAGTTACCAGAAAATGGGTTTATCCAACCCAGTACTTCTCCATGGGGATCGCCGGTCCTTTTTGCGAAAAAGGAGGACGATACCCTCAGACATTGCGTGGATTATCGGAAGATGAACCATTTGACGGTTAAGAACTGATATCCCTTACTGAGGATTGACGATCTTTTTGATCAGCTTTGTGAAGCATGATTGTTCTCGAAGATTTACTTGAGATCAAGATATCATCAGTAGCGCGTGAGACCATATGGTATACCTTTCATGGCTTTCAGGAGTAGGTATGGTCTATATGAGTATACAATTATGCCATTTGGACTCACGAACATACCAGCAATTTTCATGGCTCTGATGAATCATGTGTTCCATCTGTATCTTGATTCTTTTGTGGTATTATTCATGGATGACATCTTGGTGTACTGTCACACTCGACACGACCATGCCACCCATCTTGAGATCGTATTGAGTACACTGAGGGAGCATCATCTATATGCAAAGCTCTCAAAGTGACACTTTTGGATGGACCAGATTCACTTCCTGGGTCATATCATCTCTGAGGCAGGAGTTTCAGTAGACCCAGGGAAGGTAAGAGCAGTGGTTTCCAGGGAGCATCCTAAGAACGCGTTTGAGATATGGAGTTTCTTAGGGCTGACTGGTTACTACAGATGTTTCATACATGAATTCTCCCTCTTAGCAGCACCATTGAAAGGTCTGACTAAGAAGGGTGTGAAGTTCGTTTGGTCGGAAGCTTGCGAGATATCTTTTCAGGACCTGAAGGGAAGGTTGACATCCGTACCGATCCTGGTACTCCCAGAGTAAGGGAAGATCTATAATGTTTACTGTGATGCATCAGTTATTAGTCTGGGAGCAGTGTTGATGCAGGGTGACCGAGTTTTTGCGTACGGGTATCGACAGTTAAGGACACATGATAGGAATTACCCGACGCATGATCTAGAGTTAGATAAAGTTTTACATGCATTGCACTGTTGTAGACATTATCTATTGGGGGAAAATTTTGTGTTTTTTACCAAACATAAAAGCCTCAAGTATATCTTTACTCAGTGTGACTTGAATCTGAGGCAGAGAAGGTGGTTTGAGTACCTACAGTCCTTCAATTTTGAGCTTATCTATACACCTGGTAAAGGTAATGTAGCAGCTGATGCACTGAGCAGGAAGACTCAGATACATGCAGAGCAGGAGGCCAGCGGTGAGTGGCAGCTCATGGCTTTGTTCTCTGAGATGCATCTGGAGGTGCATGAAAGTCATGGGAAGAATTATCTTTCATCTTTAGCTATGATTTCTACCCTCCTGGATAGAGTAAGGATGAGACAGCTATTTGATCCAAAAGGCCTAGTTCTACGGGAATCTGTGGCAGGTGAGGACACTTATCCTGGTTGGACAATAGGTGACGATGAGTTTCTGCGTTTCCATGGATAAGTATGGGTTCCAGGGGATATACACGAAGATCTGATGAGAGAGTTTCATGCTTCATCTTGGTCATTTCATCCCGGTTTTACCAAGATGTACCGAGACTTGAGACGTCAGTACTTGTGGCTGGGTATGAAGAGAGATGTAGCTTGTTTTGTTACAAGGTGTTCCACCTGTCAGCAGGTGAAGGCGGAGCATTAGAGACCAGCTCGGCTGTTACAATAGTTACCCATTCTGGAGAGGAAATGGGATGATGTCACAATGGATTTCATGACTGGTTTGCCGAGGTCACCTCATGGAAATGATGTGGTGTGGGTTGTTTTGGACAGACTCATGAAGGTAGCACACTTCTTTCCGATCAAGGAGACCTTCGGTGTTGACAAGCTTGGAAGGCTGTATATCTGAGAGATCGTACGTATTCATGGGGTCCCTCATTATATCGTTTCTGATAGGGACGCCCCCTTCATGTCTTGTTTTTTGCAGAGTTTTCAGAAGGCACTGGGTACACAGGTGCTTCTGAGCACAGCCTACCACCCTCAGACTGATGGCTAGTCAGAGCGTATGATACAGGTGCTAGAGGACATGCTGCGTGCATGCGTCCTAGACGTTGGGGGCTCTTGGGAGAAGTATATACCCTTAGTCAAGTTTTTCCAATAACAATCGATTCCAGGATACTATTGAAATGGCACCATACGAGGCTCTATACGGTAGGTCATGCCATTCACCCTTGTGCTGGATAGAGGCAGGTGAGGTAGCTTTACTAGGGCCACAGCTCATGCAGGAGAATTCTACAGAGGTCTAGTTGATTCAGAAGTGGATGGCTACTGCACAGTCTTGTTAGAAGTCTTATGCTGATCGCCGCAGAAGACCTCTGGAGTTCATGGTCAGGGATCAGGTTTTTCTACGTGTTTTTCCGAGGCTGGGACACAAGTGGATCAAGAGACAGGGTAAACATTCACCGCGGTATGTGGGTCCATTTGAGATTCTGGAGAGAGTCGGGATGGTTGCTTATCAGGTGCGGTTACCATAGCGGTACTGAGCCATGCATGACTTCTTCCATGTATCTCAATTGCGTCGCTATCATTCAGACCCATCTCACGTCTTTCATCCCGAGGAGCTTGATCTAGAGGTATATGCGTCCTTTGAGGAGCATCCGATTCGTATCGTTGACATGAGCACAAAGGTTCTTCGAGGCCAGCCAGTTCCTCTCGTACGGGTGCTATGTCAGCATGGCCGAGTGCAGGATGAGAACTGGGAGCAGGAGGTTGACGTACGTGCTCAGTGGCCAGAGTTTTTCATGACTATATCTTCTCCACCCTTGAAAGGGAAATTCAGGAACGAATTGCTATAAGGGGGGAAGGTTGTAAGAACCCGGTTCTTATCTTTGAGGTACGTCCTTCTTCTTTTCTCTTTTCCTCAAGTGTTTTTAATAAAATAAGGAAAATGGGGGAAAAATACAAAATTTTGGAAGTACACGCCGTGTACTTTTTCCACACGTCATGTACTTTTGGTCGTGTAGGGATGAGTACACGGGGCGTGTAGCCATGTCGGTGACAAAGTGTGTAGGAACTGACTACACGTTGTGTAGTGGTCCTTTAAACGCCATGTAGTCAGTTGGAAGGCTAAACAGTAAGGGTGGGGGAGCAGCCTCTGACTGGGAGACAGTACACACCGTTTACTCAAAAGTACATGCTGTGAACTCATGTCGACGAGTGAACAGTATGGTGGTGGCAACAGAAGAACAGTTAAATGAAGGAAGTACACATCGTGTACTTGGAAGTACACGCCGTGTACTTTGGTTTATTTGCTTAAATTAGGCAGTAGGCTCCCCTGTTCACAGGGAAGGCTTAGAACTGGAGGAAGGAGGGGGAGTGGATGGCTGGACCTTTGGAGATCCACCGATCAAGCATCTGGAATCCGATTCTGCCTCGGACGATCTCGTTGGAACCGCGCGGGTAAGCCCGATCTTCCCCTAGCGTGTTGCTTAAAAATTCTTCTCCCAGAGAGAGTTATTTGAGGTTGAACAAGTTTTTATCTTTGTTAGATCTACGCTGTTCTTAGGCGTTCCTGGAGTCGACGTTCGGGTATACCGCTCATTGGCGTATAAAGTAGGTGGCTTAGTGTTAATTTTTCGAACTTCCATGTGTTTTGTGCGTTTTTGTGCCACGAACCATGTTGGGGTCTCGTGTGGATGAGGTCGTTGATATATTAAACACCTAGAATTTATTAGGTATTTAATTATGTTATTAAAATGCTGGTTGGGATCGTTTCTTGGATCTGGAACTACCCCATGGGTGTGTTCCACTGTTTATCCGTTTGGCCAGGATACCCGAGGGTATGCCTTAAAAGTAGTAATTGTAGAATTTCCTCGAGAGGAATTACTTGTTTACTGCATACATACATATTGGGCAGTGCCCATTTACCTATTAGCCTGATGGTAGTGTTGTGATTAGCATGTGGGCGTTGTTCTACTTAGCCTGTGGGTAACTTCTTCCGTGCCTGGGGGCAGATGATTCTGTGCCTGTGGGCGATACTAAATACGCCTGTGGAAAATATTCTTGTGCCTGTGGGAAAATTCTTGTGTTGGTTTTTCTTTTTCCCGAGGGTGTGAGTTTATGTGTCCGTGGACATTTGGCTTTTTATTTAGAATATTCCTTTTGGTGGTATGTTAAATTAAATTACTAGAAAGACTATTAAAATGGCAATATAACTGGTTGAGTTAGTTACTTTTCAGTACTGTTTAACTTACTGCATTTGACCATTGCTTACTATCGTTGCATGCTCACATGCAGTTGGGCACGGGCCTTTGGTGGATTCCTTCTAGGAATTTATTTCTCACACCCTGTTTGGTTTATGCTTTTCGGCCCAAGCAGATTACAATTCTGCAGATGTGGATAGGGGAAAGAGTCCCTATACAGGTACTTGACTGTTTCTGAGGAGTATGAGGGCATGGGACCGAGCCTGGGCTCACAATGTCATTACCAGCTATTTGCTTTGTTTTACTGTACCCTACTTTTGGTTGTACTGTATTGATGTATAACATGTTCTGGCTGTTTTCTTATAACTTGAGACATGTAGCATCATTAATCATCTACTGTTGGTTATATCCACTGATGTTGTTATTTCTATTGTGTATGGTTTACTGCTTCTGATGTTTGACGTATGTTTTATTTTGTATTCTGCTGTGCTACACTTTGAAAAATGAGGGAATAGTTTCCCCACTATCATACATGGGCCCTCACTGCAAGTCGGCAGCCTCTGGCATTTGGGGAAATGCGCTTGAGGCCATGTGGCGAACCGGGTTCGGGGCACCCGTTACGTGGCACCCGGGACCGGGACGTTACAATGTTACCTTTATCGATGATTCAACATGGAAGGTATGATTATATATATATAAGAACAAATATGTGGTTTTTTGGAGAGTTTTTATGGGTTTCCATGGTGGAGATATAGTCTAGAAATAACATTACGTTCTTATATTTAGAAAAAAGAGGTGATTATGGTAACAATTAATTCATGGGTTTTTATCTGAGAAAATAAAATCATTTTTAATGATTGTACCTTGAATTGTATAATATAATTTTCTCATGGAGTGGATGAGCCCAAAATTGAATGATAATTCTTAGAGCATGAGGTTAGACAATGGGTTACCAAAGGTGTTTTGAACTGAAGTTTTCAATTTTTATCTTGTCCCATTAATATGATTCCTTATAAAATTATATTTAATGAGATTCAAGAATAGTTATTTTCTAGAAAATTAGGGGGTGTTTCTGATCTTAATTTTTCATTTGTGTAATATGTTTCTAGTTTGATTCAAGGGAGAGGTCCTATCATGAAGAAAATTCCAAATCATGCCTCTTTATAGAATATTATTACAAAATGTTTGGGATTTATCTTTGGGATAATGAAAAATGAAATGTTATGAGAAACATAATGGTTCTCTTAAATGAGAATATCTTGTTGAAAAATCATTAGCTGATATAAGAAGGATTTGAGAGGAAAAAATCAACTAAACATATCTATGATTATTTAAATAGTAGTTTATAAGTTCTTGAATATTCAATAAGTTCCAAAATTCTAGATGATCTATAAATTTTAGAAGTATCAGAAATCTACAAGTATATAGGTTCATGGGGAGGTTTTTGTCAAAATGTAGTTATGAATGGTGTAGAATCTAACATATAAATTGAGAGATATAATATGGTTAGAATAATTGTTCAGATGTTTAGAACTAATCTTTATTACTTTATAATAATTTATAAAGGAGAACCATAGATCGAGGATGAATTAGAGATTATCAATGATTCTAGAATTTTTGTTATCTATGGTGGAGGAAGAAGATTAATTTCATAAAAACAATTCCTAGGAGGTGATAGAGTTTCCATAAAGAAAGAAGATATTATAGAAAAAATGGTTATATTGGTTGATATAAGAAATAGATGATAGAAAACATTATATTTCCTTGTTAGTTTTTAAAAATGGTTTGAAGTTCCTATCAGAGGATAATTCCATTGTATGGTATATATTGTCCATATTTTTTTAATGAAGTCTATGAATAAATTTTGGTTGATAGTGTTGTTTCTAGATATAGAAGAATATTTATAAGATTTATACGCACTATCTATGATGTTTTGAGTTTAAGAAATAAGTATTAATAGATAAGTAAATTGAATAAGTCTCTTGAAGGAAGTAACCCTAAGGATAAAACCATATAAAGTTCCGGAATTAATTATGAGTTAATGAAGAAGATTAGAAAACATTCTTTATGGAGGAAAATAATGTTTCCTGGTGAGTTCCTTCTGAAGGTTATGAAAAATTCAAAAGATATTTTTAAATTGGTAGAACAATTTTTTTATAAGTTAGACAATCTCATTCTGGTTGTTATGTTCCAAACATCATGAAGAAAAACATGGTCCAAGATGATTTTGTACCATTGATGAGTTCATATAATATTATTTAATGATCTAGGGTTGATGTTATATGATAAATGTTTAAAACTAGTCTATGTTGTAGATTTTTTTTCATTTATACAATGAAAAGGTAGTGTAAATTAAGATAATTACAAGTCTACGTGGAATTAAAAATTTCATGTTGATGTTCTATAAGAACATGTTAAACCATGTTAAAGATGAATGAGTTGCAATGTATAAGTTTCTCACTGTACAAAGATTAATATTATGAAATCATATAAGACACTTCTGAATGAAGGTAATGATGTCTTATTTGATTCTTTTTTCACATAAAATATGACATATTCATTTGTTTTTATGGTAAAAATATTTTTATAATGGATCATTATTAATTATTTATCCCCTTGTTTTTTAAGTTTTAATTTTATTAAATTGTATTTAGAAATAAATGTTTTTGTTAATTAGTTTGTTTGATTGTGTTTTAAATATTTAAATCTTTGAATTATATTTCTTTCTATTTGTTTTCATATTTAAATAATTAATTACTTCTTAATATTAATTTTTTATTATGAACTTTTATTTCTAATTTTGATTTTAGGTTTTTAAAAATTTTATATTTATTTTATAATTTTAATCTTTTGATAATCATGATTATACCAATTTTAATTTATCATTTCTAATTTAATTTCCAATTCTCTCTAAATAATTTTATTTTAATTGTGACTTTTTTTACTGTGTTAACTTATTCATATAATTACCATTTATTTATTTTTACTTTTAAATTCATTAATTGTTTTTTCTATATTGGTGTAGGATGTTAACTTATGTGATTTTCACTAATGTAATATATTTTTTCACTCATGGAGGATAAGTATTGCATGAAATAATTAGAAGGAAGAGAATACGAGATTTTTGGCAATTTTTGTATGATAATTTTCCATATTACGTAATTAAAATTTAGAATATGTGGTGCATAGAGTAAGATAAATTCTTGGAGGAGTTAGTTTTATTTTTGACAGCTATTAATATTACATAAATTTGTATTCTTATGATATTTATCATCCATACACACTACAATAATATTTATCCACGTAATATAATATCTTATGCACTACTTTCCTCATAAAATAATTCATATTATTCATATATGATAATTTGTTTTACATGATTTTAACAAAAGGATAAATCATTGAAGTAAAACTCAAGTATAAATGATGATAATGAAGTGTAAATGAGAAATACATTAGAAACCATAATTATGTTGAGTTATTTTCCTATATTACTATCTAGTGATACTTTGTAAATATAAAAAATCTTTATAAATATCGATTTATTAGCTCTATAATAATTAATGGATCCTAATCTTATGAGAATGTCATTGGATCTTGTCTCTATCCGTTCCTATAAAACTAGATAGAGGAAATTTTCCTTTAGTTGTTTTATTTTTCACTATTAAAGAACACCAATAAATCATAACCATTGAGATCACGTAAGGTTGAGGTGAGCCAACTAATAAATATACACTGATCTTGATTATGAAGACTAGATTGAAGATGATTTTTTGCAATCGAAACTAATGATGATATATATGTGCCTGAGAAGGATTAAATGGGATGAATTTGGCATGTGAATTAGAATGAGATCGAACTTTAAGAATGATGAGGTGGAATCTTTAGATGAAGAGGATTTGGGTTGATTCCAAAGATAATCCAAATTCCAATATTTTTTGTGAGTCAAGTCGAAGATGATGATCTAACATCAACCTTGTGATTGATGATTTTGATGAAGTTAATAGATCAATAACTGATTATGGATGAATCCCCATTATTGTTCAATCTTGAAAAAACATTCAGAATAGTATAATTTTGATCCAGATCTCTAATGTATCTAGTGATGCGATAATCCATTGATGAGGATTAATGGATACAAATCGATCTCAATTAATAATGATCTTAATAGGAGGAAGACCAAGCCATGAGTGTGTTGAATGAGGGTTTTTGATCCTATTGATCGTCGAAGGAAACAATATGTTTGAAATTGGGAAGATGATCTAGTTTGGGTGATTATTTTATCCATGCATATTGGGCTCTATATGTGATCAATTAAATATCAAGGGGTCGTTGAATTTAGTTCACTGTTTTGATTTATAGGTTTGTTGTTTGATGGGGGGAACTAATTTTTCTCCAGTTCTATGATTATGAGAAAAAGTTGATTACATGTCACCCATTTTAGGTAATTCTTGTCTGAGTTTGAATCTATGGATTTGAAGCTCATTATTTGGTTGAGGATATTTTTAGTTCATAGAATTCAATTTACTTATATTTTTTAAGGTAATGTAAATTGTGTAAGTGGGATAAAATAATGAGTATTAACATGATCTTGAAGAACCATTTGTGAAGAATTTATATAATTACCAATAGAAGGTGATCACTAATATGAGCTTGCAATACTAGTATGTTCATACTGATATTGAATCATGTGAATGTATTGTTTTTTTTTGAAAGATTTATTTTTACCTAGAAACCAAAAGAAGAAACTCAGAAAATAATTGGAGTTATTTTCACCCAGATAAAATATTTATGACATATTTCAAGGGATAGTGAAATAAGAAAATACTTAAATAATTGTTTTCATATATGAGGGGGAATTAACTTTTAGACGATATAACAGACATACATAATATAGGGAGACATCCAAAGTGAAGAAAACATATGACAGAATAAGAAGATATTTAATATAACTCAAAGAGGATATGCAACTAATCATGTTGATGGAGATGGATATTGAACCTCTCTCTAGACTATCATTCACGTTTGTATAAATTTCTAGTGGTTGGAACTTTTTGATATGAATATTGAAATTAATCTATGTTTTCAACACTTTTATTTAGTTTTTTTAATTCTATCTATATTTTAAACATTAAAATGTGATAAATGATATATTTTTATTCTTCTTTCACTTTGTTAATTATTTTTATTCTGTTATGATAATGAAACATTACCAATTGTAGTTTGGTTATCTTTGAATGTGGCTTTCTAGTTCCAGATAAGTTAGAGTTTAACGTTTTTTCTACCTATTTAAACTTATCAATCCTTGATCAAGGATTCTAAGTATAGAGGGAGTTGGTAGTGTCATTAGACTTAATGATCATTGAGTGAATTAATAAGCTCTTACCAAAATGTTATTAACAACCAAAATTTTGTTTGTAGACTTAGTTTAAATAATATAAATGGGATAAAAGATTATATATTTCCATTCATTCATTGAAATAGTTATAGTAGTTAAATACTCTTTTAATGGTAAAAATAGACTAATCCATAATAATTTATAGTTTGGAATCCATTTATTTATTCTATTTTCCCTAATACTATTTGTCTAATTCACTTTAGATTTTAAATAGTCATTTTTTATTTCAAAAAAAATCCTGCATAAAAATGTAATGAGGAAATAATACAATAAAATCAAGATAGATTAACTCCAAATTGACATCCTTTTAAGATAAAAACTATGGTTATTATTTATTATAATTTTTAGTTTTTATAAAATTGAATTAAAGATGAAAATGAAAAACTAAAATCCTAACTCTTCAATTAGTGTAATTTTTGGGAAGTCTTCAAATGAATTTTTAGGAAATAAAAGGAAAATAAATATCATAATCTATATCATTACAAAATAGAGTCAAAATTAAAAACATATTGTTAAAAAAATTAAAATTATTTTGTATTTCAGATAACAACCTTTAATGATTAGAAATAGGAAATTCATAAAATATTATAAATATAATATTACAAAATTAAAAAAACATGTTGTTGAATATGAAAATATAGTAAAAAAATAAACATTTCTCAAAAATAATATTGAAGAACAAATTTTATAAATATAAAACATGTTCTAAATGTAGAAAAATGTATAAATAGTGAATATTGAAGGAGTTCATAGATATTGATTATGAGAATCATAAAAATTTCCTAGGGTATCGTAAAATTGATTTTGGTGTTAATTTTATATTATCTGTGGTACAAGATTTACTTAAATTCTGAATCTTCCTAGAGAAGATACACACAAAAACATAGAATAATTTCAAATGGTGTGTCTCTGGATGAAACCCCAGGGAGTAAGGATTAGATAAAATTTGGAGAATTATAATTTTCTTTGGGTGGGTTGGAAAAAGAGTGTTTCTACTACTCCCAATCCACTAATATTGGGGGATGGAAAAAACATAAAGTAGTATTCTCAGAAAACAATTTCCTAGCCTTTAGGATTTACAAAAGAATAAAAGATATTTATGGGATTATGAATTTATATGGATAATTACATCATGAATGGTGGGAGATATTCTAAACTAGTGTTATGGATTCTGTCATCACAAAATTTTCAATCAACTCCTGATTAAATCTTTTTAATAAGGATTATCCATGATGAATGTGATTGTGATAGATGATATTATTAGAGGATATTTAGCAGATAAGCCTCATATTGAGGCTCAAAATACCATTTCTAATATTGCCTAAAATTTATAATAGTTTGGTACTAGGTGATTAATCTCTCTAAAAATAGATATTAAAGTATCTACTTATGATTCCAAAAGTGACTAAATTGAAAACCAGTTGAGCAATTTTTACAATATGATGAGATATATGTCATCAAACTTTTCCCCTTTACAAAATCAACATGAACCATTTTAATAAAACAAAATAATCATATAAATTATTCACACCTTGAGGATATGTTTAAAAACCGAAACAAAATTTTCAACAACAAAAAAATGTAGTTACAAAACATGGTAAAAAAATGGGTAAATGGAAATAGAAATTAGTGGATTGAAAAATTAATGAAGTTGTAATTTTCTATCACAATTTGAAGTGAACACATGTTGAAGAGAAAATTTTATTGAAATAATTCTAAGAAGTTGAACTAAAATTCAAAATAATGACGTTGAAATCAGTGAAAAAGAACCTAAAAAAGAAAGACCTGTATTTTAAATAAATTGAAACCCAGTTAAAGATGTTGAAAAACTACCTGTTTCCCTAGTTTTGGAACCTTCTAAATCTGTATATGTACCTTCAATCCAAAAAACTATATAATAATAAAAATAAAATAAATATAAATATATCAAAATTGAGAGAACATATAAGGATTATATAAATTTAATGGGCTCTTACAAATGGAAAAACAATGTTGAATATGACCTAAATATGTACAAATATATATTGAATCACCTAACAGATAGTAATACTATAAATAATAATGTTGAAATTGAAATTGAAAAATAAATTATTGATACTATTAGGAAGTTTATGATTAATAAGAGGATGTTCAAGTTATGGGGGAAAGGTAATTTGGGGAGGAAAGTTCCCACCATGATCCAAAATTCTCTCCATAGTTAATACATTGATCCATATATGTTTTCTATTTCATTTTAATTGGAAATCATCATATTGAAGATGCAATTCTAGATTTAGGATCGTCCATAAATATGCTTCCTTATTATATATTTTCATCTATGTTGGTTTGATAGATCACTAAATCTAGTATTTTCAACCAACCAGAAAATTGAATTTTAGTTAAGCCACCTAGAGTAATTGATGGTGTTTTTGTAAGAGTAAAAGATTTATTTTCCCTTTCTGATTTCTATATGTTATATTTGGAGGATGTTAGATTCAGTTCCCATGTACCATTCATATTCTTAAGAGAATTTATAAAAACTGTTAAGGTAATTAAAAATTTACAAAAATGAAATATATCTCTAGAGTTTTTGGGTAATATGTTTAATTTTTTCATTTTTGAATCAATGAAATACTATGTGGAAGAAAATTATTTACAATAAAATAAAGTTATGGTTTGGTTTCATATAGTGTGATTCCTTTATTTAATTAAAAATAACCAAACAATGAATTTTTTTTAGATTGATCCCTTATCGATTGATGAATATTTTATAAATGAAAATTTTCAATGATGCTACCAAGAATTTTCCACCAATTCAATTTTTATAAAAACTAAATATATATTTTTATAATTAGGTACATGGAAATAGTGTAACTTTGAATTGTTTTCTTAAAATTTATGTTGAGATATATGAGTACTTTTTTGATAACATTATAACATTTAATTTTGTATGAAATTTTTATTTTTATGTGAAATTACACAATAAATTATTGAATCTGAATTATATACTATTGCACCAAAACATTATATGGATAATCTTTATTTATTTGACCAAACAACATGTAATTTTATTTTATTGAACTTTAAAATGGATACTAAATTTTTTAAATAGAATCCTTATTTCTTAGAAATTGAATATGTAATTTATTTTTATGGATGATACATACTCATAATTATAGAATAATTGCACATATAGCATAGAAGTTTGCAATTCTAATATACTGGATAAATATTTCAAGGATAAAATTGAATGCAAAGAATCCCTAGACTATTTATTACAAAGAGTACATCCCACCCATACATGAACAAAAATCATTTCCTAAAAAATTAAAATATTCCAACTTATTATATGAATAAAAATTTTTAGTTATAATTGAAATTTTGTTGTCTGGTGAATAAGAGATCTGGCTCTAAGATTTCCTTATAAAGAATTTGAAGGCCTTTGGATAGTGTTTAGATAACCTACCATAGATTAATCCATTAGTGTGTATGAATTATATTCTTTTGAAAGATGATTCTAATCCTGTTAAAAATTTTATAAGAGTCTTAATACTACCCTTCTTTAAGTATTTAAGAAAAAGGTGACTACCTTGTTGTCTACAGGTATATTTTACCCCATTTTTGATAGTTTATGGGTGAGTCAAGTTCAAATTGTTCTAAAAAAGGGAGGGTTTACTATGGTCAAAAATGAATTTAGAGAATTAGTTCCTACTAGGCTGCCTAATAAGTTGAGGGAATGGATTTATTATAGAAGGATAAACATAGTGACTAGAATGGTCCAATTCCCCTTAAATTTTCTTGATCAAATCTTTGAGAGGTTTTCTGGTCAATCCCATTATTTCGACCTGGATGGGTTTTCACGATTCCTTCAATTCTATACTTCACTATATTACCTAGATATAGCAACTTTAACATTTTATTTTGGTACCTTTTCATATAGGAGAATGTCATTTGGACTATATAATTACTTTATAACCTTCCCAAGAAGCCTTCTTATAAATCTTTTTAATTTTTTGAGGAATTCATGGAGGTGTTTCTGGATCACGTTACAATGTATGGTCTATCATTTGAGATATTTTTGAGAATTTTAAGGGTTTTTATTAGAGTTTTTCTTTAAAATAACATTGTCTTGAGTTTTGTGAAATGACATTTATGGTTGATAATGGAATTTTTCTTAGTCAGTAAGTGCCTATATATTGATATTTTGTGTAAAATCCCATGGTTGGAATTATCTCTTAAATGCCTCTTCTAATGATTTTTAAGGATATTAGATCTTTTCTTGTTCATGTAAGATTTGATAGGAGGTTCAAAAATAGATTTTAACTAAATTTCTTCAACTTTTACATGACTTATACAAAAATATATTTCTTTTTTTCATAGATATGATTTGTAATGAAGTATTTAATGGTCTTAAAAATGAAATTAGTTTCACCACCAATAATACAACCACCTAATTAAGAATTTAATTTTGAGTGGATGAATTATTCTTCATAATTATATTTAGGGGTTCTTCTTGGTGAAATATGGGAGAGGAAATCACATTTCACTGCATATAATTCTAGGACTGTAGATGATACCCAATCAAATTACACAACAATAGAGAAATAATTGTTGGCCATTGTTTTTACCTTGATAATTTTAGATGTTATATTTTTTCATATAATATGATGGTTACCACTAACCATTATACTATTAGATATCTTATAAATAAGCTATAATCAAAACCAAAGCTGGTTATATGGGTCTTATTACTCAAGGAATTTGATATAAATATCCCATATTGGAAATGAATTGGGTTCCCCCAAAGTAAATCATTTGAGTACGATACCTACTATGTTTGTATAGAAAATTCATATATTGAACCCACTATAGAGTTTTTTCCTATGAAAGATTGTATTATACTATTGTTGATAAGCGCTCTATGTTTTGGGAAATTATTAATTTCTTAGTCGGTGTTGTTATTACTCACTAGTTTTCAATGAAACAGGTTGAAATGCTTATTAGTGATTCAAGGTAATAAATTTAGGATGAACCTTATATATTGAATATGGGAGGTGCTAATATTTTCATAAGATATATCTCATATTCTGAAAATTATTCAGTAATAAAATTCTTCCATAGATAGAGATGTCGATTTCTCCTTGATCCGTAGATTAATTTTAGGAAATTTTTGGATTTATTCCTTTTTGGCCTACCATATTTAAATATTCTCATGAGTTTTATGGGGATTTTAAATATTACCAATTACAAAGAATTTTTTTCTAATACATTATATGATGCAACAATATTTTATATTTTTTTCAGGTATTTTATGTTTGCGGAATGGATTTTATGGGTCCCTTTTCAAATTCCATTGAATATTGCAACATCCTTCTTGTTGTAGATTACATTTCAAAGTGGATTGAAGATATATCAACTAATACTGATGGTGCTTGAGTGGTTTCCCAGTTTATCAAGAGTAGTATATTTTTAGAGTGGGTTATGTGGGAGACCATTTCTCTTGGTGAAACAACTAGAGATAAAGTAACCAGGCATGTTATCCTTTGGATTAATGCCTTGCAAATAGTCACTCCATTTCCTCCTACCCAGATATTAATATCTCCCATCTAGTTAGAGAATCTATGATCACTCTCTTCTCCACATAGTTATGAAACCTAAGACTATTCTAGGATAGAGTTTCCTATTTTATCATCTCTAGATAGAGGAGTTGGTCTTCCATTATACATTTAGGGAATTTTGTAAAAACCCTTCTCAGGGTCATTCATAGATAAGGTTACACAAAAAACATAGGTGTCTATGAGGAAATCATAAAATTTGGACAAGAATCCAGCCCATTCATTTTTAATACTAGTAGGAGATCATCATTGGGATCTAAAGGCTCAAATATAGCTTGGAAAATTACTTGAATGGTGTCATATTCAATGATCTTAGCAACAGAAAAAAACTCTTCACTAGAATACTTTTTAAACACTGCTGTGTGGCTCATGAATAGTCAGTGATTAAATAGATGTATGAATGGTATCATAACTCATTCTTCTTCCATGCATACATCAAAGATAAATGGTGCACCAGGAGGCTGAATATTCTCATTGAAGATGTTTCTTATCCAGATGATCCTGACGTAGTGGAAAAAAATGGGGAATGATTTCATTAAAAAACTACTTTTTGGCCTTAACCCTAAAATGAAAATAGGATAAATGAGGGGGAGATCAACGTTATTTGATTCAATACCTTTCATACCAATTGGGACTATGAATGATTTTATGGAGGCCACCCCCGATGAGACGAAGATTTGAGAATTCATTTCGACACATAATCCTGAAAATATGATAGGGCCAGATAGAATTCATGGGTCCTTCTATAGGGCCTCTTGGGACATGGTTAAGAATGAGTTTCTACAATTAGTGCATGATTTATATAAAGTTTTTAACCTCACTTAGTTTTCTTGATCCACTAAGCTGGAGATGGTTCCAATGTTTAAGGACCCACATTATCTTCAATAATATAGAACAATATGTTTGTGAAACCTCCCTTGTAAAGTTTTATCATGCATACTAAATAAAAGAATGTTATTTATATACTCGGTTGTATTTTTAGAGAGAAACATGTTTTTATTAAATATTGATAAATTCAAGGGTTCATTGGGTTTCCTCAAGAGGTGATTGGTGATATCAACCAAAAGTAAATATTGGAAATAAACAAGACATGAAAAAGGCCTATGATAGGAGGGAAATGAATTTCATACTCAAAGTAATATTTAGTATGGGTTTATTTGTAGATTTGGTTTATCTCCTATTCTGATGCTTTAGTTCCACCTAGATATATTTTTCATTCTTGGGTAAAAAATATGGTTTCTTCAAGGCTATATGGGGACTAAATAAAAGAGACCTGATCTCAGCATACATATTTATTATTATGTGGGACTATTGTCATATTAATAAAAGAATTTTTTCAGGGAACATCCTTCCCTTTTGTTCTTGGTATCATTCTTATGGTATATCTTACTATATGTTTTCAGATGACATAATTGTTTTTGTGAATGAAATTAATAGATCTATCAGGGGAATTAATTATTTACTAAAGAGATAATGAAAATGGAGTGGCCAAGTAATTAACAGGGATAAGGGTAGTATCTTCATCTTGAGTAGGTGTTATAAAAGGAGGTATGGATCCTTAGAAAGTATCCTAGTTATAAAAATAGGAACCTTTCCTATGGAATATTTGGGTGCACTGGTCTCACTAAGAAATCTATACATCAATCACTATGATAAGGTGGTTGATAAAACTATATGATCAATAAATTATTTAAAAAAACCATTATTTTCATTTGAAGGAAGAATAACATTGGTCAATAGTGTGAAATATTATATTCCAATTCATATCCTTTTATCACTTATGTTTCCAAAAGGTTTCATCTCTCAAATAGAGAAGATTATGGGTTCGTTCTTGTGGGATTCTCAATAAGTAGGTAAGCACCACTGGGTGGATTGGGATAGGCTGGAAAGACCACTGTTTGTGGGTGGGATCAATGTGAGAAGCATCTCAGAAATAATGTAGGGTCTTCAAGATAAATATTTTTTGGAGTAAATTAAGGGGAATCCACTCTGGGGAAATCTCATACATGATAGGTATGGTTTTTACATGGGTAGATTGAAAGGTGGGCCTTCTACTTCCAAGGTCATGATTAAGCCTTATTTATTAGATCCCCATCATCACACTAGATATATCATGGGTAGAGGATACATAAATATCTATCATCATAACTAGGTGGTCGCAATGATTGGATTTCTTGGATGTTCTACCCTAAAAATCACCTTCAATAATATCAATTTCCCATTAATATTTCATCTATGATATTATGGATAGGGAATAATAGACCATCTTTGATAACATAGTTCTGAACTCTGAGCTAGACATATATGTCTTCACAGGATCCTTTTGAGGAGTATTCTAAAGAAAATAATTCTATAGAATAAAAATAGTGAACCATTTCCATTGTAAATGGGATGACGTGTTATGTTTTAAATAGATCTCAATGAAGTTCAATTTTCTTGTTTAGAGGGTTTAGGAAAACTAATTTTATGTAGAGTGTAATATCAAATTCATGGCTGTGAGACTTACTTCAAAGTGTCACTGCATCAGTGAGTCATGGTCTGGCAACACTGAGCATCTCTTTTTTGAAACTTATTGGGTCAGGCTTGTGTGGCAAGAATTTTATGGTTTCACTAGATGGTCTTCCCAAAACTCAATGAGTAAGACCTTCACCAATTGGTAGTTCTAGGGGGTGGGGAGTTGTGGACCTGAAAAAAATAGTGTGTATGCTCATCTATGCGGTAGGATGCCAGTGTAACTGGAAGGAGAGGAAAAAATGTCTTCATAAGGGAATCCCAAGTATAAGAATGAGGCTTATATTCAAAACCAAGAATTTACTTACTAATTTAGTTCAACTCTACAAAGCTTGTGAGGCATCCCCCTCTATTAGGCATCTTCTTGCAGGAACCTCCACTCCCATCAATGCTCATAGTATTATTATGGGGAGTTGGATATGATGGTACCCACATCATGCGGGCCTCAAGATGAATCTTGATGGTTCATGAAATATAGATATTATATGGGGTTTTAGATGGTCCATAACACAAGGAGAATTGTGGTCCTAGATTTCTGCACTTTCTTTTGGTATAGGTGATTCCCATCACACATATTCTCAAGCAATAATCACCCATCTGCAACTATTTTTTCAGAATATTATCCACCTTGCATCTATTAAAATTGATTTGATTACTATTTTCAATGATCTATGTTGTCTTGGACCTACCGCTGGTCTATTGAATTTACCATTCACAGGTGAAAGGTTCTCATGAACAACTACATGGATTTTTATCATACATGGTGTGAAGGGAATAGTATCACTGATTTTCTTACTTCCATGTCAATTCATGGTGTGCAGAATTCACATCTCGGGTCTTTCTATCAGGGGGACCCAACTTAGTTTGAGTGGATTCCCTTGGTCATCATTACTTCAAACCCTAATGATCTATCCCCCCCTATTGATCTATTTCATTGTGATGCCTTTGTAATCTCCTTAATGAAATAAATAAAATATGAATAATGGTCAATAGGTATTTCACCATATAGGGTATTTTTTAAAGGATATTTTCCTTCACTTGTGGAGTTAGAGTATATATATTTTTGGATATTAAGACATGTAATTTTAATGTGGTTAAATATAGAAAATAGATGAATATTGTTTTAAAGTGTTTGAACAAATAAAGAATAACTCCATTGAAATTTAAATTATTTTTTAGAAAAAAAGGAAGTTCATGAGAAGTTTATTCTGATCAAAATGTTCTATATTGGAGAAAATATGATGTTGTACTAATCTAGAAATTAGCACTTCCTAGGTAAATTTCTTTCCAAATGGAATGGATCTTTTATTTTAACTCATTTTTTCCCATTTGGTTTTGTGAAAATTATAGATCATGGGAAGGATATTACACTCACAATAAATTGACATAAATTAAAACCTTTTAAAGAAAATAATAAGGATCATTAGGGGGAGTATGTCCTTTCATTTGAAGATTAATATATCTGAATAATCTTGGTTGTCTCTTACCTTGTTGTTATTCTTATTTGTAGTATTTGTAGGGGTTTAACCTTTTTTATGTTAGTTTTTCCTTTTTTCATTATTTTTATTTGGAAAAAATAAATTGATATCGATGGAATAATGTTATTCCCATCATTACCCTAAACAATCCACCAGTATATTCATTCCAGTATTCGGAATATAACCTTTTTAATCAGAAATGATCAAGAGAAGATGCAAGCTAAGTAATATTGACCCACACCCCTCATATTTTATATAATCTTGTATCTTTTTAATTGAGTTGGAATTTCATGAATCAAAAATTAATTTTTTGATTCTTTAGGATCATGAAGATAATTAACCATAAGGAATTGATGAAAGTATAGATGGGGTAAATCTGAGTGGATCTAAATAATAATAGTGCTTCTTATTTAGTAAATATTTTTTTCTTTATATTCTACCTATTTTTATGCATTTTAAATATAATTTTTTATACTAGTGATTTAGACTCTAATTAGATCAAAATTTTGAAATGGAATAATTTTTTAATATTGAAATTAGTGCTAAAAACTACTGGTTACTATAGCTAAATTCGTTTTTTTCATTATTTATTAGTGTCATGTCCTGATAAATATTATTTTCTTTATTATAAATCATTTCTGAAACTTCCTTGAACATGTAACTATATAAAAATAATAATTTTTCATTATATTTGTTGATGTGGTAACCAATAGGTAACATTTTTTCATGTTTTTAGTTGTGAGTTATTTTTATTTTGGGAAAAATAGTTTTAATTTCTTTGTGACCCTTGTACATGATTCTATTATACTAAATTGATAAAAAAATTTGAAATTTAAATTTAATTTATAGGTTTTTACACTTTCTAAATTTGTGAAAATGTTTAGTTTTAGTATCGGGAAAGTGTCTTTCAATGTGCTTAATGTACCAAAACGTGACTCACATAAAAATCCTTAATTTTCTTTTGTAATTTTTGAATTTTTAAGAATAAATTAAGGATTTTTTAGTGGGTGATAAATTTTCATAAAATTGATAGTTATGACTCCCCTTTTGTGGAGATCAATATTTATTACTTTATAAATTTAATGGGTAAATAATTTTTCATTACCTATGGAAAAAAGATAACTTTCAGTAAATTATTGGATAAATTTATATATTTATTATTGTCTTTAAATATTTTTATTTAGACATAACTGATAATATATGAATCCAAATGGATTACCTAATGAAATTCTTAATATGGGATTATGTCTTTATTCATTATCTCATAATTAATTCTTCATTAACAGTTGGATGGGTTAATTTTTCTACTAATAAATTTTCACTCCACCCTATTCAACCATATGTTTATTTATTTTTATTATTATTTAGATTATTTGATTCTATTAACATAGAGGTAATGGGAATGTTATATTGACATTTGGATTTATATTGATGAATGTGAAATTTAATTTAATTTTTTATTTTTTTTATTTTTTAGTAATATAGTAACCAATTTCCCTCTATGAATCAGTCATTTTGTGAGGGAATTCACATTTTACAAACTGATAGAATGCAAGAGGACAACTATTTATAAAAATAAATCATTATATCTATTTTAATTTTTTTTTGTTTTAAGATTGATTTTCTAATATTGAGTTTATCTAGTGACTTCTTAAGGGAAAAAAGTCTTAGTATGGGATAATATCATGTGGCCTTATTTGATGTATTTTTTCCTCATCAATTTTGGTTTAATAAATTTATTTTATATTGAAAATGTGATTATAATATACTGTTATTAATTATTAGAAAAATTAATATTGATGTTTTAATATTTTTAAATAATCATTAGAAATGATATTTTTTAATTAGTTGAAATAATTATTATTTACATATTTTAATATTTCAATTCTATGAGTTTTTTGGATTGTTTTTCTATTTTAATTATTAATTATTTTATTCTCCCAATATTTTTCCTATGTTTCATTTCCAATTTTAATTTTATGTTTTTTAATTTATTATAGGTTATTTATAATTTTTATCTTTTGATGTATATAATTATTCCCATTTTTTTTAGAATTATTTTAATTTAATTTACAATTTTTTATAATCAATTCTGTTTTCATTTTTAAATTTTTTATTTCATATTTTAACTTATTTATAGAATTACTATTTATATTTTTCACTTTTAATTTCAAAATTTTATTTATTTATTTATTATGTATGAGGATATTAACTTACATAAGTGATTTTCACCAATATAATATATGTATTGCATCTATATAGCATAATTAGTTCATTAAAGAATTGAATGGTAGGGTGTATAATAATTTTTGGGGTTCCACGTATGGGAAATTTCCTTATCACATAAGTTAAATTTAGAATTAGTTGTTCTTAGTGCAAGATAAATTCTTAGAATATAGATATGAATTCTTTAAATATATACACATGTGATAAATTTGTCTACTTTATATTTTTTTCAAATGTCTGGATCAATTGAATTCCCATATATATAAGATAATATCTTACACACTAGTTTCCTCATATGAAAATTCATATTTCTTGCATTAGATAATTTCTTTTACTCGAGCTCGAAAAAAAGAGGAATCTATGAAGGATGACTCAAGTTAAAACGATACTGGTGAACTGGACATGAGAACAACTTCCATAGACATCATTTTCCTGAGGGATTAACCTATGTAACCATTAATCATCCTTGGGTAAGAAAACAATTCTCTATAAATATCAATTTCTCATCTCAGTATGAATGAATGAGGGCTGATCTCACTAGAAGAATATTGGACCTCATCCAGAGCCAAGCTTATGAATCTTGGTAATGAATATCTTCCAAAATTGGTTTTATTTTTTTATTTAAATAACACCAATTAACCATATTCATTGATAACACATGATGTTGTGGTGTACCAACTAAATAAGCTTCACTGATCATGATAAAAAGGCTGGATCGAAGCTGATTTCTAGAGATCTAAACTAATGAAGATATCGATACACCTAATAAGGATAACCAAGGCCATATCTTGAATTTGAATCAAAAATATTCCAAAACTCAAGAACAATTAGGTGTTATCTTCATATGAAAAGGATTTTTGACGCTTCTAATGGAAGGATATATTCCAATCTCCACAACAAATCAAATTGAAGATGCAGACACTGAGTTCATTGTTGGTGATGTTGATGAAGATGATATATATGGAACTGATGATGGAAAAAGCCCTATTTCTATATGATATTGAATTAACATTGATGGAATCATGATATTGAATGATATATTTAATGTATCCAAAGATATGATAATTTATATACCCTAACCCTAGTATCCCAAAGTCAATGCCTTACTTAATTAAATTAGTACTATGAATAAGAGATCGCATCTTAATGGACCAAATAGTTTAGTAGATTCAAAAAAATAGATATATACATCTATTTTAAAATATAACTTTAATGGAAAAACAAAATATCAAATCCGTTGGAAGTATCCCTAAACTCTTATATTATCCCTATAAGTCATTTATAATAAATATATTTTTATCCTACAGAAAAAAACATAAAAATTGGTGAGATCAGATATTTAGTATGGGTAATAAATACAGATAAATCCATCATAAGAAATAAGTCATATTTAATAACTAAAAACACATGACATTAAATTATAATCTTGATCATAATATGGTAGGAGTGAAAACTAATTAAATAATTCCATAAATAATTACATGAGATTAAAACATAACCATATATAATCTATTAGTAGAAATATAACATGAATTATCAATTAATAATATCATAATTTGGAAATTCATAATTATGGACATATGAAACATACCATCGAGACCTCAACCATGACATCTAAAAATAAATGTTTAAGGCCTCGACTAAATCCATATCTGAAAAAATGGCCAATGCCTCGGCCAAGTCCAAATCTATTTTGTATCATGGGACCCAAAGATGTATTGAGAGGCTATAGAGATCCACTTCCATCATTTAATAAGTCTAATTCATTCCTCATATGAATGAGGAGAAAAATAAAAAACATATATATATGAAATGTAAATAACTTTCCCCAATATCCAAATATAATCACTTACCATTCTGAGTAGTACGGTTAATGGTGTCAAGATAGAAGATCCATAATCAAACTGGTCATAAACCATTTAGAAATATATGGTAGATTATAATAATAAGACATAAATCTCAATAAATCATAATATTCAAAAAATATGTTAAAATAGGTGAAAATACTCTAATTGAATAATCGAAAAATTCTTGAGAGAAATTCCCTTTTTCACTTTGCAAAGAAGATTTCTTTTGGAAAAATTATTTGTATTTTTTATAATTTTAGAATAAAAATATATATTAAAAAATAGATATTTTATTGAAAAAAATTGTGATTTTGTAAAAATAATGGTTCCTTGAAATATATTGTGGATGGTACTTGAAAATGGGTAAAAAATTAGGATGTTCCCTTTTAGCATGTTTTCTTATCAGGAAGAACTGAGAAGGGACTTGTAAAAATGTATTTTCCAAATTAAAGAAAGATGAAATGATTTTTATATATGATTTTGGAAAATATACACATAATTTAAATAATTATATAAAAATGATGAAGAATTTAATTGGGGTGAATAGAGAGAATGTGTAATCTGAATGGAAAATGGAGGTTCGGGGAGAAACATGTACATTATGTCCGAAAGTGTTCTTCACTTCTGTTTAATGTCCAGGATAAGGAAATTAGTTTAAATAATAATTTAATTTAGAACGTATTCAACAAGTATTTTATTTTTTATATTTTTATTATGTTTAATTATGGTCTTTTGATGAGTTATAAGATTGTGTATTTATGTTCGGTAGTGTACTTTTTATTGGTTTTCATGATCGGTTTACTTTAATACGCATATAAAAAATCACTTAAAATGAAAATAGTTATATTGAAATGAAATTATAGTTTATTAAATATATTATAAAATATTAAAGGGTTTTATTATTCATTTGGATATTTTATGTGAGGAAGAATTATTAAATAAGATGTTAACAATAATCATTTAGAATATTTTGGCGGTTTTTCAATCATCAAAAACTAGATTTTTTTATTAATTAATGTTATGTATATACTAGTTCCATAATAATATATAATTTTTAATACATATATTATAATATGTTTTAACCATAAAAATGGTTTTATGACCAGCCTTGAAGGAGTAATTGAAAAACAAAAACACATCATCCACGACGGTAGTAAATTGGAACCTCAAAGACTATGTTTTCATCTTTAAAATAAAAGGGAAAGGAAAAGAGACTTTAGGGTGTATTTTCAATAAACATAAACATTATATTATATAAAAGATACAGGATTTATGATATCAATTTGTATAGGTTAGGTGAGGTAAGGATAAGAAAATAAAATAAATTGAAAGAAAATTAAATGAATGAAATGGGATTTTACCTCTTGAATCCTTCACCTAGAGAACCTCCTCAAGGAACATAAAAATTTCATTTTGGTGAGACTAGGAAGGAAAATGTGGTGGAGATTTTTGATAGAGGAAATCGGAAGAATATGAAAAATAATCACGTATTAGGAGGTGTGAGGAAAAGGAGAGGTGAGGGGCAGTATTTAGAGTGGAGGAGATGGGTGTTTTTTGAATATTTTATTTATTTGTCTATTTTTTTGGCTCATTCTAATGAATTATTAAAGATTTATCACTATATATATTAAAATAATGAAGGATAGTTCTAGATTATGGTATTACATTAGACATATATCATATATGACTCAATAATTAAAGTATTCATTGAATATGGTAAATTATTGCATTTCACCATTAAAAAAATCAACTATTTTAGAAAATTTAGAAAAAATAACCAATATAATTTATCAAAATATATAATTAAAAAATAAACTCCATTTTTTTAAAATAATTTTCTAAATATGTGAAATTTAATTTTTATTAAAAATAATTTTTAATTTGAAAAATACTTATTTTAAATTCATAATTAATTTTATAACACTTTAAAACATTAATTAAGGTATAATAAAATTATATTATAATTATAAAGCGAAAAAATATTAATTTATGAATATTTTTAAAAAAAATTAATTTTAAAGCATTATATTAATTATAAAATTGTAAATAAACATTTCTTTTTCCAAAAAATACCAATACATAATATGTAGTTTTTAAAATGTTTATTTACATAATCCCTAATATAAACATTTATATTTTCATTTATAAGATACCCACATTTCATTTATACTTCCATAGGTGAAGTTAATATTCTATTGGTCAAATTACTATTCCTAATGGTCACATTAATATTACAATGGTCATATTTGATAGTATATTATGGTTTTAAACTAAGTGTTTCATGAACCATAAACTATAGAAGATATCAAATTTTAAATTAGGAATTCCATAAAATAATAGGGTGTTACATTATCTCTCCCTTCAGAAACATTCTTCCTTTAATTTTATAGAATGTTAGCTCATAAAACGATTTTAGTATTTGTTCATCATAAAATATTTTGGTTCCCACACCACCTCTAAATTTTAATGATTTTTCTAAAGTACCTATACTATTTGAGTAATCAAATTCCTCAACACCCACTCTCTAGTGTCTTGGATCTAGATAGGAAGTTCATAGTAAAATAAATCTGGTTCAAATTCTATTACTTTAGAAGTGGGGACATGAATTGTTTCTAACATGTACTTCTTTAATAAAGATATGTGGAACCCATTGTGTACTTTATAAAGTCCTGGTGGCATGTTGAAACGATAATCCAAAGCTCCAATTATCTTTAGGATTTCAAAATTTACAATGTATCTATGTATTAGTTTCCATTTCATTCTGAATCATATAACACTCTTCCATGGAGATACTTTCAAGAAAACATGATCTCCCACTAGAAACTCAAAATCATTCCTTTAGTTATCAATATAGATTTTTTACTACATTGTGATGCTTTGATATGGGTTTTAATAGACTTTACCTTTACACTTGTTTCCTCCATAATCTCTGGTCCTACAATATTCTTTTAACCAATGTTATCCCAGCAAATTAGTGCACAACATCTTTTTCCGTTCTATTATATATATAGTTCCATTTAAATACTTTAATGGAAACTATTATTGTAGGAAAACACTATAAAAGGTAAATAATTATCCCACAAGCCTTGAAATTCAATTGATAATGATCTAAATTATATTCTAAGGTTTGGATCGTCCTTTATAACTACCTGTAAGTTGTAGGGTGATAAGAATTACTCAAATGAAGCTAAGTATCCAATAATTTTTTAAGAGTTTTTTAGAAGTTGGGTGTAAATCATGGATCCAGAATAGAAACAACTGAAAGAGGTTCTCCAAGAATTCTTACAACTTTATTGATAAATATTCTTGCAATGCACTCTGTTGGAAACTCCTCCCGTATTGCGAGGAAATGTGTGGATTTTGCATGTTGATTAATAATTAACTATATTTCATCATTCTTTCATGCTGTTTTTGAAAATACAATGAAAAAATCTAAATTAATATCATTCTATTTTCATATAGGAATATGAATAGGTTTCATGACTCCTCTATGATATTGGATTTCAGCCTTCACTTATTGACAAACTAAACATCATAATACATAATCATAAATTTCATACTTCATATTATCCCAACTTATATGTTCTTTCAAATATCTATACATATTAATGATACCTTTGTGTATATAGAAATTTGAGCTATGGTAATCATCCAATAAGTCCCTTTTTAACTCAGGTATGGAGGTTCCCCAAGGACACCTCCCTAATTTCATAATTCCATCCTCATACATGAAGTTTTCCAATATCCCATCATTCACAGCATTAATTTTCCTGTAAAAATTCTCATCATCTGACTAAGAACTTTTAATATTTTCTAATAAATATGGTTGGGAAACCAATTTAAAAGTTAATGATTTTTCACCTTCCTTAATAATTCACATATCAATATTTTCTATATACATGTATAGATGATCCTTATCAATCTTCATTTTGTTCAAAACTCCATGATCCTTCCTTTTCAATGAATCATCTGCCTTATTTTTCATCCATGGGTGGTACTATATTAAAAAATCATAATACTTGAGTAGCTTGAGCCATCTCATTTTCCTAATGTTGATATTTCTTGTGATAAGATATATTTCAAGCCATTGTGTTATTTATATATCTCATATATATTACTATAAATAGAGTGTCTTCATATCCTAAAAGAAAATATTATAGATTCTAACTCAATTTCATGAGTTGGATAGTTAAATTCATGAGATTTTAACTACCTTGATTCATAGTAAATAACTCTATCATTCTTAACAAGGAAACATCAATGTCCTTTTTTTGATACATCACTATAAATTACAAATCCACCTTTTTCTAATATTAAAGACAAGATCCCAGCATTCACTAATCTCCTATTCAATTGTGAAAAACATTCTTCATATTCATTTTTCTAATATGAACTAAACCCATTTATGAGTAAGCTTCTTTAAAGGTTTAGCTAATCGGTTAATATTCTGAACGAAATTCCAATATTAACCTTCTAAACTAATGAAACTATGTACCTTAGTTTTGTTCCTAAATGTTGGTCATTCCTGGACTACCCTTTTCATTACAAGTTCAACAAGATTCCATCCTTAGAGACAGTATTTCCAATAAAAGAAAATTTATGAAGCTATAATTCACACTTTCTAAACATCCTATATAACTCTTCTCTTCTTATAGTCTCTAAAATAACACCAAAGTGGTTCTAATATGCATAATATCGTCGAAATATATCAATTTATCATCAATAAATACCAAAACAAATTCAAGATATTCCATAAACACTTTTTTCATTAGATCCATAAAAAATAGGGTTCATTAGTTAGTCCTAATGGAATTATTGTAAACTCATAATTTCCCTAGCTATATTGAAATTTTTTCTTCAAAATATCTTTCTTCCTAACATGAAATTTATGATATCTAGATAGAAGGTCAATCTTTGAAAAATATTGAGATCTGTGAAGTTGATCAAATAAATCATCAATGCAATGAAGATGATACTTTTTCTTTATTTTAATATCGTTGATTTCTCTATAGTCAATGCACAACATCATGGATCCATCATTATTATTAACAAATAGAATAAGGGTTTCCCATGGAGACACACTAGGGTGAATAAATCCTTTATCAATAAATTACACTAGTTGTTTATTTAGCTCTAATAATTCCACAATGTCTATTCTATAATGAGTCCTCAATATAGATCTTTCACCATGAATTAAATCAATAGAGAACTCAAATTCCCACTCTGGAATATTTATTGGTAAAACATTTAGAAATACATCAATGTATTCTTTCACAATAGGTATATCCTCACTTTGAAGATTTATTTCCTCATCCATAGATGATATTTTCTCTTCAACCTCAAGAATTTAATTTATAAAAGCTACTAGAGGTGGATCCATATGTGACTCAGATGATGAATTCTCCTATATAATGATGACAAATTCCATGCATCCATCACAGATCATAACTTACTTCTCTTTGAATTTTTTTTCATTATTCAAGAAATCTAGTCCATGCCAAGTATTATATCCAAATAAACCATATGTATTATGATAAAATCATAAATTAGGGCTGGTTTATGTGTTGTAATAAGATTTTCCCCACACACCATTGTTGCAATAAACTTTCCACTAGGAGTCTTTACTGACATCTTCTTTGTTAAGGTGAATTGGAAATATCAAGTTTTTAAATAAAATTGTGAAGATATAAAGGAAAAGAAATGATCTAGAATAAAATAAATCTTTATCTAAATTTTATTAGAGTATTAAATTACCTTCCACCACATCATTAGGAATATCAACCTTAGTTACTATGATCCCATAAGTTTTTCGTTGATCCCATGGACTTTTCTAAGGCAAATTTAATTGACACTTTAGAAACTCATTTAAATTGCGTCAAATTTCCCTAAAATTATAGCATTGAACATTGGTAGCTTATTTTTTTCCCTTTAAGTAATGATCATGATGGCCTTTCTCACCAGACTTGTGGAAAACACCTTTTCCTTTTAACTATTTACTAGGTTGTTTCCTTCTACAAGTTCCACACATAGCAAAATTCTATTTTTTATTCTTCCTTTTACCCATTCTCTGATCTTACACCATATTATTCTCTTTTTTCCCTTAATGTAATTATATATAGAGAATTATTTCTCTATCTTGATAGAACATGATCCTATATCATTGTGTGATGAGAATGTTCAGGAAACTAATTCCATTCATAGGAATAGTTTTAACCCACCAAATAATCGATCAATCTTGTTCATTATATTGCATATGTAATCTAAAACATTCTTTTATAACCTTGTAATGTTGGATTTATACTTAGCAATATTATCAACCTCACTTTTTCTTTATATTAAATAATTGCCTCTGCATATCTTCTAGTTGTTCTAGATAAAAATATTTTCCCTAGAAAAAATCCTTTAAATCCTTTCATTCCCTACTTTCTATTTTTTCCTTCTCCTTCCCATTTTGAATCAATCACCACCATTGATCCACATATCATGAAAGAAGATAAATTTTCATGACAGCCTTCTCCCTTTCATTACTTCTATATGCAAGAAATATCTTCTCTAAGGAACGTACCCACTGCTCAGCTATAAATGGGCTCGTACTCCCATTGAATGATGGAGTTTGTTGTCTCAAGAACTGGAATACCATTGTTCCTCCACATTGGGGATTATGATGATATCTATGACCAAGGATATTATTCATAACCAGTGTCATATTTCCTAGTATTGTTATAATTTGGTCATCTTCAGTTGAAACTCTAGCTCAGCATCATTATCTTGGATAGGAGGTAAATCCCGACACATAATATGTGTGTTGACATGGTTTCCATTTCTTCTACTAGACACCATTTATAAACATTGTCATACACTAAATTATGTTATGAATCATAATTAATAGTTTTCAAACAATCAAAACACATAACATAAATTGGAATTTTATGCATAACTAATATCGTAACCATAAACATGGTTTCATTGTGACCAAGTTTACTTTTTAATCCATTATTAAGGTTGGTAATGAAAATGTGAATTATCCTAAAGTTATCTTCAAAGAGTGAAAAACCAGGTGTGTAGTAAGGATTGTTTTTGTGTATGAGGTTACACCGAGTCAGTCCTGACGCACCTTGTATGAGTTACATATGATCTACATCCACATCCACTTATAGTATCTAGATAGAGATGTATTGCTAGGAATACTTGCATGATCTCTACATTAACAAAATTCTTGTATTTTCTTCATTGATTATCCTCAATATCTATCTTTGGGTTTTATTCCCTAATATATAATTTATAAATGTAGTTTCCAAGGGATCTATGAAACATCCACTAATACCATCAGTAAAGATCCAAACCACAGTAGCTCCAGGATGGTGCCTTACAAAATTACATTGGTACATTGAATAACAGACCATATCCTAAAGGACTGAATATTTTATTAGATTTGGAGAAACAGATACATATATAATTATTAAATTTCATTTTTGAAGATAATATAACATTGAAACTACATTGAAACATCCATAAACTCTTATATTATCCCTACAAGTCCTTCATAATAAAAAATTTTTTATCCTATGAAAAAAAACATAAGAAAGGGGGGATCTTAGATGCTCAGTAATGGTAAGAAGTTTTTTAAAGGATATCATAAATAATAAGGTATGGTGAATAATTAAAAACACTTGAGATTAAATCCCTAAATTAAGATTAATATTATGGGAGTGAATACTGATTAAATAATTCCATAAATAATTACATGAGAAATAAACTTGGCTATGTAAAATCTACAGGTTCGATAACCCCATACATTACCAATTAATAATATCATAATTGGGGAATGCATAATAACCCACATCTAAAACATATAGTTTATGCCTCATCCCTAACATCTAAAAATTAATGGTTAAGGCCTCATCCAAATCCATCCCTGAATATAAAGGTTCAAGGACTTGGGAAAGTCAATATTTGTTTTGTATCATGAGACCTACTGATGCATCAAGGGGATATAGTGGTTCCATAATATCATATATCAAGTCTAATTCAATCATTATATTAATTGGGTGAAATATAAAAAAACAAATACGTATGAAATGTAAATAACTCTCCCCAATATTTAAACATAATCACTAACCATTCTGAGTAGTATGGTGATTGGTGTCAAGATATCACATCCATAGTCAAACTAATAATAAACCATTTAATAAAATATTATAGATGATAATCATAAGATATAAATCTTAATAAATATTATGATTCAACATATGTGTTAAAATATATGAAAATACTCTATCAAAATCATCGATGACTTCTTGAGACAAATACCTTTTTTACATTGAAAAGAAGAGTTCTTTTGGAAAAATAATTTGTATTTGAATTAATTTTTGTATAAACTAGAAAAAATAGACTTTTTGATGAAAAAATGGTGATTTTAGAAAAATGATTGTGTCTTAAAATATATTATGGATGGTATATTAAAATAGGTAATAAATCGAGAAGTTCCCTTTATTTGGGCTTTCTTATCAGGAATAATTGAGAAGGGAACCTTGTAAAACAAGACTTTCCACAAATAAGAAAGGTGAATTGATCTAGTTATATTATTTTGGAACATATAAAATGAATTTATAATAATTATATAAAATAATTAATAAATAACTTTTGGTAATGAGAGTGTAAGCATAACTTGAATTAAAATAGAGGTTCGGGAAAAACCACTTACCGTATGTCCGAAAGTATTCGACACTAGCAATTAATGTTCAGGTTAATAAAATTAGATTCAATAATAATTTAATTTATAACCTATTAAAATTTTATTTTATTTAGTATTATTTTATTATGTTCATTTATAGTATTTTTTTTAGTTATATGATTAAATATCATCATTTGAGAGTGTTCTTTTCCTTGTTTTTCATTATCTGTTTACTTTGGTAAGCATATGGAAGATCATGTAAAATGAAAATAGCTACCCAGAATTAAGATTATGGGTTATTATTGATATTATCTATGAATAAATAGTTTTATAATTCATTTTTTTATTTGGGTTGAGGAAAAAATATCACACAAGACATTAGTGATAATTTTTTAGATTATTTTGGCTGTTTTTTTATCATTACAAATTAGTTTTGTTTCTTTAATTAATATTATGTATATATAATGGACTTAGATTATTATATAAGATTTAATGAACATATTATTATCTAGTTTAACCTTAAAAACTATTTTATTATAAACCTCAAATGCTTAATTGAAAAATGAAAACATGTTGTCCATAAAGGCGGTAAATCAGCACCTCACAGATGATGTTTTCATTTTTAAAATAAAAGGAAAATGAGAAAGGAATTAATGGTGTATTTTCCATTGTCATAATAAAATTATATTATATAAAATTTAATGTAGTAATAATGTAACTTTTGGTTGTGGATGTGAGATAATTATAAGACAAATAAAAGAAATTAAAAGAAAATTAAACGAAAAAAAAGAGAATTTACCTCTTGAATCCTTCACCTTGAGAACTTCCTCAAGGAACATTTAAATAATATTTTTCTAAGACTATAAAAGCCAAAAACTTTTGAGAGATTTCTACAAGAGTAAATGGTAAAAATATAATCAAACTTCAAGGCTTTTGAGGTGTGAGGAGAAGGAGTGGTGATGGGTGGTATTTATAGTGGGATAGAGGGGTGTTTTTTAAACATTTTATTCATTTTTTTATTATTTTTGCTCAATAATATGAATAGTTTGAGAATTATAACTAAATATATTATAATAATAAAGGATATTTTGATATTATGGGCTTACATCAACCATACATCATCTATTACTCAATAATTCATATTTTTATTAAACGCGACAAATTAATATATTTCACTATTAACAAAAATTCAGAAATTATAGAGAAATACCTAAAAAAAACATAACCACTTTTCAATATAAATAATTCAGAAATTAACTTCATTTTATGAGAATAATTTTCTAAATATGATAAATTTAACTTTTAATTTAAATTATCTTTTATCCAAAAAATACTGATTTTAAAATTTAAACCGGTTTTATAATACTTTGAAAAATTAATCAAGGTATCATAAAATTATCTTATAATTATAAGATAACCAAATATTAATTTACAAAAAAAAATTTGAAAATAATTTTCTTTTCAATTATTATATCAATTATAATATTATAAATAAACATTTACATTTCAAAAAAATATCAACACTTAATTTATCATTGTTAAAACATTTATTTTCATAATCCATATTTTAAATATTCTATTTTTTCGTTTATATGATAACCAAAATTTATTTATACTTCCAAAGGTGAAGTTAATATTATATTGGTCATATTACTGTTCTTATTAGTCACATTACTATTCCAATGGTCATATTTAATAGTATGTTACGATTTTAAACTCAGTGTTTCATTAAGCATAAACTATCAAATATATCAAATTTTAAATTAGGCATTCAATAAAAACAATTTGTTTTATAGATAATACCTCAAAATTGATATTTGGATTCCAATAAATCTCAGTTTATGATGATCCACGTAAGAGAAATATCAAGCCATGAGT
Source organism: Viscum album (assembly GCA_963277665.1). Classification (NCBI taxonomy): domain Eukaryota; kingdom Viridiplantae; phylum Streptophyta; class Magnoliopsida; order Santalales; family Viscaceae; genus Viscum; species Viscum album. Next base: position 1,854,886,818 of record OY728128.1, read on the forward strand.
AAGTTGAATTGTGGTTGTTGATCTGTTTGAGAAACAAAGCAAATAAAATAGTTGAAATTGGGTATATGATCATGGTTTTCTCTATTTTTTGGATGAAATTTGATATAATATGTCATTGTGTGCCATCTAAGACTATTTCAGGTGATGATTTTGGACACCTACATTAGTCACCACCTATAATAAAGTATATATCATTGTGTTAATGAATTTGTTTCACTCTTTTGATTTTCAGGTTTGATTGATGATGGTGGGGATCTCATTATGATTTAGTTTTATGAATGTGTGGATTATGTTGAGTGTATTTCACCTATATGAGGTAATTATTGAAAAAAAAATATCAGTTGATGTGAAGATCATGATTTAGCTTATGATTTTTTTGTTGTGTATAATTATTTTTACTTGGATTTTTTTATGGCATTTAAAGTGTGTCAATCAGAGAAAAGGATAACAAACAATGTGATTTTGAAGAATTAGTTTTGAAGAACATAAAATAAGTTATAGAATGGTATTATTACTAATATGAGATTGAAATGATACTAGGTTCATACTATTTTCAAATCATATTCATGCATTAATTTTTTAATGGAAAATATTATTAACCTATTAGTCACAAGAAGATTATCTCCAAAGCCTTGGAGAAACATCCTCTTGAAAAAACATTCTGTGAGATATTTTAGGTGTTGGTGAAAGTGGAAAATAGATAAATAGATAATTTCTTTATAGAGGATGGGGAGTGAACTTTTGGAGGATAGAATGGATATAGAAAATGTAGGGATAAATATGAATTAAATAACATAGATATTGGAACTAGGATATATTCTTGATATATCGAAGAGGATCTACTACCAATCAAGATTATGAATATAGTGATTATAGCTCACTCCATCATATTAATCATGTTTTGGTAGATTTCTAGTGGATGTAACTATAATATTCAAATGGTGAATTCTTTCTGAGATTTTATATCAATTATTTCACAATTCAAATTATCTTGATATTTTTGGACATTAAAATGAGATCTTGATTGATGTTTTATTCTTTTGTCACTTTTTTAATTTTTTTTCTTTAATTTATAGAATGATACATTACAAATTAGAGTATGATGATCTTTGAATATAAATTTTTAGTAAAATGTGGGTAAAATTTTGAAGTTGATTATCTATATTTAAATTTCTCAATACTCATTTTAGGATTGTTAGTAAAGAGGGTGTTGATGGTGTCATTGATCTTAGTTATTGTGGATTGAATTGATATTATCTTTCAGAAAGGAGATATACAACCATTATTTTGGTTGTAGATTTCAATTTAAGAAACTAAATGAGATATATAATTAAATATTTCAATCTCTACATTGATAGAGTTATAGTTGCGAAATCCTTTTTGAAATGAAGAAATACTTATCCATAAGAATTTATAGGTAGGTTATTATTTCTTCATTATGATATATTTGTTGTTTCTTGTGTACTTATCTTTTCATTTTTAGTTTTATAGTTTTATTTCTTAAATAAATATACAATAAAAATATAAAAAGTAAAAAATATCATAAAATCATGATAGAGTAACTCCACAAATACAACCTTTTTAGAGACAACCATGGGTCATTATTTATAGTAGCAGTTAGGAAATAAAAACAAGAAGTAATGATAAAAATGAAACATAAATCTATGAAAATAATAAGTCCATCATATTGAGTCAATTGGATTATGATCCATTAGAAAAAATTTTATTTTACATATAATTTGCTACTCCATGTGAATAAGAGTTCATATAGATCTTTATAAGTACCATCAGATGGATATACTCTCAGTTGCATTATAATATCATGTATGATTACCAATGGTTAGATTCTTTGCAAGAAAAAGAAGATATAGTGAATGGTGATTGGGTTTTTACTGTCCTAACTTGGTTTAATATCATAAAGTCATGAAGTGAACTATAGTATGTTTGCTATTAGATCAACACCATCAGTTAAAGCTTCAATGGATTAATAGGTTGATCATTCAGAAGCTATAGAAAGACTCATCAGGAAAAAAAACATTAGACTGGTCATGTAGATGTTACCATAAAAATGATTCCATGATTTTTTACCATACTAATTCTTGCATTCCATGTTGTATATGAACTCTTGAGCTAAGGAAGGATTGAATTAATAGAGATATTTCGACTCATCAGATAGTGAAATTTAAATGACCATATATGATTCCATTAGTCATTGGGAGAATATAAATAGAACATAAAAAAATTATTCAATACATTATACTTCATCAATCAGTTGATGTAGATCAGAAAGAAGAGTGTTAGATAGAGCAGAGAAGGGCAAAAAGGTTCTTAATAAAGTCATCAAAAAATATTATACCAGATGATGTTTTAAAGATCTTTGTATAAAACATTATAAATTATCTTTTTGATGATGAATAATAATTTTTTGTTATATTTTTTTTATATTTCAATGGTTATTGAAGTTTGAATAAACTATTTAAAATTGATTTTACAGAATTTAGAAGAAATTAAGCCAGTTCCATGTTTGTATGGAGATTAAAAAATTTCCTATAATATTGTAAATGTGTATAATGATGTTGTGTTGAGTGTTATAATAAAATTTTAAGATTTGGTTGAGCGAGAAAACACATTTGAGTTATCTCATTTTCTATGGGCTGAGTGACTATATAAAATGGGTGAAATATTTATGTGGGAATGATATACATTATTTAAATGAACAAAGAGGAGAAGCACTGATGATTTTAGATTAGATTGAATTTCTAACCATGTTAGAACAGGTGTAGAGGGAAGTGGTACCAGAAATTTGTTTTGGTTAGAGGCATCAGACAAATTCTTATTGGTCACAGGTTGAACATATAAATATTATTGATCAAATTTTGTGGTAAGAGGAAATATGTGTTAAGGCATATTGATTAAAGGTGAAGTGTTTATAGGGACACTTAAATAAGTCATTCCAAATATAGATTGTGCAAAACTGAATAGAGTCACACTAGATATAGATTTAATATCATCAAATGAAGTCATACTGAACAAAGAAAAAGAACAAGATAAATATTTTCATTAGATAGAGACATCAAATAAAGAATTATCCATATGATGTTTTTGTTATCTATATAAATTTTTCATCTTTAGTTCAACATGATGTATAAGAAAAAAACTAATTTATGTTAGTCGATATAATTATCTATCAAGAAATATTATTATTATAATAGTGGTTTTTCATTTCATCAAATCGATATACAATTGATTGAATTTTTGCACTGACGGGAGTCACCAGGGCTTTGTTATAGGTTCTCACACTGAGGCCAAACCCTGTAAAAATTCTTTTGTTCCATCTGGTTTATAACAACTTCATAACACATGTGTAAATTTTTTGATGTTGAGTTTCTAAATATTAATAAATCTTAACCAATATATTCAGTTCAATGAACTTGATGAAATAGATATTTGAAGTTAAACATATTAAATAAAACTTGGTCACTCATGATTCACCCCCCATAGGGTGACTACAAGATCCACTAGTGAATCTCAATTTATATCATAGGGAAGGATACCATTATTTTGAAGTATAATTTTTTCCCATTCATTTTTAACTATTTAACAAGAATCTAAAAATTCTTAAAGTTAAAGAAAGTTTTTTTTCTGGAATATATAAAAGTTAAAGATGATTTGAAGAGTACATAAGTTATTTCTGGTTGTATAAAGATGGATGAATCTTCTAAAACATTAATAAATAATAATTAAAATTAATCTTAGAATAAGAAAAACTCATATTATCATAAAAAAAGGTATGATACACCACCACCAAAAGTTAAAGTGTGTGGTAAGAAAATATTTGAATCATAAAAAATTTGTCCTCTAAAAGAATCTTACTTAAGGTGGGAAGAGTATAATTCTGTGGAACCTATTTAATATGTTTTAATCTTAAATCAAATCTTATATGACCAATTACCCTATTGAAGTTATTACATATATAATTTTATATATTTAGGGACAACATGATGGAATATTTCAATTGAAATAAGAAATTATTTAAAAAAATAAAGGAATAAAAAAAAAGCTCCAAGACTATATATATATATATATATATATATATCTTAATAAACTCAATTACTATAAAGAAGAAAATGTGTCATATTCTCAAGAAAAATTCCACTTTGCAGAATAATTATTGTAGAAAATATTTTTTGAGAATTATATTATTGGGATAGTTTTCAAGTAAAGATTCCATTAATTAGAAACTATTGTTGGGATATCTCAATTGGAATCCAAAGCTAAAAGTTTTTGAGATCATAGAAAATCAATACAGAGGGAGAGTAAAATGCATAAAAAAAATTTCAGAAGATACATTTAATTGATACCCATAAAAAACTCAATGAGATAAAGGAACAATTATTTAAATCCAATAAAGAAAATCTCACTCTTTTTGAATGATCTTTACTAAGGAGTTTGTGTGAAGAAGATGTGAAGAAAAAAATTCATGGAAGATCTCCACGCACTGTGAGATTATCATAAAGAAATTATTGAGGTTATGAATATTCAAATAGAGATCTAGAGAAATGGAGTGAAGTGATATAATCTCTACTTAATATATGTGAGTAAGTATCTTGAATAAAAGATACAAAATTTATATGTTTTTTGTTAATATAAAGTGAGAAGTCATTAAAATCAAAATAACACTTTAAACAAAAAATGTATTGAAAAAGAAGTGAAAATAAGATATATAGAATATAATCAATATTAATCTTTACATAATGATAATATAATAAGATTTATTTATGTTTCTAATGAATGTATTAACTGAGTAAATAACTTATCCAATGAAAGGATGAATATAAAATCATTAGAAGCATCTTCTTCAGATAAGAGAAATAAAAAGGTAACCCCACATTATGATGGAATTTCTACCACTAACCCTTATATTAGTACTATATGTTATAATTTAGAACAATAATAGGTTATAGAAGGTGAGAAAACCACTCTACATAAAAGGTGGATGTTAAAAAAATGGTAAAGAATTACTCCCAATGATTAAGGTAGAAAAATGAAAATATCTAAAAGTAAAAGGATTAAAAATTAGTTTCTATCATCCATTTTATGATAAAATATAAAAATACTAGGATTATTAATTATTTTTTTTAAATTTTTGATACATTACTATTGATTATTGGCATGATATTCAAAGGTATAAAGAACGAAGAAGAAAAATATTAGGGGGGAATAGAGAATAAAAAAGTTAACAAATATAAGTATACTCATAATTTATAATTTAAAAATGATATACTAATTTCTAATAAATTTTTATATCATCAATATTATTGTGGATATTGTGGAAGAATCTTTCATTATGAATAAAAGTGATGGTTTACATCAACCAATAACTACATTGGTAGTACTAAAGGAAAAAGGTTACAAAATATTACAGAAAATGAAAGGAATAGTGATTGTAAATTTACCTTGGGGTGTACACTAATAGAATATATGAAGAATATTACACCCTAGAGGAAAGTTTGAGAATATTTCATACCTAATAAAGTATACTTATTTTATTAAACAAAATTCCACTTCATGGAAATTTTTAAACTCACTATGAATGTTAAAGACAATGTAAGGAATATCAAGAGACCAAGTTTACCAATCCAAGAAAAAATTAAGTGTTTTGGGATGGTGAAATACATATACATATATATATATATATATATATATATATTATTCAGAAGTTTAATTTCTTGGGGTGTTTCCTCTAAAGGGTAACTTCTTTGATAATAAGAAATTGTGTGGAAGATCTAAGTTATTTGGCCACACTCCTCAAAATTGTATGACAATGTTATGAGGATATGAATTTTTGATAAATAAAAATGACCATACATTAGAAATATAAAGTGGTTTTGTAAGTACATTTTAGCACAATATTAAATTTAAATATATTCCAAAGGTTTTCATGGTTGAATGGACAAAATATATTAAGGAAGAAAATATGTTTGAAGTTGTAGAAAAATAATGTAATTGAATTATACTTTTTATTTTATGTTAAAAAACCTCCACTAAAAAATATTGATAGAATAAGTGAGGAGAATAAATCTATTCCATCTAAGGAGATTACATCTTGGAAAGAAAAAGGCAAATTCTTAAAGAAAATTTAATTTAGAGCTTATGGGTAGAGAAAAATCTCTGAGTCTTATTGCTCGATATGATAATATGAGAAATATCAATCATATTCCCATGTATGTTTCGAAATGATTAAATTAAAAAAGGTCAATTGAAGGTTATGATGTATAGGGGGATCCCTAAAGTATAAATTTGAATCTGGTAACTCCTAAATCATTATAACATGAATTTAAATTAATTCTAAACAACCATGGTTTTCCAACACCAAATACTAAATATACGTTTATTTCAAGGTGTTTTTAATTCTATGGTATGTTTTCTATAATTTTATTTTCATATAATAACTAAAGTAAAAATGTTAATGGAAAAATTATGAATTGTAGATTAAAAATTATGGATCATATTTCAAAGGGGGTGAAATTCTGGTCATGTTTATTCTTGAATGTTTTTTATATGTTTACTAATATGAATGGAGGAAATAAATTAGAATGAAAATTTAATGAATGTTTTCCTAAAACTTTTTTTTTAATTTTGAATCACTTATTAAACTTCATGTAAATATTTAACATCTAATTTAATCATTCTTGTTTTTCACACTGACAATATCTCATGTAAACTTAGAGTTGGTTGATTTTGGACGTATTTATTTATGAAAAGTATTGGTTTATTTCCTTTAATAATTTCATGATTATATATGTTTTAATTAAATAACAGAATAGAATATGATGATTTATGGATAAATTTACTCTTTCAATCAATATGTCACTACAATGGGATTCCAAATTTAGAACATTAAGGGAGAGAGAAAATTATTCCCTCACTTATGTTATTGGAATAAGGTGACATTTATTTTATTATCAATAAGGAGAGAAAATAATTTACTTTAATGAAACATTGGTATTGAAAACAAATATATAGGGTTGATTACAAATATTATAGGATTATAATGATTTTTTATTATAAATTTTGTCAATAGTTTGTTTTAAAGTCAGTGAGGAATTTAAAGGTAGAGGTTCCTGAGGTAAATAAAGAATTTTGAGGTAAATGTTCCTAAAAAAATTAAGGGATATTGATTCATCCAAATATAGATGAATTTTTTTAAGATGAAAAATAACTATATATAATATTTGGATTTGATGAACAAAGTACCAAAAGAAAAGTATAATCAAGAATTGTATTTATGTATGTAAGTCCAAAGTTAAAATCATCGAAACAAAAGCAGTGAATTTTGAGTCTTTGGAAAATTGTGGGAAACATTCCTTGTGGAGAATAATAATGTTCTCTTATTATTTCCTTATAAAGGTTAAGAGAAATTATTAATTAGTTGATAAATAAGGAAAATAAAATTTCTTTAATTTAAATGATGTTTTATTAATCATTATGTTCCAAACATCATAAAGACACTCATGATCAAATTTGTTTTTATATAAAGGTTAAGGTTGTATGATATTCCCAAATAGACTAGAACCGGTGTTATCAGACCGAGGTTTTCAAGTGGTATATATTGTTTTGTTTTTATGCATTTCAGATAAGTTAAATAAGTATAAAGTTTAATAATCTAATGTATTATCATCATTAAAATGGTCAAAATAAATTTATAAAAGGATCGGGTGAATAATGTTGGTGCGAGTATTATGAAGTTGAAGCATCAAGCTATAAAAAGTTCAATTTTGTGAAATCTTGGAGGATATTTATAAATGAAGGTCGTAAGATCATATAAATTTTAAAAATATCCATTAGTGTGATTCTTTTTATAAATATTTTTATACTCTATGCTAATAAGATTTTGTAGATATCTTTATGAAGACCATTAGAAATATAGACTCTCAGTTTCATTGGACTATCATATAAAAAGACCAATGTATAGAATCTTATTAGACATAAGGATATGGATTTCAAGGTATAATTTTTTTCTATAAACCATATATATCACAATATCATGAATTCATAAAGGGCGGTATGGTATATATGCTTTATGATCAACTCCAACTATTAGAGTTCCATCAGTCAAAGAACTTGATTGATCAGATGTTATAGAAAGACTCATCAAACAAATGAACATTGGAAATATCAAGAAAATATCATTAAAATGATGATTTCATGAAGTTATATCGAACTAAGTCGTGAATTAAAATTTTTGTATGAAGTCTTCAGATTAGGCCCGATGAACTACATTGAGAGATATAAACTCATCAGAAATAAAAAATTATACAGAAAAATGTGATTCCACTAGTTTGTAAAAGCATATAAATATAATTAGGTGATGATTTTTTGAATCAATTGGACCACCTATATCATTTTATATAGATAAAAAATAAGTGATTCAAGTAAATAAGATATTGATCAATATATTCTTAATAATTTCATAAGACAATTTTTAATAGGAAAATTTATTATAATCTTCACATTAAATTTTGTAAGTCCCATTTTTAATAATGGCCTTGAAGCTGGTATTTTAGAATTTATTATGTTTCCATGGTTATGTTATTTTTAATAAGATATTCAAATTTAGTTTCATGGAATTTCAAATAAATTAATCTGGTGATGAGTTTGTAAGAAGATTCATGAATTTTCTAGAATATTATAGAGGCATCCGATGATGATGAGTTGAGTGGGAGATTAAAATTTTGATATTTGGTTGAGAAAGAAAAAATATTAATTTATTACCTTCTTCTACTATTATATCACCTATATAAAGGGACGGATGTTTTTTACGTGAAGGATTTATACATTTCATATGTGAAAATAGGTGAAGTGATAAATATTTTAGTGTTGCTTCAGTTTATAAGCAAGGAAACTATTTTTTGAAAAAGAAGTAAACTAGAACTAGGTATGAAGGGAAGAGGTACCAAAAAAAAGGTTTGGGTTAGAGGCACGAAATAAAGGATTTCTTGGCATAGGTTCTGAGGAAAAAGTTTATTGATATGAGGCACCAGTTGGATTCATTTTTAGTTAAGTCACATCGATCAAAGGTGCAGTGTTTATAGGAAAACCAGATAGAGGATTTCTGAATATAGATTAAGGCGTACCAAATGTATATACACCAATTGAAGATTATATAACATTATATAGAGACATATATAATGAACAAAATATGAACTTAAGGGAGTTTTATCATACAAATACATCAAATGGATACTTTTTTGATGATTTTTTTTGAGTTATCATGATTTCTTATCTTATGTTGTCTTAGTGCTATATCAAACTTTATAACTGATTAGAGTTAGTGAAATTGCCTATCAGGATAATGAATTATTCTAATGGAAGTTATCCCATTATATTCATTTAATAGATAATTTATAGAATCCATGGACTTGTGGAAGTCACCAAGGAAATGATAAATATCTCACACTATAGACAATTCATGTAAAAATACCATTACAATGACTACATTTTTCATCTATATAACATGTGGGTAAAGTTTCAAGGATGGGTTTATAAATATCCCAAAATCATAACTTATAGTATAGGTTCAATCAAATTTATGAAAAAAATAGATTCTGTTTAATATAATCTGTAAAATTTAGCCAACCCTAACCCCCGCCTCTTAGAGTGACTTCATGATCCACCTAAAAATATCATGTTTTAATAGGATTTATTTATTTCTACAAAATATTTTCTCTTATTATAAAGTATACAACTATTAAGATGATATAATTATGAACTATTCTAAAGGATTACTGCTTGAGTAGTTATATGTAAAATAATTTTTCTTTAAGGTGATTTTGAGGAGGGAATCTATATAAATAATCCATTGGGTTTCATTGATAAATAAAATTAATGAATAATTTATAAGATGAAATGGTTGTTTTATAGTTTTAAGCAATCACTAATGTATTGGAACCATAAGTTCAATAAATTTATGTATGATAATGGGTTTTTTCAGAGTAATTATGATTATTATAATTACTATCAGGTGTTGAATGATGGAATTTATGTCATTATTCTCTTGTATGTTGATGATATACTCATTGCGGTTCTAGGAATGGATCAGTTTAATATGTTAAAACCTAATGTTTCTATATTTTTTGAGAAGAAGGATCCCATTAAAGTGAATACGATTTTTAGTATGTATATCATGAGGGGGAAAACCTAAAAGGTGGTTCTATATCCAAAGGATTATATTTTTAATATCATTGAATGATTCAAAATTATCAGATACAAATCTGTAACCACAACATTGGATAGATACTTTATGTTATCCATATAAAAATAACCTAAAATGGAATGTGAGGATAAGTACAAGGAATCATTTCTATTTGAATTAGTGTACAAAATATTGATGTACTGCATGGTTTGTAAGAGCTCATACGTTGGTTATGTAGTAGTATTTTTCCCACAACATATGGAGAATTTTGGAAAGTACCACTATAATGATATGAAGTGGATCCTCGAATATCTTAAATCAAAATAAGAACTTTCTCAATGTTTCAGAATAGATTATCCTTTACGGGGTATGTTAATGTATACTTTGGATTGGATGTGGATGTAAAGAATATTACCTTGGATTTTTTGTTCAATTTAGAATGGACATCCATTAGTAGGATGATGAGTCTATAGTTGATAATTTCACATTAATCTATAGAAATATAGTATATAGTTGTCACTAAAGTAGGGAAAGATTGTGTAATAATGAAGTACTTATTAGAAGAACATTAAATTAATGAGGATAGTAAAATTGTGTTCATTTACTTTTAGAGAAAAATTCATCTAGAAAATAATCCGATATTTCATTTATAAAAAAAGAAAATTGAGTTTAAATATCATTTCAACAAGAATTTTTCATAAGATAGGGTGTTGAAAATATTTAATATCGGTGGAAGTTGGACTTTGGATGACATGTATATAGTGGTCATAGTTTGAGAACGTCTAAAGAAACATTATTCCTCAGTGAGACTAGGGTAATCAAAAGGAGTAATGAAGACACTGTATATTTTTATGGTGGTTTATGCATTAAAAATTTCCCCTATTGATGGTAGTTCCCATCAGTTATTGAATGAAGTCTTTAAGTGGTATCTTTTTAGTAAATTATGAAGACTCCATTCACGATTCTACTTCTTTAATTCCATAATAAGAGAATCTAAAACATGGGACTCAAATCTAGAATTAAGATTATGTTAGAGGAAGACTAATTGATGTATTCGTGGTTTTGATGACAATGTTTTTAAAATAATTATCCATTTACTGAGTCCATATGATGGGAGTGCATAAGTAAACTCTACGTAGGCTGAACACTATTGATGATTCAAAGTAACTAGATGATTTAAAAGGCTATATTAGAATTATTATAGGGATATGTGTAACGACCCAAAGTTTTCAAATAGAATTTTCTTCTTAAAAATATGTCATCACATGAAATCAGAACACAATAAACTACTATGTACTATGTGACCTTTGAACATAATTTTGACACTTTGGTCTTTCGAATTTCAAAAAATTTAACATACACGGTTGTGATCAGTAAGTTATTGGGAGTCTAAATTGACCACCATAATTTTTGGTTAATAATAACATACCATTATAAATATTAATGTTACCCTTATTAATAGTGGAATTCTCTAATGAATATTAACCTTACCTATGATAGTATATAAATAAGGTTCAAGTGAATGTTTGATGTACCAAATTTTGGAACAAGTAAATAAATGTTTTTTAAAACTGATTTTTTCAGAATAAATTATGATTTTAATTAAATATTTAATTAATAATATATATATATAATTATTTTTTAGTAGTGGATTTCATTTTATTATTTTACATGTCAAAAAGAATTAGGGTAAATTTTTGGGATTTTTCTAAAATACTTGAATTTTTTATTAATAGTAAAATACAATAATTTATAATAAATAATATAATGGATTTATTGAGTCACTGATGATGATCTGCTAATGTAAGACCAATTGGTTTGAACTCAAATGAACTTATTATTATTCTTGGTCATGGAATCATCACTATTGGTTTTCTTAGGGAAAAATAATAAACTAATCAATATAATATTATGAAAACCCTCCTCCCCTCCACTATAAATACCACTCATCCTTACCACATCTCTTCACTTCTCTCATGATTTTTCCCTTGACAGTATTCTGCCAAAATATCTTACCAAGATCCTTCCCCATGTCCAATATCCCCCAGTCTCTTAAAAATACCAAAACCTCTCCTTTTAAGAGGCTCTGAAATGAGGTAAACTCAAAAGGAAAATTCCTCTTTCCAATTCTTTTATTTATTTTATGTTCTTTTATTTTCGTGTTTATTAACTCACCTCCCATCACCCAAATGGTATGATAACTATAGTAACATAAAATTAATGGAAATATATTATTCTAATGGGTAATTCATTATCTTCTCTCTTTTACCCATATTTTATTTGAAGGAAATGAAAACACCATTTGAGATGTGTTAATTTAGCACAATCAAGGACGAAGGGTTATGAATTTCCCTTACAATCTTTAATTATTGCAGTGAAACCATTTTAATAGTTAAAATAGACCATAATATATGTATTATTCCTCAAATATGGTTCTGAAATTTCTTTTTACACATGGTTTTGGTTTAGAAAACCAAATGTGTTCTTTGTCGTCAAAAATCGACAATTAACCCAAAAGGATGTCACTAAAGTTTTATATAATGATTCAAATTCACCTTAAGTAAAAAAATTAAGTATTAAACCATGTACCATTCTATATGTTAAATAATAAAATATAACATTAATTATGGACAACCACCTTCATCATACCTATTAATCCGAACATGAACTGATCATTAAAACCAAGCAATCAAACAAACCCAAACATTGAAATTGATCCTCCTAACTAATAAAATGATAATAAATTAACTTAAAAAGATTATAATAAATATTTTAAATATATAATAGGTTTTTTAATTTTTAATAAATAATCATTATTTTTTTAGGTCATTAATAGTAAGTGGAGAACACCAACGGACTTAAGGTGAGGGATCCTCTCTATTTCACTTTTATTCAAGATTTACCTCTATGTTGTGACCTATTACGTGTAATTACTTATGATGGGGTATGATTTCTCACCTACCTCATACTTTCATCATGATTTATAAGTGATTAGAAACCCTATTATATCTCACGAATCCCTCTTAAGTACACCTGATACCATGTTGATAATCTATAAGAAAATATACCTGAATTGGCTTTATTTCTTCGGGTTGATCTATCTTTCTTTTTACCCAAATAAATTTGCCTTTTCTTTTTATGTACAACTTATACATGATTTTTATATTCTCCAAACCCATGTTTTAATATCCATACCTCATTCTCTTTTGGGTATATACATGCTTTTTAGTGATTCCCTCCTTGATATTTCCCATTAAGAAAATTCGTTTTAAGGGAATTCTCTAATTATTACCCAATTTCAATTGAACACTATTCTTTATTTTAAGACACCATTGTATTTATAAAATTATAATTTTTATTATGAAAACATTACTGGTTCACTTATGGTTTTATATAAAATATTCTTCCCTTTTCTATTTTAAAACCCCTATAGTATTTTCCTTAAAACTGCACAAAAATGTCTTAATGCTAAAATTTCTCAAATAAATTTGTTATATGTAGTAAGTTCTATTTGAAATCACTTACCATAATATATAACTATTTTCCATTATGAACATACATGTTTTTTATAATTCATTTCTTTCATGGAAACTTTCATGATACGCCCGTTAGTTATGCTTTATGTCATGATTGTGGTACCCAATTCATTCCATTGGTAACACTTATATTCATGTTAGATTGATTATGTATAATTAATTATGGGGAAAACATATTCATGAAATTTGAGATGGGCATGCCAAGATATTACTCCAATGCATTGGTTAAAGTTGAGTCTCATGTATTTTATGGGTGGCGGTCTTGGCGGTTAGCCTTGGCTTGTGCTACTATGTGCAACGGTATTGGCAGTTAGCCTTGGCTTATACTACTATTGGAAATAGACTTGAAAGTTATCCTTGATGTGTACTAAATTCATGTTTTATTTTTCTGCCACATTTCTATGATTACATTTATAAGTGATCACATGTTTATATGTTATTATTTTATAGTTCACATGCCTTTTATATTATTGTGTCATGACTTATTTCCCTTGTGCTAATGCTTTATTCTTATAGTTATTCCATTATTTGGATTTTATCATATCTCTTTGTTCATGTTATCCCTAGGGTACCCCATGTATATGTAAGGGCACAATGAAAGTTAGGATCCTTTTATGAAGATTAAATAAAGAAGTTTTTTTAGTCCCATGTTCATGTGTTATGTACCTAGTCATTCAAGACAATAGACTTAATGATCCTTGGATTTTACTCTGATGTATAATTATTCTTAAAATCATGTAATGTTATATATAAAAGGCTAGGGTCACTATAGTTGATATAAGAGGATGGTCTATATATTTTTGGAGCTTATGAATATAGAACCTTAGTGAAAACCTTAAGGATGAGACAAATTGTACAAAAACATCAGTGAATTTTGGTAAGTATAGAGTAAGTGGATTATCAAAAAAATACATCCCTACTTGGATACAAATAGTTAGAGTCATCTATGGTATATATGTACCTAGGAGTGAAAGCTCTGACAAGGAGTTTTGAGATTGGCCTGAGTTATCCTAGTACACGACATTGGGCCTTACTGCACTCTTGGTTTGACACTCCCAGAGGGATATGCTTAAGTAAATTCATGATCATAGTACAAACCATTATTAAGGTAATAAATAAAATATCCATGAGAATATAAGTTAAGAAATAGATCAATTATAACCAATATTTAAACCTAAGGAACCACAAGTTAGGATATACTTCTCCTCTACAAGTTTATCCTTTTATGTTCAAAAGTTTCATTTTCATGTTCAATAACTATGTATTAGAGACCCCTAATTGTACGTTATTTTTTATATTTAATGGTGGTAAATAGAAGAAAACATTCCAAAAATCAACGTGATAATAAATATGAAGATTTTCTTGATGATATGCCTGATATGATGGGGTCTAGAGCTCAAAACTTAATGATAGTACTTTCTCAGTTGGCTCAAGTTATGAATAATAACTTGAATCATGTGGAATACCATAATCCTCTAAGAAAATAGTGAGTTTCTATAGAATCCTTTATGTTGAAGAGGCCTCCCATGTTTAGTGGATCTTCTGATCCCCTCCTCACGGAACAGTGGATTAAATACATTGAAAAGATATGCTCCATCCTCTAGTGCTCAGAAGAAGAGAAATTTTTACTGGTAGTCTATCATTTTTATGTGGAAGCTGATCAGTGGTGGATACTGATCAAGAATACAAATCCCCAACAGAAAATTGATTCCATGGATTGGGAGGAGTTCAAGAGGATGTTTTTCAATAAATATTTTCCTTGAACCCTCCATATCAAGATGGAAAGAGATTTTTTCAGACTCAATCATAAGGATGATGAGTCCATCAAATCATATAAATAAAACTTTACAAGGCCTGTAAGTTATGTCTCTAGCTCTGTCATGAACTCTTAAAGTAAGGTGGATAGCTTCTTTAGATGGATAAAACTAATTCTACAGAAGGTATTTGTGATTAAAGACTTTTATAGTTATATGGTGATTGTATGTTGTGACATCAAGGTTGAAATGGAGATTGGAGACTCTTAGTGGTCTCATGGGCCTGGTGACAAGAAGTGGAAAATGGATAACAACAAGGTTGGTTCAATAAACAATTCCAATGATGGAAAGAAGCCCGAATATCCCACATGTAAAAGTTGTGGGAAGAATAATCCTGGGAAAAATCTAAAGGGAACCAGGAATTGCTTAAAATGTGGAATTTTGGGACATCTTGACAAGAACTGCCAATGGGATATGAGGAATCCAACTAGTGTGGAAGAAGAAAGGAAGTTCTAGATCAACATGAATCCTATAGTGTAGTGTTACAACTACAAGGAGCATGGGGGTTATAAAATCAATTTGTCAAAGCCAATGGTTGTTGGAGGAAACCAACAACAACATCCAAATCAATAAAGAAGGTCTCATGTTATAACTACTACTGATGTGGAGCCATACAATAGTGTGGTGACAGGTACGCTAGATATTCATTCAATAATAGCAAACAAAATATTTGATTTTGGTTCTATACATTCTTTCATATCTTTCATGTTTATAGAACTATTCAAACACCACCTCAAAATTTGGAGTAAAAGTTATCTATGTAAAATGGGAATAGGGAAATCAATGCGTCCATGGTTTATAACACCTCCCTGGTTAAGGTTTATGGACTAAACCTCCCTGAAAATCTCATCATCCTACTTTTAGTGGAGTTTGACACTATTTTGGGTATGGATTGTCTATCTCTATATAAATCCAAAATCAAATTTCAGGAAAGGGAGTTCACTCTTCATATCCCAAAGCATCCTCTAATAATTTACAAGTGTAAGGAAGAAGATGAATCTCCTTTAAAATAATTGTCTCAAGTGTGGATTTTAATTCTTTATGAGCATGCATGTCGAGCTGAAATGACTGGGACAAAGGATAGAATCATGCTTGAAGACATTCCCATCATGAGGGGTTAAACTATTGTATTCCCTAAAGAGTTTATTCTTCTTCCTCCTAATCCAGAGGTTGAGTTATCAATTGAAATTATTTCTGGATCTCAATATATATCAAAGACACCTTATAGTATGACAATTGTAGAGCTGGAGTAGCTAAAGAAGTAGTTACAGAAGAATCTGTAGAAGGGTTTTATGCACTCTAGTGCTTCACCTTGGGGTGCACCAGTATAAGGCCTCGACCATAAACATTACTTAATATTGAATTAAATTAATAATTCACATTGAGGATCTTCTTAGGTTTAGAGTTTTAGAAAATTAGATCATAAATATTACATCTCAAAAGATTTCACAGTAGACACTTCTACAAAGTTTCCTTTTTTTACCAAACATGAACTCTTAAAAAAAGTCATTTCTAGTTCCATATTTAAGACAACATGAATTTTCCTTGATCCCATCCTTGACCCTATTCCAAATTATTTCCTGTGAAAAAACATTTTAAAAAAACTTGGGGTGAGCATAAAAATCTCAGTAAGGGATACACAAAGAAGGAAAATGGTTAGTTTTTCAAAACATCAAGTAAACCACGAATACTTTATCAAAGTAACACTTTTCACCTTTAAGAAGTAGTAAACACTCTTAACTGAATAAAAGATCATTATTTACACTTTTGTAACCAAAATATTACCATAAAACCCATATAAAGAACTCATAACATATAAAGGTAACTTGGGACATAAACATACATAAATGGAATAACCATATAGTCGTCTTCTACACATATCACTGAATGGAATAGCTATACAGCCTAATTCCATACACAATTCATTGGAGGTTATGATGTAACCACCCATCCTGGTTTTCACGACACCACCCTTCATATGTTTTATCGTGTAACCACCCGTCAAATGTCCAAGTACCATTATAAAATCATAAGACATAAAACACATATAATGGAAAGAAAACATTTCCAATTTCGATCAAAATATATCACTTAAATATATTTACATAACAAATCCATTAAAAAATTTATTTTCAATACCAAAATAAATAAATGTGTATATGGTATTTATTTCATTTTAAAAACATTACGGCTTGTTGAGGAAGCCAAAGACCAAATAATACTCACGGTGGCAGAAAAGGTCGTTATCACCACGTACGTTAAAATGAACATTACTTTTTGTAATTTAGTAAAATTATTCTTATAAAAAGATTCCCTTTTAATGAAATTAAATGTCAAAGGTGTCTTATACAGCGTATAAAATAATGTCTTGTATTAGAACAAAATATTCCTTAATGAAAGGAGATTGAGATGAAGTCACTTACCTCATGTCTGACTTGACTCGATCGCTCTTTAATCTCCTGAATAATAATCTAGTGTAAATTTCTACTTGTTTAAGAACCTTTTTCAAGATTATTATTCTTTTTATATCAATTATTTCCATGTTATAAACATTATGTTATCATTTAAGTGAATAATGTTCATTTTGTCGATATTTGGTACTTAAGTCAAAAATGGACTTCTTACAATTACATATTGTTCATGTGGTCAATGTTTCATTATATCCAGAATGATATTCATGATTTGGATATAATATATATCATATATATCCAGCATATACATGTATTTATAATAGTATATAACATTTAGAGGTAAGAAATGAAATGCACCGTTCATGGAGACGGTATGCCGTATGTACACATGAACACTACTTTCATTTCAATTTCATATTTAATGGAGTGAAATAATAATTATATAAATGTATATTATAATTCTAGTATAATATCATGTATAATATCATTAACTCCATTCTTTATATATCCCACATATGTCCTTAACAAATCAAGTCACTTTGAGGAGGCGGTAGTCCGCACTTCCTAAAATGTAATTATCGCATTTACCCATAATGGAAACCCTAAAGGTATGCCATAAATGAAAAATACAGAAGCATAAGAAAAATATAAACATAATATATATCATATATAAATATAGTTACATCTTAATGGCCACCATGAAAGGTGTTAAAATAAGATTGAGCAATCATCATTTCGTGAGGTAGAGATTCGCCAACCACAGAAACGGTATGTTCTTTAACCATTAGACGGAGGTGTGTGTAAGTTTAAATAAAATAATTCTCACAAAAATATCGTAGTATATTTAAGATAGTGTTGTTGTTAAGAAATAAAGGAATAAAAATAGTTTAGGGGGTTGGAGAAGCAAAATAAAACAAAAGAACACAATTGAAGACATTACCTTTAAATCAGGTAACTCCTCTTGGTTTGAACCAAAAGGGTTTCTTGAAGAGATTTCTGACTAAGGTAAGGATTATAGGATGAGGAGAGGGATTTGGAGAGATAAAATTAGTAGATATTGGCCAAGAAAATGGCATTAGAGGTGTGGGTAAGGTGGTAGAGGTGGGGGCCTTTTATAAGAGGGAGGAGGGGCACTCTTGGAAAGTCAAGAAATGTTACTTTATTATATAATGAGTTTCGGATTTTAAAGGTCCCAAAATTATATATTTCTAGGATAAGGTGATAATAGTTCTCAATAAACCCATCCAATATGTTTTTGACAAGTTTAATTCTTATATGTTACCATATCTTTTCATTTGTTTCAAATCATTCATTAATGAGGTAATCGCTGCATTATCATGGTGTCATAAATATATTTATTTATTTAATGTCTAAAAATTATAAAACAAAAATCATGATTTAGTAAATCTTTTTACCTTTCTAATTAATATTTATAATAAAAAATATTACTTGTATAACCCAATGTAAAAATTGTTTTAGTAAAACAATACATGTTTGTGACATTTTTATTTTAACTTTAAATAAAAAGTTATTAATGTCATTTTCTTACCCAAGTTGCTCCATGGGGTCCCCAAGTTGACCCAAGGATTTTATGGGTCGTCCATGACTCATCCAATAATGGCAGGACATGTGTCAAGGTCATTTCATGTTATTAAAACATTATTTTTACCTTAAATTACACTAATTACCTCTAATCGCGATTAATAAAACTTAAATGTAACTATTCACCAAAAATTATTTTCATCCCATTGAACCACATTTTATTACCAATTATAACCATGTATGTCGTATTTTTGAAATTCAATTCACAAAAGTGGTAAAGTTTCATTTAAACGAAAAATCAGTTTTTTAACTACCACTTAGTGGTTTCACTATTCATCAAAAATTGATGTTTTTCAGAAAAATACCAAAAATCCACCCTAAGCTGTATTTGATATTCTGAATTCAAAAATCATGTCTATTTTACAAAATTAAAAACATATAAGTTGAATTAATTAATTTAATAATTAATTCCCGTTGTCAAAACAAATAGCGTGTTTTTATGAAACAATATATATCAAAAGATTGACACTAGTTTAAGTACAATTTCAAAGTGAATTTAATTCCAATGACCACCATTGGATTAAATGGTAAAAATATATTCTAATTTCACTTTAAAACCAATTAAAAAGATAATATAATCATATAAATAAATTATATTAAAAATCGGTTTTGAATTAAAATACAACATTTTTCACTATTCATTATAAAATGAACTTTATTGGAAAAATACCAAAAAATTTACACAAAGTAAATTTTGATGACCCGATTCTAAAGAAGAATTTTATTTTGTCCAATATAATTTATAAGAGTGACCAAAACTATATTTAAATAGGTTTAGACATTAAAAGTCGATTAGTCGACCTTTTAGTGAATATTAGATTATATATGCCTAAAATTGAATTATTTTCTTATTTTAAGCCTTTATCTTTTATTGGATAAATGTAAAAACATTTAACAAACATATATAATCATATTTCAGATATTTCTATTCATTCCCGCCAATACAACGGCTACGTGTTAGATACCATTTAAAATAATATTATTATATTATTAGTGTGCCACGTAAGATTTCAAAGAAACTCGTTGTTGCGTATCGCGTACACTATCGAACATAGCAACCCCTTTAAAGTAAAATTAATATTTAAATTAAAAATATTAATAAATATGAAAATTTATTATTCTTTATTTACCTGAGATTTTACATCCTTCTCCCTTTTTGGGAATTACGTCCTCACAATTTTATTCACTTATCAAAATAAGTGGGGGTATTTATCCCTCATAGCATTTTCAGATTTCCAGGTTGCCTCTTCAAACATATGGTTTTTCCACAAAACCTTTACCTTGTGAATTACCTTATTCTGCAACACTTTCTTTCTATAGTCACGAATCTAGACTGGCTGTTCTTCATAAGAGAGATTCTCTCCCAACTGAAGTACCTCTGGCCTCAGAACATGAGATGGATCTGGCATATACTATCTCAACATTAAAACATGAAAAACATTGTGTGCCTGAGATAAACTCAAAGGTAAAGCCACTCGGTAAGCAACTGATCCAACTCTCTCCAGAATTTTATATGGTCCAATGAACCTTGGACTCAGTTTTTCTTTCTTACCAAATCGCATCACACTTTTCCATGGTGAAACTTTGAGAAAAACATGATCACCAACCTCGAAAGATAGATCCTTCCTCCCGTTATCCGCATAACTTTTTTGCCTGCTCTGAGTTGTTTTAATGTGTTTCTGAATCAACAAAACTTTTTCTACCATCTCTTCTTCCAATTCTGGTCCTATCAGCTTCCATTCCCCTATATCATCCCAAAAAGTTGGAGTTCGACACTGTTTACCATATAATGCTTCAAATGTAGCAATCTGTATACTGGAATTAAAACTGTTATTATATGAATATTCAACCAAAGAAAGATGTTGGTCCCAACTTCCCTGATAATTCATAGAGTAAGCACGTAGAATATCCTCCAAGGTCTGAATTGTTTGTTCTGAATGCCCATCTGATTGAGGATGAAAAGATGTGCTAAAATTTAATTCAATACCCAATGACTTATTAATGCCTTTACAAAAGTTAGATGTGAAACTGGGATCACGATCAGATACAATGGAGAGGGGAACTCCATGAAACCTGACTATCTCTTTAACATAAAACTGAGAAAGTTGATCTAGAGACAAAGAATCTCGAATAGGAAGGAAATGAGCAGATTTAGTCAATAGATCAACTATAACCCATATTGCATTATTACCTCGAGATGTCTTTGGTAATCCCACAACGAAGTCCATGGATATATTTTCCCATTTCCACTCTGGCATCAGTAATGACTGCAGCATCCCTTTTGGTAACTTCCACTCTGCTTTAACTTACTGACAAGTCAAACACTTCACAGTAAAATCGGCAATATCTCTTTTCATTCCATCCCACCAGTAATACTCCCACAGATCTCTGTACATCTTAGTAATTCCAGGATGAACTGAAAATGGGGAACTATGAGCCTCACATAACAACTCATTCTTCAACTGTGAATCACAAGGCACACATAATCTCTTCCCAAACCTCAAAACACAATCATTATCAATGTTAAATTCAGGAAACATACCCTTCGGAACCAATTCTACCTTTTTTCTGCAACCCACTATCTTTCTTCTACGCTTGCTTAATTCTGTCTCATAGAGATGATCTCACTGACATCTCAAACAAAACAGAATAACTTCCTACATCAACAACTTGTATGCCAAAGGTCATCAAATCAAAACCAAAGGATCACGTTCCAAACGTAGCATGGTTAATGAAGCATTACTTTTTCGACTCAAAGCATCAGCCACTTTATTTTATTTTCCTGGATGGTAATGAATTGTACAATCATAATCTTTGATTAATTCCATCTATCTCCTCTGTCTCATGTTCAATTCTTTCTGAGTGAATATATACTTTAAACTTTTGTGATCAGTATATATTTCACACTTTAATCCTTTCAAATGATGCCTCCAAAATTTTAAAGCAAAAACAATAGCAGCTAATTCCAAATCATGTGTAGGGTAATTTATCTCATGAGTTTTCAACTGACGTGAAGCATAAGCAATTAACTGATCATTCTGTATAAAGACATAACCAAGTCCCTTCAATGAAGCATCACTATAGATAACAAACTCACCATTCCTAGAAGGAAGTGCCAAAAATAGAGCATTTAACATTCATTTGTACTAATCTCGGTTACATTTGTGGGTCTTGTCCATTCTTCAAAAACTTATGTTCTAGAAGGATCAACAGTTATGCCATTTTTGGAAGCAATGTGACCAAGGAAAGAAATTTGTTGTAACCAAAACTCACACTTGCTGAATTTTCCATACAGTTTATTTTTTTTAAGATTTGCAAGATAACCCTTAAATGAATTTCATGCCCCTCTTTAATTTTAGAAAACACCAAAATATCATCAATGAAAACAACCAAAAACTTATCCAAGAACTCATGGAAAATTCTATTTATAAGGTCTATGTATATAGCAGGTGCATTGGTTAAACCAAAAGGCATAACTACAAATTCATAATGGCCATATCTAGTACGAAACACAGTCTTCAGAACATTTGCTTCTTTTACTTTCAACTGATGGTACCCCGACCTCAAGTAAATCTTTGAAAAATACTGAGCTCCCTGGATCTGATCAAACAAATCATCGATATGACGCAAAGAATACTTGTTCTTAATAGTGATGTTATTAAAGGATCTATAATCAATGCAAAGTCTCATTGAACCATCTTTCTTTTTAACAAACAAGATAGGAGAACCCCATGGTGATGTGATAGGTCGAATGAAACCTTTATCTAATAACTCCAGAAATTGTTTCTTTAACTCTAAAAGTTCAACTTGAGCCATTCAACAAGGGTGTTTTGAAATTGGCTTAGAATCAGGAACTAAGTCAACAGTAAATTCAACTTCCCGATCATAAATAATACCAGGAAACTCATCAGGAAAAACATCAAGATACTCATTTACCACATGAACATCATTAATATGAAAATTTCCTTTATTTTCAACAATATGTGAAAGGTAACATTCATTTCCATCTTTTACTAGTTTCTCAACTTCCTGATATGTTATCAAAAGAAAGGGTTCATTCTTGTACAGAAACTGAAAATCTTTCTGAAAAGAAACCTCTTTAGCTCTACATTTAATCTTAACATGATAAACAGAAATCCAATCCATGCTCAAAATAACATCAAACTCTTTTAGAGGCAAAACAATAAGGTTTTCACGTAGATTCTTTCCACACACAAGGATAGAAATGTTCTTATAATTTCTTTTTGTCCCAACGTTCCCTCCTGGTGTTTTTAACATAAGTTCAGGATTGATATCTTGAGATGGAATTCCCAATTTACTAGAAAATTTATTAGAAATGAAATAATGTGTAGACCCTGAATCAAAAAACACATTGGCATAATCTAACCAAACAAACAGTGTACCTGATACTACATCACTCGATGGACCAACATCTACTGAAGTAGTTGAAAAAGATGTTACCACCCCTTTCTGCTTGTAGTCTGGCTGCTTTCCCCCAGTTTAGTTATTCTTTGGACACTCATTTGCATAATAACCCATTTCATTACACATAAAACATCTTACTTCTGGATTTTCATTGCCTGATTGATCATCTTCCTTACAGTTACGAGCAATATGACCAGACTTACCACACTGAAATCACTTTCCAGACTTAGATAAACATTCTCCATGATGGATTTTACCAAACTTCTCATAGGATGGATATTTGTTTTTCTTACCTCCTTGCTTCATTGATAAATTCTTCCTCTTTTCCTGCCAACTGGACCTCTTATTCTGTTGTTTTTCAAAGAACACCTGATCATCGGCAAACTCCATTTCCACCTTCTCCGCACATCGAACAAGTTTTTCATAACTTTTGAACTCATGAGAAGCTAAAGCCCTTCGATACTTTGGCTTTAACCATGAGTAAAAACAGTTGATTTTACTATCAAGATCTCGTATGAAATTTGGAGCATACCTTGCCAGTTGAGTGAACCTTACTTCATAAGCAGCCACTGAATCATCCTCCTGCCTCAATTCTATGAATTGTTTTTCCATCCCAAGATGAACCACCTTAGGAAAATATTTCTCAAGAACCATACCTTTGAATTCATCCTAGTTAAGATCATCAATCTCATCATTATCCCTCATATTTTTCATCATCGACCACCACTGATCTGCTTCACCTTCCAAACGGTAAACAACAAGACTACCCTTTTAATGTTATAAACACCCCATGACATCAATAATCTTCTCCACTGCTTTAATCAACCATTATTCTAGAACATGGTTAGATGATCCTCTAAATGATGGGGGATGTTGACTTGTGAAATGTTCCCCCACTGACATGTTCCTCTGCAGTTGATCTGGCTGATCTCATGCATTGATACCACCTCTATTTATAGCCAGAGTGAACTGTTCCATCACTGCAAAAAACTGTTCAGTTCCAATTCCGACCATCTCAGGTTGCTGATTTGGAAGGTTGTCTTCCTCCTGATGTCGTCCCAAAATAGCTGCCCTGTTTCCTCTACAGAAAACCATTTTGAACAAACATGTCTTAGATGAAGCAACATGGTAATCTTAAAATTCTATATCATTTCAATTTGACCGTTAAAAAAATATATTTGTATAATAATTTAATATAATTCTAACTCCTAAAGTTATCTAAACCGACCTCTGATACCAACTATAAGGCCCCAGCCTTAAACATTACTTAATATTGATTTTAATGAATAATTCACATTGAGGATCTTTTCACGTTTAGAGTTTTATAGAATTAGATCGTAACTATTACATCTAAAAAGATTACACAGTAGACACTTCTACAAAGTTTCCTTTTTTTTACCAAACATGAACTCTTAAAAAAAGTCATGTCTAGTTCTATCTTTAAGGCATCATGACATTTCCTTGATCCCATCCTTGACCCTATTCCACATTATGTCTTGTGAAAAACATTTCCAAAAAAACTTGGGGTGAGCATACAAATCTCATTAAGGGATACACAAATAAGGAAAGCTATTAGTTTTTCAAAACATCAAGTAAAACATGAATACTTTATCAAAGTAACAATTTTCACCTTTAAGAAGTAGTAAATACTCTTCACTAAATAAAATATCATTACTTACCCTTTTGTAACAAAAAGATTACCAAAAACCCTATATAAAGAACACATAACATATAAAGGTAACTTGGGACATAAACATGCTTAAATGGAATAACCAAATGGTCTACTTCCACACATATCACTAAATGGAATAGCCATACGGCTAACTTCCATACCCAATGCATTGGAGGTTATAACGTAACCACCCATCCTGGTTTTCACGGCACCACCCATCATTTGGTTTATCACATAACCACCCTTCAAATGTCCAAGTACCTTATAAAATCATAAGACATAAAACAAATATAATGTAAAGAAAACATTTCTACATTTCGATCAAAATATATAACTTAAATATATTGACATAAAAAAATACATTATAAAAACCATTTTCAATACCAAAATACATACAATAGTATATGGTATTTATTTCATTTTAAAAACATTACGGCTTGTTGAGGAAGCTAAAGACCAAATAATTCTCACAGCGGTAGAAAAGGTCGTTGTCACCGCGTACATTAAAATAAATATTCCTTTTTTTCATTTAGTAAAACTCTTCGTAGAAAATATTCCCTTTTAATGAAAAGAAATGTCAAAGGTTTCTTATACAGCTTATAAAAGAAATTCTTTTATTAGAACAAAATATGCCTCAATGAAAGAAGATTGAGACGAAGTCCCTTACCTCGTGTCCAACTTGACTCGATCGCTCTTTAACCTCCTGAATAATAAACTAGTGTTAATTTATACTTTCTTAAGAACTTTATTCAAGATTATTATTCCTTTTATATCACTTATTTCCATGTTATAAACATTATGTAATCATTTAAGTTAATAATGTTCGTTTTGTCGATATTTGGTACTTAAGTCAAAAATGGACTTCTTACAAATACATGTTGTTCATGTGGTCAAAGGTTCATTATATCCAGAATGATATTCATGATTTGGATATCATATATATCATATATATCCAGAATATACATGTATTTATAATAGTATATAACATTTAGAGGTAAGAAATGAAATGCACCGTTCATGGAGATGGTAAGCCGTACGTACGCATGAACGCTAATTTCATTTCTATTTCATATTTAATAGAGTGAAATCATAATGATTTAAAGGTAAATTATAATTCCATTATAATATCATATATAATATCATTAACTCCATCCTTTATATGTCCCACATATGGCATTAACGAATCAAATCACTTTGAGGGGGTGGTAGTCCGCACTTCCTAAAATGAAATTATCGCGTTTACCCATAATGGAAACCATAAAGGTATGCCATAAATGAAAAATACAGAAGCATAAAGAAAACATAAAAATAATATATATCATATATAAATAGAGTGACTTCTTAATGGCCACCATGAAAGGTGATAAAAAAATATTGAACAATCATCGTTTCGTGAGGCAGAAATTTGCCAACCACCGAAATAATATGTTCATTAACCATTAAATGGAGGTGTGTGTAAGTGTAAATCAAATACTTATCATGAAAACATCCTAGTATATTTAAGATACTGGTTTTTTTACGAAATAACGGAATAAAAAAAGTTTTGTGGGTTGGAGAATAAAAATAAAACAAAAGAACACAAGTGAAGACATTACCTTTAAATCAGGTAACTCCTCTTGGTTTGAACCAAAAGGGTTTCTTGAAGAGATTTCTGCCTATGGTAAGGCTTCTAGGATAAGGAGAGGGATGCGGAGTGATAAAATGAGCATATCTTGGCTGAGACAATGGCTTGAGAGGTCTGGGTAAGGTGGTCGAGGTGGGGGCCTTTTATAAGAGGGGGAGGGGAACTCTTGGAAAGTCAAGAATTGTTACTTTATTATATAATGAGTTTCGGATTTTAAAGGCCCGAAAATTATATATTTCGATTCTAAGGTGATAATAGTTCTAAATACACCCATAAAATAGGTTTTTGACAAGTTTAAGTCTTAAATTTTACCTTATCTTTTGATTTGTTTTAAATCGTTCATTAATGAGGTAATCGCGGCATCATCATGGTGTCATAAATAAATTTATTTATTTAATGTCTAAAAATTATAAAACAAACATCATGATATAGGAAATATTTTTATCTTTCTAATGAATCTTTTTAGTCAAAAATATGACTTGTATAACCCCATGTAAAATTTTTTTTTAGTAAAACAATACATGTTTGTGACATTTTTATTTTAACTTTAAATAAAAAGTTATTAATGTCATTTTCGTACCCAAGTGGCTCCATGGGGTCCCCAAGTTAACCCATTGATTTTCATGGTCGGACATGACTCATCTAATAAGGGTAGTACATGTTTCAGGGTCATTTCATATTATTAAAACATTATTTTTACCTTAAATTACACTAATTATCTCTAATCGCGATTAATAAAACTTAAAAGGTACTATTCACCAAAAATTATTTTCATCCCATTAAACCACATTTTACATACTAATGACAACCATGTTTGTCGGATTTTTGAAATTAAATTCACAAAAGTGGTAAAGTTTTTTTTAAACGAAAAATCAGTTTTTTAATCACCACTTAGTGGTTTCACTATTCATCAAAAATTGAAGTTTTTCAGAAAAATACCAAATATTAACCCTAAGTTATATTTGATATTCTGAATTCAAAAATAAGGCATGTTTTACAAAATTCAAGACATATAAGTTGAATTAATTAATTTATTAATTAATTCCCATTGTCAAAACAAATAGCGTGTTTTTATGAAACAATATATATCAAAAGATTGACACTAGTTTAAGTCTAATTTCAAAGTGAAATTAATTCCAATGACCAACATTAGATTAAATGGTAAAAATATATTCTAATTTAACTTTAAAACCAATTAAAAAGTTAATCTAATCATATAAATTAATTAGATTAAAAAGTGGTTTTGAATTAAAAATACAACATTTTTCACTATTCATTAAAAAATGAACTTTATCGGAAAAATACAAAAAATTTACACAAAGTAAATTTTGATGTCCCGATTCTAAAGAATAATTTAATTTGGTCCAATAGAATATATAAGAGTGACCAAAACTATATTTAAAGAGGGTTTTCCATCAAAAGGCGATAAGTCGACCTTTTAGTGAATATTAGAGTATTTATGCCTAAAATTGAATTCTTTTCTTATTTTAAGCCTTTATACTTTATTAGATAAATGTAAAAACATTTAAAAACATATATAATCATATTTTAGTTATTTATATTCATTCCCGCCAATACAACGGCTACGTGTTGACTACCATTTAAAATAATATTATTATATTATTAGTGTGCAACGTAAGATTTCAAAGATACTCGTTGTTACGTATCAGGTAAGATATCGAACATAGAAACCCCTTTAAAGTAAAATTAATATTTAATTTTCAAATATTAATAAATATAATAATATATTATTCTTTATTTACCTGGGATGTTATAGCTAGTCCTCTTCATCAAGAATAAGGATGGATCGATGAACCTATGCATCAATTATCATGATCATAATAAAATGACAATAAAGAACAAGTATCCCTTGCCATGGATAGATTACTTGTTCGATCAACTTCATGGGGCCAGTTTTTTTCTAAGGTGGACCTTTGGTTGGGATATCACCAATTAAATGTGAGGAAAGAAGATATTCACAAGAATACCTTTCTAACAAAGTATGGACACTATGAGTTCCAAGTGATTCCATAGGACTCACTAACACTCTAGAAATTTTTATGGATTTAATGAATAGAGTCTTTAGAGATTACCTCAACAAATTTGTAGTAGTCTTTATTGATGATATTATGATATACTCCAAGATAAATAAGGAATATGAGGAACATTTGAATACTGTGTTAAAAACATCGTGAAGGGAGAATTTGTATGAAAATAATAGTAAATTTGAGTTCTGGATGGAGGAAGTATCATTCTTGGGGCAAGTTATCACCAGAAAAGGGATATCTGTGGACCCTTCCAAGAAAAAGGTAATTGAAGAGTGGCCCAGACCAACATTTGTTTTAGAGATCTGTAGCATTTTAGGTCTAGATTGGTATTATTGATGATTTTTTAAAAACTTTTCAATATTTTCAAACCCAATGACCAAGCTAACACATAAGGGAGTAATGTTTTTCTAAACTCAGGAATGTGAAGACAATTTGAAGGAGTTAAAAAAGAGGTTTATCACTATGCTAGCACTCAAACTTCTAGTTAGTGGAGAACACTTTATGGTGTACATTGATGCTTCAAAGAAGGTATTAGGTTGTGTGCTGATGAAAAATGATAAATTGATAGCCTATGCCTCAAGGAAGATGAAAATCAATGAGAAAAACTATCCCACACATGATTTTTAGTTGGCAGAAGTGATCTTTGTGTTGAAAATCTTTAAGAATTATCCCTATGGGTAGATGTGTGAGATATATATTGATCAGAAAAGCCTCAAATATAAATTCACACAAAAATATATTAATATGAGCCAATTAATATGGATATAGATCATCAAAGATTATGACTTCTCAATCCACTACCATCCTAATACATAAAATAAGGTGGTGGACTCTCTAAAAAGGATTCTACATCTTTATCATTGATGAGAATCGAAAATGATATAATATTCTAAGATTTATAGAGTATGGACATGGGAATAATCAAGAGAGGAATACCATAAATCTGTTCTCAAATGATTTCTCAATCATCCCTCATGGATAAAAAAATGGTGTTTAAAGAAATGATGTGGAAATTTTGAAAACTAGGGAAGCTATCAGAAATTGGAAAATCCTTAGAGTTCAAGATTGATGGGGATGTAGTTGTAAGGTTTGGATAATGATTTTTTGTACTATCCAATCTAGATATAAAGAAGGATCTTATAAATGATGCACATAGCTCAACCTTCTCTATCCACCTAGGGAGCATAAAGAGGTATCGAGATCTCGAAGAAAAAATTTGGTGGGACAATATGAAAAGGGATATTTCTAAATATACATCAAAGTTCCTGGTATGTAAAAAAGTGAAAGATAAGAGGAAAATGACTAAGGGGATGATGGAACCACTACCAATACCAATATGGGAGTGAGATAACATCACCATGGACTTTTTCACTGGACTTCCAAGGACATCTAAAAGAAACAATGTTATATGGGTCATTGTGGATCGTCTTAAAAATACAACTCACTTTATCGCGATCAGAGAGGACTTCTCATTGGATCAACTTGCATGTATATATATCATAGAAGTGGTAAGTCTGCATGGAGTTACACTATCTATAGTATCTGATCGAGATTTTAGATTCACCTAGAAGTTATGGAAATGTATCCAACATTCTCTACGCACTGAACTAGACTTCATTATGGACAATCATCCTCAAACTGATGGCCAATGTGAAAGAACTATTCAAAAATTGGAAGATATGTCGAGAGCATGTTCTATAGACTTAAAAGAAGTATGGGACCAACATCTTCCACTGGTTAAATTCTCCTACAACAAAAGTTTCCAATCGAGCATCTGAATGGTACCATATGAATCCCTTTATGGGAAAAGGTGCATAACACTAGTGTGTTGGGATGATGTCAGTGAGAGTAAGATATTTGGACGTTAAATAGGGAGATGGTGAAAATCATTCAGAAGCTTATCAATGCAGCCCAAAGTCAACAAAAGAGTTATACAAACAATATTTAATGAGACCTTGAGTTCAATGTTGGATACATGGTATTTTTATGCATTTCACCATGTAATAAGGTCATGATGTTTGAAAATAAGTGGAAGTTATGTCCCAGGTACATCAATGCCTTCGAGATTCCTGATCACGTTGGGGTTTTGGCCTATCGACTAGCACGTCCACTGACCATGGTAAAATTACATGATGTATTTCATGTATCCCTCTTAATGAAGTAAATGATAGATCCTTCACATGTAATCTCTTTAATGGTGATACAGTTGGAGGATGATCTTTCTTACGAGGAAAAACCATTGAAGATCTTGGATCATAAGGATAAAGTTATAAGTAACAATACTACTCACCTGGTCAAATTATTATGGTGAAATAATATGTATGAAGAGGCAACATGGGAACTAGAGTAGTCAATGAATGAAAATTACCCACAACTGTTTTTTGCTTAGAATGTAAAATGAAATTTCAAGGGTGAAATTTCATAAGGGGGTGGGATAATGTAACGACCAAAAGTTTTCAATGAGAATTATATTCTTATAAATACTTCATCACATGAAATAAAAACACAATGAACTAATATGTACTATGTGACCTTTGAAAATAATTTTGATAGTTTTGTATTTTGAATTTCAAAAATCTAACATACACAGTTGTGATCAGTAAGTTATTTGGAGTCTAATATGACCAACTTAATTTTTGGTGAATGGTAACATTCCCTTATGAATAGTAATGTTACACTTATGAATAGTGAAGCACCCTAATTAATATTAACCTTACCTATGATATTATATAAATTATTTTCAAGTGAAAGTATGATGTACCAATATTTTGGAATAACTAAATCAATGTTTTAAAACTGGTTTTTTTAGAATAAATTGTGATTTTAATTATATATTTTATTAATCATATTTAGAAAATTATTTTTGAAAACTGGATTTCATTTTTGGATTATAAACATTGAAAAATGTTTAGGCTTAATTTTGTGGATTTTTCTAAAATATTTGAATTTTTTATTAATAGTAAAATTCGATAATTTACGATAAATGATAAATAATGGATTTATTGAGTCATTGATGATGATATACTGAGGTAAACCCAATTGGTTCAAACTCACATGAACTTATTACTATTAATGTTCATGGAATCATAAATATTGGTTGTCTTATAGAAAAATAATAATCTAATGATTATAATATTATGAAAACCTTCCTCCCCTCCACTGTAAATACCAACCATCCTTACCTCTTCTCTTCAATCCTCTCAAGCCTTTTTTACTTAACATTATTCTTCAAAAATATCTTCCCAAGATCTTTTCCCATGTACAACATCCTCTATTCTATTCAAAATATCAAATCCTTTCCCTTTAAGAGTCTCCCATATGAGGTAAAATCGAGAGGTAAATTCCTCTTTCCAAATCTTTTATTTCTTTTAAGTTCTCTTCTTTTATTCTTTCTTACTCACCTACCTTCACCCAAATGGTATGATAACTACAGTAACAAACATGTACTGAAATTAAATTAAGATAATGGTATAATTCATTATCTTCCCTCATTCCCCCAAATTTTATTTGATGAAAATGAAAGCATCATTTGAGATGTGTTAATTTAGCACAATCAAGTATGACAGGTTATCAATTTCCATTACCGTCTTCAATTATGGTCATGAAACCATTTTCATGGTTTAAATAGACTATAATATATATATTATGCATCATTTAGGGTTATGTAATTCTTTTTTACACATGGTATTGGTTTATAAAACAAAATGTGTTCATTGTGGTCAAAAACATGCCAATTAACCCAAAAGGATGTCACTAAATTTTTCTATAATGATTCAAATTCACATTAAGTAACTAAATTATGTTTTCAAACATGTAACCTTATTGATTTTAAAAAATAAAATATAACTTTAATTCTGTACAAACACCTTCATCATACATATTTATCCAAACATGAACTGGTCATTAAAACTAAGTAAGAAAACATACCCAAACAATAAAATTGAACCTCCTAACCAATCAAAATTATTATAAATGATTATAAAAAGATTATAATAAATATTTTAAATATATAATTGGATCTGGAATTATTAATTAATAAACCTAATTAGTTTAATTAGGTCATTAATAACAAGTGGATAACACCAATGAACTTAAGGTTAGAGATCCTCTCTATTTCACTTTTATCAAGATTGTCCCCTATGTTATGCCATTTTATGTGTAATTATTAATTATTGGGTATGATTTCTCACATACAACATAATTCCCTCATGATTTATAAGTTATTATAAACCATGTTATCTCTCATGAATCCCTCTTAAGTACACTTGATACCATGCTGATTGTATTTATGGAATTCAACCCGAACTGAATTTATTACTTTGGGTTGCTCTATATTTCCTTTTACCCAAATTAAGTTTTCTTTTCCTTTTATATAAAACATCTACATTATGTTTATATGATCCAAACTCATGTTTCAATATCTTTTCCTCATTATATTTTGGTATATACATTCTATTAATTGATTCTCTCCTCGATACTTCCCAATAAGAAAACTTGTTTTAAGGGAACTTCCCAATTTTTTACGCAATTTCAACTGATATTTATCCTCTATTTTAAGCCATCATTATCTTTATTAAATCAGAATTTTTATAATTAAAGCCATTTTAGTTTAATTCTTGTTTTATATAAAATATTTTTCCCTTTTCTATATTAGAATCCCTATAGTATTTCCCTTAAAACCGCACAAAAATGTTTTAATGATAAAATTTGTCAAATAAATATCATATATATTATCACTTCTGTTTGAAATAACATACCATGATATATAACTATTTTAATTTATTAATTTCCATTTATTTTCTAATTAAATTCTTCTATGGACACATTCCTGATATGCCCATTGGTTTTACTTTATGTAATGATTATGGTACCAAATTATTTCCATGGGTAACTCTTATGTTTATGTAAGATTGATTATGTATGATTCTTTATGTGGAAAACATATTCATGAAATCTAATATGGGATCACCCAGATAGTTCTTCTATTCATTGGGTAATGTTTAGCCTCATGTGACGTTATGTGTGATTGTTTTGGTAGTTAGCCTTGGCTTGTGAAACTATGGGAAACGGACTTGGAGAATAGGCTTGATTCATACTAAATTCATATTTTATGTTTTTTCCACATTTCTAGGATTACATGTAAAAATGATCCCATGATTATATGTTATGATTTCATATGTTACATTCCCTTTATATAATCATGTCATTCCTTCTTTCTCATGTGCTAATGCTTTGTTCTTATGGTTATTCCCTTACTAGGATTTTAGCTCATCCCTTTAATCATGTTATCCCGGGGGTAGACTATATAGATATAAGGGCTCAAAAAGTTAGGCTGTATTTTTGGAGATTAAATAAAGAATTTTTTATTAGTCCCATGTTTATGTATTACGTACATATTCTTATAATACATTAGACTTAATGATATTTGGTTTGTACTCTGATGTATAATTATGCTTAAAATCTTGTAATGTAATATGTAAAAAGTTGGGGTAACTATAATATATAAAGATAACTATAATTATTTTCTTGAATATAGTAGTTTTGTTAGTGAAACTTATGGTAAACTTGAGGTGTCCATGATTAATAGTTGTCTTCCCTTTAAGATTGGAAAGTCATGTCATAAGATTCACTGACCCGGTGCCACTATAAATAGGTGGTGTGTAGTTACTTATTCTAAATATATAAATTTAAATATTATTCTCATGTTATTATAAAGTAATTAAATTTGTTCTTCCATGTAGTGTGACTATGTTCAAACCATGTAATCTTTTTTTTCATTTCCATTAGTTTTTTCTCTTGTGTTCTTGTTCTGAGAGTTGGGAGAGATTGAGTGTGGTTGATCTGGTGTGTGGCTAGGGAATATTTTTATTCTTGTTTTGGATTCCAAATTATTATATATATATTTTATAAATTAGGGTGTTATACACATTATTCCACGATTGATATTCCAATGGATAATTTTGAATTGATTCTTTTTTACCAAACAATTTCAACCATAAATAGAAATTTAATTTTTATATCTTTTTTAGACAAGGGATTTCAGTTATAGATTTAGAACAAGAGTTATTCTATATACCTGGATAAATTGTTTTATGGTGAGTGGTTTATATATTATATAAATATCTAATCTGGTAAATAATATTATAGAAAATACTATAATGCTTTATTTTAACACCACCAATCTTTGACATTGTCACCTCGGGAATATAAATTAGAAATTCATTCAAAGACTCTATGAAAATATATTAATAGATTCATTCGAGTATGAATTATTTTAAAATTTAAAATATTTTTTATTCAATAAACTGACATATGTACCTTCCAATATAATAGGTGAGATGGCTAGTGGGGAGTTGGATCTTATCAATACTGACATATATGGGCTAATGAGTACATAATAATGGTTATATATGATTCAACAAATTTATTGATGATTTTAGTAGTTATGGTTATATAGGTGACACAAATTTAATATCATTTAAAAGTTATAAGAGTTTATAAATTAATTATAAAAAAACTAGGAAAAGTTATTATTATTCTTTTATCAGATTAGTATGGTTAATACTTTATCCAGAAATTTACATATCATTTGGGAGATTATGGAATTATTTCACTAATCACTCCTCTAAGAATACCAAAATGGAATTGTTTGTCTAAGATAATGAATATTACCTTTTTGACATGATTTGATCTATGATGTGTCAGTGTGACCTTCTAATATTATTTTGGTGATATAATGTAGACACTATTTAATTATAACCTAACTACATTCTATCTAAAGCAGTCATAAGGTCACCATATGATATATGAATTAGGAATAATTCTAATTTATATTTTATGTTGATTTGAGGTTGTTAAGAACACGTATGATGTTTATATTCTGGTAAACATTCCCTTAGATTAGAAAAATTATTGTTTTCTTGTTATCCCAATGAAACTAAGGGATTCCATTAATATTGTTCTAAAAGATAAAAAGTTTTTTTCTAAAGATTTTGTTTTCCTTTGAAAGGATCACATGAATGAAAAGTTTATTGGGATTAAAATTAAACTTGTAGAATTTTCAAACCAACAAATATGAATGGATATTGAGATTAAAAAATTGATAGTTCCATAAAATATTGTAGAAATAAAACTCACTCTGGTTACATAAGAACCTCAAAGGACAGGAAGGATTCATCAAGAGCATGAGAGAGATGGATTTCTCATATAAAATGGTGATGAAGACTTGTTCATAGATGATAAACATAATACCTACTATGACTCCATTAAAATTTCTGATTTAATGAAATGGTTAGATTCAATGAGATCTAAGATGAACCTTATATACACTAACCATGTATGAAATTTTTTGGATGCACTAGAATGGTTGAACCCCATAGGGTGAAAGTATGGTTTTTGTAATAAAAAATGGATAATAATGCTTTTACCTATAAATATTTATTGGTGGAAAAGGGTTATAAAAAATTCATTCTATTAACTACGAATATACCTTTTCATATGTCATAATTATAATATCCATTAAGAAGTTTCTTTCATGGGTTTCTATTATGATTATGAGATATATAAAATAGATATAAAAACTAATTTTCTTAATAAGAACTTGTCCAAGGATATGTATACACTATTGTAGAAGGAGTTTTTTACATCCGTTTTTCACCGACATTATTAAAGGATACATTATAAATATTGTTTTTTATGTTGGTTATTTTGAAACCTAAGTAAAAAACATAAATCCAAAGCGTTTTTCACATCGATTCCAAAATAACTCACATGAAAAACCGTTTAGAGTCATGATTTATTACGTCAGTTTTTAAATAACTGATGTGATATATAGTTTATTACGTCGGTCATTACATTACAAATGAAATAAACTACACCTCTGAATGATTTTTCATGTTTGTTTTTTAATAATCGATGTGAAAACATCTTCTTTATGCTGGTTATTAAAAAATCGACTTGATAAACCAGTAAGTGAAGCATTTTTTCACATCAGTTAAATAATACCCGACCTGAAAACAGATATACTATGTTGGTTATTAAATAAAAAACATAAAAAACCATTCCCATGCATTTATTACGTCAGTTATAAAATAACTAACATAAAAACAGATTTTTTTAATGAAATCGTTCAAACATTACTATGTTATGCCAAAGAATACCTAAAATAAGAAAATTATAGTCCAAAACCAGGCCACAACCAGAATGGAATCCACACGCGAAAAAATTAGAATTAGACCAAAATTAGAAGAACCAAGGAAAAATTAAACACTCACTTACATAACATTCAAAACATACAATGTCAACTAAAAAACCTTAAACACCTTGGACAACCCCTACCCCATGGATATCCCCCCACCCCACGAGATAGCCCTCACCACCTAGACACCCTACTACCCCACTTGAACCCCCCACCCCACTAGACGGCCCCCCTGGAAACCACCCACCCCCTAGACACCCCCCTTAGACACGCCCACCCCCTAGATAGTCCCCCCCACCCCACTCCCCTGGACACCCCCACCCCTTGAACACCCCCACCCCCTAGACACCCCTCGACCCCCATGACAGCCCCACCCCCCTGGGTCGCCCTAACCCCCTGGACAACCCCCACCCCACTGGATAGCCCCCCCCCCCTCACCCCCTAGATACCCCCACAACCTGGACACCCTCTCACCCCTGGGACACCCCTCAACCCCTGGACACCCCCACCCCCTTGGACACCCCACCCCCTAGACACACCTACCCACTTGGACCTCCCTCCCACCCCCTAGACAGTGCCCCCCTGAACACCCTCCCACCCCATAGCCCCTTGGACAAACTCACAACCCCTAGACACCCCCCTTCCCCCTTTGATAGCCCCTACCCCCTGGACAGCCCCCCCCCCCACTCCCTGGACACCACCAACCCCAATGGACAACCCGCCCATACCCATGTACACACGCCCACCCCCCTGTACACTCCCACCCCCTGGACAGCCCACTGCCCCCTTGGACACCCCTACCCCCTAGAAACCACCCTACCCCACTGGACATCCCCCACCCCCTGGACACCCTCCCACTCCGTACCCCCTTGGACACACTCCCACCCCTTGAACATCCCTTCTAGACACCCCCCAAACAGTGCCCGCCCCTAGAGACCACTCATCCCACTGGACAGCCCCCCACCCCCTGGACACCCGCCCACCCCAATGACACCCCCACCCACTAGACACCACCCCACCCCACTGGACACCCGCCCACCCCCTGGAGACCCACCCCCTAGACAGCCCCCACCCCCTAGACACCCTCACCCCCTGGACAGCCCCCCTAGACATCCCCTCACCCGCTAGAAACCATCCCACCCCATTGGAAAGCCCCCCAACCCCCTGGGCACCCTCCCACCCCTACCCCCTTGGATACCCTCCCACCCCCTACACACCACCCCACCCCCAATGGACACCCCACCACCCCCCAAGAAACCCCTACCCCTTGGACACCCCCACCATCCCCACACCCCCCGAGACACCCCCACCCTCCATGAAACCATTACTATACTCTTCCAAAGTATGAAACAAACAGAAACTAGACCAAAATTAGACCAAAACCAAACCAAAATATTTACCGTGAAAACATCAGAACTAGATCAAAACAAGAAAAACCAGAGAAAAATTAAACATTCACATATATGACATTCAAAACAAACAATTTTAACTAAAAAACCTAAATCCAACCAAAACAACTACCAAATACACTATTATAATTTCAATATTCAAAATTAAATTTCACAAGTTTTCCAGTTGTAATTATTTCATACATAAATATTAACAAATAATATCTGAAATTGATGATCACTTATTGTTCATGATAATTCTATTAAATTGAGTGTCAATACAAAATATCATTTTTATGTAATACATCTAAAAGTACAAATTATAAATAGATATTTACCTTTACTTTTACATATTTTATCTTGGAGCTCTTTTTCATTATGTTTTTTCAAAATTAGTCCCATCCCCTTTCAGAAAATAATATGAATGAGATAAATTTAAATTTAATTATATTTAAAAAACTATTAAGAAATTGAAACTTACTTTTCCAATATATTATTAAAAATTCCCCGAACATCGCCATGGACCATGCATATCCAATAAAGTGTTTTCTCCCTTCAAAAAAGACCTAACATCCAATGATCACAGATATTAAAAAATATAAGGTTAGTGGTTATTTATGTTAGAAGATAATGAACACTTTTCTAGATATATGTTTCATACCTCCCCCAAAAAGGCATCATCCAACACTGCGTAATTATATTCTATTCAAATCTTTCTGCAATATAAAGTATTCTTTGTTCCTCATCCAATGTATGTGCTTTAGGGGATATCAAATGTGGGTCCATGAATCCATATACATCTGTCATCTCATTAATATCACACATGTTATAAAGATACATAATACAAAATAGACAAAAGTATACATTTTTAATAAATTTAACACTGGTAAAGGTGTTAAGACTTACATGGAAAAAATCTGCACCACGTTGATGCTTGAGTTATCTCCAGTAACAAGCTCCATGATATCATTTTTCAAAACCCCCACATTTATTGCACATTCAAAAACATGAGCTTTCATAGGAAATAAATAATGAGAAGCCAAAAAATTTGAATATCTTGAAAATCTATCCAGACTAGTAGAATCTATATCTGATTTTATACTTATTTGTCTTTGTTTTTGTCTATATAGTATTTATTTACATTTGAATTATTCCTATAAATAAATAGAAAAATATATTAGTTTTCAAATTTTAAAACAAATTTAATA
Organism: Viscum album; assembly: GCA_963277665.1. Classification (NCBI taxonomy): domain Eukaryota; kingdom Viridiplantae; phylum Streptophyta; class Magnoliopsida; order Santalales; family Viscaceae; genus Viscum; species Viscum album. Next base: position 1,854,926,938 of record OY728128.1, read on the forward strand.
AAAAATTAAATAAAATATATATCATACATACCTCTTTGGTAATGAGCCGCAAAATTTTGGGTGGCCATACTAAAAATTGATTGATACTATGTCTGTCTATCATCACCTCATCTATACGTAATAGTACTCAAGTTGATATATCAATAATATCCTATAAAGTGACCCTATGATTCTCTAACTCTTACTATTGATGATGAACTATATCTCTGATACAATATACCATCCCATATACAACTATATGATGGTGATGATCATTAACATACATCTCAAAATAAGTATGAATCTGTGGCGGAGGAGTAGGATAACAATGGGGTCCACAGGATGAGTTGGAGGATAAATAATTGGGTCTGGAGGTAGGGGAGTGGGAGTTGTTGGTGGAGGTGGAGGATAAATAATGGGGTCTGCATGGGGAGGTGGAGGAGTGGGGGCTACATTCTGAAATTTTCTTTACATGTCCGCAAACATCAACTGTATTGACGCTCTTATATTTTCCTCCATCCTCGCATTGATATTATGAACTTCAGCCTCCAAGGATTCTATTTTTTTTATAAACACCCTCTATAGAAGATGTTGAAGAACGTGGAAACACTTTTTTTACTAATACACTTATTGGGTATCCTTATACATGACTGGGGTGTTCGAGCTTTCCCATTATTGCAGATAAAATATCTTTCCCTCTAGAAACTTTAAATACCCCATGTGGGATCTTCTCCTGAAGAGAATCCTATATTAATTAATTTAAAATTTCTATAATGATTCAATGTATATAAAGAATATAATTAACTTAAATAAATAAAATAAATATCTTACAATCCTCTCAGCTATGATTCTCAATTCTTTCGAAAGATATTTCCCCTTTTTCTCATCTGATATCTCTTCCATTTTTCATGTATAGAGAGAGGGGATGGAGGGGAAACCTCTCTTGTTCTTGAAGACTCATCTCTATGTTTTATCAATTTTTCCTCCATCATTTCTTCTTCCAATAAACTATACACTCCCTGAGCTAAACTATGAGGGTATACATTTTTAGATTTGATCTTCTGATGAGATTCCCTTGTTTTCTATAAATTAAGAGTAATAAATCATTAACTAAACATTAATAAGATCATTTATATATAAAAACATATCAAATTTTTCATTGACCTTACCAAAAATGAATCTTTTCTCTTACTGTCAACAAATTGTTCACATGTGTCTTCATCTATGAAAGGATATATATGACATGCACTGTCTTGTAGCCTATGAACAAAAATGATATCAGATGTGAGGGTTTATTTGAAATTTCTTTATCTCCTAGTAACGATCGATAAAAATTTCTTTATAACACCTCTAGTGTTAGTAATATCAAATGTCATCTGATAAAGAAGATGTAAAACATATTATACTAAAAAAATTTAATGATTAGTCAAACAATATCAAAATATCTTACCAAAATTGTCTCTCATAACTGAGATATTATCGCTTTTTCCATACTTCTCCATAATCATAATGAATTCTTACTTTTATTTTTCCCTGATTTGATACAAAACTCTTAAAATATTTTGAATTTGGATATCTAGGAATATTATTGTCATCAAACTCAAAGAGAATCATTTGGTCATGGCTACAGGCAAGTGATAATGTTGGTAAACGTGTTCATCCATGTTTACCAACTCTTGAAATATTATTTGTTGTTATGGGAGTACATGAGGAAGATTGGGGAATATCAAGAGCATGTGAACATTCCTCCCCAAAGTTATGATCATGATGCTCATCTCTAGAATCAGGTGGTTGATTAACTGATTGATCTGTCATTATCCTCCAAATCAAAAAAAGAAAACATTAGTTCACAAATATATATAAGTTTAAATATAACAATACTAACGTAAAAAAAATGAAAAACTAATCTAACTTGTATAATAATAAACATGGTAAATATGGTAATCATATTAAACAATGGTAAAAATGTTAAACTTGGTAAACATGGTAGGGTAATTTTCATTCAACAAAATTAATAAATATATAGGTTACGTAAATTTAAACTATGGTAAAAATGGTAAACATGGTAAACATGGTAAATTAATTTCCATTTAAAAAATCAATAGATATATAAGTTACATAGTGGTAAACATGTTAAACTAAACTAAATAAAATTAAAACAATCAATCATTTCAAATTATTTTTTTTAATAAAAGTTTTAATAAAAAAATTACAATATCTAATTTTTTTTGAAATTAATAAATTTAAACCAGAAATAAACATATGTTACCGGAAATATTAGAAATGTACCAATGGATTTTTTCCCAAATTGCTTCGTTATGATCATTCCTTATGGCACAAACCATGTCTTCAACATGCTCACAATTATTTTCTGCTAATCTTTCCATGGATGTTGGTATCTCACATAAATCAATATCTTTATCAAGTTTATTGTCACCAACATATTTTTTCCCCTGTAAAACAATATAAAATTGCATATCTTATTGATATACAACATAGAAAATCTGTTTTTCATGTATTTCCATTATAAAATAATCCTCTGTGTCTTCTAATCCATTTAGATTAACAATTGTCATTTCCAATTCATCATGTCTGAAACTATTATTACTGGTAAACCATATGTAGTTAAAAACAAGAAATTTAATTTTAAAGTAATAAACCTCCTATATTTCTTCAATGACTCAATAATATGCATTGGATGTAGAAATTGGGTTTTTGTCTTTAGAACTCAAAAAATGAATTGCTTCTGCAAACACCATTACACCACTATTCTGAACTTCACCCCTATTGTCTTGAGCGTTCTTATGAAATGTATAGCCATTAATGTCATTCTCGAAACATGTTATCACATTAAAACGTGGACCACCCACTTACTGTATTAATGTATCTGATACATCTGATCTACCAAGCAAGGTATTTTTCAACCATGGAAAAAATGTTTTGTTCTGCTCATTCAAAATCAACATTTCTTTCTTATATGGATGACATTGTTTCAACTCATTAATATGCAATGTGATATATGGTTTAACATTAGCTATGTTATTCAAGATGTATAATGGCACCTTTTTCATTTGTTCAACTGACAATGATTTTAAATTCAAGCCACAAATTCCCTTTCCTTCATTATTAACTCCTTCATAGTGTGATGGAGGCAAACTAATGTGCTCCACCACAACCAAGTAGCTCGTACAAAACTCTGCAACCTCCTTAGAAATATAATTTTGAATGAAGCAGGCTTTATGTCTATATGGATTCTTAAAATACTCCTTCAATATTTTCATATAACGTTCCAAAGGATACATCCAACGAAGATATACAGGTTCACAAAGCTTTATTTCTCAAACCATATAAACCATTAAATGCACCATTATATCAAAAAAGGAAGGAGGAAAATAAATTTCCAATTGACAAAGTATAGAAATTTTATCCTTTTCCAAAGTGTTCAAATCATTCACATCAATCACCTTCTTACAAATTTAATTGAAAAAATAACACACCATCATTATAGTCTTTTTGACACAGATGGGAAATATTCCACAGAATGCAACGGGTAGAAGTTGTTGCATCATGATGTGAAAATCATGACATTTCATACCTATAAATTTCAAATTCTTCAAAGAGACATAAATTTTTTACATTTTATGAATAACCTTGAGGTACTTTGATATCCTGAAGACACTGAAAAAATATAATTTTCTCCCTCTTGGATAATGTATGACAAGCTGGGGGAAGAAATGTACGTCTTCCATTAGGAGTGGGAGCTAACTTCAAACGTATTCCCATTGATAGTAAGTCTAATCTTACATTCAAACCATCTTTACTCTTTACTTTAATATCATAAAATATTCTAATAAAACTATCACATATATTCTTCTCCACATGAATTACATACAGATTATGTTTCACTTCATGATATCTCAAATATGGTAGCTAAAAAAATATTGACATTTTCTTCCAAATATGTTTATCATTTCCAGATTTATGTGTAATTCCTAATGTCACATTAAGTTTTTGCACCCTCTAAGAATACTCATCTGGGGATAAAGGTTTTGTAGCAATATAAAATTATTGTGAGCCATTGAATTCGTTTTTTAGTCTTCTATAGAAGTGATACATAGGTAAAAACTTTCGATGACCCATGTATAAAAATTTCCTCCCATGATGAAATTGACAATATGAATTTTGTTGTTCGTAAATTGGACATACTTTATGCCCCTTAACACTATATCCAGACAAATTTCCATATGCTGGGAATTCACTTATAGTGAACATAAGCACTTCATGCTATTGAACATATTCCATTTTATAATAATCACACACCCTAGTACCATCCTCCCATAAAATTTTGAAATCATCAATTAATGGTGACAAGAAAACATCAATATAATTTTTGGGTTTCTTCGGACCATAGATCATTATACTCAAAATGAAATAGTTGTGCTTTATAAAAACTTTAGAAGATATGTTTTAAATTACCAATTAAACAGTCCATGAACTATGTGTACTACTGAGTCTTCGATATGGATTCATTCCATCTGGGCACAACCCCTGTATGAGATTTCTAATTTCATTTCCAATTGTATGATATTGCTCATCAATTTTCTTCCATTGTGGTCAATCAGCTGGATGATGTATTTTTCCATTACATATATTCTCATCAGAATGCCATATTAACCTTTTTTCATCATGTGAATTATCAAATAAACATTTTATGTGATTAATTATAGAAAGATACCAAAATACCATGGAATGGATCTCTGTAATCTCTACACCAGCTTGTGATTTTTATTTCAAATTATATTGTGATGTCCCACATTTAGGATACTCTAACAATAATTTTTAGTCCTTCTTATATATTATATAGTCATTCGAATAAGCATGTATTTTCTTATATCCCAATCCCATCGAGGATAATATTTTCTTCACCTTATAATGTGAATCTAGAAGATCGTTGTCTTTCAGAATAATGTCTCTCAATAATTGTGACAGCTCTATAAAACTTTTTTCACTCCATCCATGTTTCTCATTCAGGTTAATCAATCATAACACTGCTAACAAAATCGTAAAATCTGTACAACCAGAATACAATGGTTATTCAACATCACCATATAGACATGCAACTATCAGTTCTATCTCAATTGGTTCTTCTGCAATATCACGAATCATTTCTTCAATTCCATCAGAATACCATATTGAAAATCATCATCATCAGTAGATCTGACATTCTTTCCAGTGTCACCATGTCAAATAAAATTTCTTTAAATCAGATTAAAACCATGACAAATCAGATGATCTTGGATCTCCCTACTTTTCAACTTCTTCACATTAAAACATTTCAGGCATGGATTGAAAAAATGTCGTTACTTGGAACATTTTGTTTAGAAAATTCCAAAAAGGAATCAACAACTTACTCATATTCATTACTGATTCGATGTGATGTAATATAAATTGACTCATTATTACCTAAAACAAATATCAAAATTATGCATCTTGTTAAGATATGCCAATTTTATATTTATATAAAAAACATCATAATTTGAATGTAAAATAATTTTTAAATATAAAACAAATATATGATAATTTGAAAAATATATGAATGGAAATAATTTTAAAAATAAAATATAGTTATATGTAACAATTTTATATTTATATGAAAAAATACATAATTTGAAAGTTAAAATGTTTTGAAAAAAAGTGGGAATAAATGTGTTAGTAATCAGGTATTTGGGAACATTCAGAGCAAAGATTCTACTCAATTTCTATCAATATAGAAATTTTATTCATCACATAAAAAAGTGTCCAATAAAAATATTATATATTTATGATAAAAACCCATGAAAATTTTTCCAAAGGGTGTGAGGAAAGTGTAATTTAGAATGAAAATTTTTTAGAAAGAAGAACTTTCTTTCCATAAAGATATTATCTCCAAATACATTGAAGTGGAGGAATTTTAAAACTATGTAGACTCTATGAAGTTAATATATGCCAATTGTTTCAATGAAACTGTTGTGATATATATATACAAACGGTTCAGTAACCTTTGGTATACATGTTTTACAACATATAATCTATTCCAACGGTTTCATGGAAATTGTTGGGATATATGTATACCAACGGTTCAAGAACCATTGGAATACACTCTATAGTAAATAATCTATTAAAATGGTTTATGAAACTATTGTTATATTCTCCTCACCTAGTAACTAGAAGCATACCGTCTTTACCCAATAACCATGCAACACCATAACCATCATCCTCTTCCTGGCTTCCAAAACCTATACACATGACTTCCAGAACCTGTAAAGGGGGTGGGGGTGTCTACGGGGTGGCGGCTCTCAAAGGTGGTGGGGATGTCTACGGGGTGTCCAGGGGGTGGGGGCTATCTAGTGGGGGTGAGGGCAGTCCTTGGGGGTGGGGTTGTTAGGGGGTGGGGGCAATCCAAGTGGTGGGGGTTATCCTAGGGGGTAGGGGCAGTACATGGGGTTGGGGTGTCCTTGGGGTGGGAGATTGTCCAAGGGGGTTGGGGTTGTCCAGGGGGTGGGGATATCCAGTGGGTGTCCAAGGGGGTGGGGGTTTCCAAGGGGTGGGGGTGTCTAGGGGGTGGGGGTGTCCATGGGGGTGTGGGGTCTGTCTAAGGGGGTCGGGGGTGTCTAGTGGGTGGTGGTTTTCCAAGGGGTTGGGGGTTATCCAATGTGGTAGGGGTGTCCTGGGGGTGGAGTGTCAAGGGGGTGGGGGTGTCTATAGTGGTGTGGGGGATGTCTAGTGGTGGGGGTGTCAATGGGGGTAGGGGTGTCCAAGTGGGTGGGGGTTGTGCAGGGGGTAGGGGTGTCCAAGGGGTGGAGGTGTCGAGGGGGTTGGGGTTGTCCAGGGGGTGGGGGTTTCCAGGGGGTGGTGTTGTCCAGGGGGTGGGGACTGTTCAGGGGGTGGGGGTGTCAAGGGGGTGGGAGTTGTCCAGGGGGTTGGGGTGTCCAGGGGGTGGGGGTGTTCAGGGGGTGGGGGTTGTCCAGGGGGTGGGGGTGTCTGGGGGGACTATCCACAGGGGTAGGGGTGTCCAGGGGGTGGGGGATGTCCAGGGAGGGTGGAGTCTATTCTAGGGGGTGGGGTGTGTCCAAGGGTGGGGGATTTCTAGGGCGGGGCTATCCAATGGGGGTAGGGGTGTTTAGTGGGGTGGGGGATGTCCAGGGGTGGGGCTGTCCAAGGGGGTATGGGGTGTCTAGAGGGGGTCGGGTGTCCAAGGGGTGTCTACGTGGGTCGGGGGGACGTCCATGGGTGGGTCTGTCCATGGGGTAGGGAGTGTCTAGGGGGGTGGGGGATGTCTGGGGGTTAGGGGGTGTCCCGGGGTATGGGGGGTTGTCTAGGGTGGTAGGGTGGGGGCTATCCATGGGGGTGGGGTGTCCAGTGGGGTGGGGGGTGTTCAGAGGGTGGTGATTGTCCAAGGGGGTAGGGGATGTCCCAGGGGTGGGGGAATTATAGGGGTGGGGTGTTCAGGGGGGTGAGGGTTGTCTAGGTGTTGGGGTTTTCCTAAGGGGTTGGGGTGTGCAAGGGTGGGGGGATATCCATGGTGGGGGGGGGGGATGTCCAAGGGGGTAAGGGGTGTCCAAGGTAGTTTTACAGGGGGTGGAGGGCTATTCGTGGGGGTGGGGGAAGAACATGAATGATTATAAGTTCATGGTAGTACACACATGGAAGTACACACACACACACACATGATAGAACACACATGGTTGCAACAAAAATTGAATAACTTTCCTGATATCACTCCCATGGTTTATTTTACCAGTAAAGAACTTATAATGATATAAAAGAACACTTGGAAACTTACCATAATATCAAGAAAAATTATAGAAAAATAATATCTCAAAACATAAATTTAAGGAATCGTGAAAAGTAATAAATTAAACTGAGGTGTCTGAGGTTTAATGGAGGATTGCGTGTCAAACTGATAGATCTGGTGATAATAAAGATTATAAATGCTGATGGAAAAATGAGGTTGGAGGGAACGCCTTCAAAGAATCCTTTCAAGTTTTTTTGAGCAAGAGAGACAAGTCGCTAGTCACTCGATCATAGAAAATAGAATGATAGAATACAGGGCCCAATAAATCATTTAAAATCGTTATCATGTCGGTTATTTAATAACCAATGTGATAAAATATTTCTTTATGTTTATCACGCCGGTTATTTAACAACCAATGTAGAAAATATTTTAGCACGTCATTTATAAAATAACTGATGTGATCAAAAACATTTATAACGTCGATTATTTTATAATCGACGTGATAAAGAATAAAAATTTGAATTATCATGTCAGTTATTTTATAATCGATGTGATAAATCACTGAGAATCGATTTATAACATCGATTATTGTATAATCAACGCAATGAATCAAATCACGGTGTTTTATACATCGGTTATAAAATAAATGACCTTATAAATTGATTCTTATCGATTTATCATGTTGGTTATAAAATAACCGACATGATAAAGTAATTTCTACAACTTTGCAAATCGGTTATATATAACCGATGTAAAAAAAACTGAAATGGTAAACCTTTTTTGCACTAGAAATATGAAATAGATTAAATGTTTTGAAGTTTCAAATGTAACTATTAAGGTATAAGAATTATAATGGACCTTTTCTGGATTGATAATTGTCATGGCCATGAAACCTCTTATAGCCATGATGGATTCTATCTCAAGCACATGACTTTCTTTTTTCGGTCTCACTCATTCCCTTTTATGTTTTCATCTTTTAATCTCGAGAGGTTGGTCAGCTACGTCTATTATTTTCATCATTTGGTGTGATGATGGTTTAGTTATGATGGCATGCATCATATGATGTCGATGTGAATAGGTGGTTTCATCGTTCATCTCGGTATGGATAGGCCAATAACATTTCATGGCCGAGATGCATCAATGGATCGAAAAAAATGACATCCTGTGATTGTGACAATCATGGGTAATTGATATGCCTTGGGGTTCATTCTTCCTTTTATTTGCATGCTCCATAAGCCACAGTTAGTGGTTCATTGTTTTCAGTTTTTTTATTGGATCTATGATTTGGTTTTTGAATGAATGTATTTTATTTGATTCAAAAACAAATCATAGTGGTGACTTTTTGAGTCTGTAATGGATGTCCTAGTCTTAGGATGTTTGGATCTCAAGATTTATTTTTGATGATAGATTCATACTCCTCTTGAAGGTGTGATTCACTTGATGGCGGTTCTGATGGCAGATTTCTCTGGTCAGGTTGATTATTCCAACTCGTTGTTGATGATTTTACTCTGCTCTAGAACTAGGATATAAACACTCTTCTCCCATTCGGACATGAGAGATGGTTTTCATGGTGTTTGGGTATGTTTAGTTTGAGTGATTTATGGAGTTCTAGGTGGTGTTTCTCACATTGGTTTTATCTCTAACTTTTGGTTCATGTTAGGCTTGATCTTTTTGGTAATAGTGGAGATGCTTTGACTGGTTGGTTTTATTCATGTTCTATCATGGTATTGTTTTTACGATGATGATGGTTTCTGGAGGGTATTTCTCATCAGTGAACTGGTGGTGATGATGGTTTCTTTTTTCTATCAGGGTGTGCGACACGAGGAGGTTCTTGGCTCGAGGTTGTGATGATGGATCAATCAGATTTTTAAATTTCGATTGTTGAATTTGTTGTTATGGGGGGTATGTGGACTATGGTGTTTTTATAATATTCCACTAAACAAAATGTGCCTTCGGAAATACAAAAAATGATTGTGGTAATATAAATGTAGATAAATCAAATAGTTTTCAGAGATCAATTTTGGGTAAATATATTGGAAATTTTCTAACGATATTATGGGGAACTCTAATATGGGGTTTTAATAGTGTTTAATGATATTTAGCTCAAAAAGACTCAATATCCTTATAAAGAGTTTAGGATAAAAAAATTATTGGATTCTGTATGTATCTAAAATAGGATCAATGATATATTCCATATTGTGTTTTCAACCTGATGGGTCTTAATCCTTGACCACGAAAAGTGGATAAAATTATCATCCTAGTGAGAGCCACTAAGATATATTGAAGAACATACTTATGCATTTATGAAGAACCAAGTATATATTTTTGGTATTTAGAAGTGAGTAAGATCTCTTTAAAGGGGTTAAAATAATATTATTTTCTAAACTAAAAAGTAAAATATGATATCCAAATATTGATATTTTAATTACATCAACTATAGAGATATCAATTGGATGATTTTAGAATAACCCACCATAATATACTCAAAAATAGTGTTTGAGTTCATCATTGTATCTTATTTTATAAAGGAAGACATTAAATCAAGAATTTTACCACTAAACATGGGCTTGTTCTTATCATTTTTAAATAAATTAATATTTATTGTGATACTAATGAAGCTATTGGTTAGGATAAGGAGCCCATATATCACCAAAGGACTTAATATATACTTCACAAACACCATCTTATTTGAGAAATACATGAGAGTGGAAATTTAATGAGACGTTATGTAATATAGAAAGGAATTAATCATATCCATTAAAAATAAATTAATATAATAGGGTTTTTCACTAGAAGTAATATTCATATAAATGGTTCCTTATGAGGTTCTTCATTTAAATAAAGATATTATTAATAGAAGATAATGTAATGTAGATTATATTAGTGAAATTTATGCTTTATATTATTTCCAAAAAATAATGAATGAAACACATTCAAAATCATGTTAATTAAGATGATTTGGTTGACATGTAGATTTTTAGGATCATTAAATATGGTTTTGGAAATGTTTTATTATTAAAATGAAAAATTGCACTATACTGTTCAATTTTTATAGTGTGATGTGCTTACCTGATATGATAATTTGGAGTGGTAAAATAGGTCACACCATAACATACAATTCCCACTCTATGATTTATTCCTATATGTGATGATGATTATGTTGATCTACCATGACATATCGGTCACATAATAATAAAATGTTTTTAATTTTTTATGTTCAACTATTCTTGAGATGAGAAATATTTATAGCTTGAAGATGATGATAATAATTTTTAGGTTCATTGGCATGGTAAACAGAATTTTATAGTTCCTAGGTTGTTTTAAATGAATTCACTAATAAAACCACAATGATGGAGTTCATGATAAATGTGGTTTAATCAAGGAATTTTTTTGACACACAAATTAAGAGTGGAAACTTTTCTCCTGGAGAAAAATTTTAATTGACCTGTTGGCATGTGACCGTTTTGTAATGGTACTCATTTTTCAATGACACACCCCATCATTCCAAGACTGCTTTTTTAGAAATTTTTAAGATGTGTTGATGATGTGTAATTATGGATAACTTATAGGTTACTCTATCTCTACTCTACATGACTCTAAAAATGAAAATGAGCACAATGGGGGTTTGATTGATTCCTTTTGTTAGATTATTGTAGGGGATAATTCAAGTTGAAGTGGTTATTAAATTTCTAAATGAAAATTAAAATATTAAAAAAAAGACAAGAGATTTTATAGGTACTATGTATGAAATATGCATATAATTACTTATAAAGGGTAGAGAAAAAAATAAGAATAGGATAAACCCAGGAAAAAAATATTTCTACCGATTATCTTAAGACCATGATGAAGAATCTCGAAATTGTAAATATTAAATTATTTTTAAAAGGAGATGTAATATAGTTGTTGTTTAGAGAGTTATTGAGTTTTAACTTTCTATTTTATAAACATATATTAGTATATTTTTTATTTTATATCAATTTAAGAGAGAAGAAGATTTTATGTTCTCTAGAGTAAGTTTTTAGTAAGTGAATTTCAAAGTTTCAAGGATCATTGTAAAAACATTAGGTGTTACTCTATAGAAATAAGATTAAAGGACTCCTAGATATTCAATTAGATCATTTTTTTTCTTTTTCTTTTATGAGTTAACATAAATTTCATGTGATACCATCATAATTTTCAAGATTCCTTTTGACACACTTTATTTTCAAGGATAAAACATGTTTTTTTAATCCATTTAGTTATTCAATCAGATCTTATGGTAAGGATGATACCACTAAACATTAGGGTTGTAACCATTATGTTTTAATGGTAAATATTATAAACCAATTTTCTCTTCGTTTTTGTGTGGATGTGATAATGAAATCACCAAAATAAACTAATTAAAATCAAATTTTTTGGTGGCGATAAAGAAATATTGGTGACAAGTTGTTTGTTATCATCCAAACTAGTAACAAATTATTATTTGTGGGTGAAACAAAAAAATTGTAAACTGATTCACCCCCATCTCAATGAAAATTTTTATCGACCTGCAATCATTGTTACTTACATTAAAATATTTCTGGTAATATTTTATTAAATGGTCACGTGGTTTAATTAATATCAATAGATTCGTGGTCCCTAAAAAATTATTTGACATTTTCAATATATATGTTTTATCATAAATGTGAAAAAATGATTATAATTACTAATCTATCCAAATAAGAGCCTCAGATGGAAAATAAATCATTGATTATAGACAAGGGATATAGGGTTATTCTTATGGGAACTATAATTTTTTTGTGGATTTAGGCTTTATATTGTTCTTATTTACATTTTTAAATAAAATACCTAGATATCTAAAACACTTTAATTATAAATGTTTTTTTAATTCCCTCTACATAGGGTAAGGGGTTATTTTTGGGGCATTAAATAGAAGTGGAAGGAACTATATTTAAAGAAAATCACATGTCAAGTACGATGATGTGTAGCCTTGTACGTAACTCAGGGATCTTGCATGAAAGGATTTAAGCACAAAAATAAAATCAAAAAAATATCTCTTTCTATTTGATGACACTGGAAAATGTGACAATTTTATGGTGAACATTTCTAAAAGGATCCAAAGTTAAATCCCTATAGATAATCCACACATACATCAAAATATTTTGGGTAATCTGATCATTGATATTTGGGTTCTAGCATGGATAACTGACTATGTCGTTGATGTACTGATGATCACTGTTTTATAATTCCATTGATTAGAAAATGAGTACTTGGATCAAGCCTTTTAATTGGATAATTATCTCCCTATTATATAGGGTAGATGAGAGAGGAGATCTGAAATTTTAGTGGATGAATAGTCCTCAAACATTGATCTTTCTTGTATTTATATAGTGAGGTTAAAATACTTAGAAATGACCATATAGACCCTGAATATATATTACATACTAAATAAGAAAAAAAATTACGATCTATTTAATTATTCATAAATTTTTTTTTATATTTTTATAACATATTTTTAGTATAATAAATATATTATGAAACAAAATTGAGTTACAAAATCAACTCTTTATTCCCATAAATATTAAACAAACCTTGAATATTAAAATAATATTTTCCCTTTAGATATTTTTCCAGGTATTCACTTTAAAGATATTAATTACATTAAATAAAAAAATCATGTATAATTATTATATACTCAAATAATATGGAATTTATTTATTTATTGGAGATTGATTAAAATTATACATATACCAAACCCTATGCTGGGGCCCACAACATCCTATACTCATATTCATAAGAATATGAAATAATTGTCAATTTTCTATGTGTGTAACCCTCTAGGTCCTTATCTCGATATCGGTGAGTACTACTCATATACTAGGAGTGGAGTCTAGAAACCCATCAAGTCCCTTGAGGAGATAAGGTATAGTCATAGAAATGGAAACATCCTCCAAACACACATCTGGTAGTAGAATCTATTTTTGATTGTGGTATCTAATAAAGTAGGATGCACACTTTTTATCATCATTGTTTATGTATTTATTATTCATATATCTTACTAGAAAAACCTACCTTCTTTGACCATGGACATGGATTTAGAAAAGGTAATACCACATTGATCAGCTATGACTAATATATCACTTCCTTTTAGAAGTGGTAAATTTTATCTTGATAATTCAATGAATGCCATACCACCAATGATGCACCCAATGCATGCTACCTTTCCGAGACATAAATTTCACGATTTTTTTCCTATATAAATGTACAAAATCAAATAGTATGCATTGGTAATAATCTCAAGTCAGGAGACCAATATATGTGTTCACCAAAACTAACTACTAGTGATGCATGAAACTTGTGGTGTCTTATTATCGGGTCAGTACTCATGATATCATATACTCAAGATCACCAACATAAAAATTCAAGAGAAAAAGTATTAATGATTGTGATTCCCTAACACTGGATAGTCACACATTATCTGTGTCAAGTCACTGAGATGTATCTAAGCCATAGGACATAAGTTTATGATTACTGTCATAGTATTTCAAGGTTCTCATTATTTCTTGGGAACTATTACAATATCTTGATATGACATATAATCTAAGGACATTAACATATAATTAGTAAACATAGAAGTATAAACACTATTATGGTAAGATAAACACATGTGTGTATATATATATATATAATAAACTATATACTTGTAATGGTAATAACAGTACATAAAATAGTTAGTTCTATGGAACCCACTCACAACACTCCCACTTTTACTAAGTCCACTAATAATAATTATTAAACTATAAACTCGAATAAGAGAATCATTATTATCAAGAGATGAGAATTTAGTTAGGGGTTTTTCCATGTTATCCTCTATGGAAACTATATTAACTATGACTTCACAAGTGTAACGACCCAATGTTTTGTCAATGGAAATTCCATTCTTATAATTATGTCATATAATCACATGAAATCACAACACAATGAACTACTACGTACTATGTGACCTTTACACATAATAGTGTCACTTTTGGGATTTGAATTTTGAAATTCAATCATACACGGTTGCGATCAGTAAGATGTATGGTGTCTGATAAGACAAACATATTTTTTGGTGAATAGTAACCTACCCTTATGAATAGTAATGTGAACCTTATGAATAATTAATCTACCAAAAGAATATTAATCTCACCCATGAATGTATAAATAAAATTTAGGCTTCTTATAAGTGATAATATGACCATAGTAAAATTATTCTTATTTTATGTAAGTCATAAATAATTAATTAAAATTAATTATCATAAAAGCTATTAATAAATTAATAATTTTATTTCTTCTGGTTTGAATATAATTTTGTAAGACCTTATGTAATTTTTTGTAGCATTATAAAATTAGTTATAGTTTTAATATCATTATTTTTCAAGTAAATTATTATTTTAATTAAAAATTAAATTAATCATATTTAGAAAATTATTTTTGAAAATTGGATTTCATTTTTGGATTCTACATGTCAAGAAATAGTTATGGTGAATTTTTTGGGATTTTTCTAAAATACATGAATTTTTTATGAATAGTAATATATTGTATTTTACCGTATATATACATTATATGTTAAATACACTATTTATTGAGTCATATATGATGTAAGAACCTTGGTTTTGAATTCACATGAACATATTTCTATTTTTGGTCATGGAATTATCACTGTTTATTATTTTATCGAAAAATACTAAACTAATGATTAAAATATTAAGAAACCCTTCTTTCCCCTCCAATATAAAAACCACCCACACTCCCCTCCTTTCTTCTGGCCTATAAAATCTTGTGCCTTAACTAAATTCTGCTAAAATATATCCCAAGATCCTACCCCATGTCTATCCACCCTTGGTCTCCACAAAATACCAAATCCTCTCCCCTTAAGAGGCTCTTAAGAAATATTAATTCAAGAGGTAAAATCCATTTTTTAATTATTTTTATTTCCTTTCAAGTTCCTTTGTTTTCTTTTATATCCTTACCCATGCTAATCCAAATTTTATGAAAACTCCATTACCTTATATGTACTATATTTTTTTATAATAATGGAATAATTTATTATCATCTCTCTTTTACGCTTCTTTTATACTAGAAATGAAAACACCATCTGAGATATGTTAATCCATCACATTAAAGGAAGATGGGTTTCCAATTTATTTTACCATATTTAATTATAGTCATGAAACCATTATTGTAGTTGAACTAGACTATAATATATGTATACTATTTCATCTATTTTTCTGGAATCTTTTGTACACATGTTTTTTATTTATAAATCAAAATGTGTTCTTGTGATAAAAACCCATCAATTAACCCAAATGGTTATAATTGAAGATTTATATAAGGATTCAACTTTACTACAAGTAACAAAATAACATTTTCAACCAGGTAACCTTTTGTATGCTTAAAAATAAAATATAACTCCAATTCTAGACAAATATCATCATTTTACATGATTATCCATTCATGTATATAAGTAAACTGGTCATGAAACAAATTGACCCAAACAATGAAATTGAACCTCATAACAAATCAAAAAGGTTATGAATGAACATAAATAGGTTACACTAAATCAATTACATATAAAAATGGTTCTATAATTATTAATTAATGAACCAAATTGTATTTTTTAGGTCATTAATATCAAGAGGAGAACACCATCAGACTTATGGTAAGGGATTCTACCCAAACCTCCAATATTCCTTCAGGTTACTCTTACTCTCTTTTTACCCAAATGAAATCCTATATTCTATTTATTTACATCTTCTAATTTCTGTTTAAATGTCCAAAATCATGTATCAATATCCAATATCCATTCTCTTTTGGGGATAAACCTGCTTTTATTTGATTCCCTCCTCAATACTTCCCGATAAGCAACCCTGTTTTAAGGGAACATCTCGAATTCGTACCCTATTTCAAGTGCACTCAACCATATGTATTAATCCACATTTGTTTTTATAAAAATAGTTTTTTATTATGAAAACCTTATTAGATTAATTCTTGTTTTATATTAAATATTATGCCTTTTTCTATTTTAAGTGCTCATCAGTATTCTCCTTAAAACCACGCTAAAATGTTTTAATGATAAAAATTTTTAAATACTCTTCTTACATGTTTTAAATTATATTTGACATCAAATACCATGGTATATGACTATTTTACCTTATGAATTTCCATGTATTTCCTAATTACTTTCATTCATGGACACATGTATGAAGCACCCATTCATTATGCATTATGACATAATTATGATACTCATTTCATTCCTTGGGTACCCTTATGTTTATGTAAGATTGATTATATATGATTATTTGTGGAAAAAATATTCATTACCATGTTAATATATGTGTTCCCAGATATGATTCCAATGAATTGGTTAAATTTGAGTCTCATGAGATGTTATGTGCAACAGTCTTGGCAGTTAGCCTAGAATCGTGCTACCATGTCCAATGGTCATAATGGTTAACCTTGACTTGTGATCCTATATGTGCAATGAGCCTTGAATTGTGATAAAGTCATGATTTATGCTTCATACACATTATAATGACTCCATTTTTATATAACCCTAAGTATATATGTTATGATTTTACATGCTCCATTAATTTTTATATCATTATGCCATTCTTTTTAACCCATGTGAAAAAGCTTTGTTATTATGTTTTTTCCCTTATTGGGATTTTAGATCATCCCTTTGTCCATGTTATCCCCAAGATACCCTATAAATATGGATGAGGAAAATGGAAATTTAGATATCTTTATAATGATGAAATAAAAACAATGTTTTATTTAGTCCCATGTCTTCAGTCTTATGTACCAAGTATTCCAAGAAACATGACTTCACAATACTTGGCTTGTAATATGGTGTTTTATTATGCTTAAAATATGGTAATTTTATGTGTAAAAGTCTAGGTTCACTATAATAGGTCTATGTAAAAACTCTCAAGTGATGAATCTTCCAAAGTATAAGCTTTTCCACTGGTGTGATCTGGGATCCTTGGAAAGTTCCACTATAGTAGTGTTATCATAATAAACTAGAATAGAGCCTAAACTACTATGTACAACACCAATATCTTAAAAATTATATTTATTCATGTTGCCTCCTTATTAGCACAAAATGGTTTTTTATAATCTTATTATACTATATAACCCACAACCATTGACTACATTGAGCTTCTCTAGCTCACATTACCACCATTCAGAAAAAATACTTAGTCTGATTATAATTTTCATTCATCATGATCTATCTAGAAACTATAATCAGTGTATCCTACCACTAATATTTCTTAATCTCTTAAAAAGACTAGGGACATGTAATTTTTTACTTATCAAGTGCTTCATGATAGTTCTATTGCTTCCCAACACAACTCCACTAGATCATCTTTATATTTTTCCACGATTATCAAAGTAACGACAACATCAAACCTAGAGTATAACATGGAATACATGATAGATCCAACCTTAAATTAATAAGGTATTTTATTCATTATTTTAATATCCTTTTGAGTTTTTGAAAACATTTTCAAGGATATATTGATACAATGTTACATTGGTAAAAAACATCACAGATTGTTCCATATTTTACAATTTGAGTACTCTATTAATGTAAGTACTTTAATATAGTCCAAGAAGCATATAGTATGTATCTCAATTGATGTCACAAACTAAATTTTGTCTCCATTAAAACCAGCACCAAACCTAGTTCGTGGTGAGGACGTAAGGGAATTCCTTATCCTCATAGGCTAGAAAAATTCCTCGAGTATGATAAACAATGATTAGGAAATGTTTTACATAAGTTAGGATACATAATACGACCAATAACAATAAGTAAAATAAATTAGAAAATTGCCAAAAAAATTGTTACATATAATTCAGAACTGAATACAAGGTTTTAAATATGACATAAGAGGTCAAAAAATTCAATGGTAGTAGAAAAAATCCAAAGTACCACCACACAACATGGGGTCATCACCCACGAGCCGTCTCCGCAACACCGCACCATGGAAGGAAACTAAGAACCCGATTCGCCATATCCAAAGGCCTTTCCCTTACCTGAATCAAACATGATCAAGTATACATACACACAAATATTTATGTATGGTGTGATCCTAACTCAATAGGATACCACCCAAATATTCCATGTGACAAGAATTATATGATAACAATCTTACAGGTTTTTATAAACAAGGAATGGTAGCAACATTTCAGATGTGAAACTTTTAATGAAAAATATTTTTAAATGGGTAACATTAAAGAATGAATAATTTTAAATAAAACATGTAAGATACTGAATTTCATATCCAAACACTCCATAATCCAATTGTAAATACCAAATATCCAACAAGCACTAGTCACGGGAAGTCCCCTAGGCACTAGTCAACTGTGGGCCCTACACACCTCATATCTTGGTGTAATAGTAACCAAATAAAATGTCTATTCTTTTGAATGAGCCACTAGTAGGGAAAATACCAATAACCTATTTTTTGAATATCATTATCCTTATAGTTTTGTTAGTGTTGTCAGTGTCAAATTTGATAAGTGAAATAGGGAAAACCACTCCGGATCACTAGCATACTAGTACATGTCCACCCACCTAGATATCTGGGTTTCCCTCTTTGTTCTCAAACAAGTTCCATGTGCTATCAAATGCCATTTATATATAAAAATACTAGTTCTTGTCATACACACTCAGAACAGTAGCTAAACACGCCTTTCACTATACATATAACTCAAATAAACACATAAAATTTCCATATAACAATTTCAAAAAATATAATAAAACTTTGGACACAAAATCAACCTAAAATCCCACTTTTAAAACAAAATTCATAAAAATAATACATGAAAATAGAACTTTCAACACTAATTTTATTAAAAAAACCATTCCATGAATTTTAGAACAACCCCCATCGATGCAATATGGATTGCACATGAAAAACACCCATTTTCACACAAAAATGGAATTTAAAAAACAATTTATTAAAAAATTCTACCAAAAATAGTTTTCAAAACAAATAAAATGAAAGAGGAACATGATAAAAATATAAATCCAACAATATAACTCATTTTACAATGCGTACACATGGAATCACCTACCAAATGTGTCAAAACCCTAAAATCCTTGTGTGAAACATCAATCACACAACCACCGAACCACATTTGAAAAATGAACAAAAACAAAAATAAAATTAACAAGAAACTAAAACAACCCTTGGTATGAATCCCTCACATCTGGACATTTTTAGAATCTAGAAAATTGTGAGAAACATTAACGAAATAGAAGAAACTAAGAAGGAAACTCACTTACTTGATAAAATTTGAATAAATCTCCCCAAATACACCTATAGTTGAATCTACTAGTAGAAAAAATTGAATAGGATGTCTGAATAAGGATTAATAGGTCAAGTGGGGACAGAAATGGTGGAAAAGAGTAAAAAATGAATGATTTATGAAAGAAACAAATTCCCTTGGAAAATCTAGACTATATGAGAAACCTTGATAAAATTATCCCAAATCCATGATGAAGATGAGCTCCAAAGAAGGAAAAATGGAATATGGGGGTGTTCCTGGTGTTTTTGGTCTTGATTGATAAGTGTAATGTCAGAAAATGTTAAAAAATGAATGACATATAAAAGAAATAAATTATTTTCTTGAATCTGGAAATGGGCTCACGGGTTTTCCCAATGCCTGAATAAATCACCCAAATCCACCCTGATTATGAGTTTCTAAGGGGTACAAATGGATATTATAGTGACCCTGTCCTTTCAAATATAACATTACATGATTTTTAGAATAATTATACATCAGATTACAAGACAAGGATCGTGAGGTCTTGTGTCTTTGAAGACTATATACATAAAACATAAAACATGGGGCTAAAAACTCTTCTTTATTTAATCTCCATAAAGATCTCCAAACTTATATTGAGACCTTACATCTTCATAGGGTACCCTGGGGAACACATTAACAAAGGGATGAGCTGAAAATCCTAGTAAAGGAATGAACATAAAAATAATGCTTAATCACATTAGTTAGGAGGCATGACATAATTATTTCAAAAGCATGGAAAATATAAAATTATAACCTATAAGCATGGAATAATATAAACATGGAATCATATAAATTTGGAAAAAACATAAAAACATGTATTTATTATGAGTGAAGGCTAACTAAAAATCCCATTTCCAATAGTAGTACGGGTCATGGCTAACCACCAATCCCGTTTCTCATAACCATGGGTAACCGCCAAGACCATTCACTACGGGAAAAATGGGCATTTGCGACGAGTTATTTGCGACGGGAATAAATCCCCTCGCAAATAGTCCTGTTAAAAACTTATTTGCGACGGGGTTATTTGCCCGTCCCACATAAGTAGCCTTTTGCGACGGGATAGCTTTCCCATCACAAAAGGACTGGCGCGGTTTGCGCGCCAAATCGCGGGAAACTTATTTGCGACGGGGGAATATTCCTGTCGCAAATAACCGGCGGCGGTAAAAGGTATTTGCGATGGGAATATTCCCCCGTCGCAAATAGTATGTCGGCAGGTGGTTATTTGCGACGGGTCCCGTCGTAAATAACTATTTACCCGTTGACCGTAATAAATGATGGCTAAGGTATTTGCGACGGTACCCGTCGCAAATAATCTAACCTATAAATACCCCCATCCGTTTTTTTCAAATCATTCTCAAATTCCCTCTTCTTCTTCTCTCAAAGTTTTATTTCTGAAGTTTAGTTTTTCTCAAGTTTAATTTTTTCTTTCGGAGTTGATATTAAAGTTTCAAAGAACGATCAGAGCAGATCAATTTTCAAGGTATTTATGTTCATTTTAATTTAATATTTATTTTTAATTTTTTATTAGTTTTAATTATTCTTAATTAGTTGTAATTTAATTATGTTTACATTGTTTTGTTACTTAATAAATTTAAATTATTAGTATTCATTGTTAATATTTAAATGGTAATTAAGAATAATTAGTAATAATTACAAATAATTAAGAATAAATATTAATATTTAGTAATAAATACCAATAATTAGGAATAATAACATTATTATATTATTAGTATATTTTATTATTAATATTAAAATAATATAATTTTTTATATATATACAATTCTCTTTTCATCTGTGTGTTTGCTGTCTCCACATGTATTATTTGTATGTGGAGATAGAAAACACACAGATGAAAGGAAAATTGTATATAAATTAAAAAATTATATTATTTTAATATTAATAATAAAATATACTGATAATGTTATTATTCGTAATTATTGGTAATTATTCTTAATTATTGGTAATTATTCATTTAATTACTACTAATTAGGAACAATTAACAATAATTACCAATAATTAGGAATAATTACCAATAATTAGTAATAATTACCAATAATTAGTAATAAATACCAATAAGTAGTCATAATTATCATTAATTAGTAATAATTAGTAATAATTAACAATAATTAGTAATAATTACCAATAATTAGTAATACTTACCAAAAAGTAGTAATAATTACCAATAATAAGTAATTATTATTAATAATTATCAATAATTAGTAATAATTACTAATAATTACCACTAATTAGTAATAATTAGGAATAATTACCAGTAATTATCAATAATTATCAATAATTACCAATAATTATCAATAATTAGCAATAATTTGTAATAATTAGTAATAATTAGTAATAATTAGGAATAATTAGGAATAATTAGAACTAATTAGGAATAATTATGAATAATTAGGAATAATTAGGAATAATTAGGAATAATTAGGAACAATTAGGAATAATTAGAAATAATTATGAATAATTAGGAATAATTATGAATAATTAGGAATAATTAGGAATAATTGCCAATAATTACCAATAATTACCAATAATTAGTAATAATTAACAATAATTACTAATAATTACTAATAATTAGTAATAATTAGTAATAATTAACAATAATTAGTAATAATTAGTAATAATTATCAATAATTATCAATAATTAGTAATGATTAGTAATAATTCGTACTAATTACCAATAATTAGTAATAATTCGTACTAATTACCAATAATTAGTACTAATTACCAATAATTCGTAATAATTAACAATAATTCGTAATAAATAACAATAATTCGTAATAATTACCAATAATTCGTAATAATTACCAATAATTAGTAATAATTATCAATAATTAGTAATAATTACCAATAATTAGTAATAATTACCAATAATTAATAATACTTACCAATAATTAGTAATAATTACCAATAATAAGTAATAATTATTAATAATTATCAATAATTACTAATAATTACTAATAATTACCAATAATTAGTAATAATTAGGAATAATTACCAATAATTATCAATAATTATCAATAATTACCAATAATTAGTAATAATTACCAATACTTAGTAATAATTACCAATATTTAGTAATAATTACCAATAATTATCAATAATTAGTAATAATTATCAATAATTAGTATTAATTACCAATAATTACCAATAATTGGTAATAATTCGTAATAATTACCAATAATTGGTAATAATTCATAATAATTCGTAATAATTAGTAATAATTACCAATAATTAGTAATAATTACCAATAATTAGTAATAATTAGTAATAACTCGTAATAATTAGTAATAATTAGTAATAATTAGTAATAATTAATAATAATTAGTAATAATTATCAATAATTTGTAATAATTACTAATAATTACCAATAATTAGTATTAATTAGTAATAATTACCAATAATTACCAATAATTACCAATAATTACCAATAATTACCAATAATTAGTAATAATTAGTAAAAATTTGTAATAATTACCAATAATTAGTAATAATTAGTAATAATTATTAATAATTAGTACTAATTACCAATAATTAGTAATAATTAACAATAATTAGGAATAATTAGTAATAATTAATAATAATTACGAATAATTAGTAATAATTTCGAATAATTAGTAATAATTACCAATAATTAGTAATAATTACCAATAATTAGTATTAATTACCAATAATTACCAATAATTGGTAATAATTAGTAATAATTACCAATAATTAGTAATAATTACCAATAATTGGTAATAATTAGTAATAATTAGTAATAATTATTAATAATTACCAATAATTAGTAATAATTAGTAATAATTAGTAATAATTACCAATAATTAGTAATAATTAGTAATAATTAGTAATAATTAACCAATAATTACCAATAATTACCAATAATTAGTAATAATTAGTAAAAATTAGTAAAAATTAGTAATAATTAGTAATAATTAGTACTAATTACAAATAATTAGTAATAATTAACAATAATTAGGAATAATTAGTAATAATTAATAATAATTACGAATAATTAGTAATAATTACGAATAATTGGTAATAATTACCAATAATTAGTAATAATTACCAATAATTAGTAATAATTACCAATAATTAGTATTAATTACCAATAATTACCAATAATTGTTAATAATTAGTAATAATTACCAATAATTAGTAATAATTATCAATAATTGGTAATAATTAGTAATAATTAGTAATAATTATTAATAATTACCAATAATTAGTAATAATTAGTAATAATTAGTAAGAATTACCAATAATTAGTAATAATTAGTAATAATTAGTAATAATTGCCAATAATTAGTAATAATTATCAATAATTAACAATAATTAGTATTAATTAGTAATAATTACCAATAATTACCAATAATTACCAATAATTACCAATAATTAGTAATAATTACCAATAATTAGTAATAATTACCAATAATTAGTAATAATTACCAATAATTAGTAATAATTAGTAATAATTACCAATAATTACCAATAATTACCAATAATTAGTAATAATTACCAATAATTCGTATTAATTACCAATAATTAGCAATAATTGGTAATAATTAGTAATAATTACCAATAATATTAATACTATGAAAATAATAAAAAAATTATATAATATTAAAATTATCAATATTTGTAACATGTTTTGCTTTATTCTCAACATATTGAATTCTTAAAGGGTCAATTTTTAGGTGTATCTCAATAAAAAGTTTGCGTCAGTTGTGTATGATCTAAACTCTATAATTATCCTAGATTGAATTTTTTTTCTAACAAATTATTCAAAACCAGTAATGCTTTTATATTTTATAGAGAAATATGGAACAACGGGGTCATCAACAATCATTATTAGGTGACCGCATATGGATAAATCAACGTAGAAATCCAAACGGTTCTGGTTTAAATCCAGTATATGTAGAGGGTGTGGAGACTTTTTTATCATTTGCGGCATCAAATCCAGAATTTGTTTCAAAAGGAAAAATAAAATGCCCTTGCAGAAAATGTGCATTAAGAACGTTTGACACGTTTGATAAAGTGGGAGAACATCTCTTGCGTTTTGGTTTTCAACCAGATTATGTTTTTTGGTATCAACACGGTGAACGCAGTTCCAGAGCAGGTGATACCAACTTGATTCCGGATCCATCCCGGTTTCAAGATTTAGTACATGATGTTGCAGGTTCATCTATTCCACATACAGAAACTCCGGCTGATATAACTTCAAATCCTGAGTTGGAACCGTCTGAATTTTATGAGTTATTGAAGTCTGTTGAGGATGCATTATATCCTGGCTGCAAGATGAGCAAATTAGAAGCAGTTGCAAAATTTATGGCTATCAAATCAGATAACGGAATGTCAAACACCTGTTTTGACCAGATATTTTCTTTGCTTAAAACACTGTTACCCGAAGGAAATGTTTTACCTGCAAATTACTATGAGAGTAAGTGGCTGGTTCGAAATTTGGGACTTACTTGTCAGAAGATTCATGCATGTTCAAATGACTGCATTTTATATTCTGGGGAAAATGAGTCGTTGGATAGTTGTCCCACATGTGGGAAACTGAGATATAAAGAAGGACAACACGGGTAGTTTGATGAGGCGGCATGGATGCAGGCCACCCACTATGCCTTCGAGAAGGTCCGGGTAGTTGGTATCGGCTCTCGACTGACTCCTGGAGATTATTATTGCAGTGCTGCGATGTCGGCGTCCAGCTTGAGAGGAGCTCGTGCATCTTCTTCTACTACACAGTATGAGGATCAGTTGCGATCTCAGACTGCACTGATAGAGAGTCTCCGACAGGAGCATGAGCAGATGTGTCAGCAGCATGAGGAGGACCGTCGACGCCAGCAGTAGCTGTACGAGGAGCAGACGAGTCTGTGGCAGCAGCAGCATCAGGAGCAGATGGAGTACATGCGCCGACTCACTCATGCTTTAGGGATGGAGTCTCCTCCACCACCATCTGCAGATCCCCCACCTCCCCCCCTCCTTCAGATTAGAGTTTGTATTTATGTTATAAAATTTGTGAAATCAAAATATGATTTTTTTTCTATTCGTAGTTTCTGTCTCATTATAAAATATTAATAATATTATATTTTTAAATAACAATAATATGAATAATAATATTATTTATATTTTATAATATTAAATTATATATATATATATTAAAATTTTATAATATTATAATTTAATTATATTTTTTTGTAATACTTGAATTATTTTAATATTTGAATGTAAAATAATTATATTATTTTTATATTAATTAAAATAACTTATTAATATTTTTTTATTTATGAATTATAATTCTAATATTATTATATTAATTAAATCATTTATTAATATTCTATTATTTTTTATTTTTTAATTATAATTCTATTATTATTATATGAATTAAAATAATTTATTATTTTTATTTGTGAATTATAATTCAATTATTATATTAATTAAAATCATTTATTAATATTTTATTATTTTTTATTTTTGAATTATAATTGGATTATTATTATATTAATTAAAATAATTTATTAATAATTTATTTTTTTTATTTTTTTATAGTATTTGCGACGGGATACTATGCTCGTCGCAAATTGTATTATTATTATATTTATTAATAGTTTTTTATTTTTTTTAAATAGTATTTGCGACGGGACCCGTCGCAAAAAGTATTTTGAAAGTATTTTACAAATATACGGAGACTATTTGCGACGGGTATTATTCCCGTCGCAAAAAAAGGTTTTAGCGACGGGCTCGTCGCAAAAAAAGGTTTTAGCGACGGGCCCGTTGCAAATAAGGGTTGTTGCGACGCCGTTTTCAGCAACGGGCCATTTGCGACGGGATCCCGTCGCAAATGACCCGTCGCAAATACCTTTTTTTCTAGTAGTGATTGCACATAGCATCTCATGAGACTTAAATTTACCCAATGAATGGGGGCTCTATCTGGGTGCACCCATCTTACATTTCATGAATATGTTTTTCACATAAATAATCATAAAAAATTGATCTTATATAAATATAAGGGTTACCCATGGAATGAATTGGGTACCACAATCATGACCTAAAGCCTAACCAATGGGCGTATAATTAAAGTTTCCATTTAGAAAGTAATTAGAATATACATGCACAATAATAAGTTAAAATCGGAATATATCATGTTAAGTGATGTTAAATATAAGAGACAACATGTAAGAAATGTATTTTTTAAATTTTAGTATTAAAACATTTTTCTGCATTTTATGGAAAATACATTAGAGCTTTTAAAATAGAAAAGGCAAAAATATTTTATATAAAACTAGAAGTGAACCAAGAAGGTTTTCATAATAAAAATAATGATTATATAAATAAAATGGTGGCTTAAAATAGAAGATATAATTCACTTGAAATCTGGTAAGAATTCAGTAAGTTCCTTTAAAACCAGTTTGCTTATCGGAAAGTATTATGGAGGGAATATTTTAAAAACAAGTATATCTCTGAAAGAGAGTTATGAAATGGTATTTATAAAAAAAATTTGTAAAAATAAACAAAATTTATAAGATTCAAAGAAATAGATAATATAACATTATTTTGAAAAGAAGAAAGACAAGGAAACCCAAAAGAACAAAGGAGGTTCGGGTAGAATTCATTAAGGACTATCGGCATGGTTTCGGGTGTACCTAAGAGGGCTTTATGAGAGAGAAAAGAGGTTTCTTATCACTTATACATAATGAGGGCAGTAAGGGGGAGGTTTGAAATCATATCCCATCATTAGGTATTACACATAAATTATTACATCATAGAGTACATCATGAATAAGAGTGAAATGGAGAGGATCTCATACTATAAGACCGGTGGTGTTCTCCGCTTGTTATTAATGACCTGAATAAAAAAATTAGGATTATTAATTAAAAATTACAGAACCTATTATATAATTAAATTACTTAGAATAACCCTTTTTTGTTTATTCATGACCTTTTTAATTGGTTATAAGGTTAAATTAAATTTTTTGGGCCTGATTGCTTACATGGTTTTACGGACTGGTTCGCTTATATTCATGTTCAGATAAACATGTAAGATGAAATTGGTTGTCTAGAATTGAATTTATATTCTATTAGTGAACATCCAGTATATTTTATGGTTAAAAAAATTGGTTACTTATAGTGAATTTGAATTATTATATAAAACCTTAGTGACAATTTTTTTGTTAATTGGTGGGTTTTGATTACAAAAAACATGTTTTGCTTTATAATGTAATAAAATTTGTACAAAAGGATTACAAGAACCATAACTAAGAAATATATATATATATATATTTAATAATATAGTTCAACCATAACACAAATGGTTTCATGACCATAATTAAACATGATAATAGAAATTGACAAACTGTTGTCCTTGAATGTGAAAAATTAACACATTTAAAACGGTGTTTTTGTTTCATTCAAATAAATGGTGGGTAAAGGAGAGAAGATAATACAATATCCCATTATAATAACAATATTCAAATAAATTTATGCTACTGGATTTTTCATACCATTTTTATGAGTAGAGGTTTGGAAAGTAATGAGAACAAAATAACTTAAAAAATGAAGGAAAGAGGAATTTTACCTCTTGAATCAACCATTCTTGAGAGTTTCTTACAGGGAGAGGTTTTAGTCTTTTTAGGAGACAAAATTCTTTTAGACGTGGGGAGGGATATTGGGGATAGATTTTGGATGAATATTTCAAGGCACAAGGCATGAGAGGAGTGAATAGAAGAGGAAACAATGGGTGGTATTTATAGTGGAGGGGAGGAGGGTTTTCAAAATATTATTATCATTAATTTATTATTTCTTCACAAGACAAGAATTTTTGAGTATTCCCTAACCTAGAATAGTAATAAATGATTTTGAGTTAAATATTTGGGTTCTTACTTCACTTGTGATGTCAAGAATAGTGGATTTTAATTATAATGTATTTATATGGTAAATTAATTTATTTTACTATTCACTAAAAATTCTTGTATTTCAGAATAATACCAAAACTTCACCGAAACCATTTTATAATTTTTATAATTCTAAAATTTAATCCATTTTTCAAAAATAATTTTATAAATATGATTAATTAAATATTTAAATAAAATCATAATTTATTCTAAAAATAGATTTAAAACATTTATTTACTTATTCCGAAATATTGGTTCATCATACTTTCACTTAAATATTATTTATATACTATAATAGTTAAAGTTACTATACATTAGGGTATACCACTATTCACAAGGGTAACATTATTATTCATAATTTTATGTTACAATTCACTAAAAATTAATTTGGCCATATTAGACTCCAAATAACTTACTAATCACAACTGTGTATGTCAGATTTTTGAAATTCAAATCACAGAATTGAAAAACTTATGTTTAGAGGTCACATAACACTTAGTAGTTCATTATGTTGTGATTTCATGTGTTTATGTCATATTTATAAGATGAAAATTTCCATTGAAAACATTGGGTCATTACAAGTATGGTGGTTTTCATAGGACAGGGGAGGCCAAGAGGGAAGCGTAATGGGTGAAAAATATTGAAAAATGAAGGATTTATAAAAGAAACAAATTTTGATTTTAAATTTGGAATGGGATCATGGATTATCCCATATCTTGAATAAACCACCCTTTTATCCAAAAAATATTGTAAAACCCCTTAAAAACAAACAAATAATGAAGATTAAATGAAAAATAACTTTAAAATATGTCATGGATGTGACAATTCTCCCCACTATAAAAACTTTCCACCCTTGGAAAGTCAGATTGAAGCCTAATAAGAAAGGAGAAACAAAAACTACTCTTTGGCCCAAGACATCTGCTCCCATGTCTCATGATCATTAGTCGCATGCTTCTAGAAAACTCGAACTAGATGAATAGTTTTCCCTCGAGTCACTTTTTCTCAGGAGTCCACAATACACACTGGTCGATCAACCACAGACAGATCTAGTTCCAAAACCAACTCTTCCCAACTCAAAACATGGGATGAGTCCGATTTATATTTCTTTAGATGGGAGATGTGGAATATATCATTGATCAATGTCATGTGAGAGGGAAAATCTAACCAGTATACCATCTTACCAATCCTATCAATGATTTCAAAAGGTCCCGTATACCTTGGTATTAGCTTCCCTTTCTTACCAAGATAGTGATGACCCACGCGAGGTGCCAATTTCATGAATACCTGGTCATCCATTAAAAATTCCAATGCTCGACGCCTATGATCGGCATAAGACTTGTGTCGACTATGGGCTATCAAAAACCATTATTTATTCAACTAAAACTTGTTCGACATATCCAACACAATAATCAGACCTAGCAGCATGGTCTCACCCACCTCCACCCAACATAAAGAATATCAACACAACCGACCATAAAGAACCTCTAATGATGCCATCTTGATTGGGGATTGGTAGCTATTGTTATAGGAAAACTCCCTCAATCCCATATGGAAATACCAGAAAACACCAAAATCTAACACACATGATCGAAGCATGTCTTCCATAATCTAATTAGCCCACTCCATCTGACCATCTATTTGAGAGTGGCATTCCATACTCATCTTAATTTGTGACCCCAATGCCTTTTGAAAGCCACTCCAAAATCGAAAGGTAAAAATTGGGTCCCTATTTAAAATTAAGGATGATGTCACACCATAGAGCCTCATAACATTTTGCACATACAATCAGCCCAATTCCTCCACTTTGGTCAAATATTTGATCGAAATGAAATGAGCTGATTTGTCCAAACAGTCAATCACCACCCATATAGAATTCTTTCCCCGAGGTGTAAGTGAAAATACAACTATCAAATTCATGGAATTCTCATCCCACATCTAGGTAGGAATAGGTAATGGTTGAAGGAAACTAGAGGGTATTTGATGCTCTACTTCCACCTACTGATATGTATAGCATCTTGATATGAAGTCAGATATGTCCCATATCATGCCTAGGCACCAGAACTAGTGATGAACATCATAATACATCTTTGTGGCACTAAGATGGAAAGCCCACAAAAACTAGTGGTTATCCTGCGTCACCACCTTCCACAGAGACAAAGGCACCACTAAGAGGCCCTTGAAGTACAGGATACCCTCAGGTGATGAAGACAAATCAGAAGAAATATCCCCACCATGAAGAAACTACCTTGACCACTGACATAGCTTATCAGCAGGCTTCTCCTGCTAAATCATTCAACAAGAGAAGGGATCAACTGAATGCTCACCAAGAAAACCCCTCCACTATGCTCCTTTCTTTCCATATGCTTCTGAGTAAAGATCCCCATAAATGTACACTTATCACTGGACTTCCTCAATACTTGCACTAATACTCTTCTACTCAAGGAATCAGCCACCACATTACCATTCCCCAGGGTGTTGATGATATCAAAGTCAAACCCTTGAATGTACCCAATCCAACGTTTCTTTCTTAGGTTAAGATTATTTTGCGAGAAGATGTATCCTAAGATCTTTTTATCAGAATAGACCACAAACTTCTCCACAAAGATGTAGTGATGTCATATCTTCAAAGCATGCATCATCACTGTTAGCTCCAAGTCATGGGTTGGGTAATTAATATCGTGTGGTAAGAGTTGGTGGGATCCATATTCCCCAACAAGATCATCCTACATCAGCACGCACCTGAGACTCATACCTAAAGAGCCACAATACACCACATAGTCCATTCCAGATTCTGCAAATATCAACATGGGGGAGGTGGTAAACCGCTACTTCAGATCCTTGAAGGATTCCTGACATTCTAATCCCCAAACAAACTTCACCCCTTCTGGGTAAGCATTGTCATGGGAGAAGAAATCTGAGAGAAATCCCAAACAAACTGCCTATAGTATCTTGCTAAGCTGAGAAAACTCCTGATCTTGAACAAATTTTTTGACTAATACCATGACATCACTACACTGATCTTATCAAGATCCACCAAAACTCCTTGATCTGATTTCACATGTTCCATAAACTTCACCTTCCTGATCCTGAAAGTCAACTTGGATAGCGTTACATAATGGCGATGATCCCACAAAGTTCCCAACATGATCCGCAAATGATTTTTATGATCCTCCTAATATCTAGAGTAAAACCAGATGTTGTCCATGAATACCATGTCAAATGATTCAAGATAGTGTTGGAACACCCTATTCATGAGTGCTATAATGACCTTTGGATCATTGGTCAATCCGAAGTTCATGACCAAGCACTCAAAGTGGTCCTACCTTCTTCAAAAAGTTATCTTTGGGGTATCTTCCTCTTTCACCCTATGTTGGTGGTAACCTGAATAGAAGTCTATTTTAGAAAACCACTTTTCTCTCTTTAATTGATCAAACAATTCATTTATTCAGGACAATGGATATTTGTTCTTGATGTTTACCTTGTTCAGATTTTGGTAATCAATACAAAAATAGAGGGATCCATCAGTATTTTTCACAACCCAAATAGGTGTGGCCCAAGGAAAGAAACTCAATAGAATTAGTACTTTGGATTCTAAATCAACTAGTTGTATATTTAATTCCTTCATCTCAGTGGGGGCCATACTATTCTATGGAAGAGATATCTGTTGTGTTCTCGGTGCCAAATTGATCGAGAACTCCATATCCCGCTCTGGGAGAAATCCTAAAAATCACCTAGAAATACCTCCAGGAACTCATCCACTACATGAGGTAAACCACCCTCTGGAGCACGACCATATCCCTCTAGAATGAGTGAAAAAAACTAGAAGATAACATCTCCCAACTCTAGGAGTGGAGGTCCTGCACAACCCGACCGAGGATCCCATTACCCATGAAAACCCTAAGAGCTGTCATCAAGTGCTGTGAAACCCACCAACCTACTATAGAAATCGATGTGTTCCTAAAACTTAACCAGCCAATCCAGGAAAATTATTAAATCAAAAAGGTCCTTATCAATGACCAGGAGGTCCCACTCCATCTCAAAACCAGACACGGTAAGTGTACGCATTAGGAACTAGAGACCTTGGTCACTTTTTCTACCCAACAGAGTCACCAACTCCATCATAGCAGAGAAAAAATTAGTTGGAAAATTCATTTCCCTCACAATATGGGTACAAATAAATGAAATTGAAGCACCAGTATCGAAAAGAGAAGCACCTATATAAGATTCAATCAAGATGGTACCTTGAACTATCGAAGGCCCCTCATCTGATCTCTCTAACACCTTCTCCACGGCCTTTAGATACCTACTCTCTACCTATTAATGGTCTCTTGCCTATGGATTTTACCTAAACTAACTCTACCCAGAAGATGATCTATCTCTACTCCCCAACCACCAAACTGATATCCCCCCATCCTCGACAGCTTTGACTGAGCTGGAACTCCCCATGAATCCACTGATCCTACTCACTATGGAGTGGACATTACATCCTAAAAAAATGCTACAAGTGTCCCATACCTCCACACTAATAGTAGAGATTTATAGAAATTTTCAATTTTGGTCATATGTGCCATGTCCTCCCACATTAGTGGAATAAAACAAACCTTGGATAGGAACCCACTAAAGAAAACTTCCTGGAAGGTTGGACGGATCTACCACCTCCCTTCTTTCCCTGCTCCTCTTTCTTCCTTTCCTTCTCATAAAAATTGCCACATCCTATCACTGACATTGCTCTAGAGAAACCAGGCCTACCCTTGTGGTCAATATCAACCATACAAACCTAATCAACAACCTCAGTGTAGGTCTTCAACTTGAACAAGAGACATGGGAACAGATCTCTAGACACAAATCACTCTCAAACTTATAATCCTTAATATGCTCATTAGAGACCATTTCCTGATCATACCAGCCCCAATTAGATAATCAACTGACATACTCTATCATTTAATGGCCCCCCTAAACCATCTCCATAAACTCCTAGGATCTAGAATATTCCAATACTTTAGGGAAGTACCAGTCATTGAAGATAACCTTGAAGACCTTCCAGCTCATCTGTTCATTCTTCCTAGATTGAAGCATTGATTCCCACCACATGTGGCAAGGACCCTCTATCAAAAAAGATTCAGAATTCACCATGACCTCCTTAGGTTTGTTACAAAACTCGAACATGCACTTGATCTTCTTGATCCACTCCTCTGCATCATGGGGTTCTGTGCTACCTCTGAATGTAGGAGGCTTGTTCTTTAGAATCTAATGGGATATGTCCTTACAAGGACCAAACTCCTCTTCCCTAAATGGAGTTGGAGCAGGAGATACTCCATGTACTAGGAATTTTATAGCCCTGACCACATCTTTTTCCATCCATGGATCAATCGGTGAGGGAGATCTATCTCCAGTATTCTCCCATGGGTTCATGGGAGCTTTTCAGGGAGACATGTTGCTACACAAGGTAATAGTCACAAAAGAAATTATCAATACAAAAATTATGAAAAAAAATCATAAATTACATAAAATATAAATAATTCAAACACATCACAACAATGAAATATAAAACAACTTCAATCCAACTTGATTTTTGCATGCATTCTATAGACCACAGGTCCCACCTAGAAGAGAAGTCAAAAAAAATCCAAATATCCCATGGCGACTCAAGGTTTGTCATAAGACATACTATCCATAAACCCTACTCATAACCAAAACTCGGATCCCTGATAGCCCTATCTTTTATCTAACGAGACTCACCCCAAAATAACAATATGACCCAATAATATAAACCTCATATGATACCATTTTATCACGAACCAAATCTATTCTTCATTAAAACTAGCACCCAACCCTATTCATGGAATGTCCCAAAGGGAGTTACCTATCCCCATGAGCTGGCACATGTTCCCGGGTATGATAAAAAATGGTTAGGGAATGGTTTACCGAAGTTAGGATACATAATATAGACAATAACAATAAGTACACTGAATCTGAAATTTACCAACCAATTAATCTATAAATAAAATTTAGAACTAAATATAAGGCTTTAAACACAACACAAGAGGTCCAAAAAACAAATTTAGAAGAAAAAACATCCCATGGCCACCACACATCAAGGGTTCATCACCCACGAGCCATCTCCATAACACCACACAATGGAAGGACACTAACAACCAGAGTCATCGTCTCCAATGGACTTGCCCTTACCAAAATCAAGCTTGATCAAGCCTACTTACACCCAAAGGTATAAGTAGGGTGTGAGACTATGTAAAACATGATACCAGCCAAATATTCCATGTGATAAGCATTATAATATAAAAAAGCTTCCAAGTTTTTATAAAAAAGGAATGGTTAAAAAAATTTCTAAAGTGACAATTTTAATGGAAAACAGTTTTCAAGGGATAACATTAAAGAGTGAATAAATTTAAATAAAAAATGTGATCTAGTGAAATTTTTAGCCAAACTAGACATAATCCAATAGTAAATACCAAATAGTCGATGACCACTACTCCCAGAAACTCCCCTAGGCAATAGTGAAATATGGGGCCTAGGTACCTCTTATTTTGCTGTGAAAGTAACAAAATCAAATATCAATTATCATGCACAGTCCACTAGTAGGGAACATACCCATAACATAGTGGTCCCGAATCATCTTCCTTATATTTTTTTAGTGATTTCAATTTCAAACTTGCTAAGTGAAATGGGGACAAAACCACTCTGGATCACTAGTATACTAGTACACGTCCACCCACCTAGATACCCGAGTTTCCATCATTGTGATCGAACATGTTTCACATGCTATAAAATGAAATTTACATATAAAAATACCATTTCTGGTAATATGCACTCAAAACAGTAGCTAAACATTCCTTTAACCATTCTTATAACTCAAATAAACACTTAAAATTTCCATAAAAAAATTTCACAAAGTATAACAAAACATTGCACAAAAAATCCACTTAAACCCCCTCTATTAAAACTAGATTCATACCAATAATACAAAAACCCATAATTTCCTTCAATAAAACATTTTAATTAAACCATTCCTTGAATTTTAGAATATCCCCAATTGGTGCAACATGGATTTCACATAAAAAACACCCATTTCCACACAAAAATGGATTTTAAAAATGAATCACTCAACAAATTCTACCAAAAATAGTTTTCAAACCAAACATAATAAAATTTAAACATGATAAAAATATAAATCCAGAAATCTAACTCATTCTACAATTCTTACACATGGAATCACCTACCAAATGGGTCAAAACCCTCAAATCCTTGTGCGAAAGTTCAATCACACCACCACCACACCACAAGGTAGTGAAAATGGACCAAAGACCACAATACTTGACAATGAAACTCATTAATAAACCCTAGGTAAAAATACCTAGCTTCAAGACATTTTGATCTTCAAGAAAAGTGGGAGAAACCTTGAGGAAATGGAAATAACTATGAAAGAAAATCACTTACTTAAAAAACATTGAATAAATCTCTCCAAATAGACCAATAGTTGAATCTCCAAGCATCAAAAATTAAACCATAATTTAACATGAATGATAATGTTTCAACACCCATTTCACATGATATATCATGATACTATACTTTACCCAATGCATTAAAGAGCTATCAGGGTGCCTCCTTCTTAAACATTTCATTTCATGCGTAAGTGTGCCACATGGATCATATAACATTGAATCAATCAAAATCATAAGTTATTACACGATTAAGGAATGTGTAATAAATAAATTAAATTAAAATTAAATATTTATATGTTCATAAAGGTGAATACGCTTGATAGAGATAGGGGAGTGGTATTCAATACACTATGATCTTGGCATGGAAAAACATGGTGCAATTTCAGCAGCATAACGACATGCCATAAGAATTCATAAAAATTATTGATGGGGGAGAAATGGGTGTTGCATAATATGTAAATTAAATGTACAGTAATGGGGTACTATAGATACATTTCCCAAAAAATGTAATAGAATTTTGATATGTAATACAAAAGAATTGCTCGAATGTAAATGAGGAGAGATAAATTCCTTACAGAATTTTGGCATGGTAACAGGTGTACGTGAGAGGCATTAATTAGAGAGAAAGGGGATCTCTCATTATTCAAAAGAAAATATGGAAGTATAGGGGAGGTTAAAAATCATACCCCAATATTTTTAATTGAAATAAAAATGATATAACAATATAATGGGGCCTGGACAAAATCTTGAAAGGAATAAATCCCTTACATGGAAATGTGATCCCAAAAGCTTGAAAGGGTCTTTAGAGAGGATTCTTGGGAGCTTGGGGCGCCTTGGGAGGATTATATAGAGAGTAGGGAAGAGGTTGGACGAACTCTAAAGGCTTTTAGTGAAGAGTATGTGGGATCTTGGGTGGGTTTATATAGGAAATGAGAAGGAATTCTTTATTAATTATGTTCGGGACACCTCACATTAAACTAACCAAAACCACAATAAAACCCATGGTTTTTGCCCATGGTTTTTTCCAAAGGGGAGTTGAAAAAATTATTTTATAAGTCCAATGTTATAAATTTTCAAAATAATAAGATTGCTTATGTGGAGGTGAGTCACACTCTCAAGGAAAAAAATTTAAAAAGACCAAATGTTTTATAAACCTTGAAGCATCCACTTAAGCTTTGTAAAATAAATCAAAAAAACCCAAAATCACATTATTTTAATGTTAAAACATATATTTTCCGAACATAATGTTTATAGTATTTTATTACATCACTATTGGGTCATTATGATGTCAAAAAACACAGTATATGTTTAAACGGTGTTTAATTTTTACCGAAATATTCGACTGTCTCAGAAAATTATGAAAAATTTACCATTGTACAATTTTGATGTCCTAATTCCAAAAGTAATATTCATTTTATCTAAATAACATTATAAATATTTTAATTATTACATTTAAAATAAAAACTGACATTTATCGAAAATTCATGGGTTCTGGCAAAAACAGCTTTCAAACCTTAAAAAAATTACAATTGCATTCATAAAATTATACGATCATTTATATTTAATAAAACTTAATTTAATAATAATAATAATATTTTATTAAAATATTCTTTAATTCATAAATTTATTAATTTATTAATTCATCATAATATATTTTTTAGTTTGAATATTAACTAAAAATATTATGTGTGCTTTAAAAACTATTTACAAAGTAACAATAATAAAAAGAATGTATATTCTTTGTACAAGAATAATGTACATAATTGTAGTACTAGTTTCGTGTTACATAACCCCTTGAAACACCTACATAAAACCTTAGGGTAACGTGCACAATGGTGAAAGACTATTGGGGTTGCTCGGATAACATCACTCGAGTGGTAATCTCTATTAACTTCCACTTCTCTCGTAGGCGGTTCCGTTCGAGCTTAACATGTTGAAGCTCAGTTTGGGCTTGGTTAGGAGTGAATCCCAATGGCTCCACCTCCTTTCCAAGCTCCAAAAAATGGGCTTCATATGGGGTAAGTCTACTGGATGAGGTCATTTATTCCTTTTACTAAGTAAATTGGATTTTTTTTAATCCTTATATTTATACTAATCATGTGATCACTATTCAACGAATATATTAGAAACGTTCACAATTCATAATTGTATTTAAAAATCCATAAACATAAAATCAATGAATTTCATATTTTATATAACCATTTTACATAATAAGATATTTAATTAGATCAAGTGGAATTTTCATTGAATTTTTGGGTTTTTACAGTTAACTCCCTCCTTTCCTTTGAAGACAAGGAACATTACCCAATGCATTATCGAGCTATAATGGGGATCACCGGTCATGTAAGATGTATCAGACTCACCCATCATATAATCTCTACTGATATCAACCTTATTTATCTATAATTATAAAGAACAATATCATGAATAAAAAAGTTTATTCTTACACATTTTCTTCATGAAACCCTTATTTTGAACCCATATGTTAACCATTTTCCTATTTCAAAATACCTGTTTCTTTTAAAACCCCATTTTCAAAACTAAAATTCAAAAAACAAAGGAAAATAGTGTTTTTATTTCAAAAGAACAAGGATGTTTATAAATGAATCTATATATTAGATAATATTTTGGGAAGAGTTAAATTTCATTGACATTGTATATGTTAAAAAATAAGATTCCTTTTGCCTTTTGTAAATATGGTCAAAACATGCTATATAAAATACGTATAAGGATTAATTTTTAAAACATAAGAAAGAGATTAAAAATATATATAATTTCATTTATAATTAATTTATTTCCATATAAATACATCTATAATATAATTTTAATAATATATTAATGGTTGAAAATGATTTAGAAAATACATCTTTAAAACATTTTTAATAATCTTTTAAGGTAACATGTCCATTACCGTGAGATTGTCTCATCCCATAAATTCTCTGTCCTACTGAATACAATAATTATATTAATTATTTAATTTTATAAGAACCTTTTAACATTTTATTATTAGTTATATTTTATTTATTAACATGTTATATTCAATTACTTAATCAAATAAGTTCATGTTAGTCATTTTGATGATATTCAGCTGATATGTCCAAAATGAATTTGGTAGGTTGAATATGGTCAAAGTGGTCATTGTTTCATAATCACAAGTATAATAATAATTACATAAATATGATTCTTATACAACAATTACACTTTTAAAACAAACCATGAATGATGCTTATGATCAATGATTCACATTATAATCATGGAGACGGTTCGTTGTACATGCGCATGAGTAATGTTTTCATTTTTTTAAAGAAAATGAGGGAAAGAAAATAAGTATCACATTATCTTTCCAAATTTATTATAATATCATAAATTTCAAATTAACTGTTTATATAAATATATATATACCACTCATTTGTTCTGTTGGTGAAAAACAAATCACATCTCTTTGTGAAGGCGGTAATCAACACATATGCACGAAAGACGTTATCATTTCTCAACGGAATAAAATATTTGAAAATAGATTATATATTTTATTTAAAAAAATAATAATTTTGTAACTAATATCATATAATTATATGAAATCAATTTTTATAGCCATCTATGAGATGTGGTTATGGAAAAAAAATACATTAGTTCAGGAGGTTGTAGTCTCCCATACACATGAATGAGAGTTTCACTTCACATTTGATGGAAGAGGAGATAGATATAGGTTATTTAATTAACATAACAACATATAAGTATATTAGTGATATTAATTTGTTTATTTAATCATGTTTTAATAATATTTTAAAGAGTTAAAATAAGAAATAAAATAAAAAGCCTTTGTTAAGAACAATACTTATTCTTCAGATAACTTCTTTAGGTTTATATCTAAATCCTTCCTAGCATGCTTTTTTTATCACATAAAGGAATCTCGAACATGGGTAGGGATATAAGGATAGTCTTTGGAGAAGAATTTGTGGATAAAAATTCTTTCAAAGAGTCCATATGATAGGAGAATGGTGTCCTTTAAGAAAGTGGGGAAGATGACAGAATAGAAATTTTTAAAAAGAATAAAACATATTAAAGTATTACTATAGAAATATGGGAGGAAAATGGATCATTAATAAATATTAGAACATATAATATCTAAATGTTTCAAAAAAATATAATTTATACATGTCTCTATTTAATTTTAACCTTTATCACTTATGTTTAACCCCCAGAAAACATGTTCAAACTTTAACCGTGGTAAAAATATTTTACCATTTTTACTATTCATTATGAAGAAAAATTAATTTGATATTTTTAACTAATATTAATTATTTTTATTATAAATATAAAATACATTATATCAAATTCAATTAAAATAATAGGAAGAATTTAATTTAAATTTTATCTCTAAAAATGTGATGAAACAACTTTTTTTTGAAAAATGCCTTTTTTACTTATAAAATGGTTTTCATAACAAATTCAAGAATAAAATTCCTTAAAAACACCATAATTGGATTATTAATAATATAATATAATTAATTTTTCTTTGAAACCATTTTAATAATAAATATAAAAATTTTAATTATTAAAACAAAAAGATATTTTTCAATAAAAATCTGCATTTTATCACTATTCATTGAAAAAAAATATTTTTCAAAAAATTATAAAAAAATCATCCTAATCTAATTATGAGATGAAAGAATAAAAAATAATATATATTTTTTAAAATTAAAATTATATAATGGTAAATAAATCTTATAAAAAAATAATGCATGAAACACCAATCTGGTTAAAAATAAAACATTTTACTTTTAACTAAAAAATAGATAATATTATTATAATGAATACAATTATATAATATCTAATTAATAAAAACTAATTATTCATGAAATTTATTTAATATTAACATTATCTGGGTTATTACATTCTTCCTCCCTTCTTAAAAATTTCAACCTCGAAATTTTATTCATTACTTAAACAAGTGTGGATATTTTCCCATCTTAGCATTTTCTGATTCCCATGTTTCTTATTCAAATATATGGTTTTTCCAAAAAAACCATATCCTCCTCAATCAATATATTCTGAAAAACCTAATCTATGTGGTCAAAAATCTGAAAAGGATGTTCTTCGTAAGGTATTTTTCATTCCAACTAAAATACTTCATGGCTCAAAAAATTAGATGCATCTGGCACATATTTTGTTAATAGTGAAACACGAAATAAATCATGCACCTGAGATAAACATAGAGGAAATCCCACACAATATTAAAATGATCCAACATTATCCTACATTTCATATGTTCTAATGAAATATATACTTAGCTTCACATTTTTACCAAAATACATTACGCTTTTCCATTGAGGTGCTTTAAAGAAAACATAATCACCTACTCAAAAATAATGATCTTTAATTTGGCTATCCACATAGTATTTTTTTCATACTCTAATCCATCCTCATATATTGTTGAATCTTCATCACCTTATAAACAGTTTCCTCTATATTTTCTTATCCTAAATACTCCTTTCACCTACATCATCCCAAAAAGCTAGAGTTCATCACAATTTTCTATATAATGCATGAAAAGGTTCCATATATATATATATATATATATATATAATAGAATAGAAATTTTTTTATAAAAAATATTTATAGATGTAGATCCCCATTTCTCTAGTAATCCATTGAACAAGATCATATCATGTCTTCCATGGTATGAATCATTCTATCAGATTATCCTTCATATGGAGGATGAAAAGTTATAATAGAATTTTATCTAATACCCAAAAAATCCTAAATTCCTTTCCAAAAAATAGATTCTAACTTGGGATCATTATCAAAAACATTAGATAGAGGAACTCTATGAAACCTTACTATGTACTTCTGGTATAGTCTATAAATATGATCTAAATATATAGTATCTTGAATAGGAAGGAAATTTACAGAATTAATTAGTCAGTCAACAATAAAAAAATATATTATTACCTTGAGATGTATTTGGAAATCCTGCCATGAAATCCATGGATATATTTTCCCATTTCCACATAAGAATTAGAAAAGTGTGAAGCATCCCCTTCGATAATTATCATTTGTCTTCAATCTACTAATAATTAAAAAATTCAATGGTGTTGTCAACAATATCTCTTTTAATTACATCCCACTAGTAATACTCCCAAAGGTATTTGTATATATTATTTATTATAGTAAGAAAAAAAATAGAGAGTTATGATCTTCACTCAATAATTGTCTCTTCAACTGGGAATCAAAATGAATACATAATCACTTTGCAAATATTATAATACATTTTTCATTAAAATTAAACTCTGGATACTTAACCTTATTAACAAATTATACCTTTTCCAATAAAAACATGATCCCTTTATGATATTACTTAATTATTTCCATAAAATAAAATTGTACGAATACCTAAAACAAAATTGAGGAAGTTTTTATATACAAAATTTATAGGCCAAAATTCATCAAATAATTAACCAAAGCTTCATGTTCCAAACATAACATGGTTAATGTATCATTATCTTTCCAAATAAAATCATAAACTACTTTTTTTGCTTCTCCATTATAGTAATGAGTCTTTAAGTCAAGATCCTAAATTTGTTTTATCCATCTTCTATGCCTCATGTTCAACTCCTTTTGAGTGAGTATATGCCTCAAAATTTTAAGACAATTAAATATTTAAAACATTACTCCATATAAATGTTGCTTTAAAATTCATAAATGAAAAAAACACAATAGGTAATTACAAATCATATGTATGATAATTTCACTCACTAGGTTTTAGTTGATGTGAATCATAAGGAATTACCTGATTATTCTACATCAGAACACAACCAAGTCCCTCCAATGAAGAGTCATTGTGGATGATAAATTCACAATTTCAAGGGGTAGGGACATAATTAGATCATTCATCAATATTTTTTCAAATTCTTGGAAACAATCATCACACCCTTTCACCCATATCAATTTAAATTCTTATTTAGTTAACTTATTCAGTGGGATAGATAAACAAGAAACATTTTCAACAAACCACCCATAGTAACCCACAAAACCAAGAAAACTATGAATCATTATGAAATTTTTAGGAATTTTCCATTCATTAATATTGTTATTTTTAGTAGGATCATTACTTCTTCCATCATTATAAACAATGTTCATAAGGAATGGATTTGAAACCAAAATTCACAATTACTAAATTATCCATAGAGCTTCTTATCTTTTAATTTTTTAAAACAATGCATTGGTGTCATTATTGATCCTTATGAATTTTATAATATAAAAGTATATAATCAATAAATACAACCACAAATGTGTCTAAAAATTCATTGAAAATAATATTCCTAATAACCATAAATACAAATGGTGAGTTTGAAAAGTAAAAGGGAATAACTAAAAACTCATAATGCCCATATATATTTTGAAACTCTGTATTATGAATATATTCCTCCTTCTCCTTCAAATAATGGTACCCAAAATTGATGTTAATCTTTGAAAATTATATCTTTGTCAGGATCTAATTAAACAAATCATTTATAGGAGGATAAATATGATTTTTCTTAATAGTGATGTTATTCATGGCTATATAATCAATTCTAAGTATCACTGAACTAGTTTTATTTTTAATAAATATAATGTTATCACCCAAAGGTTATGTACTAGGGAAAATGAATCCTTTATCTAGAAACTTTATCAACTACATTTCCAATTCCAAAAGATCTACTTGATCCATTCAATAAGGGGGCTTTGATATTTTCTTTTCATTAAGAACTAGTTCAATAGTAAACTCATCCTTCTGATAAAGAATAATACATGGAAATTCATTAGGTAAAAAACTATATATTTATTCAGTTATATCACATCACTAATTTGAATAGTTTATTTCTTTTCAAAAATATGAGCTTTTTAACATTCACTACC
The DNA here is from genome assembly GCA_963277665.1 of Viscum album. Lineage (NCBI taxonomy): Eukaryota > Viridiplantae > Streptophyta > Magnoliopsida > Santalales > Viscaceae > Viscum > Viscum album. The sequence goes on from OY728128.1 coordinate 1,854,971,291, forward strand.
ATCACTAATTAAATACTTAGATTCTTGATATGTAATAAATGATATTAAATCATTAAATATAACTTATTTTACATGTTAAATTTATATAATAATGATAAAATGAAATCTAATGAATAAAAATAATTACATGAAAATTTATTATGGATAGTAAAATAAGATTTACTGAAAACATCATCCCACTGATAATAATGGGAATATTCCAATAAATATTTTTTGCTTTAATAATTATATCGAGATTTTTCACCAAAGGATTTATCTTATTTAATGAGGTTATATTCCCATCTTACAAGAAACATTCTAAAAAATTATGGAATTTGATGATCCAGAATCAAATAGGGAATTGGAATAATTTGAAAAAACAAGTAACATACCTGTCACCACATTATTAGATGGACTAACACCATTACTAGTAGTATAAATGATTTTACCACACCTTTTTTATTTCAGTATTGATTATTTATACCCTGAGTAACTAACTTTGGACACAAATTACAATAATTTTCCAACTGATTGTAATTAAAAACTCTCATAATTAGAAGTATACCTATTACCTAATTCTTAGATTATTGATAAATATTTTGTTTAAAGTCAAGATCCTTATGTCCAAACAAAGCACACTAGTAACACTTTTTATATCTTGTTAAAAATTTCATGAATTTTATTTTACCTTGCATGGAACATGTTGGGGGAATTCCTCTTGATTTATCAGTTGATAGTTTCTCCATTGCATTCCACCATGAATGTTTCTTACTCTTGTTATAATGAGGTACTTATGTTTCTGAAAACCCCATAAATTTTTTTTCAGAATAATGAAAAAATTTCCCATAATTTTTAAATTATCATGAGGATAATTGTCTTTATAAAAAAAATTTAAATCCTACGTAAAATATATTAATTTTTATATCATGGATTAAAATAAAATTATTGTATACCTATTCAATCAAGTAAATTTTTTTCCACACACTGCTATTGAGTCTTCTTCTTTTCTCAATTCCAATAATTGTTTCTTTATCCTCAGTCAAACAATCATAAGATAATATTTATCTAGAAAATGATTCTTAAATGTGTCCCATTCCATAGAATAAATCTCTTCTTTATCTCTATTATTCTTAACCTATAAACATCATCTATCATCTTCACCTTCAAAATGATCATTGGATATATTCTTTTTTTTATGATTTGAACATTTCATGGCTTCAAATATCTTTTCTAATGAATTTATCAATCCTTTGAATACTACTAGATATGAGGCTCCACAAAAATCTAGTGGGTGATATTTCATGAGATGTTTACCTACTGACGTGTACCTCTATGTTAAATCTTTTTTCACTCTAACAATGAATCCACCAGCATTATTAGCATTCATCAAATGATCCATCACTATAAAAAAATTCTCTTTTACAATTAAAATCATTCTAGTTTGGTTATTTGGAATGGTATTATCCACTTATTTTCTTCCAACTTTATCTTTTTTGTTTCATCTGTGAAAATCCATTCAGAACATACATAGTTTATTTGTAGAAAAAAGATAATATTCGAATTTTATAATATGATAACTATAAATTAGAATCCATTAAGGGTATTTAAATCCATTATCCCTATATCTAAAATTATATAAACCTTTTCACTCATACTTAACTATAAATACATAGCCTTAATCATTACACAATGAAGTTTCATTAGAATAGAATTCAATTTATTGAATCCCCAGATATCTTTTAGATTTATAGTTTATTGAATTAGAACATAAATTTTTCATAAAAACCCATATATTATAAATTGGACACTTATACTCTGTACAATGTTTTCTCACAATATAAAAATTTAAAAATGAATCATGTTTTCTTATTATGCATACTTTTCATGACATTCAAATTTAATTATTATTAATTCTTAACATCATTTAATACTATAAAAAACATTTAAAAACATGGGATAAACACAAAAGGATCAGTAAGGGACATAAAAAATAAATCAAATTAACCCATGAAAAACATGAAAAATAGTAAAAATTTAACCTTTATCAAAATACTCTTTCAGAGTATGAAATAAATCATAACCACATAAAAAACAAATTTTTTTAAATAAAAAATTTTAAAACCCAATGAATGAAAATAAAAATCATTTTTTGGAAACTTAGACAATTATATTCATAACAAGTAATAAATTCATGTTAGAAATAATTGGATCCTGATTAAATCCATAGGATAAATCTGCCTTATTAACTCTCTATATATTTAATTTGAAGACAATGAGGATTACCTTTTACATTTGGGAGATATAATGGGAATATTTTAAGCTATATTCAGTTCACTCATATTCATATATATATATATATATATATATATCAGGTATAATATCTTCAATAAAATATTTTATTCTTTCACTTTAGCCTCCTAAAACCATTAAAAACATTTTGAACCCATTTGAAAACCATTTTCGAACATCAAAATACCCTTTCCTTTTAAAACCCCATTTTTAAAACTAAAATACCCATAAAAAAGGATAGATGGTTTATATTTAAGAAAGAAATGATATCTTATAATGGAATCGATATAAAATATAATTTTTATAGAGGTGGGATAATATGTTGACACTATATACACTAAAATAGAACATTTAGTTTTTCCTTTTGTAAAAAAAGTCTAAGAATTCTTATAAAATATATAGAAAGATTCATTTTGAAAAAATTTGAAAGAAATTAAAAATAGGTATAAAATTTCCATTATAATTCATTTATGTCCACATAAATACTTCAATAAAATAATATTAATAATATGGACATGAAACAATATAATTTATAAAATAAATCATTAAAACATTTAAAATGCGGATTTAAGGTAAAGTATCCATTCACTTGAGTCTAAATCATCATGTATGTTTTGTATCTTCCTAAATAATAAAATTATGTAAATTATTAATTTATTACGAACCTTTTTCAAGTTTATTATTTTTTACATTTCAATTATTACCATGTTATTTTCAATTACTTAATTTAGTTCATGTTGGACGTTTGGATGATATTCAACTCATATGTCCAAAATGAATTTGTTAGGTTGACTATGGTTAAAGAGGTGATTATTAAATAATCTCTATAATTATAATGATTAAATAATTGTAATTCTTGTACATAAATTAAAATTTTAAAACCAACAGTGAAAGATGGTTATGAAAAATTAATTATGTTATAGCCATGTGGATGGTTGGTCAAACATTTGCATGAGTGACATTTTTTAATTTTTCAATGAACATGAGGGAAATACATTAAGTATAATTTTATCTTCAAAAAAATTATTATACCATAAATATCATATAATCATATTAAATAATCTTATTTATACTTGTCATTTTATTTGTTGATGAAACAGTTATCACATTGCTACATGAAGGTGTAAATCCACATGTGTGCACAAACAATGTTATCATTTTTTAATTGATAGAGAGGTAAGAAAATATGTGATATATTATCGTTAAAAAATGTTAATTATGTAATAAATATAATATATATATTTTCATTAAATCTATCATTATAACTAGGGGTGTCATTTTTATCATTAGGGGAGAGGACACACATAAAATTTTTAAAAGAATAAAATATATTAATGTATTTATCTTTTCAAATAGATCTAAAATGGAAAATTTCAAAATATTATAAGAGATAGGGTAGAAATATTTTAATCCATTATAATTTTAAAAAGTTTCAACTTAATATTAATCCTTATCACAGAATTTTGACACCTAGTAAACCATGTTTAACCTTAATTGTGGAAACAAAATTCGACAGTTTTAACTATTCATTTTGGCCAAAAAAATTTAAAATATTTTTAGAATTGATTGAAAGATGAGTTAAAACCCATAATACAAAAAATTTAATAAAAAATATATAATTTTCTGGTGATTACATTAGGTACAATGAGTTCTTACTAGTAAGAAAATAAGTAAATATAAAAATTAGATGATAAGAAAAACCTTTAAACCATACTTAAGAGGACAAGAAAAATATAAACATGAATTTATGACAAACAATTTAACATATTATAGAATTAAATAAAAAATAATCCTCAATACATCTACCCCCAATGCCCAGTTTGTCATTGAAGTCATCATGCAAAACCAGATAGCGCGATATCATCACTGTGCTGGCATAATTGAAAAAGATAGCGTCATTCCAAAATAGTTTACCTTATTACCAAATATTAATTATTAGGATTAAAAATATTGAATCAATGTTATAAAATTTAATTCATATAGGTTTTATAATTCATTATAAAACAAAACCTAAAAATCCAATGAAAAACAATTTTTCAGAAAAAAGAACTTTTAAGTATAAAAAACATTTATTTCAAATTAAAGTATAAAATTATTCAAAAAATATCATAATTGGAGTATTCATGATATAATTTTACAATTATTTTATTGAATCCATTTTAAAACATAATGTAATATTTAAAATTCTTAAAATGAAAAAATAGTTTAAAAAATAGTATTTTTCAACATTCATTAAAAAATAAAACTTTTCATTGAATTATCAAAAATTATTACTAAGATAATTTTTAAATGATTGATTCAAAAATAAAGTTCCCTTTTTTCAAATTAAAATTCAATAATTAGTAAATAAATATTTTAAATAAAATCATATAATACATGAAAACTCAATTTTGTTAGAAATATTTTTTTTCCTTTTGACTGAAATATTTTCTAATATTATTATAATGATATAACTCTATAAGATATAATTCAAAAATACTAATATGAAATGAAATTTTTTTACTATTAACATTACCTGGGTAATTACATGGGTAATATTTTTCTTAGATATCCACCTCATCCTTTTCAATATTTTGGAATTACTTGGTTCTTATATGGGAATACAAATTTTTTATCCACAAGTTATATAAAATACCCATCTTATTAATAAAGTATGATTTCATTAATTGACAATAAAACATTAGGTAGAATAATTTCCTTGATTCTTCTTCCTATCCATGTATTTCATCTTACAATGGCCATTCTAGCCACATGAAAATCATATGGCCTCCTTCTCATTGATCTCCCTCTGTAGCATTACCTTCTTGGAGGGATGGTGAGTTGATATATTTATCTTAAGTTTATCATTTGACATTTTATCCTTTTCCTTACTCCTCTTTTTCTTCATAATTAATAATTATTTGTTATTATTTATATCCTTATCAACTTTTATAACTAAAGAAAATAGATTTGGGAGAAATTTTTTCATGATATTTAGGTTATATTAAATAAAAAAGTCAAGAATATAGACTATAAAGAGGAAATAATAAGATCAGTTGATATTTCATGGTTTAGTTTGATCCCAAGGGACTCATTAACTAAATTTATCCAATCATTTTGAGTATATGAAGTCTTACTTGATTCTCTTCCACTACCCTTAACCTATACAATTCACTTGATATCCCATATATTTCTTATCAAGCTCTCTTCTGAGATAATAGTTAGAGATGATATTAAATCTTATATTAATATTCATCCTTGTGCATTTTTTACTATTTAATAGACAACAGTGACAACATGGTACACTATACATCTAGTGAATTGCCTACATGCTTATTATATTTGTCTTTATCAAACATGATTACTCCTTGAGTATGTTAAAAAACATGTGGGGATTCCATCATTTAACTATTACTTTATTAGTGTAGTACAATGTGAAAATGTCTTTACGGATACAAGAAGTTATGGTTAATTAGGATACTTTCTTTGTATAATATTGATTGTAGTAATATTTAATTGGTGGAGGTGATTTCTATATTTTCTACAATACATAAACTTATTATATTAGTAATTTACAATGATTACATATTAGAAATTATTTATTAATTAATTTTTTAATTGGGTCCCACTATTTTATCAAATCCTAAAATCCATCACTAATAGTCTTAGAATACCTAGAATCATGAGCATTTTACTAGTAATTATCCTTGAAATATCTTCTCATTTTTGTAGGGTCCTGAAAAATACACAAAAGAGATTCTACCCAAATCCCCAAAAATAATTGGGGAAAAGAATGGAGAAAATTCAAAGAAGGGAAACAAGCAGGACCGGTCCACGGACCGGTCCCATGAAAACGTGATGTGGCCAGGCCCCACGAAGCACCCCCTCCGTGAACCATCATAGTTCGTGAAATAGAGGCGGAGATCCTTCGTAGTAGTTAGGCAGGATGGGCACCAATTTTGTTCTCTGTCATGAACCACCCCAACCACGGACCGCGTCGACTGGTTCAAGCCACATCTGTTGTCGTTCACGAGATGGAGGCGGAGATCCTCCGTGGTCACGAGGTGGGACAGGCGCCAACCTGGTTCACCATTCTGAACCACCCCAACCGCAAGATGTGTCAGACGGTCTGAATCGCCTCCACTGTCGTTCGCGAAATGGAGGTGTAACCCTCCGCGGCCGTGAAGCACTTTCCGAGTTTGGTTCGCGGAGGAGTGTTTAATACCCCGTGAATTATGGATTGACCAAGTCAGATGTAAACTGGGTATTCGGTCATGGGGCTCCGCAAAAGGTGCCGCATGACTGCAGATACATCCCTTTCCCCACTCTATAAAAGGAGGCCGAGGGGGAAAGGAGAGGGGAGTGGGGATTCAGATGATATGAAGGCGGAAAAAGAGATGAGCGATCAGAATCAGGTGGAAGGATTTTGAAGGAAGTCTTAGGATTTCGCAAACAGTGAAGTTCCAGTTCGTAAACCAGAGCAGGTATGAACCTAGGAACGAACTAATAAGGAACCAAAAATGCATAATAATTTGGTGAACTGCGAACTGAAAATAACATAAAAAGAGAAGACCGCGAACCATAGACCCTCCGCGGATGCACTCCCCACGGACCAGGGAGTTTATGCCTCTTTTCCGATCCGCTACTCCATGTAGCACCCTCCTACATGGACGAAGCCCCGACCAATGAGCCTCCGGCCGGAGCTACCCTTGGTCGCCGCTGCCTGCATGGAACCCTCCGTGGACCACCATGGTTTGCGGACCGAACCCAAATCCATGAACCACCCTAGTTTACAGACGGCCCCTCCATCCACGTTGCACTTCCCTACGCGAAGGGCACCAAAACCTTTGGAGTTCCCATTCCCCAAGCCACATAAGATCCTCCCAATCCAGCCTGATTCACCACAACCTCCTCATTGGCCTACTCATCGACCCCAAGCTGAGTCCTCCACCAGAGCCACCGGATCCTTGTGGTGTAACCCTCATATGCACCAGCGCTCCATTTGAGTTCGCATACCCACCGTAAAGAGAGGTGAAGGGGTTTCCCCGACCCTTGAGCAGATTCCCGAAGCATTCCTGGGTTCACATTCCCACGGTAATGTAGAGTTTGAGATCTGGAGTCCTCTTTCTACCCCTCTACTTGCTAAGGGCTCCTCAGGGTGGTAAAATGCCCATCAGAAGGAAGCCCTCATGCACTGCAAGAGAGGAGATGGTCATAGGAGCACCCCCTTTCCCTCTCCCACTGCGCTCTATCCCCATGGGCCTCCTCGGAGTGTAAGTCCCAATCCATCACCCTGGGCCTCCTCAGAGTGTAAGCCCCAATCCATCACCATGGGCCTCCTTAGAGTGTAAGCCCCAAACCATCACCATGGGCCGCCCTCATGCATAAGCCCCACTCCACTTCTCATGGATGCACATTTCGCGATGTGATCGTCTGGTCCCTTCTGCCTCTTGTTTCTCACACCAAGCATGACTCACGTGGGCTTAGAGTAGGAATCGACCATGAAATCCTCTTATGGGTTGCCCCAGAGTGTAAGCCCCGCACTAAAACTAACTACATGGACTTTGATCCCTGTCTCCTACGCAGAGTACGTAGGAAGCCTCTCCGAGGTTCAAGCCCAATAATGGGTCATTATGACCCCCTTTCACGTCGGTTTACCAACATCATGGGCCTCCACAGTGTGTAAGCCCCGATCCACATCTTGGGCTGCCTCAGAGCATATGCCCCGCACTAATACGAACTACAAGGACTTTGATTCCCTACTATAGGGATACGTAGGAAGCCTCACCGAGGTTCAAGCTTGATCACAACCAGACCCCCGGGTCCACCTTCTCGTCGGTTCTCCGACACCCCGATTTAAACTACGTGGAATTTGATCCTTGTATCCTAGGCAGGGTACCTAGGAAGCCTCCTTGAGGTTCAATCCCAACAACTGGTTGATCCGACTATCTTCACATCAGTTCACCGAGCTGCCCCTAGCACCGTCTCAGTGTGTCCAGACTCCTTGGGGTCATTAATCCAACGAGGGATGGTAAACCTCGGGCATAAATGATTCTGAACCCCTGCGTTCAGCTGACCATTTCCAATCTAGGGTTAAATCCATAGATACTGTGTTTGGGTATAAACCAAAGATTCGTGAACATATGAATACGTCTTAAATCTATAGGAGAGTCCTAGAATAGGAAATAATTCCCCCCAAAAGGGTGCGATGAGCTCAACTTCACATCCTCTCGACCAATGTGAGTTCTTAAGTGTCACTGGTCAGACCATCCGGCGAACACCTACCTTTGGAAAGCAGGTCGACACATCATCGTATAAGGTGTCGTTGGGTGTTTCGAGGTCGAAACCCATGGAACGAATAATGGTGAACCCGATATGAATCTTTAACCAAGCATGATGGATTTAACTTAATCCCACCATGTGCCCCCTTTTACTCACAAAGAGGGCCAAGCAAGGTCATTTACTATGCATGGGATCATGAGATGCTGCTTTGACGGGTTTGCTGCTTGTATTTGGTAAAATGCTTTACAGGTACAAAATAGAACTCACTTTGATCCAATGGCGTCCCGAAGGAACTCACGCGTGCACACTTCCGACAACGCAACGACCAGATGTCCTCACCTACGGAGGACCCCGTCACCCACCCATCGTCTTCAACGCTGGGTCTCGGATTCACTGATCTGAGAGTACCACGTGAATGGTACTCTCCCAATGGTGGAGGTGGCCATGCACGCCCTCCAATCCGCCATAACTTGTAGGTCACTAGCCCAGCAGCGGCCGCAAAGGCAGATCCAGACAGCCCCTATTGTTGTCTCCAACCGTTTTGGGAGTCTATCCCCAGAACGGGACAATGTGTACCTCCCTTATCTTAGGGAGGCAGATGAGGTCGACATTGAGGAATTCATCCCCACCGAATGGGGGTTCTGCTCCAAGGCCCCTGCCGGAAGACGTCATCATGGTCACGTTGCGATTCAACATCCTCGCGCCAAGGAGGATGTCTCCACGAGGATTCAGGCCCACACTCCCCAAGCTCCGGCCCCTCGGACCGCCCGACGAGGGCGGCATACATAAAATCAGGGTCCGGCCATCACCCTGGTCCCTGAGGAGGAGCTCCGCTGCCCAGCCACGGAGACGTACCACGAACAGGAACCTACACCGGTTCTCTCCTCCCAAGCCCACCATCCAGACATGGCGACATCATATGAGCTGGCGAGCACCCCCGCCGAGCTCTATCAAGCCCGTTGCTCACTCAGGATGGCTCTTACATGGCAGAAACCTCTCCCTGCCCAGGGTCGTGAAGCCCACCAACCTGACGTGGTGGCGACCCGGCACCTGGAGGACCAGATCCTAGCAGTTGCTTCTGAAGCCCGCCATCCTTATATGTTAGCGATCAATAAATCCCGCCACTCAGATGTGGCGGAAAATCATAGGTGGGCTCGTCTCCCCACCAACGAAGGCCACCGACTCAATACGGTGGGAAGCCAATATATGCAGGGCCAGCTCCCTGCGGATTCAAGTAAAGTCTGCCACGACGATGTGGTGGTGAGTGAGGAGATAATCCAATGTATCCCACTACAGGGGCAGATTTGTTCACCTGCCCCGACACAGGAGAATTGTCAATACCCACTGGCCACCGGAGGACTAGAGCAAGATATTCCTAATCCGATACAGGAATGGACCTTCATACCCATTCCATCCAAATATGTCTCTCTACATATCCTGTAAATGATGGAGGAGCAGGTATTGATCCCAGATCATATCTTACAGACTTGCTAGAATGTAATTGCATCAGCGGCCACAGTAAGGGCTCGGGCCTATGAGCTCATCTCCCCAATTGAGGTGACTCATCTAAGAGATGAGATAGCCACCTTGGAGCAGATCTGCATCCCTGCTTTAGTCCAGGAGGGTCATCGGCCATATTCTGCGACGCAAGGGCAACCAGATCGATCAGCTTCACTCATTCCAACTGGGGGACACCCATCCATCACGGTGGATGCTCCAGAGCAGGCATATATCCCTGTTAAAAGTCAATATGTTCTTTGGTGTATCCCAACTGCATCACGGGACCCAATTAGATAGGGACCCAAAGGTGAAGGCCGTTGTCAACAGCAGGCGGTCCCCGCTGCCCGTAAAAGAGCTCCTTGAATGCGCCAAAGGTAGCCGAAAAATAAAGAACGGGTTTATGACTCGGCTATACTGGAATCTGGGGTTCCCAACGCTGCTAAACACACATAAAAGGCTCAGAACCCTGCCCACCCATTACCATATTATGGGAGTGGTAGTAGTAGTTGTGAAGGTCCTCCCAGCAACGTTACTACCAGCAGCTCTGAAGGTCCTCCCCAGAGCACCTATGGGGGCTTCCCCTACAGGCATATAATAATCAATCATGAGAGCTCTTCTTTTGATGTGAGTCACGGAAACCCTCCATGTGACCAGAAGATCGAGTAGCAAGAAGGTCATCCACTTGCTGAGGTCCACCCTGAAGGTCCACACCGGGGTATACACTGCAATCACTCTCCATGTAGTGGGACCACAGACTATGATAGTAGTCCTCACTATCATAGTCGCAACTGCGGAGGCCCTACCCACAATGACTTCTCATCACGAAAAGAAGGTCATACCCTTGTCGTAGCCTGCCCTGAAGGTCCTCCTCAGGGGTTACAATGCAACGACACTCTGCGCAGCCGGGCATCAGATCGCGGTGGTAGTCCTCGCCACCCTGATAACGGAGGTCCTCCCCGTAGAGACGTCAAGCAATGAGAAGACCCTCCCCTCGTTGTGGTACATTCTGGAGACCCTCCCTAGGATGTATCCTGCAGATATTCTCCCTACGGCATCAGTAATGGTAGTCCTCTCCATTGCTGCAGCTGTGATGGTAGTCCTTGCCACAACGACTGCCATTGCGAAGGCCCTCCCCGCTTTGGCCACACGCAACAAGAAGGTCCTCCCCTTCTTGCGGTGTGTCCTGAAGGTCCTCACCAGGATGCACGTCGAACATCAACCCATGATGGTCATCCTCACCATGATGGCAGTTGTTACGAAGGTCCTCCCCGCAATGACACTACGCAGCTAGAAGGTCCTCCCATTGTTGTGACATTCCTTGGAGGTCCTCCCCAGGGTGTGAACTGCAAAAGTCCTCTATGCAGTAAAGCATCAAGCATTAATGGTAGTCCTCGCCATTACGGCCGCCATTGCGGAGGTCCTCCCCACGATGACATATCATATCGACAGGAAGGTCCTCCCCCTACCGAATCAAGCACGAAAAAGCCCTATTATGATGAGGAACTCAGAAGGACGGGATCAAGCATGTCAGATTCCCATTTAGTCGCAGACGACATCCTTATTTAATCAAGAGACGGTCCAGGGCCGCGTTCATCCTTTGAACCACCTCAGAATCGTCCACATAATGATTCAGCACCTACCGGTCCCACTACCTCTTACTACACTGACAGCGAGCGTCTCAGTTGGGCTGACCAGGTAGAGGAGTCACTAGCGGAAGAGTATGCCGATATGCTGCACCTGAGGGAACGACTAGCGAAGGATGATGTACCAGTTATGTTTTTTCCTATGACCACCTCTCGGTTCGACATAACCAGAGAATTTTTGGAAGAATGCTTGCACGGCATCCACCATAATATATGGAAAACCCTCCACCCACTAAAATCAAGATTCCTTCCCTACAACGAGTATGTAGACCACATAAAGATGATAGGATACCTCCTGCGTCACATCAACTTGGAAGATCTTCCTTCAGCATGGCAATAGCGACCCGAGAGGCGTAAAGGAAACTTGGAGATAGCCTACCTCCATGCGCTGCACCAGTTGCACCGCCTCATCGGTGACGCTCCAACGGGAGTCTATATCAGGGGATGGGGGGAACATGGAGCTTTGAATTTCACTCTACTCCCCGCCCAGAAGAACGTGTTCGTCATGGTGTCTTGCAATGTCATCACGTCAAGATGACAATCGAGTGGTATCTCTATTCAGGAAAGGCAACACACCCAATAGAGTCAGGCCTTGAGAAAGTCCCAGAAGTGTCTGGCCCCGTGGGAATGAGCCATTCAAGAACTCCTGAATCAGACCACTGAGAGCATACAACAAGCCTCTCTCTTAATATTGGCCAATCAGTGATCTTTTAATGCCTCCCCAGAAGGGATTGATTCACAGAAGAACTCGGCACCAAACCCAGTTCACCCCCGAATGGGGGCATGCGAGTTCAGGCAGGTAGCGATAGCCAAAGCCACTGTCGCAATCCAGGGTCAACCCCAGCCTGTAGTGCTGGGGGAATTTTTAATAACAAATGCCCCTGTAAGACCAATAAAACCGGGAAGAGACTCAATGTCCAAGGAACGGAGCCAACCCCAGGCCTCAGGGAAGGGGGCATTATTACCCCCTCAACAACAACCTCCCCCACAAGAGTCAGTATTCTCTCATCTAGGGGGGACAATTAAAAGAGGAGGTCCTCATCCAATCTCTTCATTCGAATAATCATGCCCTCCGAGAGGAAGGTGCACCGTAAGGTCGCGTCAAAGAACTCTTCTCGTCACCCATATTCAAGAAGTCTGAAGGTGACCCCATGTCACGAAAGGGAATTCCAGTAGAAGACGCGGGAGATCCTCTTCCCATTTGTAAGATGACATATTCTCCGCCCCGTGATATACATATATCAAGGTCATAGAGATTAACCCCATGGGTGAAACCAGAGATACTACAAATCAGGAGGGATCAGGAGACGATAGTTCCGGTCAGGCTGTGACTCACAACAAACCACCAGGCGTGCACACCCGGAACCAGAGGGCCGCCCTAAATATGGTTGTCCTTCCAGCCAATCCTCCTCTGGCTACCCAGAGATCCTCCAATAGGGATAAGAACAAAGTATTGGTTACCCTTAACCCGCCTCCTTCTCTCGACAAAAATGATCCACTCACGCTCGAAGAGAGATTCGCTCGACAGGAAGAGGAGATGAAAGAATTGAGGCAGCTTAACACCGAGATACTCTAGAAGAACCGCCTTATTGAAAGCGCGTCCCAGGAGGAGCAACATCATGCACTCCCAAGAAGTGCACCTCCAAGGCTAAGGTTTTCCCTGACAAATGAAATACGGTTAGGGCTCCCATCCAATGAGGCGCCCAGCCCGTCCAACTACCTAAACGTTGATTTGGATGAATACCAAGACTTCCCTCCACTCAGGAAGCAACCAGAGAGAGTACACCTGATCCCTCTGAAGGTGCCACAAATGGCACATGCACCCCTAGTGTCGGCCAATTCGGATCCTCAGGCAATTCCTTGGGCTACGCCTGCAAAGGACCGAGCCCAACATGATGTAAATAAGGGTCTCACCAACACCATCGAGGCACTAACAGCTCGATTGGAAGCAATGGAAGGGCAACGCGCTCGGATACAGCCAGAGTAGAAACCCTACCTAGATTGGGTGACCAACACGCCACCTCCACCAAATTTTGGGAGCCCTATATTCCCTATCTTCAATGGATTAGGCGATCTGGAATAGTATTTGATGCACTATTCATCCTATTGCGACCCTATGATGGGGACTCCAGAACAGCAAGAAGCAGTAAAACTCAGATGCTTCGTATGGACCTTGCAAGGATCCACCTTCGTCTGGTACACGAGTCTGCCAGCCTAGTCAATAAAGAGATGGGAAGATCTTCGGCAGTAGTTCCTATTCCACTTCAACTCAACGTTGCCTAAAACAAAAATCAGCGATCTTATAAACTGCAAGCAGAGGGAGAATGAGAGGGTCTCAGATTTCATCGCTATATGGAAAGGACTGACCTATTCCATGAACAGGCCAATGCCTTAGGATGAGATGCTAGCCATATGCATCGACAATCTTCGAGATGAGTTGCAAACACCGCTCATACCAGTGGAGTGCACCACTGGCTTCTGCCATCTCTTGGCCATTACCCATAGAATTGAGGACTCCCTACGGCAGACTAATTCAAAGTCCTAAATAGCCTCACAGTCTCCTGCGAAAAGATCCCCTAGAGCTGAAGCGTCCTCTATCACACTCAAGTCGGGCCCTATGCCCACTCCACCACTCAGGCCTCCACCAAATCATCAAGGGCCTCCTGCATATCAGTGGCCACCTCCGCCTAAATGGGACGATTATAGAGGACCGAAGCGGAACCGGTTTGAGGAACGAAGACAAAAATTATACTCGTTCTGAGATGATCAAGTCCGCAGCTACTTCATTCCTACCATGAACTACAACTTGCTCCGCCTCCCGGAGCAGAGGAAACCTAAAGAGGTCGTCCGCGATGATAGGCCAGATTACTACCCCTACCATCGGATGTTGGGGCACAATTTCCGAGAATGCTTCGTTTTCAAAGTCCTCCTGCAAATGATGGTGGACTCCAGATAGGTCGTGCTGGGACTACCCCCAGCGCATGTGGCATGTATCTCCACCGATCCGACAAAGAGGAGGGGTGTCAGAAAGTCACCGGAAAGAAGGGGCAGAAATTTGACAACTGGATGACTCAGAAGACTATCAACCGAGCCCAGGGCATACTCCGAGCTCAACTACAGCAGCCGGTGTTTCCACCAACATCCCCTGAAGTCGTAGAGCTGACAGTATTGTCCTCATAAACCTCCATGAGCTAGTCATCCGGGCGTAATCAAAGAAGGAGGAAACAATCGCAAGAGGAGCATTCTGTGACCGGGCCAATGTTAGTACCAACCCTGGTAGATTATATGCACTCAAATTTGGTGCCACGGGCACCGACCCACCAAACGGAACCATCAGGAACAACCGACCAGGTTGACCTGTTAGAGTATGAAGAGCCAATCTTTGGTTCTATTAATGTAATCCATCTTATGGAATCATTCCATAATGAAGGCTATGGTTACGAACCCGAGTTCTCTGCACGAGGAGCCAGGAGGAGGAATCGCAGAGGTAGGGGATACCAGGGGAGGCATAGACGTGGACGAAACCAACCCTACTGTTGGACCCTGGCCCAAACCATTAATATTGCGGAAACCCATGGGAGAGCCCTTCATCGGACTTAGCAGGAGAAGGAATGCCCCTCCACCTCTACAAGTAGCCACTCTAGCCATGTTGTTCTGTGATACCCACCAGAGGAGGAGCAAGTTTCTGTCTTCCTAGTGCGCACAAACAGACCGGTTGGGCCAAGTCCTCAAAACATAGGAACGCCATTGATATCCGACCCTGCAGCCGGTCCCTCTTCATCAAATGCTCCAGACCCTAAAGCACCCGCTAAGACTCTCCTGCCAACAGAGAAGCCTCGGCCGCTGGAGAAGAAATACAATATCCTTATAGAGATGGCATCGGTACTAGCCAAGCTAGCCATCCTTGATGCCTAAGTTTATCAGCAAACCTCAGGGAGGTGCTTATAGAAGCTTTGATCATCCCCCAGGAGTTTCAAGCCGAGGTAGCTGCCACCGAAATTTACCAAACGGAGACTGACCCGACTGAATGCAATGCGGTGATTTCCTCCACTGATCAGGATGAAGACACTATCATGTAAGTAAACATCAGACCACTATATGTGTCTGGCACACTGAATGGTATTGAGATCCCGAAAGTCTTTATAGAGAATGGCTCCGGAGTTAACCTCCTTCCCCTACGGACACTCTGTAAGTTGGGATACAATGAGGATGACCTAATTCCCTCAGCCTCAACTTTGTAGGGTTATGACAAGAGTGAGCAGAAACCAATGGGACAAATCAAGCTAAACACCCATTTTGGTGACTTGGAAGCCTACATGGAATTAATGGTGGTCTGGAAGAGCACAGCATTCAATGCCCTGATGGGAAGGCCGTGGCTCCATAAGCACATGGTCGTTCCTCCATCCAACCACCAGTGTATCAAGTACTACGTCAATGGAAAAAGTGGAACATTGCACGCTGACAAGGCCTCTTTCGAGCTCTCCGAGTCGCATTACTTTGATGTCAGGTTCTGTGAGAAAAAGAAGAAGAAACCTTTGTTCGATTGTGTCGACTAGATCCCCACTCCAAATGGCCTGGAAATAGTTCCTGATGACCCCCTCAGGCATCTTGGTAGAGATTATGTCCTTCCCATCAACCATGTTGAGAGTAGAAGTTCAAGTAAGGACATGCACTCAGATGTCCTCATGACTTCATCCACTATGGCCGAGCACGACAATACGGGAACGTCCACCAACCCTCGATCTGGGGACGAATACTCAAGAAGAGATGCCCATGATGCCTCTCCCTTAAACCTTTGAAGTTTCAGACCAGAAACTCTCCCCCTATCAGATCAAGAAGATGAGGATTTGGGAGAAGAAGTGGAGGAAGATCTCTGGGATGCACCTCCCGAATTTGAGGAGGGTATCTCCACCATGGAGGACGAGCTCAGGGAAATAAACCTGGGTACCGAGAAAGATCTGAGGCGTACTCTCATTAGTGCAGTCATGTACCCCAAATAGCATGAGGTATATACCTCCTTCCTGAAGCAACAACAAGATGTTTTTGCCGGGAATTATACAGAAATTCCAGGACTCGATCCCGAAGTGGCGGCGCATCACCTTGGTCGTCTAGAAAACCACCAGGGCTATAAAAAGGCCACCAAAAGGACGGATCCCTCACATGATTCCAAAATAGAGGCTAAAGTCGATAAGCTCATTAAAGCAGGATTCATTCGAGAGGTCAAGTACCCCATTTGTTTGGACAACATCGTCCTTTTCAAGAAAGAGAATGGAAAAATCCATGTCTGCATTGACTTCAGAGATCTCAATCAACATTGTCTGAAAGATGATTTCCCGGTCCTGATCATCAAATTATTAATCGATGTGATGGCCGAGTATGAGGCTCTATCCTTCATGGATGGATATTCCGGCTATAACCAAATCAGGATGGCCCAAGAAGACGAAGAATACACAACCTTCAGGGCCCCTCAAGGGGTATTTTGTTATAGGGTCATGCCCTTTGGTCTCAAGAATGATGGTGTCACATGTCAGCATTCTATGCATCTGATCTTTAAACCATTCCTGGGGAAATTCATTTAATGTTACGTGGACGACCTAGTGGTCAAGCCAGACATCACTCAGATCACATGTCGGACCATGAGACCATCTTCAACATGCTCCGACAGCATAGTTTGAAGATGAACCCCTTGAAATGGGTCTTTGGGGTTACCTCATGGAAATTCCTTGGCTTCGTTGTACGCCATCGCGGCATCGAAGCCGACCCTGAAAAGATAAAGGATATCTTTGGCCTTTTACCTCCCCGCAATCTCACCGAGTTGAGGGGATTCCAAGGACACCTAGCCTATATCAGGCGGTTCATAGCCAACCTGGCAGGAAAATGTTTGCCCTTCACCAGGTTAATGAAGAAGGGGGTCAGGTACCAATGGACGGATGACTGCCAAGAGGCGTTCAACAACTTGAAGAAGTACCTTTTAAGCCCACAGGTTCTCATGCCCCCGGTTGAAGGAATACCTCTCATCTTGTATGTGAGAGCCTTAGAGTGATCATTGGGAGCCTTCCTTGCACAAAAGAATGACGTGGGCAGTGAAAACAGTCTCCATTACCTTAGCCGAACAATGATTGATGCTGATACTCGATACTAAAACATAGAGATGAGTTATTTTTCTTTGGTCTTCGCAATTCAAAAGCTGTGACATTATTTGCAGCATCATGAAGTCCATTTGATCTCACGGAGTAACCCGCTCAAGTACATCCTCAGCCGCCCGATGCTAACCGGACGCCTATCCCGATGGGTGGTCATCCTGCAATAGTTTGACATCTAGTTTGTTCCACAGAAATACATAAAGGGTCAGGAATTAGTAGACTTTTTGGCATATCACCCTTTGATAGGGACCACTACACTGGGCACCGAACTACCTGATGAAGACATCTTCTCGGTTCAAGAGGAGTTCCCAGCATGGGAAATGTACTTTGACGACGCATCCCGAAGCCCAACCGGGAAGAGGATGGAGGATCCCAGATTCAATAAATTGGGTTTGGGAATAATACTTGTGCCCCTAGAAAAGGCAATCCTACCATATTCCTTACTCCTATCAAAGGGATGTACGAACAATGAATCGGAATATCAAGCCCTCATTGTAGGCATGGAACTCACACTCCAGGCACAAGTATAGCACCTTAAGGTAAAAGGTGACTTAGAACTGGTCATAAAACAAGTTAATGGTGACTATGCTATTTAAAAGGGGGAGATGATCCCCCTGTTTGACCATGTTCGAGGGTTAATGGAAGAATTCTCCACAGAACCAATATTGACATATATTCCCCAGTCTCAAAATTCTCAGGTTTATGTATTAGCTAACACAGCCACAGCCCTAGCTGACCCAAGCCGGGAGGAAACGGTTATCAGTATTTCTCACCGTCGAATGGTATTGCAATTTATTCAGACCAAGATGGAAGAAATCCTTGAAGTCAGTCCTATCCCTGAGCCATATGCTCCTGCCACTAGCTGGATGACCCCCATTACAAACGACTTTAAACGGGGAGAACATCCATCAGACAGTGTTGAACGAGAACAAATATGGAGGAGGGCAATCAACTTTTTCTTATACGGTGGTGTGGGTCAGAAAGAGGTCCCCTACAAAATAGGCCTCGACAGAGTGCTCCTCAGATGCATTGATAGAGAAGAAACCGCCTCCATAATGAATAAATCACATGCAGGATCATGTGGAGCACATCAACCATGGACCAAGCTTTCCCATCAGGTTTGATGACTTGGGTACTACTGGCCTACAGTGGCACGAGACTACCAGCGTTTTACTATAAAATACCACTCATGCCAAATTCATGCCAACTTCATACACCAACCCCCAGAGTTACATCATCAAGCCAAGTACTCCTGGCCATTTTCCATATGGGGAATGGACGTCGTGGGACCATATCCGCCAGCCACAACCAAACAGTTGAAGTATATCCTCACAGCAACCGACATCTTTTCCAAATGGGCAGAATCCATACCCCTCAAGGAAGTTGGGGCAAGAAATGTTGTTATCTTTGTGAAGACAAATATCATCACCAGATTTGGTTTCCCTCATACCATACGGATGGACAATGACACCAACTTCCGCTCTACTGAATTGGAGAAACTATACCACGAGTATGGTATCAAGGCTAGCCACTTGTCCTGCTACCATGCAGCGGCCAACGGACAGATAGAGGCTTTCAACAAGACCATGTCCAACATTCTATAGAAAATGGTAGACAAAGACAAGAATTTCTGGCTGGATAAACTCCTCCATGAATTATGCGCTTATCGAACCACAATCTGCACCGCTACTCAGGCCACCCCATACTCATTGGTGTACGACACAAAGGTGGTCCTGCCCATTGAACTCCAACTTCCCTCACTCCGCATTTCCATCTGTGATCAATTATCCAACGATGAGCAGTCAGAAAAGTGGCTAGTTGAATTGGAACCTCTAGACAAGAAGCAGTTGCACACTTTGCACCATCTACAGGTATACTAGAACTGGATTGCACGAGCCTTCAACAAAAAGGTTCATATTCAGTCTTTCTTGGAAGGAGAAATAGTATTGGTCCTCCGGACCCCAATGATACCTGGAAAGAAACCTCCAAAGCTGGAACCCAAGTGGGAGGGACCATATGTTGTACACAAGGTCTACTCCAACGGAGCATATACCCTGATCTCTATGGATAGACAATTTAAAACTGCTTCTACAAACGCAAGATTCCTAAAAAGTATTTCGCATAGAAACCAAAAGTATAAGATGTCTTTACCACACGATGTTAAACTGAATGGAATTCGTCCTCACCACATGACGTTAAACTGCACAGACCCTTATTTTCCTTTCACGTCGGGTCACCTACGTCCTTACCGCACGACGTTAAACTGCATGGAGTTTGTCCAAGATGCATGACGTTAAACTGCCAAGCACCCAATGGTCCAAACTCTATGACCTTAAACTAAGAGTATTTCGTCCTTACCACATGACATTAAACTGCATGGATAATAAGATTTAAGAATGTCCCTCCCCCCGTGTATGGACCAGACATGCACGGGGTGTACTCTTCGTCCAAGCTGCATGACACTAAACTGCAAAGCACCCAACGGTCCAAACTCTATGAAATTAAACTAGGAGTATCACGTCCTCACCACATGATGTTAAACTGCATGGAATATAATAACACCCCTCATCCTAACCACATGAAATTAAACTATATGAATCTTGTCATCACCGCATGACGTTAAACTGCACGGATTTCAGAGAACTACGTACGACTTGATTCATGCCTCACAGGATACGTAGCAACGTCGGGTTCCCCTATCCTAGCCTAGCCCCCTGAATAAAGTTAAAAATTCCTTCTTCCCTCCATGTACAGACCATACCTGCATGGGGTGTATCAATTTCCCTCACTGCATGACATTAAACTTCATGGAAAAAATTGTTTAAGAATTCCTCTTTCCCCTCTGTACGGACCAGACCTACACGGGGTGTATTCCTCATCCTTATCGCATGACGTTAAACTGCACGGATTTCAGAGAACAATGTACAGATTTATTCCTACCCTCAAAGGATACGTAGTGATGCTGGGATCCCCTATCCTGGCCCAGCCACTCCCAAATAAAAGTTAAAAATGCCCTTTCCCTCGTGTATGGACCAGACCTGCACGGGGTTTGTACCTCGTCCTCACCACAAGACGTTAAACTACACGGACAAGAAGTTTTGATGATATCCCCTTCCCCTGTTTACGGACCAGCTCTGCACGGGGTGTACTCCTTCCAGAGAACTACGTACGGCTTGATTACTGCCCTCGCAGGATACGTAGTGACGCCAGGGTTCCTCGTCCTGGACCAACCCCTACATAAAATATGAGAATTCCCTTTTACCCCGTGTATGGACCAGACCGGCATGAGGTGTACTCCTCGTCCTTACCACACGACGTAAAACTGAATGGATTTAAAGATTTAAAAATGCCCCTTTTTCCCCCGCGTATGGACCAGACCTGCACGGGGTGTATTTTTTCATCCTTGTTACACGACGTTAAACTGCACAGGCAATAATGTTAAAAATTCCCCCTTACCCTGTGTACGGACCAGACCTGCACAGGGTGTATACATCATCCTTACCACATGACTTTAAAGTGCACGGACTTCGTCCTCAATGCATGACGTTAAACTGCACGGACTTTGTCGCGACCCACCCAAGACACATGACGATACGAGATGGAGATACTCCTTGCACATTTGGATGAATCCTCTCCATACATCAGACTCCATGACCCAGATAATTATGGATATTCGTAACCATTCATGGCTATCGGAAGTGGAAATTCATCAACCTGTGGACACCTTTTCAAGACTATGCATACCATTCCCTTAGCGGCTCTTTATAATGATATCCCCTGGCTCATCTACCAAAGGTAAGATTTCCACAGGCGACACTTTTCCAAGCTCCATACGCTTACCGGCCTCAGGGACCCCATACCATACCTCCTGTTCTAGAAGTTTATAGTGAAGTGGTTTACAGGTTCATTCCCCTTTTCACATCCATGTGTTATCAGGGTATCCCTATCTGGCTAGCCTATGTGTCCGCTGGTGGTTCACATTGCGACCAACATCAACGAATATCAAGCCAGGACTAGGCTACTTTGACTCAACGGAAAATTGTAGTGAAGATGTTTCTTGTATACCCAGACACCATTATCCCCATGTGACGAACTCTGCACTGTAAGCAATCATGGATTCTCATAATCATTCATGGCCATCGAAAGTGGAAGGTCACGGACCCAGGGACACCTTTGTATGACTATGCATATCATGCCCTCAGCAGCTCTGCATAATGATATCCCCTGGCTCGTCCATCAAAGGCAAGATTTCCTTGGGCGATACACTTCCTAGCTTCGTACGCTTACCAGCCTCAGAGCCCCCACATCACACCTCCTGATCCGGGAAAACTCAAAGTTGTAGTTTACAGCCTTCATCCCCCACCTTGCTCCAAGTATATCAGAGCATGTTAACCCAGGTATCCTTCGAGTGACTGCAGCAATAGTCACCCAATGGTCTGAGCTCTATGACCGGTAAACTAGGAGTACCTCGTCCATACTGCACGATGTTAAACCTCATGGAGTAAAGGTATACCCCAGCGCACAATGTAAATCAGCGCAGGGAGCTCTCTAAGGTTTAACAGCAACCAAGGCCGGGTACGCTTGACATGTTCAGACATTTCCTTCCCCGATGACAGACTTCGGGGCCTGGATAATTGTGGCTCTTCATAACCATTCATGGCCATCGTAAGTGGAAAGTCATCAACCCGAGGACATCATTATAAGAATATGAATACCAAGCCCTTAGTGACTCTGAATAATGATATCCCCTAGCTCATCTACCAAAGGCAATATTTCCCCGAGCGATACTCTTCCTAGCTCTGTACGCTTACCAGCCTCAGAGCCTCTGTGTCATCTCTCCTGATCCAAGAAGCCTCGGAACCATGATTTACACTATCAACCCCCCTCCACGTCTTGGACATGCCAGGATACTCGGACCCAGTTAAATCCGAATCAAGAGCGGACGTTTTAACTACATCCTTACCACAAGACGTTAAACTGCACGGTCAACCATCCTTGCTGCATGACGTTAAACTACACAGCATTGGCAAAGGAAAGAAAAATGCCCCTCATCCTCTCTGCATGACGATAAACTGCACAACATCCTTTAATAATGCTCTCTGTCCTTACCGAATGTCGCTAAACTACACGGTCAAACCCGCCACAGGTTCAGTATGGAACTGAGTCTTTACTCTATCCTTTAGTGCACGGATCAGACCAGCACAAGTCACCATCTCACACCTGCATGAGAAGGGATTACTTCACCCATTCTCGGGAAGTTTAGTCTAGATTTTCCCCCCGTATCCAGGCACCCTCTCATCATAAACCATGCTCTGCACTCAGAAAAATATGAACTCTCATAAGCCACCCCTGGTGGTCCCAAATATCAACTTCCCTGAAGTTTCTTGGCTATCGGTGGAATACAATCATTGACCTAAGGACATATTTTCATGACTATGCATACCATGCCCTCAGCAGCTCTGCATATTGATCTCCCCTGACCCGTCTACCAAAGGAAATATTTTCTTAGGCAATGATTCTCTCCGTACGCCTCTTGGCCTCCGAGACCCCATGTCTATCCCAGGATTCGGAAACCCTCTGAGTTACAGTTTACCAACCTCTTTCACAACCCTGCCTGAATATGGTGGAACGTCTCTGATAGGACTACCGAGGACCAGGAGAAGTCGTTTCATCCCAGATGATGTCCCAGCTGCATGACTTTAAACTACACCAAGCCCCAACCATCTTTTACGCTAGATAAATGCATAGGACAGGAACCTTGCTTCCACACTCCTGATTTATACCGATGTTCTAAAAACCTTTCAGATATCACATACCCTTTCTGAGCCACCCCCAGTGGTTTTCATAATTCCCCAAGCCACCCATGGTGGTTTCCATAAGTCAGACTTTCATGAAGTCCTATGGCCATAAAAAATGGAGAGTCATTGAATTAAGGACACCTTTGCATGACTATGCATACCATGCCCTCAGTGGCTCTGCATATTGATCGCCCCTGGCCCGTCTACCAAAGGCAAGATTTCCTTAGGCGATGCTCCTCCTACCTCTGTACGCCGATGCGACTCCCATTCCTTGAGACATGCCCTGCCTATTGTTCAAATTTAAGCATGTTTCCCCCCATGTGCGTCTGAAGAGTATTGAGACATATTTTAATCAGTCAAACCCCATTGGGTCCCTTTTCCCACCATATTTAGTCAAAGTTGTTCGACCTAAAACATCAGTAATGATAGTCTTGATGGCGGGACATTAAACCACCCAAGAAAGAAGGCACAAATCCTGTTAGGCTGAAAACCTGAAAAGGGAGACCTAAGGAAAAGTCAGGCCATACCCGCTGGGTCCACACTAAATGGACCCAGGAAAAATCAGGTCATTAAAAAGAAGAGACAAAAAGTTTGTGCGGCTTTTCAACAAAACCCAAGCAATAGTCGAACTATGCTCTCTGGATCCCATGGTCCATGAAAATGTTAGAGCTAGTTTTATTTTTATTAATGGTCTTGGACTCAGATTATTCTATGTTCGGGGAGTTAACATATGTAGTGATCATGCCAAATAATTTCTATCACAGGAGAAGGCGACAAGAGCACTGAGGATAAATATTTCTGTGTTTCACAAAAAAGTTGGTAGGAAGGGCATCCACAATATAGAGCCTCCTCTATCATGAAAGGTAATTACAAGAGTTTTTCGACGGATTCACAAAGTTGTATCAGGCGCTGGTGAGAATCCTCAATTTTCTGAGAGAGATTCTGTAGTAAGGTCTTTTCATCTTCTACACCAGCCTACAACTCTTCCGCCTCCTGGGCCACCTTTATGATAGCCCTCATTTCCTCCTCCATCTACTGCTACCCTTCTTTGATCTTGTCGGTAACGTTGGCCTCCTTCTGCTGTAGCCGATGTATCTCATTCCTCAGCACCTCCAAGTGGGAACGCCGCTCAATAACATTTTCATGGAGCCTTGCAACTACCCTTGCATGATCATGAGCCTCTGTTAAGTAAATTTTTCAGGTTGCGGAAAGGTAGGCTTTAGATTGGGTTGAAAAAAGGTGAGATTCGAAACTGCCCAGTCCTTCCCGATCAACAACCACCTACTTGACTATGTCATAAACACCATTATAGTCAAAGCCGTCAAATCCTAGAAGCATAAAAAAATTGTACAGCTTTGGTAATCTAGCCATCATCTCGGCTAGGGGAATCTGAGAAATCAGTATACAAATTTTTCCCCAATCCCATTGGTGAGCAGGCCAAATAATGGAAAGGACTTGTTGATCGGGATCGGAGTCACTCCCCGATGAGTACACATACATGGGAATGAATGTCACCAAGGAGGGACCCTATGCGGCTTCACCCGCAAGCTCTAGAGTTGCAGCAACTTCACCCCCGGTAGTTGTGGTAATAGGCACGGTTGGGTCTGACGGCACAGTCGCCAGCGCCAAAGGTCGTTGTCCTGAAGCCCAAGAGTCAATAAGACAGATAAGTACCCCTAATTAGGAAAGGGAAGGAAAAGGAATCAGTGGAAAACGATCAAGAAGCTTACTCCTGATCGTCAAGGCGATGGCATCCTCAAGCTCTGCACCGCCGCGACGACCACTTAAGGAAGATGCTATATCCTCAAAGGGCATAGGAGCCCTGGGAATCCCTAGAGGCTCCCAGGACCTATAGCCATACCCAAGGCCAGCAGCTCCCAAATCTTCCACCAAGTGATCAGCTATAGAAATCAAGCTCGGGGAAATCACTCCCCCGGTAAATAAAATGATCGCACGCTCAGGGTTCCTAATGATTGGCATGATGGTAGGCTCCTCCTCCATCACCACGGGACCCACTAGGTCTGAGACAATTGGCCCTGTCAGATCTGAGGCTTCTTCGGTAATCATCGGCACCCCATCCTCACCCGCAATTATACGGGCTGTAGGATCAGCGGGAGTCTCGACTTCCAACTGTCCCTCCTCTGACATATCTCTGGTAGATGAAGGGGTAGGAAGAGCATATATGTCGTTTTCCCCATCAGTGGGGCCCATCATCTCATCATGCTCAGGGGTGACTGCAAGTGATCCCCCAGATGATGAAGGTACAGGAGGTAAAGTTTCTAGGGTATCCATGACCTGATCTCCAAATGGCTCTGCACCGCAGCACCAAAAAAGTCAACAGCTGACAGAATCAGAGCATACGATTCGATAATCAAGGAAACAAGAAGTCGTGAGTACCCGACGTCCCCTGCATGAGCTGCTCTGACAAACAGGATTCCTGCTGACGCCTCTGGATCTGCCCCAGGGATAATTCCTTACTCGGAACACTAGGAGGATCCGGGGGAGGAAAGACCCTAGCTGGGTCTGCAATGGTTGCCTTCATAAGCTCAGCTGCACCAGGGGACACCTCCTCGATGACCCCCGTGGGAGAAAGCGCATGATCACATGTTTTGGTACTACGTGGAGTATACTCTAAAGTGGGAGTTTCCCCCAGAGATTCTTTAGCACCCTGCACAAAGGTAAGAAACCTTAGAACCTCCGAAATAAAGTAGGAAGAAAGTCAGAATGGGAAAGCTTAGAAACCGCTTCTTGGGGGTCGGGAAATTCGGGATATCTAATCATCATGGACACCCGGGCAGACCCATAGAGCTGGTTTCAGAGTGAGCGTACGTATTCATCCATCTCCTTCAATGATGCAACTATGTCACCCAAGTCCTGTTCCATCTGAAGGTGTGGCAGAGTGAAGATGACCCCAATACCTGGGAGCTTGAGAGGGATCATTTGGAGTGATGCCCAAACTTCCTCATCTGATCCCCTGGCCCTCATGTCATCCCAATTCCTCCATGCATCTGGGAATGCGTCCATAATAGGGACGGCTAGCCTGGAAGGATCAAATTGAGAGGTTCGGACAGCAGAAGGGGCTGGTAGGGGCGCCGGTGGCCGTGTTTGTGTTTCGAGTCTCGCCACCACCCTAGAGCTCCTGGGGCTACCGATGGGCGGGACCTCGCAAGTAGGGAGGGGAATTCCCTTGCTTCATCCATGATGGGGAGATCATCAAAATCATCACCCCCTAAAGAGTGGTCACTTCCTTCCCCCTCCTCATCAGTCACCGGATGCAGCAAGGCCTGATCTCGGTGAGACAATACTGCATAACCCTGGCGCGCGTAAATATAGGATTCAAGTTCCTGGAGATATCGATTGACCTGCTCTGGGTCCACATCATAAAGGATGATAGTAGGGGGGATATGTAGCCCAACCCATCAAATGCCACTTACGATTCCTAAAGATACTACCACAGAGAATGGGGGTACTGGCTACAAAAGGACGATCGACCTTTGAATTCAGCCCATTGACCCCAGGCCGTCAGAAAGCCAGCATCTGCAGGAATAACCACCCCCCTTCAGGGAGCCTCAAGGTCATGAGAGGATACACCTATGCCTGTTAAGATCTTCCCCGGAAGCACGGGACCAGTAGGGTGGAAAAGGACTTTGCCCATCCTAGTTGAAGTACCCTCCCCATTTCGCTTCCTCTTGCCCTTTTATGGATTAGGAATTGAAATGGTAGGCACCAATGTCCCTAGATGTCCATTTGGGTATCATTTTACCCAGGAGTCAGCATAATTTTTGGACAAGAAGGGTGTGGAGTCTACAAGCATGGGAGTTATAACCTCGCAATCGGTATCCTCCCGAGTAAACATTAACCACAGTTGCCTGGACACCATTAAATGACAGTTCTCGCGGGCACCATTAAGTGCGGGAGGACACAGTGCCTGGACGCAGCCAAACTGGTGCCCGAATCGGCAAGGCACGTACACCTCGAAGATCAGTTCCCTGCCAATACGATCCACCAGAATGCCCTCTCAAAGGTAAAAGAGGTATCCCTGCTTGCTAAACTCCTTTGTTATGGTGTTAGTGACTGCACCAGTTGGGGAAGAGAATAGATGAAAATTGAAATGATCATAACACGAGATTCGACTCGATAAAAGATGCCTATTCTGAGCTGTCTGTTGATTATCCTTCTCTTGGGTCACCAACTCTTCCGGCATAACCCTGCTGGTCAGTTGAAAGTATGGCCAGAATGTGGTACCCATAATCTAAAGAGGGTTGATGAAGGTGTATCAGTTCTTGACATGAACACCTATCCATCCCCAGAGAATCTGAAAAGGACCGGCCACTCGGTTTGGCCAGCTCCCATCAGTAATATTACCCAGGAATCGGTAAATCCTGGCCAGCACTGGGATAGCTAGGTTGATAACATTTCCGATAGCCAATTGTGCCGCCATGAAAAAGGTAGAGACTCGTACGCCGCTATACTCACATACAGGCAATAGCCAGCCGCTCAAAAACCTTGCCAGAAATTCCACCAGACGAAGCAACTGATCGACATCTGGGACAAGCTTCCAGCCCCAGTCATTGAATTTTCCTTTCTCCAGGTTCAGCCAATAGCTGCCCTTCTGCTTTCGGGACTCCATTGTAGGGCAGGTCATGGGCCTACACGGAAGAGCTATAGACTATCTCTCTCTGGCAAAAGCCTTGATCCAATCGTGATACAGGATAAGTTGTCTCAGAGACGTATCTTTCGAATGCTCCTCACGACCAGGGACTGTTTTTTTTACAGAGGTATCATTCGAATGTTCCTAGTCCAGATCAATGAGCTGCTTCACCAAGGGAGGGGTTCTCCCTTCATCGTCCCACACAGAAGGGGGAGGCAGGAATTCGTCATACATACCCCCAACAATGGGGACAACTGAAATCTAAAAGATTCACAAAGACTAATGCCTGCCTCCCCATGGACCAGATGAAAGGTGTTGGTGTCTGGGATCCAACGGCTCATAAGTTGCCTGGCGAGGGCTTGAGGTCGGTAGGTATAAGTCTGGGACACCCAGGTAGCTTCATACAAGCCTACGGCTTGCAATTCTGCCTCAAACTCCGTATAGATCTAGCGGACCCAGAAGGGCCAACCCCAATCCAAGGACTTAAATGCTCCTCCCGGTCGGAGATCCCGATTCGCTGACCAGCCATGCTGGTCGCATACCATGGCATTGCGGTCAATGCTTCGATAATAGTTGATTGCTCCTTACTGTTGACGTTGTTCTCCTGTTGTAGATGCTGGAAGGTGATTCAACACATATCTGATGGTTGTGTCCCTCGGGGTCGGCCGCCCGATGAAAGGTATCACGAACTGAGGGATAGTGGCAGTTAATATTCATGCTTCAGGATTGTTGTCACAGGATGGTACTGGAATCAGGGTATCGGACAACAAACTGAACCCATAAGTAGGAAGGCTGTTAGAAAAGGGGTACTCCTGTTGTGGCTTGGAGATCCGGACGACAAGAAAGGAAGACGGTGGGGAGTGGCAGACTCCATCCTAAACAAAGCTGGCCATGTCCTTCTGGCATTGATCACCAATTGGGAGCGGCTCTGCAACAATCCTCGGTAAAAAACGAGGGGTAACGATATCTTCTCCCTGTATAACGAAAGCCAACAAGTGGTTAGTCCAAAAATGATAAAATTTGTACAAAATACTAGATATATGGATGAGGGTCAGTTGAGGAGCCTTTATAAGCAAATTCTGCACAGAGGCCTCGAAGGATGGTTCGTGATGACAGCATCCCGTGAATCAGCCCTTTGCAAAACCAGTCTGTGAAACCCTGGGCCGTGGAGTGTTGGCCAGGAAACCGTGAACTAAGTTTCTCTATGGAATTTCAATCCCAAATTTAAGTGATTAAGTTCAGAAGACTTAGAAACCTTTAAAGTTCAAGAGATTTTAGTCCGCGGAGCATCGAAACTGTGGAGCATCAAAACCGTGGAGCACAAAAACTGCAAATCAAGTTCCTCCACAACCCATCATGACTTACTTTTTATTTAATTAAGAGTAATGGTTCGCGGTTGGGGGAATTGGATTGTGGGTGAAGGTGACTGCGAAGGTGGAATGGTTTGCAGAAGTCGCATCCGGTTTGCGGACGAAGCACTTCGCGAAGGAACGGGCACACAGAAGCGAGGGAGTTCTGGTTTCGAGAAGAATTCGGTAAAGGAAAAATGAAGCCCCCCCATATTTATAGGCATGGTTCCCTATTGGGTCCACCACCCTACCGAAAACAATCTCAGTTTCAAGACCGCATGGCATCGGAATGGCCTCCTCTTTGTTCCGATCGGACCCCATTCTGATGGGGGGCATTTGTACAGTCCTGAAAAATCCGCAAAGGAGATTCTACCCAAATCCCCCAAAATAATTGGGGAAAAGAATAGATAAAATTAAAAGAAGGGAAACAAGTAGGACCGGTCTACGGACTGGTTCCATGAAAACGCGACATGGCCAGGCCCCACGAAGCACCCCCTCCATGAACCATCGTCATTCACAAAATAGAGGCGGAGATCCTCCATGGTCACGAGGTAGGATGGGTGCCAATCTGGTTCTCCGTCATGAACCGCCTCAACTGCGGACCACATCGACCGGTTCAAGCCGCATCCGTCATCATTCGCGAGATGGAGGCGGAGATCCTCTGTGGTCGCGAGGTGGGACAGGCGCCAACCCGGTTCACCATTCTGAACCGCCCTAGCCGCAAGCTGCGTCAGCCAGCCCGAATCGCCTCTGTTGTCATTCAAGAAATGGAGGAGGAACCCTCTGCGGCCTTGAAGCACTTCCCGAGTTTGGTTCGCGGAGGTGTGTTTAATACCTCACGAATTATGGATTGACCAAGTCAGCTGTAAACCAAGTATTCGGTCAGGGGACTTCGCAAAAGGTGTCACGTGACCATAGATACATCTCTTTCCCCACTCTATAAAAGGAAACCAAGGGGGAAAGGAGAGGGGATTGGGGATTTGGATGATTTGAAGGTGAAAGAAGAGAAGAGCGATCAGACTCGGGTGGAAGGATTTTGAAGGAAGGCTTAGGATTTCGTAAACAGCGAAGTTCCAGTTCGTGAACCAGAGCAGGTATGAACCTGGGAACGAACTAATAATGAACCAAAAATGCATAATAATTTGGTGAACCGTGAACTCAAAATAACATAAAAAAAGAATACCGCGAACCATATCCCCTCCGCGGATGCACTCCCCGCGGGCTAGGAAGTTTATGTCTCTTTTCCGATCTGCCGCGCCGCGTAGTACCCTCCTACATGGGCAAAGCCCCGACCGACGAGCCTCTGGCTGGCGCCGCCCTTAGCTGCTGCTGCCTGCATGGAACCCTCCGTGGACCACCATGGTTCACAGACCAAACCCAAAGCTGCGAACCACCCTGGTTTGTGGGATTCTCGTCAGTCCACAGACCACCCTGGTTCATGGATGGCCTCTTAGTCCATGGACCACCCTGGTTTGCGGACGGCCTCTATGTCGGTGGACCCTCCTAGTTCGCGGACAGCCCCTCCATCCGCATAGCACTTCTCTACGTGAATGGCACCAAAACCTTCAGAGTTCCTATTCCCCGAGCCACATAAGATCCTCCTGATCTGGCCTAATTCCCCACAACCTCCTCATTGGCCTACTAATTGGCCCCGAGCTGAGGCCTCCAACAGAACCACCATTTCCATGTGGTGTAACCCTCAAGAGCACTAGCACACCATTTGAGTTCACATACACACAGTAAAGATAGGCGAAGGGGTTGCCCTGACCCTTGAGCAGATTCCTGAAGCATTACTGGGTTCACATTCCCATGGTAATGTGGAGTCTGATCTCTGGAGTCCTCTTTCTACCCCACTACATACTAAGGGCTCCTCAGGGTCGTAAAATACCCATCATAAGGAAGCCCTCTTGCACTGCAAGAGAGGATATGGGCACAGGAGAACCCCCTTTCCCTTTCCCGTTGTGCTCTGTCACCATGGGCCTCCTAAGAATGTAAACCCCAATCCATCACCATGGGCCTCCTCAGAGTGTAAGCCCCAATCCATCACCATGGTCCTCCTCGGAGTGTAATCCCCAATCTATCACCATGGGTCGCCCTCATGCATAAGCCCCACTCCACTTCTCATGGACGCACCTTTTGCGATGTGATCATCTGGTCACTACTGCCTCTTGTTTCTCACACCAAGCATGACTCACGTGGGCTTAGAGTAGGCATCGACCATGACATCCTCTTATGGGCTGCCTCAGAACGTAAACCCCACAATAATCAAAACTACATTAACTTTGATCCCTGTCTCCTAGGCAGGGTACGTAGGAAGCCTCTACGAGGTTCAAGCCCAATAACGGGTCATTCTGACCCCCTTTCACATCGGTTTACCAACATCTTGGGCCTCCTCAGAGTGTAAGCCCAATCCACATCTTGGTCTGCCTCAAAACGTAAGCCCCACACTAATACAAACTACGAGTACTTTGATTCCCTACCACATGGATACGTAGGAAGCCTCCCCGAGGTCCAAGCCCGATCACAACCGGACCCCCGGGTCAACCTTCACGTCGGTTCTCCGACACCCCGATTCGAACTACGTGGACTTTGTTCCATGTCTCCTTGGCAGGGTACGTAGGAAGCCTCCCTGAGGTTGAAGCCCAACAACCGGTTGATCCGACTATCTTCACATAAATTCACTGAGCTGCCCCTAGCACCATCTCAGTGATTCCAGACTCCTCGGGGTCATTAATCCAATGAGAGATGGTAAGCCTTGGGCATAAATGATTCGGAACCCCTACATTCAGTTGACCATTTCCAATTAAGGGTTAAATCTGTGGATACTCTGTTTGAGTATAAACCATAGATTCACAAACATATGAATATTTCTTAAATCTATAAGAGAGTCTGGGAACAGGCAATAACTCCCCCCAAAAGGGTGAAATGAGCCCAACTTCCCATCCTCTCGACCAATGTGAGTTATTAAGTGTCGCTGGTCAGACCATCCGGCGAACCCCTACCTTTGGAAAGTAGGTCCACGCATCATTATATATGGATCTATTGGGTGTTTCGTGGCCGAAACCCACGTAACAATTGTCCATAATGGGGATAAATCACTACGTAGATAGCTTCAAGGTTGTTTTTTAACTATCCAACCATATCGACTATTGGAACATTAAATTATTGAGTGAATTCCTATATTTTGTGAATAATAACCTTGATTTAATCAATCCTTTGACTCTAAAGATGAAAAATATAGCTTTGGTTATTAATTTGTTCCAAAATTAGTTAAGTCAACCCATTTCTCTTATAAGATATATGGAGTAGTATGAAACACCCTCAACTAGGGCAGACAATCACCTCATACACCCAGTTTTATTCAAATTAAAGTAAAGAAATTCATTATGACTTAATATATTTTTGAGGGATTTTACATATTTATAAATAAATGAAATCATTTTCTATTTAACATTCTCATAATATGTGATCTCACTAAAAATATAACAATTCATTAAATAGAAAACATTCATAATGTCTAATATCTTTAATCTACTCAAGGTTGTTTATTATTATATATGATCATGTAAACATGGACATTCATAAAATAATAATAAATCATGCATAAATAAATAAATAACATAATTGATCTTGATTATTTACTATTTATTGATCCCGTAAGTGTAAATGGATCAATAATGACCCTAAGGGTTGGATACCAAATTCATGTCTGATGTAAAGACCCGGAAATTTCAAGGAATTTTTTTTCTTAATTTTCTTGGAATTTTACAAGAACGCAGTTTCTAACGGCGCCTGATTCCGAGGCCCGATGTGCCCGGAATTAATTTCCGAAGTTTGGCTCAGGTATGTTCAGTAAATGAACGAGCGGGAATTTCTAACTTTTGAACCGGTGCTCGGAATCGAATTCCGAGGGCACCGATGAACTCGCAGCGCCGGATATTGCTTAGGAACTCATGTTCCGGAGTTGCGTTTACACGAGTGTTGATTAAAAAAATTGTGGAAGTTTATTTTATAACTACACTACAATTTTTATTAACTTACTCTAAGTATTAGCTCATGGTGGAAGTTGGGTAACCACCCAACCTCCCTTGGGAGGTTATGAGGGTGGTGGGGCCCACACGAACCCTACCTCTTCATATCCTCTAAAACCCCTCAACTCCCACTTAAATGAATTTGACTTAGTTATAACTTATGTCTTAAATGAGTTGAATTTAATGTGGTGAGTTGTGTGTGTCTTTTGAATTTCAAACACTTGAATTTTAAAAGCCTTGTGAAGTTAATAAAATAAGTGGAGAACTTATTTTATTTGTTTTGGGTTGTGTTGTTTGAGAGCTTTTTGACAAAAGGCTTAGAAGTCTTGAAGTTTCTTCATCTTCTTGACGAAGAACGTGAAGAACAATCAGACATCGACGAAGAACAACACGTTCTCAGGAACCGTCTTCCGCGACGCCATACCCGCGACACCGACGACGTATTCTTCCGCGACCTCTCTTTTCCCGACGCCGAATCTCGTCACCTCTTAAATCAAGGTAGGGGTTTTAACTTTTTAATGTTATGTGGAACTCTCCTTCGAACTTGAAGTTTTTTATTTGTTGGGCCATGATTCCAAATCTTTTTATTTAATTAAAATGATTGTGAAAGTTTATCGTTCATTAAAGGCCGATTGCTATCAATTTAACGTGAGGAGTTTGGACCGCACAAACACGGCTGAACCCCCCTCCTATGTTCATTTTTGTTTCCTTGCGAATTGGAGCAGGGTAACGTGGTGTCGTTGCACCGCACGAAAAAGAAGAAACTACGGCCAAAATGGGACGGGACAAAGAAACACGGCGCTGTCGCGCCGTGCCGTTGAAGGCGGAAGAGACCGCGCCCGGAGTCGGGCCATGGCGGAGGGGCGCGGCGCCGTCGCGCCGTGCCAATCGAACAAGGGCCGCAGGTTGAGCTGCGGCAGAGCTGGAAAGGGCGGCCGGAAAACCGGCCGCTGGCGGATAAGGAAGAGCCGCGGCCCTACGGCCGCGGCGGAGCAGCCAGAGGCGGCCGGCCTCGCCGGCCTCCGGAGATCAGAAGAGCCGCCGCCATTGGGCTGCGGCGGAGAAGTGGAAGGCGGTCGACACGGCCGGCCACCGGTTTGCTTAGGAGGCAGGACCCGCGGGTCCCGCGTGTGGAAGAAAAACGGCCGGCCTAAGGCTGGCCAAGATCGACAAAACCCGGGGGGAGTTTACCCCCCCGCGTGCGGCGCCCGTGCGGCGCCCAGGCCGCGCCGGGCCACGCCGCCGCGCCGGGCCGCGCCGGGCCACGCTGCCGCGCGGGCCTCACCGCCGGCCGGGCCGCGCCGGGCCACACTGTCGCGCTGGCCGCACCACCGGCCGGGCCGCGCCGCCGGCCGGGCCGGGTCCAGCTGGACCGGGTCGGGTCGACCCGGTTCGGGCCGACCCAGTTCGGGTCGGACCGGGGGGGGGGGGGGGCGGGCCGGGTCGGTCCGGGCCCAGACCCCCCGGTTTCGGACGAGTTTCGGTTTTTCACCCATATCTCGGGCTACAAATCTTAGAATGACGAACATCCAGTGGCAACGCGATCCTTGGATCGAGACGGTCGTTTCGGTATACTATACTCAAGGTGCACCTTCCTTTTCGGGAGCCTACGTGGTTAAAACTCCATAGTTAAGCGTGCTTGGACTAGAGTAGTGATCAGGATGGGTGACCTCCTGGGAAGTTTCCCAAGGTGGGTGTGAGACGGAAATGCCAATAACTCACAGACCGGGCGTCTGATTGACACGCCGTCTGTCTCGTTGCGTTCCTGTTGACGATACGGAACTTTTGGCATCCTTCGCCCGAGTTTTGGATACAGTTGGTAGTGGCTGGGTTGGATCGCACCCGAAATCTAATCGGGCCCCTGGAACGGAAAAGCTGATATCTTTCAGACTGGACGTCCGTTTGATGAACCATCAGCGGCGTTGGTGATCACATTGAGAAACGGTCCATATGAGCATACCCTATGGGAGTTCGGGGTACAGTTGAGATATGGCCGGGTTGGTTCTCTTACGAAACCAATCGGGCCCCTAGGACGAAAAGGCTAATAGCTCACAGACCGGGCGTCCGATTGACGCGCCGTCTGTTGCGTTGAGACCCCTATGACGAGGCGGTCCTTTGTGATACTTCTTTGTGGAACTTTGAGATACTTGGAGTATTGACTTGTAGATCGTGGAGCGGACCCTCCCAGAGACGAGCGTACGGATTACAGAGACCGTGTAGCCGGCCGAGACCTGAAGACTGCTTGTCTGATTCGATTCGGAGTGACTTACGTAGCCCAGTGGGGAGCACTACTTTGTGAGGTGGCAGACCCATAGCGGAGGAGCACTACTATGTGAGGTGGCAGACCCACGGTACTCGACAGGAGGAGTACCTCTGTAGGCTATGAGGGTGGAGCACTACTGTGTTGGGTGGCAGACCCCGGCGGGAAGCACTACTGTGTGAGGTGGCAGGCCCGCGGTACTCGACAGGAGGAGTACCTCAGCAGTCTTAGGTTAGTGAGCAGTACCTCAGAGTCGTGACAGGACCACTGTACACTCTAGAGACGGAGCTCTTCAGCAGTTACAGTTTCGATAATGAAAATCCTGGTTTGAGCTGAGACTTTTGACCTTTGTGTTTACCTCATGATTGATATGGGTCATTTGATAACATAGGTATATGTATGAGCATATACCTGGGTAGTGGTAATCCGTTGATTTCACAATCCTTGTGTTTCCTCATGATTGAGATGGGTTATTTGACAACTTAGGTATATGTATGGGCATATATCTAAGTAGAGGTTATCTGTTGAGATCTTCTTGAGGTTATCTATTGAGATCTTCTTGTGGTTATACTTGTTGGTTTAATGGGACCTTGAGGGTCTCGGGGTCCCTACTGAGTATCGTTATACTCACCCCTACACGGGCTATGCCCGCACCTCGTTGTGTTGGTTGCAGACGACGGACAGCGTCGATCGTGGTTGAGGCTTGCAGAGTAGGACGGTACCTTGAGGTGGACCACTAGGCGGGATGTACACGGAGCGGACGGCGGGACCCGAGGAGCTGTGGAGCTATCTGTACCCACCCTTCAGGTGGGATTTCCAGAGGAGGACTCGGCGTAGCTGCTTTTACTTTTTCAGTTGCTGTTTTCCTTTTTGAGTTGTACTTTACAGTTGGGCTTGTATTTCTGGCCCCCTTTTTACTTTCCGCACTTACTGTTGTACTCAGTTTTTACTTAGTGTTTACTTATTCTGCTTTTACTCTGTGTGATTGTTTACTTTACAAAGTCAATTCCTTCCCATTTTACCGGGATTTACGCTTTGGTGCTAGTCGCCAGCCCCTGGCCTATGGAAGGCGGGTTTGGGGTAGTCACGGCACGACCCCGAGGATGGGTCATGAAAAATTGGTATCAGATGTGGTCGGTTCTACCACAGACTCTGATCTTTCTTTCTATGAAGCAATAGTGTTAATGGTATCGAGTGTGGTTTTCAGTTCAGGGAGTCCAGTGTTGGTGCGGGAGGCCGACGTATCCATACACCAGGACCCTGACAACTGATTTCCGACTTTGTGCACGAAAACACTGATTACGTGTGTGTTTTCAAAGGTTTTCCCTTAAAACAGCTCGAACCAGGTAAACTCACCAGGTATAAACGTTTGACTGTGTCACGATGTTTCTTTCAGGATATCTTTTCACGGACAACCAGCTAGAGCCCAGAGGGATGTGCGTGCTGACAACCTGTCGAGCAACGAGGCTTCGGTGCAGGGCCCTCTTGTAGTTGAGGCACCAGCGGTACTACCATATGTTGGGCCACCGATGCCACTAGCCCCAGCAGTAGGCGATGCACGATGATTGAGCGTGCTGCACGAGTTCCAGCGCCAGAGGCCACCCAGGTTCCGGGGAGAGACGGACCCGGTGGCGGCTGAGGGTTGGCTGGAGGCTGTGGTGAGAGTCTTCAGGCTAGTGGGGACGCCGACAAACTTCATGGTGATCTTTGTTGCCATCCTTCTTCAGGCAGCAGCAGGCAGGTGGTGGAGCCACTTGTTTCATTTTTGCGACGGTATGACCTTCGCATGGGAAGACTTCGAGACCTTCTTCAGGGTGGATTTTGTGCCAGTAGCTCTACACCCCGAGCGTGTACAGGAGCTTCTGCCTTTGCCGCGTGTTTTTCGATCAGTAGCCGAGTCATCTGTGGGCAGTAGACAGATGATGCAGAGGTCCAGGAGGACTAGACTAGCAGTTGGACGATCTCTGGTTTTAGGACCGGTGGTGCGGGGCACCCGAGGTGGGGTCAGAGCCAGGCGTGCCAGAAACGGAAAATGTTCCTCCTGCGGCGGGAAGGGTCACCTGGCACGTGACTGTCCGACTCCTCGTACGGTTGATCAGCGGGTGTTGGAGGCGAGAGTGACAGTTGGATCTCTTAGTAGTTACGTCGAGGCCTTACGACGTCATCCATGGCATGAATGCATCATTCATGTCAGGATTGACTGTATTAGGCAACGAATGTGGTTCATCCAGGGGATGAGACCGGGTTTCTCTTATCGGCAAAGAAGAAATCATAGCAGCTCTTGTGAGACTAAAGGAGGTCCAAGACATCCAAGAGAGGATGAAGACTGCACAGTGCAGTAAGAAACAGGAAACCGGTGCCAGTCTTAGAGACTCGGGCGTGTTAAAGAAGAGGAAACTTAAAGGAGAGACGAGTCTACGAAGCAGCAGACGTGGAGGCAGAGCTAGGAGAGCAGCATGAGGTGGTTTACATCCTAACATTGTACAACCACCTGCCTTAGTTATTCCTGCCAGACTCAGGGATCTGGAGGGCGGAGGAAGAGTGCAGCTGCATGCGGTCAAGGAGAGCAGCCCAATGGCTCTAGAAATGATTCAAGGGACAGTCTGTGTCCACTACTAGCTGTTGTAGTAATAGAAGTCGATGTGAATCGTTTCTTGCTTTAACAAATCTTGTTCCAGACCTAGAGTTTCCGGTAAGCCGTGGACTTGACCCTCACGTCTAGAGATACCTTGGGAGAAGACTTGATAATCACACTTACGCCGACGCTGTGGTCAGACCCTCGAGGAGAGAGTTTCGGTTGGAATCTTTTGGTGACAGCATCGAGGCCTTACGACGTTAGTTTGAGTATGGAATGGACAATAACTATTCATACTCAAATTGACGGTTTTAGGCAAACGTCGAGATGGGTTTTCCTTGGTCGGCGAAAAGGAAACCCCAGGCAGCACAGGATAAACTCTTTCACGGGAGGGTGCGACCGATCACTCTTGAATCGGCCAACCTTACCCTCATGGCAGCAGTCGTTTGAGTTCCAGTTCTAACAGGAATTGGAAACCTCTGGAGTTTGAGGATGGCGACCACGTTCTTATACGAGTCTCACCTCGACGAGGTTTATGGACATGTGGCCAAGGCGACAAGTTATCTCCAAGGTTCAGCGGACCTTCTTAGGTCCCCAGCTGGTTAGGCGGGGTGGTTTGCCGCTTGCCCCATTCCCCGCGGTTGCACCAGGTGCACAACAACTTCCACGTATCTCAACTGAGGAGATACGTGCTCGACCCTTCGCATACCATCGACCATGAGGAGCTGGACGATGGCGATGGGGTGTCTTTCATGGAGGTTCCAGTGGGGATCGAGGATCGATAGGAGTGGATCCTACGAGGACGATCGATTCCTTGCGTGATCTTTCTTTGGAAGTACGGGAACCTCCAGGTGAGCACATGGGAGCGGAAGGCTCAGATGCGTGCTCAGTAACGCCTTTGTTTCCCTAAGTTTGTGGTGAAGCTTTACGGGGACGTAAAGCCCTATGGTGGGAGTAATGTAAAGACCCGGAAATTTCATGGAAAATTTTTTCTTAATTTTCTTGAAATTTTACAAGAACGCAGTTTCTGACGGCGCCTGATTCCGAGGCCCGATGTGCCCAGAATTAATTTCCGAAGTTTGGCTCGGGTACGTTCCGTAAACGAATGAGCGGGAATTTATAACTTTTGAACAGGTGCTCGGAATCGAATTCCGAGGGCACCGATGAACTCGCAGTGCCAGATATTGCTTAGGAACTCCTGTTCTGGAGTTGCGTTTACACGATTGTTGATTAAAAAAATTGTGGAAGTTTATTTTATAACTACACTACAATTTTTATTAACTTACTCTAAGTATTAGCTCATGGTGGAAGTTGGGTAACCACCCAACCTCCCTTGGGAGGTTATGAGGGTGGTGGGGCCCACACGAACCCCACCTCTTCATATCCTCTAAAACCCCTCAACTCCCACTTAAATGAATTTGACTTAGTTATAACTTATGTCTTAAATGAGTTGAATTTAATGTGGTGAGTTGTGTGTGTCTTTTGAATTTCAAACACTTGAATTTCAAAAGCCTTGTGAAGTTAATAAAATAAGTGGAGAACTTATTTTATTTGTTTTGGGTTGTGTTGTTTGAGAGCTTTTTGAGAGAAGGCTTAGAAGTCTTGAAGTTTCTTCATCTTCTTGACCAAGAACGCGAAGAACAATCGGACATCGACGAAGAACAACACGTTCTCGGGAACCGTCTTCCGCGACACCATACCCGCGACACCGACGACGTCTTCTTCCGCGACATCTCTTTTCGCGACGCCGAATCTCGTCACCTCTTAAATCAAGGTAGGGGTTTTAACTTTTTAAAGTTATGTGGAACTCTCCTTCGAACTTGAAGGTTTTTATTTGTCGGGCCATGATTCCAAATCTTTTTATTTAATTAAAATGATTGTGAAAGTTTATCGTTCATTAAAGGCCGATTGCTATCAATTTAACGTGAGGAGTTCGGACCGCACAAACACGGCCGAACCCCCCTCCTATGTTTATTTCTGTTTCCTTGCGAATTGGAGCAGGGTAACGTGGTGCCGTTGCACCGCGCGGAAAAGAAGAAACTACGGCCAGTATGGGACGGGACAAAGAAACACGGCGCTGTCGCGCCGCGCCGTTGAAGACGGAAGAGACCGCGCCCGGAGTCGGGCCACGACGGAGGGGCGCGGCGCCGTCGCGCCGTGTCAATCGAACAAGGGCCGTAGGTTGAGCTGCGGCAGAGTTGGAAAGGGCAGCCGAAAAACCGGCCGCTGGCGGATAAGGAAGAGCCGCGGCCCTACGGCCGCGGCGGAGCAGCCAGAGGCGGCCGGCCTCGCCGGCCTCCGGAGATCAGAAGAGCCACCGCCATCGGGCCATGACGGAGAAGTGGAAGGCGGTCGGCACGGCCGACCGCCGGTTTGCTTAGGAGGCGGGACCCGTGAGTCCCGCGTGTGGAAGAAAAACGGCCGGCCTAAGGCTGGCCAAGATCCACAAAACCCGGGGAGAGTTTACCCCCCCCCCCCCCCCCCCCCCCCCCGCGTGCGGCGCCCTGGCCGCGCCGGGCCACGCCGTCGCGCCGGGCCGCGCCGGGCCATGCTGTCGCGCTGGCCGCACCGCTGGCCGGGCCGGGTCCAGCCGGACCGGGTCAGGTCGACCCGGTTCGGGTCGGACCCGGGGGGGGGGGGGGTCGGGCCGGGTCGGGCCGGGCCCAGACCCCCCGGTTTCAGACAAGTTTCGGTTTTTCGCCCATATCTCGGGCTACGAATCTCCGGATGACGAACCGTCAGTGGCAACGCGATCCTTGGATCGAGACGGTCGTTTCGGTATACTATATTCAAGGTTCACCTTTCTTTTCGGGAGCCTACGTGGTTAAAACTCCATAGATAAGCATGCTTGGACTAGAGCAGTGATCAGGATGGGTGACCTCCTGGGAATTTTTCCAAGGTGGGTGTGAGACGGAAAGGCCAATAACTCACAGACCGGACGTCTGATTGACACGCCGTCTATCTCGTTGCGTTCCTGTTGACGATATGGAACTTTTGGCATCCTTCGCCCGAGTTTTTGGATACAGTTGGTAGTGGCTGGGTTGGATCACACCCAAAATCTAACCGGACCCCTGGAACGGAAAAGCTGATATCTTTCAGACTGGACGTCCGTTTGATGAACCGTCAGCGGCGTTGGTGATCACGTTGAGAAACGGTCCCTATGATCATACCCTATGGGAGTTCGGGGTATAGTTGAGATACGGCCGGGTTGGTTCTCTTACGAAACCAACCGGGCCCCTAGGACGAAAAGGCTAATAACTCACAGACCGGGCGTCCGATTGACGCGTCGTCTGTTGTGTTGAGACCCCTATGCTGAGGTGGTCCTTTGTGATACTTCGTAGTGGGACTTTGAGATACTTGGAGTATCGACTTGTAGCTCGTGGAGTGGACCCTCCCAGAGACGAGCGTACGGAGTACGGAGACCGTGTAGCCGGCCGAGACCTGAAGACTGCTTGTCCGATTCGATTCGGAGTGACTTACGTAGCCCAGTGGGGAGCACTAATTTGTGAGGTGGCAGACCCATAGCGGAGGCGCACTACTATGTGAGGTGGAAGACCCGCGGTACTCGACAGGAGGAGTACCTCTATAGGCTATGAGGGGGGAGCACTACTGTGTTGGGTGGCAGACCTCGGCGGGAAGCACTTCTGTGTGAGGTGGCAGGCCCGCGGTACTCGACAGGAGGAGTACCTCAGCAGTCTTAGGTTAGTGAGCAGTACCTCGGAGTCGTGATAGGACCACTGTACACTCTAGAGACGGAGCTCTTTAGTAGTTACGGTTTCGATAATGAAAATCTTGGTTTGAACTGAGACTTTTGACCTTTGTGTTTACCTCATGATTGAGATGGGTCACTTGATAACTTAGGTATATGTATGGGCATATACCTGGGTAGTGGTTATCCGTTGATTTCACAATCCTTGTGTTTCCTCATGATTGAGATGGGTTACTTGATAACTTAGGTATATGTATGGGCATATATCTAAGTAGAGGTTATTTGTTGAGATCTTCTTGAGGTTATCTGTTGAGATCTTCTTGTGGTTATCCTTGTTGGTTTAGTGAGGCCTTGAGGGTCTCGGGGTCCCTACTGAGTATCGTTATACTCACCCCTGAACGGGCTATGCCCGCACCTCATTGTGTTGGTTGCAGATGACGGACAACGTTGATCGTGGTTGAGGCTTGCAGAGCAGGACAGTACCTTGAGGTGGACCACTGGGCGGGATGTACACGGAGCGGACGGCGGGACCCGAGGAGCTGTGGAGATATCTGTACCCACCCTTCAGGTGGGATTTCCAGAGGACGACTCGGCGTAGCTGCTTTTACTTTTTCAGTTGCTGTTTTCCTTTTCGAGTTGTACTTTACAGTTGGGCTTGTATTTTCGGCCCCCTTTTTACTTTCCGCACATACTGTTGTACTCAGTTTTTACTTAGTGTTTACTTCTTCCGCTTGTACTCTGTGTGATTGTTTACTTTACAAAGGCAATGCCTTCCCTTTTTACCAGGATTTACGCTTTGGTGCTAGTCACCATCCCCTGGCCTATGGAAGGCGGGCTTGGGGTAGTCACGGCACGGCCCCGAGGATGGGTCGTGACATCTGATTCATGTCACAACTCTCAACCTTGTCAAATGTCTCTACAACTCATTAAGAACTTCTCCAAATAATTAGATGGTCGCATATGATTTCATGTTCAACATTATATATGTATACACAATCACAGTCTATGGGGACATGGTAATGAAAACTAAAAATTAATTACTTTAGTTGTGGACACAGGGGCTCATGTATAAATAATGAGATACGAATACAATTTGAAGGCCATTATTTTTAATTATAAAAATTTCATGAGTTGTAATAATTAAATTAAATAAATTAAATTTCAAACAAACAATTGTAGGTATGTAATCATAATTGGTAAACATGTATATTAAATCTAAAATAAAATTCAATTCCTAATAAATTTTACATGAGGGAAAATAAAAATAATTTAAATAATTTAATCTATTTTTTAATTAAAAAATTATAAATCACACAGTCATCTAATTTTTTTCTAAAAAAATTAAAAAAATATTCTTTTTTTTAATTTCTTATGATTTTACAAGCCCCCTAGTAGGCCAAAAACCTCTAAAATGTATTATGGTACCATTTTGGGGTTAAAAGGGGCCAGACGGGTCAAGCAGGGCCCAACGTACCCTAATATAGCCAATGTAATGGCCTAGGAGCAGTCTCACACATGGTTCACACATGGGGTAGTGGTGGAGGGGGTAGTATCACTACTGCAACATAATCAATACAAGAAAAAAGTTGTTTTTAAAATTATGTCACACTAGTTATTGGGTTTTTTTTCTAATCAGACCCCCCTTTTGGTGTGTCTTGTCATGAGGGTTTCTTAGTTTCACCTGATAAATATTTATTTTTTGTTTCAAAATTCCCAAATAATATTATTTAAGCCTTTGAAAATAATTAAACATTTCGTACATTTATGGAATTCCCTTTGTCCAAAAATAATTTTGGCCCGAATAATTTCTTCATAAGACCACCACCATTGGAAATTAATTTATCATATACATTTATATATTGGTATATAAAAACATATATATATATATATATATGTTATTCATTTTAGAACTAAAAACACAGTTTTTTTCTTAGGTTTATACTTTTAATGATTGTAACATGGTCACCCGAGATTGTATCAAAATGCGGTTAATTTCAATTTGGACATTACAACACCATCTTCAAAAATTTAATGATAATTCAGTTTAACCTTGGTTTAAAAAAATACATTTTTTATCTGAAATCAATTTTTAGTAGTAAGGTTGGAGTAGGAAGCATAAATACCATGGTTTTAAAGAAATTATAATTGGATCAATGTAAAAACATTGTCTCCAAAAATTAATAACCCGATACGTAACTATAGGATCCTTCACGATAAGATTAAAGCATAAAAATAGAATCTATAAAATAACTCATTCAGTTTAATAATGTTAGTAAATAATAATTGTCACCAAAGACCATTTCTCAGAATAACCTACATCATAACCCTATAGATCATCCATATATGATTCAAATTTTATTGGTTATGCTCAACATTGATATTTCATTGCTAGCACATTGAACTGATGATGCCTTCAATATCCCAATGATCCCTTCTATATAGTTCCTTTGATGAAAAAAAGGAGTACTTAGATTGATTCTTAGTATAGGATTCTCTTATATTTATGATGTGGGGGACATGGGAGAGGGGATGTCAAATTATAGTGGATGAACATTCCTCCAATATTTTCCTTTTTGTTACTTATATAGTGGGGTTTTAATACAAA
This sequence comes from Viscum album, assembly GCA_963277665.1. NCBI lineage: Eukaryota > Viridiplantae > Streptophyta > Magnoliopsida > Santalales > Viscaceae > Viscum > Viscum album. Next base: position 1,855,016,084 of record OY728128.1, read on the forward strand.
GAAATGTATGTATGGAACCCGATTATATATTTCATTCTAAATAATACATAAATGACATTTAATGATGAATTTAATGATTCATAAATGTCATTTATATTTTTTATCTCTTACGTGTAATATAATAAATATATTACATGATGAAATAATTTCATTGACTTCGCACAATATTACCGAAATATTAAACGAACCCTGAATACTGAAATAATATTCATTTGTTAAATATTTTTCATTTTATTTACTTTAAATATAGTAAATAAATTAATTAAATAAATTAATTTCCAATTATTTCATAATCAAATAATAATAAATTTATTTATTTCTTGGTGATTGTTTAAATTCAGACATCTCTTAGGCTCCATAGTAGGTCCCACCATGTCCTATACTTTTATTTATAAAAATATGATAGAGTTTTGTATATTCTAGGTTTGTGACCCTCTATTCCCCCATCTAGATATAAGTGAGTACTAATCACAGACCATGAGTGGATTCTAGAAACCCATCAAGGCCCCTAAGAAGATAAGGTGTAGTCAGATCAATGACATTCTCTTATAAACATACATCGTTTAATATATTCTCTATGTATTGTGATGTCTCATAAAGTAGGATAAAAACATTGTGTCATCATACTTTCCTTATAAATTATAAAGTGAACTCTTTGGATAGGTTTACCTTCTTATACAATGACAATGGATTTAGGTAATGTTCCACCATCTTATTCAACTATGCCTGAGATATCAATTCCTTTCAGAAGTGACAAATTCAATCTTGATCATTCAATAAATTTCATACCACCAACGACACACCAATCTGAGATAAATCACCGAACACAAATTCCATGTTTCTATTCTCACCTAAAATTATGTAATAAAATGGTATCCATTGATAATAATCTCAAGTCAGGACACAAATATAAATTTTCACAGATAAGAAATACTAATCACTCCTTACACATGTGGGTTTCCTATTGGCAGTTTAGTACTTATGGTATCATGTACTCAAGATCACCAAGTGTGAGCTTGATGATAATAATTATCAATTCTTATAAGTAACTCACACCTAGTAGCCACACATAATATGTGTTATGTCATCAATATGTATCTGGACCATAGGACATATGTTCAGGATTACTATCATGGTATCTTTAGGTTCTCATTATTTCCTAGGAACTACTATATCCTTTTTAGAATACATGTAATCTAAGTAAATATCCATATAATCTATTGATAAAGAAGTATCAACACTATTATAGTAAGATAAACACAATTATATATATATATATATATATATATCTGTGTGTGTGTGTGTGCAATGGTAACCAACATGAATAATGTAATTAGGTTTAAAAAACTCACTAAAAACATTATGTATCAAAAAATACAAATCATATATTGAATTACGATTCAAAATTAGTATTCCTTATAGATTTTACACTGACAATGCCACTGAGAGAGTTGAACTCAATATGGGTGTGCCTATTACCTGTAGTGGGAGGCATGCAAGAAGGTTTCGAATAATGTCAAATATTGGGAGATGATCAACCACTCTAGGGAAAAATGATGGATGAATCACTCCTGATTAATTATTCACAATATAAAAACCAATAAAGAGAATATAGTGAAATGCCTGGATCGGTTGTGATCACTGAGAGGTGAGGGGTGAATCAGTGATAAATTTTTCTTTTTAAGAATTGTTCCCTTTGAATTATCAATTCAACCTCTGTAGCTGGTAAAGGCCTAGATCTACTCTTTTAGTGGTGTAGTGATAATGAAAGCATAGAACACAGAGATTTACAAGGTTCGGTACAAATACCTACTCCTTGCGGTGTTGGTTACACCCCCCAACACGGATTCTTAACTATGCCAAAATATGTTTACACAGTAATTGGTTACACCCCCCAATTACAAGTTGGTTAAACCCCCCAACTCCACAACATCATCTTCATCATGGCTCCACTTCCCTTCTTCAAAGGTGTTGTTCAAAACTTCAAGTAGCTTCAACAGTCTTCAAAAGATCTCGTTGGTCTTGCTCACAAAAAAACCAATCACTTAGAATGATCAGTTCTTTTGAATTCACACACTTAAGTGTGTACTCCTCTTCTTCTCAAGGTTGGTCTTCTTCACTTGTGCACAAACAAGGCTAAGCCTCGGGTCTTCCTCCTTGCACACACACATCCAAGTGTGGTATATGCTTCACCCAAACTCAAACACCAAAAGAGGTGCGCAAGGGGTGCGACCTCACTTCTTCAATAGCCGCGCAAGGTGTGCGGACGGCCTCTGTCGCGCAGGACGTGACACCCGTGGGCACGCAGGGTGTAACCAAACACGGGGCGCGCAAGTACACTGCCCGAGCTCTTCTTCCTGTCGTGCAAGAGGTAGCGCACAGGGGACTTCTTCGGGGCCTCGGGTGGATCCGGGATTCTCAGTCGCGCAAGAGGCTGCACAGAGGTACTTCGCGTAGCTCGGATGGCTTCGCGGGACTCTCGAGTTCTCAAAGGATCAGCAGCATTTCCAAGGGCGCTGGACTTCTCATTTTATGGGCGAGGAGTGCGAATAGAGTCCGTGGGATCCAAAACTCGAACGCCCGAGATCTGCGGCGTTTTGAAAACTTCAAACGCGTTAAATATCTTCCGCGTATCTTGATCTTCTTCTCTGTTTTAATGCGGGTTTTCTATTTTTCGGTTTCCTTCACGTGCATGCGTTTTCGAACGCATGCATGTCTCTGTTTAGGCCCATGCATGCAAGGCATTAACCATGTGGCCTCGGCACCTTCAGTTTTCTTCGGCCAATACTCGAAATTCTCCATCTGTTGCATGCATGCTCTTTTTATTGAATGGATCTATTCTTTGTGGCCTAACGATCACCATGGATGATTCAGCTCGAACAATGGTGGCCGGGAACTCAAAAACATCTCGTGGGAGGCGCCGGGTACACGGGGAGACCGCGAAGGATGACACGGCGTGTCTTTGCTTGGCCAGAGGAAGAAGATAATGCCGCGACCGTTGGATCGGAGTTTTAATGATCTCCAACGGCCAGAATTATTTTGTGGCGCGGCAGATCGGATGAGCGGTTGCGATCAGCCGCACGATCGCTTGAATGGTCCAGATTAGATCCTAGATGAAATTAGCGCCTCCCACATCTAATCCTCTCCCAGTTTTCTCGTGCTTTAACAAAGACTGTGTCCCTTCCTCTCTTCAATTGTATCTTCTCCCTCCACAGTGCCGCCCCACACCGTGTTCTTTTGTGGGCGCGCTCTTGCGCCCACCCCTGCCACTCAGGCACGCCACTAGCACCCACTATGCTCTTTCTGGAGCACATGTTAGTGCCCGTGCTCTCGGGCTGGCCCCATGGGATCCCCATGGGCATGGTGACCTTCAGTCCCACAAGAGCCTTGTGTTGAACCCTTAAGGCTGGCCCTTAGTGGCTTATTTTTTGCTTGAATAAACACGAAGTATACAAAGTACCAAGTGTAAAATGCCAAATGCCACATCTTCTTCTTCTATGCCACTTCTTCTTCTATTCTCTTCTTCTTAAGAATTCCTCCATTCCTCTTAAACATTTAATCTTCACCTAGGAGTGAAATTCCCGAAGGTTCATCTTCAACCGAAGCTCCTGAATCAAATAATTCTTCAACATTCTTCAATGATCCAATCAGAGATCAAGTTGGATCATCTTCAATTCATCATGCACTAAGAGATAGTGCATGGTCTTCATTAATCCACATCATCCGCTCAGTGATTGTGGATGGATCATCTTCATCTCCTCATGCATTTTTATGACAATGCATGGTCTTCAAACAATGGTGTGACATTGTATTCTCTTGATACAAGTTCTTGAAACTTAAAGATCAGTTCTACAATCGTCTGATATAATGATGCATCTCCAACCATTAGTCTTCAAGCTCTACTTCATCAGTTGACACATAGTGACATGTTATTGAAAACAAATGCAATCACTTGGGCACAACATATAGAGTTAATAAACAAGTTATACTGTATTTCTATAAGAGGTTTCAGTGCAATGAAAATACAAATATAGTATATTCAAATGTGGGACAATATTGATTATTTGTTCGAAGACCATATCAAGGATGACATGACTACAGAGTTAAATTTTATCCCCTGGAAATTATTTTAATGATAATGTGTATAATATGATTAAATTAGATTTTAATGGTTTTCCTATCTCGTATGGTACATGATGGTCTGTATACTATACTTGAATGGGTCCTCACTTTTCCTATAAAAGTGTTTTCATAATTAAAAAAAAGAAATTTTCAGTCATATGAGATGTTGATAAGGAAGGTAATTTATTAATGAGGGGTGACAAAAATAGAGGAGTGGTAGTGGCATGATGTCTTGGGGTTTTTGAATGATTATTTTCATATATACTTGAGAGGATGGAATTTTCAGATAACTTTATATGAATAGAGGAAAGGTGGAAGTTAGTGGGGTATTGTCTAAGAGGGATGAAGTCATTTAGTGAAATTATTGGAATAGTTTCTAGTGATGACTTTAGATTTAGCGAGTTGGATTTTCAAGTATCAAAAACAAGATCAAACAATGTACTATCATGGAATCACATACAATGTATTATATCAGTCAATGGAAAGGGTTTATAGTGGATATCAATATCACACAGTGTTTATCTGTATAGAACATAATATTTTGGATGTTCTACATGAATCATTCTATAATAAAGTATATTTCTTGATTTTACCATAGATACATATCGAATATGGGTATAAGAGAATGTCATGTTTATGTAACTTGGATAATCCAACAATTATACATTGAGAGTAGAAAAAATTAGACACCATGTCCAATTAAATTACACGACTCATGCCATAGTTGTACACACCTAGATAAACATTAGGTCTCATAAACCATATCATATAGAATAATACACTATTTATATTGGTTAAATATGTCATGGTGATATCAGTTCATACCCCATCGACTTTACAAGATGCACAAGTTGTGTTGAGTAAAATTATAGGCCATGTAATTTTCTTATTTGAGTGTTCTTTTTATGTTTTAGATTGGGAGTCAAAACTGGGAAAAACAATAATCCATTCAAAGATTTATTTCACATTAAACATGATTGTAGGTTATTTTTTTTTATTATATATCATTGGTGAGATCTTATCATGTAGTGTTTGTATCTCAACTTTTCAGAGGTAGGGATAGGGTTAGATTGAATTTTTCTATGTAGATGTGGGATTTGGAACTCTCCGAAAAAGAACTTGTTCTAGGCCGTAGTTCCCAATATAAAATATAGAGTTTAGATACTCCCCCATGTGTTAGGTAGTGCTTCTTCATTTATGGATTCAGTGCTCCATCATGTGTCAGGACAAGTCCTCCACTATGAACATAGGGTTTGATACTCCCCTTGGTACACCCCCATGTATTAGTGTATGGTCCTCCATCTATAAAATATGTACCACCCCTTGTGTCAAGTAATAGTACCCCCTAGGGGTAGGGACTCCAATGATCAATATACAGTTACCTAGATAAGTCACATTACCCCCACTATAGTTACGAACTATTGGAACAAAATTTATGTGAGTTGAATTGTTTTTCTGTTATAAATCTTAAAATGTATTGGCATAATTGGTTTTATTTTATGATATGGCTTACCAGTTTTCTATGAAAATGGAATTTCTTCATGGAATTAGTTTCCTAATACATAAATCATATATTGGTTTCAACAAGGATTAACCATTTCTCCATTTATCTTAGTCTTTGAGCTGACTTGCCTTTTTATCCTTTCATTTTTCATTTAGGGATTCCAACTGGGTATTTTTAATACTCACCCCTACTTGGATATTCATTCTTGATGTGTTGTTTCTATGTAAAAAGATCACCATTTAGAGGTTTAATTGGTTGATAATATGTAGTTAAATCTAGTGGAGTTGATATTTAGTACTTTCTAATGGTGATGGATATTATTAGAGATCATACTAGGATTTTTGTAGCTTGGAAGTGATTTCCAAATCCATGGGTATGTCATACATTGATACTTTACCCTATATATATACTTTTCATAATAATTTTTCTTTTTTGAATTTTTTTGGGTAGTTATTGTTTCATATATTCACATTAATATACAATTCGGGGATTATATTTAGGTTATCATTAGATGATTATTATTTTTATCTATGGTGGTTATATGTGGTTTTTTGTAGGTTATCATTAGAGGGAGGGCTTGAATGTGTTTGATACAGCTTCTAGGTTATATTCCTAAGACCATGGCCTCTTGGAGGAGGTTCTCGGGTAGTACACTATACCTAACTATAAGACCTAGTGGGACTATGGTGGATTATTTCATGTCAGTACTTATTGTGGGGATAAACTACCTTGGTAGTAGTGTCCTATGTTATTGGTATTAGGGTTGTAGGTTAATTTTGAATACATCAATGATTATTAATGTAGTTTTAATATTTTCTTTATTATTTTTATTATTTTTTAATTTTAATTTTTTACCTCATGGATACAATTAATATAGTCAGTAGAAAAGGAGTAACAACATTTTATGTGAGAATTATAATTTTTATAAAGAAATAGTATTGAAATACTTTCTCTCACTTATTATAGATCTTCTAAACATTATAACTGAATGTTTTACACTAATTATTTAAGGTGTTAGTGAGAAATTTTATTTCTTCTACCTAGGTCACCCATAAATTATGTGATAACTGTATCCACTTATGTCTCTCCCCCGCCAGGGGGCACAACTGAACACCCATTAGCTTTCCCCTAAAAATGAATTTGTTTCATAGACTCAAATAATTTAATATTTTTACTTGTAATTTATCAAATACCTAATGATACCTCCATATAAAATGGGTTTTATAATATTACCCTTCCTCCATTAGAGTTTATGGATTCCTCATCCCATTTCATGAACTTGTTGGTGGATCATTTTGGCTAGAATCCCCACTATGTGTATGCATTTGAGAGATATTCATTTTAATCATGTGGGTTATAGGAACATGATTTTATAGGGATTATGGACCCTTGAAACATCCAAATTCACTTTATAGAGGAAGATTCCCAAGTTTTATCTTGGTCTAGTGCCCCTTGTTCCTTTAATGAATTTTTATTATCCATTTTCTATGGTCTTATAAGTTCCACAAGAATTATGAACTCCTGATTATATCTATTTCAATTTCCCATCCTTGGTTGACCACTTCTTTTTCACAATCATTTAATACTCAAGATGATAGGTAATTTGGTTTTATGTTTTTTAGAGTTTAAAAAATATGAAATGTTCACATTATCATAATACATCCCCTCAAATTTATCTTAAAGTTGATGTATCAAAGCCCTTGTGGAGTTTATTTTGATTGATATTGAAAATAAACATCAGTGTGATAAAATTTTTACCTTTAATTATTGATTTAATTTTCAGTTCTCTTGAAATATGTTGGGCCACCATTAATGTTTTTGTTTTCATGGATATTCTGATTATAGGGTTAGATATCAATAAATTGTTTTCCAAGATGGAGATTCGAAGAGTTTTGATATTGTAAGATTTCACTCTATCCCTTCCCCTATGGGTAAATTGTCCACTAACAATTACATAGATAAGGTTTATTCCATTGAGGAGGGAGAAATTGATAGATTAATTATGGTAAGGATAATCTGGGATCCAAGTGAAAAATTCCATCATAAAATATACACTTCAAATTATCTCTTAATGGTCGATAACAAAACATATGCTTCTAAAATGTCTACATCCATTAGTCAAGGGAATGATTCTGAAGGTTATATAGGACATGGATTCAGCACGAGTTGAGAGGTAGTGATCGTTGGTTAGGATTCTCAAATCTATTCTAAGATTATCTGACCTAATTTTTCCCATATAAATACAAAAATACATCTGTTATAGGATAATATAAAGGTAGGTGAAAATTTGAATATTCACTATGGTAATAGGAAATCAACTATTTAGGTTCTAAAACATATGATTTCTAAACATTTGAAATTATGTGCATTGATTTAGGAATTCCCAAGTATACTCCTGCTATAAAAAATATTTAAAAATATCAATCCTTGACTAATGGTAGTGTTAAATATTTTTAGGTTTCTATAAGGAAGAAAAATCCAAATAAATTGGATTAGTGAAATCACTTTGGAATTGAAAGCCGCAATCTTTTAAAGGCATCGAAGGAGGTATTCTTGTATAGTGAGAAAAGGAGATTGAAAATTTTGGGGTCGAGGAGGAATAAAAATAACTCTTAAGATACCGGTTAAAAACTTGAATAAGAAACTAAGGATTTTATAAGAGTATAAATAGATGTTTCTACTGGTGTTCAAAAATGTATTTTTGTAACCTCATAGGATTCAATGTAAAATAAAAAATAGGTGAAGATTAAAGGATACTTTCCATTTTGTTTAGGTTTAAATAAATATAAAAAGATTGGATTTTATTCAGAAGAATATTCGGTGTGTATAAGGAAAAAAACTATACATCATAAGGGTTATTCAAATCCTCCCAAACCAATGAGAACTTGATCGATATGTAAGATCACTTTCTCAAAGGATTCTAAGCGATAACATATTAATGGGATTGAAGAAGCATTATTTAAATAACATTTTCATGGAATTAAAATAATACCCATTGAATATATTTTCACAGAGAAACCTATAGAATAATCCCATAAAGATCTAGGATTGAAAATTGTCATTGCAAGAATGAAATCTAAGAAACATGGAAATATAGTAGTTTTAGAAAGTAAATACATAGAAAAAACTGGATAAGAACCCCATATGGTCTTTCTTCTATACTTTAAAGAGATTTTGGAAGTGAAATTTAATATTTAAGCACTAAAAGAAGTCACTAATCTGATATTTAAATGAAATATTCATGTCAATACTACTTAAAAATTAATAGCTTCATTTAATAATCACATAAATATTATTCTATGTGTTTTTAAAAAAATGGATGAATTTATAAAAGTATCTCAAGATATGGTATAAGATGGATTCTGTCTTCTTATATCTCATCCTTAAAGATCCTGAGTGGGATAACTTTCACCTTGATTGGTGTCTCAAAAGGGAACATATATCTAAAATTTTATTATTGTTTTGAGTGTTTTGGGGAATTCCTTTATAGGTTAATTTCTCTATTATTGATTCATGCTCATAAGCGTTCCCATTAACCCTGTAAAATCCCCCTCGCCCTTAAAAATCCAAAATTGATAATTCATAGTAATTGTGGAACTTATTGGGATATATATATTTAAAAATTAGAATATACAGATTTATGGATATTCAAGGAAATATAATGATTATCCTCTCTTTAAAATAAATATTTCATAAAGTTTATGTAGATTAAGTTAGTGAAAGGAATCTAGAAAAAGATGTGAAATATTATTGAAGGGAATTCTACAGTGATATAAGAAAAATATTAACTCTTGATTTCACAATATAAATTTATTGGTATACTTGAAAGACTATCATATGATTTTTATTAACTACTGTTAATGAGATTGTGAGATAAATAAGTGGTTTTAGAGAAAATCTAGAGGATTCAATGATTTTATTGAAGGTGATTCTTATTTTTCTGGATAGTTTGGATATTATTTTTTCTTATCATAAAGATCATGATTTGAATAAATTTACACTAGATGAAACACATGGTGTTTTGGTAGTATGTTATATTATTAAAGGTACTCATTTTAAAATGATAGGTAATTTTAGGAAGGAAATTTATTTTAATTACATAAATTCTGAGAATATTATTATGGTGGTTTATGAAAAATGTAGGCAGTAATATTCAAATGGATATTTTGAGGTGTAGTTTGAAAAGATCATTCCATTTATCTCATGAAGTTTTTAATAAGTAAAATTTAATACCATGGTAATCTTCCTTTAATGTATTATATCTATAAATATATTATAAAATTTTCTATAAATTTTATAGAGTTAAAAAAAGAAGATAGTGGAGATATAGAAGTTTCATCAAGAAAGTTCCCTAAGAAAAATAATTTTAATCTCAATAGTAATAATCCACCTTATAATTGAATGGAAAATATGTTTTTGAACTAAAAATGAATAGTTATTTTTTAAATATGGATAAATAAGATTATGATGATAGTGAAAGTTATTAGGATTCCCCACCATGTGATCAAGGAGACATATTATTGATTTTTATGGTGAATGAAGAAGAGTTAACCAGTGGGTTAAATAAAGAAAAAATTTAATGGAACTCATACTGAAATCATTGTTTAACTACTGGTTCATTAAAATATATAACCTTGAGAAAAACAGTAAGATGTTGGGTAAGATATCTCATGTTCTAAATGATGTTATTAAATCATAAAGAGGAAGATAACTATGGTTAGTGAAATAACATGAAATTTTTAGTGTCTCAATAACAATGAATAATAAATGGAGTGGGAAACTAAAGTCTAGAATTAGAGAAAAAATATATATTATTCATCAATAAAATATGTTTTAGGACAATGAAAAAGTAAATAAGAACATGTTTGATTTCTGAAATATATATATGAATTTGTTAAAAGTTGGAAGAGCTGTGAAACGATTATTGAAAGAATCAAGTGTGTTTATGATAATCCAAATAATAAAAAACCGAAATCTATGGATTCAAATATTCATTATGTTAAGTATATTATGGATGAAGGGTAATCAAATAGAAAATGGTATAGATTTTTTTCCTCAAAACGTTAATTTTAAAATTATAAAAAAACTAAAGTTTTTACTTGAAGGTGAAATTCCCAAAAACAATTAAATTTATAAAATTCAATAAATAAGTTATATATGAAGGGATATATTTCTATAATCTTAAAAAATTCACAAAAGGGGGATAAAATAAATGGAAAAAAGGACTAAGAAATTGAATTGTCATAGTTTATTCAATGATAAAAAATTTCAAGAATATTTTCATTTTTTGGATATTGTTTGGTGTTATAATGATTATGAAAACGTGGAAAGGAACTATTGGTTCATTAGAATACATTTTAATAATTTTAAAAGTGTTGTAATATTTTAATTTAGGGGGATTAGATCAACTAAATTAATAATTTCTCATATTGAAGATGATAATTTTGGAATTCAAGGGAAGAATTAGTTTCAAGTTTGAATTAAATTATATAGAATATGTTATTAGTTGTGTCATTTATATTTTTAATTCATAAAAAAATATATAATAATTTACATTGAATTATTCTCAAATATTTTAGAAAAATTAGTAGAAAAATAAAGGATAAAGAATTTGTGGTGGATGTTTTTTTGAAAGTATCTTAATAAAATAACCCATAGATACTCAGCAATGGGTTTTAATGATGCATGAAATGTGATAATATATTTCATAAATGTTTCAAGATGTTTTTATAATGACCATACACATTAGTTAATAATGAATCACTTAAAATAAAATTATTTGACTTCATAAATATTGGGGATGAGAAACTAAAGTCCTAGAGTATTATTTTTCATTCATGGTTTGGATCATAAGAATATATGGATTTCATGGATACATGGTGTAGTAAATTAACTGATCATCTAAGAATACGTATTTTATGTGGAATATTAAAGGATGTATGTGTAATGGCCTGAGGAAAATAGACTAAATGTAATAGATTTCATGTGGTAGATGCTAAAAATTCTTGTAACATGGGAATAAAGGATGAGAAATAGTTGTGGCCAAGATGTATTGTCAAAATTTTACAAAATCTAAAGAAAACTATTACAAAAATTGATAATTTTAAATAATTTTAAACATTAAATAGATAAAAAAAATGGGAATAATAGGCACACCGAAATGTAAATATTGTAAATTCATTACACAATAATGGGGGGATCCAAATAAATCTACCTCTAAAACTTGTCCATTTAAAAAAATATGAATGACAAAGAAATAAATATGTGATGATAAATATTTCATTTCGTTCATTTTTTGATTTATTCAAATAACGTCCATCATGTTCTTAAGTTAAAAACATTATTTAATAGAATATTTCATGAGTTTTAATATATGTGTAGAGTAGGAAATCAATTACTTCTTGAAAAGATTACATTCAAATAATAGAGATTTATATTTAATTAAAATTTTTAAATGGTACTTATAGAATCATGTGATTCATCTTAAGAATATTGAACTATATACCACATAAAAAATGGTATCACAGAATGGAATAATTGAAATTTTGTTGACAAGGCTCAAATTTTGTTAGTAGACCATTGTAATTCTCATTTCTTTTCGTGGAAAGTGGTTTTCACATTGTCCCACATTAAAAAATAATTTTTATATTGTCTAAACATTGATATTTATGGTTTCCTAATCTTGAATTCTCAGATTTAGTGCCATAAACATGTAATTTACGTACTATATTTGATCCCAATTATATATTCTTGACCATAACAATCCTATAATTACATACCTTAAAGAAAAATTTTCATTTCATAAATTATTGAAACATATTATGTTTAGAGATTTAGATAATTATTGAAAGTTATCAACTAATGAAAAAAAGTGTTCTAAATAAGAAACTAATTACTCCAAAATAGGTCTTCAACATCTCCCAAAAATCCCCCAAATATGTTACTCTTATAATATTATCATGTGTAATACTTTCATTAATAGCCTAAGGAAAAGGAAACACAAGAAGGGTTAAACTCAAATGATCAGTAAGGGAAAACATACAACTAAGGTAATCATGACATAAAATGGTATTAATATAATGGCAGGAATAATTAAACTACATAATTGCATGAGAAAATAAAACTGAGTTCATAATATACACATGGATAGATATTAAATTCAATATATTTCATGGATAAAAATAACTAAATTTCTTGTGATGAGATTTATAATTATAGAAATCTTGATTTTACTATCCATTCGTCAACAAAAATAACATTCTTTTCTACAAGGTTATATCCAAGAAATCATTATTATCATATAGATTTTAATTATGAAATATTTATGAATTTAGAATTTATATTTAAAGTAACAAAACTTTATTTTCTAATGAGACCTATTGGTTCATTTATGGTTTATATAATGTCAGTCCACACCCACCACTTAATTATGTATAGTGAATTTATCATATGAGGTAACGAGTAAACAATACATAATCAACTTCTCCAATAATTATATGTATTATAATAATAATATAGAGAATGATAATACTTGTCCCTATCACAACATCCGAAATAGAAAAATAAGGTGGATTGTTATATAGTAAATAGTCAAATTCTCTAACTAATCAATAAACATTAATATCATAATTAAAAAATTCACATATTTTCAATAGTCCCCCAATAAATAAATAGAATATATTTCTATGTAATAATCTCTCATAATAAAATCAAATAGAGTAGTTGTTTATGGTTAAGCTAATAATTTTCCCAATAAATAAATATATAGTATCTGTTTTAACAACCTTCAATCAAAGAAATTGAAAACTAGGTATTCACAAAGAAAGGTATTCAAAGAAAATTTATTCATATTCACAGTGGATGGTTAGGCAGGAAAATAGCAGTGACAGACCATATATTTGATAAAAAATATATATATAATACATATAGATAAATAATATTTAGGGTTGTAAAATAAAATATCTTTAATATAATAAATGAAATTCAAATTGATGTCTATATATATTAAAAACATCCTCGTAAAAAAATTATTCAGATGATATCACATAAGAAGGCATCATGAATCAAATTATTCGATACAATGAGTTCAATCCACCAAATTATAAATATTTATTTATTTATTATTGGATAAATAATTCAAATAAATCCCATTATTTTAAATCCTTTTGAATATGAAAATTAAAATAGGGGTGAAAATATAAAATAGCTTTTAGAAAGCATTTTATCATTTTTAACATTGACGTAAAATACTAAAATATAAATAAATTTTAATAATAAATTTTGAAAATTTGAACTAAAAAATTATGAAAATTTTACTTTTAATAATAATCTCAAATAATTCATCCTTTAGAACAATATAAATTCTTCTATAAGAAATTTGGATCCAAAGATAAAACATTTGATAGTTAAATAAAAGTAACCATTTTAATACACTGAAAATATATTTTTTAAAAAATCACTCAGTATACCTTTATCTTGTATTGAAACATATAATTCATAAATAGTAATATTAAATTACATATATTAAAATATTATGGTGTAAAAACGAAATAGATGTTAAAGATGAAACATTATAACTCATTGAATGAAAATAGAGTTAACAAAAAGCCTTGCAACAGAGGTAACAATTGAGCCAATTTAAATTTGAAAACAAATGAACTAATTTGGCTTAGTATTTCCATTGAATAAAATAATATATGATAAATATATACAAATGGGTATTATACAAACTATTCAATGAAAAATGTTGTATAACATAAACATGTTTGAAGGAATTAATGTATGAGACAAATAACTCTTACAGCTTGAGTAACATTTTAATCAAAAAACATGATATAGAGGGCCTATAATTGAATTCAAAATATCATGATTAAAATATAATTTACGATATAATATATCCAATAGGTATTAGGTTCCCCTTATAAATTAAATTAGGTACACAATACAAAACATATCTCAAAGGATAGAATTTGTGATAAAAACCCCTAACCTCGGTCCTGAATTGCTCTGCAATTGCACCTAACTTTGAATATCACAAAAATAATCATGTTAATAACCTAATTAAAAACCCTAATAATTTCTATTTAGATTTATAATCTTAATTTATAATCATTATCTATATGAATTATAGTCTTTTGTAACTATTCTTCAACATCATGTGTTTATAGTTGGATGTTTGTACTAGTTTCATAAAACAACATGTTTATTCATTGTTGCTGAAAACTTCTTCATTCTAATATAATTAAAGATATTGGATTATATTTTACATGATATTAATAATTTTATAATTTCATTTCATGGTATTTTTAGTTACAAATCATGAAGATGAAATCAGTGATGATCATGTTTCAGGGATTCTTAATGAACAAATGGTATTTTAATACTTAATTAGTTTAATAGTAATGTTGCCAATAAAGAATAAAAACAAATAATTATTCCCATATTAATGTCATATTATACCATTAATTAATTTTCTATATTAATTTATGATATAAATTCATATCATTTACCATGTAGGTGGTTAAACCAACCCAAACATGAACATACCACAATTAATGGATGATTTTGTGGTGATTTAGTTGTAATCTCATTATACTAGAAACATAATGACCATATTTAGTTTTTAAAGGTGTAATATATTATAATTTAAATTAAATATAGGAATAAATCATAGGTGAAAATTTTTACATATTATGAAAAAAAAATATTTTTCACTTAGTACGCTTGTTTTAAATGATTGAATTAACAATGATCATTTTTGTCATATCCTTAATAAATTCAAAACATGTAATAATATGACATTGATGATATAATAAATATTATATTTATATATTAAACCCATTATCAATTTCATCCACTAATGTTGTTAATAAAAACTTAAATGTGTCACTCATGGAGGCGGTAGTCCGCCCACAAACATGAGCAACATTTTCATTTTTTTTAAGATTTAATGGGAGTACAATAGATAATGGTTATACCAAAAAGATGATAAAATTTAAGTATATTATTTTAATTGTTGAAATTATATACATATGGTTAGAATGGTTTGTATTAGGGTTGATGAGGTGGATAAACAAAAGGAAGTAAAAGGGTAAGTAATATTTATATTAAGATTTTGGATCTTATCTTGAAGTATCCTTTAGAAATGAGGGAATTTGGAAACATTTATCAAGGGAGAGATTTATAAACTTTTATAGGGGATATATAACAATTAACTTGGTTATATTTTCATGAGAATTTCAAAATGGGGGCTTATATTTTTAAAGGGTGGAAGTGATCACCTTCTATATATGAAAAAGAAGGATAAATCTTTGGAAAATAATGTTATGTGAGGGATAAGAATGGAATTTCATGAAAGTTAAGAGATTCAGGTGGTGGATATTGGTGATAAACATAGTTATTACTTTAAATGATAAAACAATTAATTCTATATGTTCTATATTTCTAATTTATCTAGTAAAACTCAATCCTCATTAGATTACTTCTTTTAACATTTGTTAATCGTGATTAAAATTTAACCATGGTAATTAATTTGTCACTAAAAATATAATATTTCTATTATTATAAAATTAAAATGTGATGAATCTGATTTTGGACTCAATTTAATATAATTGAACATATATATATATATATATGTGATAAATAACTTTTAAATTAAAACATTAAATATACATATAACTATATTTTAGAAAATTATTAATTTTAACATTATATGTTCTTCATATATTTTAGTATTCCTTACTAATTATATGTGTGTTAGTATAATTATATATGTGTTTAAATATAATCTAATATTTATAATTTAAAATATATTAATTTAATTTATTATAAAGAAAAATTCACAATATTAATTTGATAATTATTCGAAAAAAACAGTTTTAACATTGTCGTGGTCATTGAATTTAATCTACTTTATCATAATTTTATACCAAAAAATGAAATTTTACTTATTTAATAATAAGATAATGTTGATATAAAATATTAAATATTTTTTTATTGTTTTAATTCCCACAAGTGATAAAATTAAAATTTAATATAATCAAATAAAACGGTTTTTAGAGTTAAATATTACTTAGGTTCCCAAAACAATACACATCGGTTTAATAAATTAAATATATTATTTTGAAATGGTTCATTTAACTTTATAAATACATATTTTTTTATAAATGGATTTAAAAATATTTTAACTCATTCTTTTTTAAAGATAATGTGTTAAAAGTGATAGCTTTTAGCAAAATCTGTGTTTTCACTATTCACTTAAAAACAACTACTTTAGAAAAATCCCATAAAATCATCATAAATTAATATTCAAATTATGAATATAAAAACAATTTTTATTTTTTAAATTTTAGAATAAATGTAATTATAATTTATATTTTAAATAAAAAAAGAAATATAATGGAAAATATTTTCATAGAAAAATAACATTCTAAAAATATTTAATATTATTATTATTAATTCCTATCAATTACTAATAAAATTAGTATTTATATATTTTTCACCCATCAATTACTAATAAAATTAGTATTAATATATTTTTAATATGAAGAATATTTTTTATCCATAATATATTTATCTCGTAAAAAACAAATAAAAAACCATTTTTTAGGGTGGTTATATTTTAAAGTATAAATACATGTTATTAATTATTTAGCTACATTAATTGAATTTTCATCCATGCTTTAATATTAATAAACACCTTTATTTTTATTTTTATATATATTTAAAAAATTATTACATATTTTTTTAATATCTATTTCTATGGTTGTATTTTAATAGTTATATAATGGTCTATTGTTCATTGTGGTTTAGTATTTCATGTGTCACGGACTATCAAATATATTGGATCATCAAGGATTATAGAATTTAAATTATTTGACTGTCACATTATACCCCCTAAAATATATTACATCCTCCCATTTTTAGTTTTTAATAACTATTGAAATTTGGTAAGGATATTCATTATATATTTATCATTCAATATATAACATGTAATATGTCTTCTACCTTACTCTATTATGACAGATTATACTACTTATCATTCCTCAGATAATATTAATCATTCATACAATCATATACTCAGGTATGTATATACCTTAATCATTTATTCTCTAAAATATACCTTTCCCAAAACCATATAAATCTCTAAGAAATTAAACCACGGTGAAAAAAGTATTCTTCTATATATCCACACTATCTTTAACACTCAAATATTAATAATATCCGAGTCATTAGATCTCACATAATCCAATATACAATAAAATCCTAACAATTTGATAAACTTTAATAAAAATATAATGAATCAGTTATCAATTCAAATGTTACTAATACTATTTAGCTTAATTTTTCAAAATCAAAAAACACTTTATTGTCTGAACATCAAGAATATGTTGAACCTAAGAGTTATACATAACTCAATAAAGTGTTCTTAAATAGATATCCCTAAAAAATATAAACATGATATAAAATTACTTTTCAAGGTTATTTAAACCATTTAACATATGTTTCCAAAACATCGAAAAAACTATTGAAGAACAATCCATAGAAGTTTCACACAGTCCTCATTATTATTAGAGTATACCATAATATCATTGATAAATATTACTCACTAATAAAAAAAACTACGAGTGTCAGGATTTAATTTAATTTATGATATTAACATCAATACCTTCGGTATGACTAGGAAACTTTCTTTTTATATCATAACAACTATACAATAAAATTATCAACCACATAAGTATGCTCTATTAATCAGTTATACGATGTAGTATTTTCTATATACATACATTTCTTTGCATAATTTATGTGATCTTGTTTCAAAAAAATAATAAACCCAAAATTTCATGATAAAATCCAATATGTGAATATAAAAACATTAATATAAAGTTTCCTTCCCCTATGACACCTTCATATTTATGATATGATACTTTTTCCTCAACCTATGACACTATTTGTTCAATCCTATGCTATCTATGGTCATTCTCCTAGTAGGTTTTCTACCCAATATATTAAAATCCTCATAATTTATTATAAATATAATATGATTAAAAAAATAATATCACCCACGAATGTCAAACCAGGTGTGCATTTAGGAATCTTTATCATGCACTATGAGATGATTAAGTTAATACTAAATCCACCATTTAGGGTTATTACCCCTTGGAATGTAGATTCCAAAGCATGAATCGACTAGTAGTATCCATAAAGGTGTGTAATACCTAGAAGAACCACGAAATTTCTACTTGACCAAATCTTCAATATGTTATCCTATACTTTTAATTTTCTTGAAGAATTTTCCCTAGGGTTTCCACTAATGTTCTCTTATCTTGATCACCAATTAAAACATGTATTATTACCTTAACATTAAATCATCTACTATCCAAAAGGGTTATATATACCTTTTAAATTGTGATCAAATATATATTATCTGTATTTTAATTATCCTTGACTAACATCACAACCTCAAAAGTTATCTAAATTCTCCTCTAATACCAAATTGTGGCACCTCAGATCCACAATCCTAGATATTTTTTGATAACTAAATGCCTTATATACTATCTTTGATACCAAATTTAGATTCCCAGATATAACTATCCCATAATTATATAAATTCCCAAGACCATTTAGGTTTAAATATTTTGATAATTAATACAAATCATAAAATAATAATTTTCATTCCTTTCTCAACTAATGAATTTTTTCCCACTATATAATAAACTAATTAATTGATAATAAATCTTCAATATCTCCCCAAGATCCCCCACACATGTTATTATTCTTATCATATCACGCTTAATACTATTCTTTATAACCTGGGTAAATGGTAACATAAGAATTAGTGATCTCAAATACATAGAAAGTGAAAGCATACAATTGAGGAAATCATGACATAAACACGGAATAATTGTAATGGAGGGAATAAGGAATCATCAAAATTCCAAAAATCAACAGAAACCAAGAGAATAATATATCCATGGATAGTAATGAAAATAAATATACCACATTGATAACAATAGTTTTATTTTTGGAGATTTAATTTATAATAATAGATATCATTATCTTACTATTAATTCCTCATCCAATACATTATTCTTATCATCAAGGTTGTTTCCAATACATAATTCTTTTCATCAATACTATAGTTAATAAATTTTTAAAAATTGGACCGACATAAACCAAATATCTAAACATTTTTGTCTCATGAGACTTATCAATGCATCAAAGGGTTATATAATGTTGGGCCCCACTCATCACATGTTTATGTCAAATGCATTCATAATATGAGATAATGAGTAAAGAATAACTTATAGAATTTACCAATAATTTTACATATTATAATAAAAACATGTCACGACCCGTCCTCGGGGCCCGTGCCGTGACTACCCCAAGCCCGCCTTCTATAGGCCAGGGGCTGGCGACTAGCACCAAGGCGTAAATCCCAGTAAAAAGGGAAGGCATTGACTTTGTAAAGTAAACAAACCCCACAGAGTATAAGCGGAAGAAGTAAACACTAAGTAAAAACTGAGTACAACAGTAAGTGCGGAAAGTAAAAGGGGCCGGAAATACAAGCCCAACTGTAAAGTACAACTCGAAAGGGAAAACAACAACTGTAAAGTAAAGCCGCTACGCCGAGATTTCCACTGGAAATTCCACCTGAAGGGTGGGTACAGATAGCTCCACTGCTCCTCAAGTCCCTCCGTCTACTCCGAGTATGTCCCACCCCAGTGGTCCACCTCCAGGTACCGTCCTGCTCTGCAAGCCTCAACCACGATCAACGTTTTCTGTTGTCTGCAACCAACACAACGTAGTGCGGGCATAGCCCGTGCAGGGGTGAGTATAAGATACTCAGTAGGGACCCCGAGACCCCCGAAGGTCTCCCAAAATCCACAAAGGATAAACCACAAAGGAAAGATACAATCTCGAAGTAACAACCGATTTTGCTTAGGTATATGCCCATACATATACCTAAGTCATCAATTCCAATACGCTCCATCCTCCGAGCCAAAGTACAACTCAGTCCACACAGGAAAGTATACGTATTCCACACAGGAAAGTATACGTATTCCACACAAGAAAGCACAACACAATCCACACAGGAAAGAAAACAGGATTCAGCTCACACAGGTGTACTTCTTCGAAGACGATAGAGATGATCACTGATCCATCTAAGTCGTCGGACCCACAAAGGATCGATAGGTACTAACCCTCGCAATGACCCACACAGGATCAGTAGGAAACTAACCACCGCAAAGACCCACACAGGATTGGACCCACACAAGATCTGTAGGCGCTGGCTCACACAGAACCGCTGAGCGCTGACCCACACATGATCGGACCCACACAGGATCGGTAGCACTGATCCACATAGGATCGCTAAGTGCTATAGTCATCGCCGTCAAATCCATTGAGGATCTCTGTATAGTCGTCGTCGTCACAGTAGCAGTGGCAGCCAGCACTAGGGTTCCCGCACACAGCAAGCTCGTTCGGGAGGGTCCGCTCCACGAGCCGAGAGGCTGATACATCAACTGACACATAGTCCAGGGTTGATGTATCCAAAAGTTCCGTATCATCAACAGGAACTCAACGTCGCAGACCGCGCATCAATTGAACGCCTGGTCTGAGAGTTATTGGCTTTTTCATCCCAGGGGCCCGGTTGGTTTTTAAGGCAAAACCAACCTGACCGTACTCCACATGTATCCAAACCTCGGGCAGAGTAATCCAAAAGATCTGTCTCACTGAGAAGAAACCAACAAAGTCGACGGCATGTCAATCGGACGTCCGTAGCTCAAGATAAGAGCGTTTCCGCTCCAAGGGCCCGGTTGGTTTCGTGTACGAACCAACCCGGCCGAACTCAAAGTATTCCGAAACCTTAAGTGTGATATGTCGAAACGACCGTCTCGTTCAAGGATCGTGTCGCCACTGAACGCGCATCGATCGGAGATTCGTAGCCCGAGTTATGGGAATTTGAACCCATACGGTCCGATAATGGGGGTTTCGGGCCCGGACCGACCCGGCCCGCGACCCCCTGGGTCGGCCCGGCCCGGCGGCCGGCCCATCTGGGCACAGCGCGCCCAACGCGCTGCCATCTCGGTGTTCGGCCGAGCTGTTGGAAAAAGGGGGGGGGGCTGCCCCCCTTGAGTAACCGCCCCCCCCCCCCATTTATGGGGGGCCGTTTGAAGCCGGCCGGGGGAATTTAATTCCCCCGGCTCCTCCCTTTCCGACCGGCCCGACCTGGTTGGCCGGTTCCTGCTCAACGGGACCGGCGGTGGCTAGTCCCCTTCCAGCTCCGACACCGGTGGCCCGGTCCGGCTGCCGGTCACCTTACTCCGCCGTGGCCCGGAACCGGCTGCGGCCCTTGTCGTCCGGCACGGTGCGATGACACCGCACCCTTCTACCGCAACCCCACTCTGGCCGTGGTGTCTTCGGTTCTCTTCGACGCTGAGTGACGGCATCGCGTCCTCGTTCAACTCCTCGGCGTGGCGCGACGGCGTCGCGTATAACTCGTCGTGTGATTTCCGCGTGGTGCGACAACACCACGCCATTCTGTTCCATCAACAAAGGAATCAATCATAAAATAAGGTGGAGGGTCGGCCGTGTTTGTGCAGACCGACACCCTCGCGTTATTTAATAACAAATGGTTTTAAACTACAAAGATCACCAAGTTGATATTCACAACAAAAAAACTAAACAAACACCTACCTCGGTTTCAGGAATGGTGTACGTCAACGAGCCGCGGAAGACGAGCATCGCGGAAGCAGGGCATCGTGGAAAACGAACATCGATTCCGTTGTCGTCGAGGTGCATTTGAAGAGGAAACGTTGTTGGAAGAAGACGTCGCGTTCTTCAGCATAGATGTTCTTCGTTGAATAACGGTGTTCTTCGTCAGAGGTGTTCTTCATTGAAGAACGGTGTTCTTCACGTTATTCGTCAATGTTGAAGAAGAAGAAGACTTCAAACTTAGCCCTTTCTCTCCCAAGTCTCCACCACAAGAACAAATAACCCCAAAATAAAATAATCCTCCCACTTATTTTATTAACCCAACATAGGTTTTGAATTTCAAGAGTTTGAAAATTCAAAACCCACATTTAACTCACTTAAGTTATTAACATATGATGTTATAAAATTAATGAGGTGATAAGTTAACAAAACATAAATGGGGGGGGGTTTAGAGGGGTTAGGAAAGTGAGGGGTTGGGCTCATGTGGGTCCCACCCAACCTTATCCTTTCAAGGTTGGTTATCACAAGTGGGTCCCACCCCCAACATCCTTACTTAGGATAAAACTACCAAGTGGGAAAAATAAAAATTGTTAAATTTTTATTTTTAACTACCACAAAAACAAACTCCCCTCGTGTAAATGCAACTCCGAAACAGGAGTTCCTAAGCAATTACCGGCACTACGGTTCAATCAGTGCCCTCAGAATTTGATTCTGGGCACCGGTTCAAAAGTTAGAAATTCTCGCTCATTCGTTCACTGAACGTACCCGATCCAAACTTCGGAAATTGATTCCGGGCACACCGGGCCTCGGACTCAGGTGCCGTCAGAAACCGCGTTCTTGTAAAATTCAAAAGAAAATTAAGAAAAAATTTCTCTTGAATTTTACAGGTCTCTACATTACTCCCACCTCAGGGCTTTACGTCCCTGTAAAGATACATCAAAACTAGGGAAACAAATGAGGGTACTGAGCACGCATCTGAGCCTCCCGCTCCCTAGTGCTCTCCTGTAGGGTCATGTGCTGCCCTCTGATGCGCACTAGAAGAATCGACCGTCCACATAGGACTCGCTCCTGTCAATACTCGATCTCCACCGGGACCTCCGCGAAAGTCGCCCCATCATCAATGTCTAGCTTCCCATGGCCAATGATGTGCGATGGGTCGTGCACGTATCTCCTCAGCTGACATACGTGGAAGACGTCGTGCACCCGGTGCAACTGAGGTGGTAGAGCCAGGCGATAAGCCACCTCGCCAATCCTGCTGAGGACCTGTAAGGGTCCAATGAAGCGCAGAGATAACTTGCCGCCTCGGCCAAATCTCCGTAAACCTCATCGAGGTGAGACACGCAAGAAGACGTGGTCTCCATCCTCTAACTCTAGTGGCATACGCCTCCTATCAGCGTAAGACTTCTACCAGCTCTGAGCTATCCTCATCTGCTCCTAGATGACCTGGACCTTCTCTGTCGTGGCCTGGACCATCTCCGGTCCCACAAGTGGTGACTCCCCAGGGTCTGTCCAGCACAAAGGAGACCTGCAAGGTCGGTCGTACAACACCTCGTACGGTGCCATCCTGATGGTGGAGTGGTAGCTGTTGTTGTATGCAAACTCCACCAAGGGTAGGTGGTCCTCCCAGCTATGACCAAAGTCGAGGACACATGCGCGGAGCATGTCCTGTAGAGTCTGAATGGTCCTCTCTGTCTGACCATCCGTCTGAGGGTGAAAGGCTGTGCTCAGACATAGCTGCGTGTCGAACACCTCCTGCAATCCCTTCCAAAGCTAGGAAGTAAAGAGAGCATCTCGATCGGAGACGATAGATGATGGCACACCGTGAAGCCGCACAATCTCCTGAACGTAAAGTAGTCCCAAGCTCTCCACTGAGCCCTGCTCTCTGATGGGTAAGAAGCGAGCCGACTTAGTGAGTCTGTCAACAATCACCCAAATGGAGTCGTGACCTCTGGAAGTGCATGGAATTCCAATCATGAAGTCCATAGATATCCCGTCCCACTTCCACTCTGGGACCTTCAAGGGCTGTACCAAGCCTGCTGGTACCTGGTGCTCTGCCTTCACCTGCTGGCAGGTGAGGCATCGAGAAACGAACTCTGCCACAACCTTCTTCATGCCCGGCCACTAGTGCTGCCGACTGAGATCCTCGTACATCTTCGCCACTCCAGGA
This sequence comes from Viscum album, assembly GCA_963277665.1. Taxonomy (NCBI): domain Eukaryota; kingdom Viridiplantae; phylum Streptophyta; class Magnoliopsida; order Santalales; family Viscaceae; genus Viscum; species Viscum album. Next base: position 1,855,040,593 of record OY728128.1, read on the forward strand.
TGTACTGCCAAAGGAGAAGTGTGAAACTCTCTCAGCACCTCCTCCCGTAAAGCAAATGGTACCAAGGTACGTCCTCTGAAAAGGATGTCGTGCTCTGCTCCAAAGGAGAAACAATCAGGTGCATGTCCTGAGGATATCTGTGCATGCCGCGTCTCACAATCGGTGTCCCCACGCTGTGCCTCTCGGACTCGCTGTAGTAGTGGAGTGACTGTGAGAGACTGAAGGAAGGCTGCCCCGTCTCTGTCCATGGAGGATATCTGCAAAGAGTCTAGCTACTATGTCGCCTCTTCAAGTAGATGAATGCCTGTCCTCCTGCTGAGGGCATTGGCTACCACGTTCCTCTTTCCAGGATTATAGACTATCTCAAAGCCATAGTCCTGGAGGAACTCGAGCCATCACCGCTGCCTCAGATTCAGGTCCTTCTGTGAGAAGATGTACCTGAGACTCTGGTGGTCAGAAAAGACTGTAAAGCGCTCACCCATCAGATAGTGTCGCCACGTCTTCAGGGCGAAGACCACTACTGCTAACTCCAGGTCATGGGTAGCGTAGTTCTGCTCATGAGGCCTCAACTGACGTGATCCATAGGCGATCACCGCCCGCTCCTGCATCAGGACACATCCGAGTCTGGTCCCTGATGCATCGCAGTAGACTAAGTACCCTACGCCCTCCTCAGGCAACCTCAAGATAGGTACACTGGTCAATCTCTGTCTCAGCTCCTGGAAGCTCTGCTGACATCTGTATGACCACACGAAGGGTTTCCCATTCTTCTTCAAAGCTGAGAGTGGTGCCGCAACTCTGGAGAAGTCTGGCACAAATCTCAGGTAGTATCCAGCTAGACCCAAGAAACTCCACACCTCTGTCACGCTCCTAGGTGGCTCCCAAGCTAGCACTGCCTCGATCTTCGTAGGATCCACTGCAACTCCCACCTCAGAGATGATGTGTCCCAAGAAGTGGACCTCACGTATCCAGAACTGGCACTTCGAGAGCTTACCATAAAGCCGGTGCTCTCGGAGTGTGTCTAGTACGACCCGCAAGTGGTAGGCGTGCTCCTCCTTAGTCGACGAGTAAATCAAAATGTCGTCGATGAAGACCACGACAAATCGATCGAGGTATGGATGAAAGATCCTGTTTATGAGGGCTATGAACACTGCTGGAGCATTGGTTACACTGAAAGGCATAACCATGAATTCATAGTGGCCATACCGACATCTGAAGGTCGTCTTCTACACATCCTCGTCTCGAACTCTGAGCTGATGATAGCCTGACATGAGGTCTATCTTCGAGAACCACCGTGCTCCCTTGAGCTGATCAAAGAGATCATCAATACTCGGTAGTGGATATTTGTTCGTCACTATCACCTGGTTCAGGCGACGATAATCGACACACAGTCGCAAGCTCCCGTCCGCCTTCTTGGCGAACAAAATCAGGGAAGCCCAGGGTGAAACACTGGGTCGGATAAACCCCTTAACCTGCAAGTCCTCCAACTGTACCCGTAGCTCTCGAAGCTCAGCGGGGGGCATCCAATATGCTAGAGTTGATATCGGGGTTGTCTCAGGGTATAGGTCAATATAAAAGTCTACCTCTCTGTGAGGAGGTAACCCTGGAACGTCGTCGGGAAAAACGTCCGCAAACTGATCCACCACTGCAGGAAAATCCGGACATCGCACATCAACTTCTCCTAGGATGAGTCTAGCCAACTGATGAGTGATGGGCTGTCCTCTCCTCTACGGAAGTCCATCCTGTGCTGCAAAGGCTCCCTTCTCGCCAGTGAAGGTGAACCTTCTCCCGTCGGTGCGTACACATCGCACCTTGCGCCTAAAACAGTCAATCTGTGCATGGACCGTAGATAACCAATCCATGCCCAAGATGACGTTGTAAGGCCTCGAAGCCGCTACAAGAAGATCCCAGCAGAAGCTCTCGCCTCTTAGAGTAAGCTCACACTGCTGGAACTAGTGCGTAATCATCGAGTCTACTTCCGTAGGAGTCTCTAGCCGTAAGGATCGAGCCAACGGCTCTGTCGGAATCTCCGAGCTCCGAACAAGGGCAGCGGCTATGAAAGAGTGACTCGATCCTGTGTCTATAAGCACTGCAGCAAGGGTGGAATAGACACAGATAGTACCTCGAATCATCTCAGGCGCGCTCTGGTTGTAGGCCTCTACTGCCTGGAGCTGTGCCTGTCTCTGCCCGCCAGCTCCCTGTGGTCGGGGTGGACCTCCTAGTGGTGGTGGTGGTAGAGCCTCAAAGCGTCGCCCACCACCTGCTACTCGGCCAGCTCCTCTGCCTTGTCCGCCTCCTCCCTGCGGACCACCACGGTCGACCCTCTACCTCTGCCTTGGTGGTCCCTCAACTGTCTGCTGCTCCTCGGCATGGTGGGTCGGGCAATCACGAGCCATGTGGCCCTGCCCGCCGCATGAGTAGCATTGCCTGCCTCTCGAAAGACTGGCTCCGCGTTGTGTGCCCCGCACTGCTGAGCCAGTGTCCTGAGGTCGTCTGCCTGAGGGTCTGGTCTTCCTGGACCGAAAAGTCATCCGTCGACTGCCTGCTGCAGAAGACTCTGCTACGTGCCACCCTGCGGTGGGTCTCGACGCTGGTGTAGACTCACCAAGAAAGCTCTCGATCAAAAGGGCCTGATCCAGTACTCCTGTCTGATTCGGAATGCTGAGGGAGATCAACGATGCCCTGATCTCGTGTCTCAATCCCTCCTCAAAGGTCCGGGCCCGGAAGAATGGGTTTCGTACCATGTCGGTCGAGTAGCGCGAGAGATCGGTAAATCTCGTCGAGTACTGGGCGACCGTCATGCTGCCCTGTCGCAGCTGAAAAAGCTCCTGAATGCGCACCACACAGAGGGTGGATGGGATGAACTCTGAGAGGAAGAGGCTCTCAAAGTCCGTCCAAAGTAGAGATGCCTCATCGTGCACTTGCAGCATCAAGATCCACCATCGGCCCGCTGCTGCGTGCAGTAGGCTCGCAGCGAGGATCACCATGAGGTCTGCTGGTGTCCTCACTAGCCTGAAAACTCATATGACTGCCTCCAGCCAGTCCTCAGCTGCCTGGGGGTCCGTCTCCCCGCGGAACCTGGGCGGTCGTTGGCGCTGGAACTCATGTAGTGCACTGAGGTGATGTGCATCGTCAACGGCTCGGGCTGGAAGCATCGGTGGCTCGGCGGGTAGAGCTACTGCTGGTGCCACTGCTGACAAAGGGCCCTGCACCGAGGCCTCATCGCTCGGTGGGTTGTCGTCACGCTCGACTCTAGGAACCCTAGCTGGCTGCCGTCGTGGGGCCATCCTGAAAGGAAATAGGTGCGCCACGGTCAGAACAGTATACCTGGTGAGCTGATATAAAGTAATCACAAAGAAAACTTGAAACACACATGCAATCAATGTTTTCGTGCATTAAGTCAGAAATCAGAAGTTAGGGTCCTGGTGTACGGATACGTCAGCCACCGCACCAACACTGGACTCCCTGGACTGATAACCACACTCAATATGCTAAACACTATTGCTTCACATAAAAAAAAGATCAAAATCTGCGGTAGAACCGAACTCCTCTGATACCAATTTGTCACGACCCTTCCTCGGGGCCTATGTCGTGACTACCCAAAGCCCGCCTTCCACAGGCCAGGGGCTGGTGACAAGCAGCAAGGCGTAAATCCCAATAAAAAGGGAAGGCATTGCCTTTGTAAAGTAAACAAGCACCACATAGTACAAGCAGAAGAAGTAAACACTAAGTAAAAACTGAGTACAAAAGTAAGTGCGGAAAGTAAAAGGGGCCAGAAATACAAGCCCAACTGTAAAGTACAACTTGAAAGGGAAAACAGCAACTGTAAAGTAAAGTCGCTATGCCGAGATTTCCACTGGGAATCCCACCTGAAGGGTGGGTACAGATAGCTCCACTGCTCCTCGGGTCTCACCGTCTACTCCGAGTATGTCCCGCCCCAGTGGTCCACCTCCAGGTACCGTCCTACTCTACAAGCCTCAACCACGATCAACGCTGTCCGTCGTCTGCAAACAACACAACGTAGTGCGGGCATAGCCCGTGCAGGGGTGAGTATAAGATACTCAGTAGGGACCCCGAGACCCCCGAAGGTCTCAAAAAATCCACAGAGGATAAACCACAAAGGAAAGATACAATCTCGAAGTAACAACCGATTCTGCTTAGGTATATGCCCATACATATACCTAAGTCATCAATTCCAATATGCTCCAACCTCTGAGCCCAAGTACAACTCAGTCCACACAGGAAAGTATACGTATTCCACACAGGAAAGCACAACACAATCCACACAGGAAAGCAAATAGGATTCAGCTCACATAGGTATACTTCTTCGAAGACGATAGAGATGATCACTGATCCATCTAAGTTATCGGACCCACAAAGGATCGATAGGTACTAACCCCCGCAATGACCCACACAGGATCAGTAGGAAACTAACCCCCGTAAGACCCACACAGGATCGGACCCACACAGGATCTGTAGGCGCTGGCTCACACAGAACCGATGAGCGCTGACCCACACAGGATCAGACCTACACATGATCGGTAGCACTGATCCACATAGGATCGCTAAGTGTTGTAGTCATCGCCGTCAAATCCACTGAGGATCTCTGTACAGTCGTCGTCGTCACAGTAGCAGCCGCAGCCAGCACTAGGGTTCCCGCACACAACAAGCTCGTTCGGGAGGGTCCACTCCACGAGCCGAGAGGCTGATACATCAACTGACACATAGTCCAGGGTTGATGTATCCAAAAGTTCAGTATCATAACCAGGAACTCAACGTCACAGACGGCGCGTCAATCGAACGCCCGGTCTGAGAGTTATTGGCTTTTTTGTCCCAGGGGCCCGGTTGGTTTTTAAGGCAAAACCAACCCGAACATACTCCACCTGCATCCAAACCTTGGGCGTAGTAAGCCAAAAGATTCGTCTCACTAAGAGGAAACCAAAAAAGTCTACGGCACGTCAATCGGATTCCCGTAGCTCAAGATAAGAGCATTTCCGCTCTGAGGGCCCGGTTGGTTTCGTGTACGAACCAACCCGGCCGAACTCAAAGTATTCCGAAACCTTAAGTGTGATATGTCGAAACGACCGTCTCGTTCCAAGGATCGTGGCGCCGCTGACAGTGCGTCGATTGGAGGTCCGTAGCCCGAGTTATGGGCATTTGAACCCATATGGTCCGATAACGGGGGTTTCGGGCCAGGACCGACCCGGCCCGAGACCCCCTGGGTCGGCCCGAACCGGGTCGACCCGCCCCGGTCCGGGTTGGCCCGGCCCGGCCCGGCTGGGCCCAGCGCACCTAGCGCGCTGCCTTCTTGGCCTTCGGCCGAGCTATTGGAAAAAGGGGGGGGGGCTTGCCCCCCTTGAGTAACCGCGCCCCCCCCCCCATTTCTGGGGGGCCGTTTGAAGCCGGCCGGGGGAATTTAATTCCCCCAGCTCCTCCCTTTCCGGCCGGCCCGACCTGGCCGGCCGGTTCCTGCTCAACGGGACCGACGGTGGCCGGTCCCCTTCCAGCTCCGACACTGGCGGCCCGGTCCAGCCGCTGGTCACCTTACTCCGCCGTGGCCCGGAACCAGCCGCGACCCTTGTCGTCTAGCGCGGTGCGACAACACCGCGCCCTTCCACCGCGGTCCCGCTCCGGCCGCGGTGTCTTAGGCTCTCTTCGACGCGGCGTGACGGCGTCGCGTCCTCGTTCAACTCCTCGGTGTGGCGCGACGATGTCGCATATAACTCGCGGTGTGATTTCCGCGTGGTGCGACAGAACCATGCCATTCTGTTCGATCCACAAAGGAATCAATCATAAAATAAGGAGGAGGGTCGACCGTGTTTGTGCGGACCGAACCCCTCACGTTATTTGATAACAAATGGTTTTAAACTACAAAGATCACCAAGTTGATATTTACAATAAAAAAACTAAACAAACCCCTACCTGGGTTTCAGGAACGGTGTACGTCAACGAGTCGTGGAAGACGAGCATCGCGGAAGTCGGGCGTCATGGAAAACGAACGTCGATTCCGTTGTCGTTGAGGTGCGTTCGAAGAGGAAACGTCGTTGGAAGAAGACATCGCGTTCTTCGGCGGAGATGTTCTTTGTTGAAGAACGGTGTTCTTCGTCGAAGGTGTTCTTCATTGAAAAACGATGTTCTTCACGTTCTTCGTCGATGTTGAAGAAGAAGAAGACTTCAAACTTAGCCCTTTCTCTCCCAAGTCTCCACCACAAGAACAACTAGCCCCAAAATAAAATAATCCTCCCACTTATTTTATTAACCCAACATAGGTTTTGAATTTCAAGAGTTTGAAAATTCAATACCCACATTTAACTCACTTAAGTTATTAACATAAGATGTTATAAAATTAATGAGGTGATAAGTTAACAAAACTTAAATGGGGGGGGGGGGTTAGAGGGGTTAGGAAAGTGAAGGGTTGGGCTCGTGTGGGTCCCACCCAACCTTATCCTCTCAAGGTTGGTTATCAAAAGTGGGTCCCACACCCAACATCCTTACTTAGGATAAAACTACCAAGTGGGAAAAATAAAAATTGTTAAATTTTTATTTTTAACTACCACAAAAAAAACACCCCTCGTGTAAACGCAACTCCGAAACAGGAGTTCCTAAGCAATTACCGGCGCTGCGGTTCTATCAGTGCCCTCGGAATTTGATTCCGAGCACCGGTTCAAAAGTTAGAAATTCTCGCTCGTTCATTCACTGAATGTACCCGAGCCAAACTTCAGAAATTGATTCCGGGCACACCGGGCCTCAGAATCAGGTTCCGTCAGAAACTGCGTTCTTGTAAAATTCTAAAGAAAATTAAGAAAAAATTTCCCTTGAATTTTATGGGTCTTTACAAAACATATATAATTACAATGAATTTTTAAATAATAATAACCCATACAGATAAAGAAATTGTATTATTAAACAATACACAATCAACTTTCTTAGGTAGTCACTATGGATTTGTGTCGAAATAAAAAATATATAGATTTTAAATATTTCCCCGATCAATAAATAGAATATCTTTATAAATAAAAATCCCTCAAGATAAAACCATATACTATGATTTTATATGGTTAAGTCAATAATTTCTCTAATAAATAAATATATGGTATCTAGGTCAATAACATTCAATCAAAGAAATGGAAAATTGGGTATTGATAGAGATATCCATTGGAAGAAAATTATGCTTATTCACGGTAGATTGTTAGGAATGAAAATGGTGGTGATGGATCACATATTTGATAAAACAAACTTTACATAATATGTCCAAATAAAGAAGTTTCACTACTATAAAATAATATATCACTAGTGTTACAACAAAAACTCAAAAATATATTATAATATATTAAAAACATCTATGAAAAACATCAAATGGTATCACACAAGAAATAATAAAAAATTAAATTATTTAATACTATGAGTTCAATCCTAAAAAGTATAAATATATTTATTTATTTGAAGATAAATCAAGAAAAATAATTCAATTGAGTGTAAATTATTTTTAATATGAAAATTAAAATGGAGGTGAAAACATAAAGGATATTTTAGAAAACAATTTTAACATTAATTTGAAATAAAAAATTATATTTAACATTAGAAAGAAACATTTTAAAATGTTTTAATTTTAATTATAATCTCTATTAATGGATCCTAGTAATGTAATAAGGTTTTCTATAGGAAATATAGATCTAAAAATCATTTTATAATTATTGGAAAAGAAACTTTTTGACACGTTGGAAATAACATTGTTGAAAACCTATATAGTGAAAATTTATCATGTACTAAAAATTAATTTTACAAAATTTTAATATAAAATACCATATAGTAAAATATTAGTGTATAATAATGGAATCAACACTCAAGATGAAACATTATAACTCAATAAATTAAAATTGAGTTACCAAAGAGCCTCGTAGCAGGTGTTAGAATTGATTAAAATTCCATTTGATGGAATGGAATTAATTTGGAATAATAATTTACACGATTAAAAAAATTATGATAAATATATTCTCATGGGTATTAAATAAACCATATAATTAATAAAACATTTTTATAACATAAACTTGTCTCAAAAAATTAAAATTTGAGAAAGAGAACCACTGTGGTTTGATAAACATTTTTATCAAACCACTTTAAAAGAGAGGTTTTTTTAATTGAACATAGAATATAATCATTAAAATATAATTCATGTTATAATATATAAAATATTTATTATTTATATATTATAAATTTTATTATGTGCATCATATAAACCATTTTTTAAATGAAGTAATTTGAGATGAAATACCCTTACCTTAGTCCCCATTTGATCTACATTGAAACCTAAATTGATATACCACAAACATAATCATGTTAATAAACTAATTAAAACCCTTAATCTTATCTATTTACATTTATACTATTAATTTATAATCATTCTCTATGATAATTTATGTTATGTTTTGCTTATTTTCCCACATTGGGTGTTTATAGTTATATCATTTATACTGGTTTCATAAAAAGGGTGTTGGTATTCATTCCTTATGTATTGTTCACTATTAAAATATCATTAATATTATTGGAATATATTTAAAATTATAGTTATAAATTTGTAATTTCATTCTATAGTAGTTTGGTTACAAACCTGGAAGATGAAATTGATGATGATTATGTTTCAATGATAATTAACAAACATAAGGTATTTTCTTAATTAATGAGTTTAATAATAATTTTACCATTAAAGGACCCAAAATAAAATTATTTAAATATTTATATCATAATATAATGATAATTAAACTCCAATAGTCATCCATGATATAAATTCATATCATTTTTCATGTAGGTGGTTAGACCAACCAATACTTGAAGATGTCATGATTAATGGATGCTTATATGGTGGTTTAGTTGTAATATAATTTTCAAAAAATAAAAATGAACTAATTTATTTTTTATTTCTGTGATATATCTTAATTTTAAGTATGTAGAAGAATAATTAAGGGATATTAAAATATTACATAATATGAATAAGATATTTTCACTTAGTACACTTGTTTTAAATGATTGAATTAATGATGATAGTTTTTTCATCATATCATTAATAAGTTATAAAATATTTCATAACATAACTTTAATAATATAATAAGCATAATATTTATCAATTAATCCAATTATTAATACCATCTATGAAAGGTGGTAATGCAAAATGAAACATGTCATTCATGGAGGAGGTAGTATGCACACAAGCATGGGAAACAGTTTTATTTTCTCGATTGAATATGAGCTGAATAAATAATGGTTATAACATAAATATAATGAAATTTTATTGTATTATTTTTAATTATGTAATTATATATATGGTTATAATTTTTTGGATGATTTTGGATGTTAAGGATAATGAAAGGAAGTAAAAGAGTAAACAATACATACATATAGAATTTGGATATTTTCTTAAAGTATCATTTGGAAATAAAGGAATCGAGGAAAATATTTGAGGATAGTGGCTGAAGAATAAGTATATGGTATATATAAGAATTAATTTTCTATAATTTTAATAAAATTTTATAAATAGGGGTGTGGATTCCATAACGGTGGAAGTGAGCTCTTTTTATAGGTGAAAAAGAGTGACAAATCATTGGAAAAGACTGTTAGGTATGGGATTAGAATGGAATTTCATGAGAGTGAGGTGGGTTATGTGGATAATTGTTTTTAAGACATGTAGGTATGAATTTAAAACCTAATAATGGTATAATATATGTTCCATGTGTCAAATATATTTTGTAAAAATCGGGCCACATTAGATTACACATTTTAACATTTATTATCTTGATTCAAATTTATCAATGGTAATAATTTTGTTAATAAAAATATACTATTGACCTTATTAAAAAATTTATCTTTTAAGAATATTAATTTATACTCAAATTAATCTAATAAAATATATATTTTAGTGAATGTTAACTTTTAAATGAATAAATTTAATATATAGAAAAATTGGTTTGTATAAATGTGTTTTTTAACATGTAGTGTTCTAAATATTATTTATTATTTATTAAAAAAAAATTCTTTATTAATGTAATTATATAGTTTTTTAAAAATAATATTAGAGTCATCATTTAAAAAAATATTTATTTATTTCATTAGATAAAAATTAAAAAATTTAAAAAAATCTTTGAAAATGTCATCTTTACTACTATATGGTCGATAAATTATGTTTTTGAAATCAGGATTTTATGACAAAATATTAAATTGAATTTGTATAATAATATAATAATTTCAATATAAAATATGATATAATTTTTATTAACTTAATTTCTATAATTGATGAAAGATAGTTTTTAATATAAGAAAATAAAAACAGTCTTTAGTGTAAAATATTACTTAAGTTTTCCAAACATTAAACATGGGTTTAATAAATACAATATAGTAATTAAAATGATTTAATTAAATTTATAAATATATTTTTTTATATTAAATAGTTTTAAATAACTTTAATGAGATTCTTCTGTTAAGATAATGTCATAAAAGTGACTGTTTTTAGCGAAATCGGTATTTTCACTATTCACCTAAAAATAAACTATTTTAGAAAAATAAATCATATAATAATATTTTTTAATTTTTTAATCTAAAAAATATTTTATTTTTTTTAAACTAAAATTTTATAATTTTATAATTTTAATTTTAAATAAAACATGGAAAAATAATGAACATTATTTCAATGAAAAATACCTTTTTAAAAATATTAATGATTCCTTCTGTTATTTCCTATCAATTACTAATAAAATTACTGTTAATGTATTATTCAAATCAATTATATATTTTATGAATTATATATTTAGTTCTTAAAACAAATAAAATATATTTTTTAGAATGGTAACATTTTAAAGAAAAAAACATTCTTGATAATTACTTTACTATACAAATTAAATTTTCATTAACGATTTAGTATTAGTAATGACCATTATATTTATTTATACATATATTTGATAATTCAGTGACATATATTTTTAATCATCATTTCCACAACTATATTTTAATAGTTATATAATGTTCATTGGTAAGTTTTGGTTCAGTATTACGTGTATCACAAGCTTTCAAACATATTTTGTCTTAAAGAGATATAGAATATAAAATATATGGTTGTTTCAATATGTATCCATACAAGATTTGTTATAATAATACTAAAATATTGAATTCTATAAAGTTATTTGGTGTCCCTTATATCATTAAAATTAAGGGTTCAAATATGAGAAGGTTTGAGCAAAGAGGAGTTGAAGGAGTTTTCCTTGGATATCCACCAAATGGGAAAGTATATCACTACTACAATAAGGAATACAAAATGACGTTTGATGTTTCAGATATGAAGGTGTTTGAACACTCATATAATGGGTGTAAACTGGAATAAATGCATTTAAAAGTTAATTAATAAGATGAATAAATAGCTAAGAAACAAATAGAAAATTTTAAAAGTATAGAAAATATGAGTAATGGGAATTAATTAGATGTTGATTAAGCTATTTATAGTGATATAGAATGATTAAAAATAGTTTATCCAAGGTTGAGGAAGCATGTGTAGCTTCAAAACATCATTGGAAATCAGGGAAAATTGGTATAAACTAAAATATCATTGATAATAAAATCTTATATCTCATTGATTTCTCTAGTTTAATTGAGGTTTTTGGATGATTCATTGGAGCATAAAGAGTGGATTTCTTCCATGAATGAAGAATTAGATCATATTGATAAGAAAAAACATGGTCTTTAGTTCTAAACATAGTAAACAATAATATTATTAGAAAAAAGTTGGTGTTTTATAATAATTTGAATTATATTAGATATGTGATGTAGAATAAGGAAATTCTCATATAAAAATGGTATACTTAATTTAAATTAATTGACATTGATGAGATATTTCATCAAACTACTAATCTCAAGACCAAAAGTATTTTTCTTTCACTAATAACTAAAAGGAGACACAATATTTTCCAAATTGATATGAAATTATATTTTCTCAATGGTGAACATGAAAAGGAAGTTTATATTGAGAAACATAAAAAAATTGTGGAGATGATGATACAAGTATTTTAAAGTTTAATAAGGAACTATATGGGTTGAAATAATCTCTAAAATCATGGTATTCAAAGATTTACTAATTTCTAAGGTTATTTTAATTCTATAAAATAATAGAAGATATGAACCACTATATCAAAGAAATTAATAATGAATATATCATAGTTATTATCTATGTTGGTGATATTTTTTAGTGGAATATTATGGCAGGAGGGGTGGTGAATTTCCCTTTTAAAAATTAAAAGAGTAATAAAATATTAATTTCAAAATTAATATATTTTAATATGAAAAAGAGATAAATTGAATATATTAAAGTTGATAACATTTATTCAAGTTTATAAAGAATTAAATCAAAGTAATTAATGTTTGAAAACATTTGAATCAAAATCATACTATTATAGGTGATAATATTAAATGATTTAATGTGGAAAAGTAAATTAGAGACAAACACAATTGATATTTAGTTTGTATAAATATTGTTGTGAGCCACTAAATCTTTACCCACTGACTCGAGAGGTGTATTGTATGAATAAAAATGTCTTACAGTGACACAGAACCAGTCCCCCAAATTTTTTTATGAGAGTCCTCTTGGACATCTTTTACAGTTAAGTAACCCATCCCACACTTTTATAGAGTGTGAATTATTTCTAAAAAGAGGTTCAGGAAATATAAGGTTGATTTATGAAAACTAGTTACAAAGTATCTCACAAATATCTATATGGAAGGATGTAAAATCGAGGAAGATAGATTTTGAGAAAGGTTTCAGAGACTTTGAGGGACATGGAACTTAAAGGCACTTTGTGAGGAATTGATATCTTAAGTGGTTTTTCATTGAATTTGTCTTTGAGATCATGTTGGTAATAAGTGTGTCTTTAAAGGACCAAGATAGTCCTTTTAAATTATTTAAAAATTATTGAGAATTTTTTTGAATCATTAGGTACATTGATCCTGGAATGGAACGTCATACTGGTCTTTTGACAATATAAAATGAGTCTTTCTAGACACTTCTAAATTCCACTTACTACCCAATATCCTCCACTAGATAGTCAATGGGATACCTGTAGACATCCTCAAAACTAGAACTGGCACCATATATCCACTGGGCTACTGCTAGATATGTTTGGTGATGTCTTCAACACCTACTAGTTAGAGGGTATTCTAATACAATATTTCATTTGGACACAAGGTATTGGTTATCCGGTGCCCTGCACTGGGTAGCTTGTTTTTCATTACCTCTCCACTTTCAAGTAGAAACACATTTACTTACCTATGATTTTTTCTAATGTTCTCTTAAGACATGTTTAATATTTTAAGGTATAGAAATAGACTTGTATAATCCTTCCTCAAGTCTTTAAGTTAACTTGAAGATTATATGTAATTCACCGCATTGAATTCAATAAAAATACCGAAATAAACTTAAATAAAATCATTATAAACCTAGGTGAGTGTTTATAATCATTAAAAACAATATAAGAGAGATTTATAACAATATAATCATTTTTATAAATGATAAAAAAAAATTATGTGAATTTTCCACTGAAATGAAATAGTTTTTTGATATGTTAATGTTCAAAGAGAATAAGTATATATTGATTATTTAAATTTATAAATAGAAATATCATATTTTAATTCTCAAGGGAATTATTGCAAAGAGATATAAAAGAAGTTTATAATATATAATGAAATGTTATTTTTTACCCCACATTCATTTGGACCCCAAATTTAAAAAGATAAAGAATGAAATTTGGCTGATTAAAAGGAATTCAGAACATGTATTGAGAGTTTTCTCTATTTAGTAGCTTCGAAACTCATTATTGCAAATGATGTTAAATTATTTAAAATGAATAAAAGTGTTCAAAAATAATCTAATTTCAAAGAATAAAATATAATTATATAGTATTTTAAATAAACTGTAGATTATGTATTAAAAACAATAGTAATGGAATGATTGATTTGGTCATTTATATAGACACAGATTATGATAGAAGTTTTGATTATTAAAGGCCCATTCCCAGTGAAGTTTTTTTCTTGGGAAAAAATTGTATTACATGGTATAAAAAATCAGAATTCAGTTACACTAATCACATTGGAAATAGAATATTTTTCCCTTACCAAGAAATAACTAAAATCACCTTGATAAAGACACAACAAGAGGATTTCAATGTGGAAATAATGTTTCCCTTATGGGTGCGATGTTATCATTAATGTTACACAAATCATTCAAGAAATATGCTAAAACCATATCAATTGAAATGAATTGATAATATTTTATTCTTTATCAAGGAGGAGGTGTAATAAATATTTTCTATAATGAAATGTTTTCCCATTAAGGAACAAGTGTCATATTTTTTTACCAAGCCATTTCCTAATAATTTTTTTCAAAATGTAAGGTGGATGATGGGACTCAAACCATGACATTATCAAGGCTAAGGTATGTTTTTTATCTCCCCTATCATACTTATTATTTAGATGTTTTTTTCAATTTTTATCATGATAACAACAAAAATAAAAGGTTATATATTTTTATAATTAGTAAAAAATATCTTATTGAGGGGGATTTTATATTTTAGGGGGATTTTTAAAAGGGAAAACTATGAGTTAATCATACACATATGGTGTGTTTGTTTTTTTCTATTTGAATATATTTTTTTTGTATATTTTTTTATTTAGTTAATGCATGAATTATTCCAACATATTTTTTGAGTGAGTGTGTAAAAAAAATTAGGTGTGACATGTAAAGAAATAATTTTTTTAAATATGCCTTGAGAAGAGAAGTGGAAGTGGTTTTTGAGAGTGCTACTTGTAAGTGAATATGAGTTACTCTTATAGGAAAATTTTCCCTTATAATTAATTTTCCATGTTTCATACATCAATTTTTTTCTTGTAGAAATAAAAAAAAAATATAATTATGATTCATTTCAATAATTGAGAGTGCTATATGATTGATAAAAGACAAAACCAACCTAAGAGGGATTGATGTAACTATAAGGATTTTTTAGATTAAAGTTGATTCTAAAGGTGTTTGATTGAAATGGGAAGATTATTGGTGTAATATGAACTAAAATAGGCATTATTGGTGACATTGGTGTCTTATTTTTATGTTACCATAGTTTTTAACACATGAATAATATTCATACTCAAATCATTTCAGATGATTTTGATGAGGAGGATATTTTTTGAATGACTATAGAATTTTTTTGGGATGTTTTAATATTTAATGGGGAAATTATTCCATAATGAAAATTTATTATACCATATTGTACTTATCAGATATTGAAATTTGGCGAGATATAAGAAATAATGTTTTAATTGAAAATTCTCACACCAAGATTTTTCCTAGATGTTATGTTTCAATTGTTAATATATCATGACATATAGGTCATACCACAACATGGAGGACATGATTCATTATTTCCATGCTATTTTTTTATGGTAAAGTGATTGAATCATTAATATGTTTATTACTCCATGAAGTCACATATCATTATTTAATGCACAAAGGAATCATAATATTTTTTGGATGTTTGGAATAAGAAAAAATATTGTACCATGGGGGAGGTGGTTATGTTGTGAATTCTCTAATCATTCTGTGATGATAGAGGTAATGATAAAAGTGTATTTTTTATAAACTATGATAACCCATATCTTTAATACACATTAATTTATTAATTATTATATATAAATATGCATAATAGAATACCAAAATATTGAAATTCCTAGCATATTTGGGTAACTATAGACATGAAACCATAACATGAAATAGGGATATAACAAATTTTTTTATAAATCCCATAAAATGTCTTTAGATTCCATTGATCTTATAAAATTTCATTGGATAACCTAGGGATGTACATAATAAATAGAAGAACTATAATTCCTAGTAAGAGAATAATCAAATCATAACATGATGAACCTAATACATGTTAATCAAGAGCCATATCAAGGTAATATAAAATGGGTGAAAATCATAAACATTAATGTCAAATAATGATATAATATGATAAAATAATAGAAATATAGGAATGTGGAAACAACATAAAGCATGAAATCATAAGAATAAGTCAAGCCTAATCATTGATATATTATAACTTAGTGTTCTTATGATAACCTCTCATACACCGTACATAGGATGAAGATCCTTTTTTTATTCCAATGTCCATCATTTTCAAGTCCAAAATATGTTATTACCCCTTCTATCACCATCAAGGATAGGGTTATAGGATCATTTCTACTCAGATAATCTACTACATTGTTCGCATTACCAGTATGATAATGGATCAAATAGTCATAATCCATTATCATTTCTAACCACATTCATTGGTTCATACTCAACTCCTTTTTTGTGAATATATAACTAAGTATTTTATGATATATATATATATATATATATATATATATTTCACACTTCTCTGCATAAAGATAATATATTCAAATCCTCGATGTAATGATCACAACAGCCAATTAAAGATCATGCATAAATTATTTATAATCATGTATCATTAATTGGTGGGAAGAATAGACTATCACTTTTTCATCTTGAATTTATACATAACCCAATACCCATTTAGATGCATTGTTCATTATCATAAATCCTTCCCCACTTTTGTGTAATGTGATCCTAAGTGTGGTGATCATCCTATTAATTAACTCTTTAAATATATATTAACATTTATCATTCTAGGAAAACATTACCCCATATAGTGTTATCTTAGTTAGTGGTATAGAAAATCATGAGATGTTTCTTACGAGTTGACAATAGTGCCCAACTAATCTAAGGAAAATGTTGATCTGCATCATATATTTTGGCTTAGGATATCTTTAAATTTCCACTATTTTTGAAGGATCCACATATATCTCTTTTATACTGATAACATTCTCTATGAATATTACTTACACCATCCAAAACTCAGATTTATTTTACTTCACATATAGCCCTTTCTTTTACAAGTTCATCAATATATCATTCAAGTTCTCCTCATATTCCACATTGCTTTTGGAGTTGAAAACAATTTCATCATTAAATACTACTATAATTTTTTTTAAATAAAACCTAAAGACTCTATTAATAAATTCAATGAAAAATATAATTTCTGAGTCTAAATAGAAGCATTGTGAGATTATATTACAGATACCTTTTATGAAAACCTACCTTTGGGTTATCATCCTTCTTCAACTTTTCTTGACAATATACTAACTAAAAATCCACCTTAGATTATTATTGGGATCCATATATATAATCAAATGATTCATAAATCCATGGAAGATGATACTTTTTCTTTTTCGTGGTCATGTTGAGCTCATGATAATCAATGTAGAGAAGCATTAACCTATCCTTCTTTTTTATGAAGATGACTAGTTCAACCCATGGTGAAGCACTTGGGAATCTAAACTCTTTATCCAAATTATCCTATAGTTTCTTCTTAAACTCTTCAAGTTTAACAATGTCTATTATATATAGAGTCTTAAATATTGGAAAATCTTTGTGTATAATATTAATGGATAACTCAAAATATTAGAGGAAGACCAAGAAATTCATTGGGAAACACAACAATATATTCTCTTATATTATGAATGCCACCAAGGATGATTTTTTCATTTGTCTTAATCATTTTATCTGGATACACATTCTCATAAGTCAATAAGATCTATTATTTAGATGACAATACCATAGTAGAGTCATCCTCGTCCATTCACATGAATAAAATCGAATGGTGATTTGAGATATAGAAGGTTATTTCTATCTCTTGGAAATTTTTGTTTACTATATAAAGAAATATAATTCATACATAGAATTTTTCTAAAGTGAGTGTCACATGTTTCACTAGGAAGTTCAAAATGAATATATGGATAGGGTGGAATTTATATATGTGGGATGCCTAATTTTCCATTTTCACTGATTTCTCCACTTCCATGTTTTTGTATAGAATTTGAATAGTTATTATAATCGTGAATGATGCGAAAGAATGTGTAGATATAGAATGAAATCATCCATTTACTATTCTTCAATGAATAACTTGAACACATGTCACCTTTTCGTTATCGATATCTACCTCAACCGTTGTGAAGGAATAAGCTCTACCATTCTCTCTAGGCTTTAGAGGTTACTTCCATTAGTTATCATAAATAAAACATGGATTAGGGCATTGATTCTAATATTATTTTTATTCCATGCAGTTAAAACATTAGACTAAGGGATGAGGGTTTGTTGGATAATTCCATTCTTCCATCACATTAGTGAGTTTATCCCCTTGGCATTATCTTTCAATGTTTCCTTCTTTTTGGCACCTAAAGCATTTCCTTGTACACTTCATGCAATTTTTGGGATACTTCTTCCAATAATTTTAAAAATTGAGATGCTAAACTATATTACCCAAATAATATTTCTCCAACGCATTAAAAAAATTATAATCCATTATCCACTTCCTATCTCCTAACCTAGGAGACCCATGATATTCACAAATCTATATTTTGACTTTGAGGAAACATCAGAAATTTTTCCTTATATCTACCAAAATCTCAAATCACAAATAAAATCATATACTTTTCTTTATCCCTATACAGAAATATTCAACTATACATTTAAGGTCAATGAAAATGTTATAATCATATCATCAAAGTATTGTGAATTTATCCTCATACACCCTAATGGATTCATCATCCGTATGTTTTAGTCCATAGAAATACCTCTCCATTTTAATTCATAGAGTGTGAAGAAAATATTTATCAAAATACATTTTCTATAATTCTTTACACTCCATCTCTTTAACATATTCCTCAAAAATCATATTTTTTTATCAATATCCACCAATTTTAGTTTCTCCCACTATTCAATAAACATACTGCAAGGCCTTATATTTTTTAGAGCATTGAAGGACGGAGAAAGTATATTCACTAGAGTTGATACATTGTCCTGTGATTATGTTATCATAATATCCACAAACCTTTAAAGTCCATTATTGTATAAAGGTCTTAATTTTAACTTACTCATTCTTGGGGTGATTTGAGCTTTCTCATAGATTCCTGTTTCTTTTCAAAACATGATTTAATTGAGAAAGTATTACTATGAAGTACCTGATTCTTTATCTTATCTAGTTGGTAATATCATTTGGGAAGTCATTAAATTGCACCTCATATTGGTTGTTGACTCGGTTCTTTAAATTTCAACAATTTACTAGAATATAGGGAAAATAGAGATAATTTTTTTTTCTAAATATCAAACACATAAAATGTAAACTATGAAAATTTAAGGGATAACTCAAAAATGAAATGCTTTCCTTAACCTATGAATTTTAATGTTTCAATCTAAGTTATCCATGGTGGATTTACTAACATGATTTTTTTGGGGGAATTTGTGGTCCCTTTATAGTGATTCATAAAGAGACTATGAATTTACCAAAGCATATCCCACAATAGTGTAAAACCGTGTGTATAATAAGGCCACTTTTTCATGTACCAAGTGATGATCAAGTCAAATCCCAATGAATTTTTTTTTGTTTTATTACTCTGAGGTACAAATGTTCTAGATCTGTATCCACTTGTAGTATCTAGATAAGGATTTGGTTTCTTGGAAACCACTTAATCAATAATTTAACATAATTTAGGTATTTTTACAATTTTTATTATTACCCCTAAGACTTGACTAAGGTTTTATAAACCCAATAAAGAAAAACTACTAAACCCTTCTCTAATACCAACTATACCAAGACCTATCTTCAATCAACATTAATTCATGATTTATTACATGAAGAATCACATAATAAAATCCAAAAGGATAGAAAGGCCTAGTTTATTTGGGTAATTGAATCCATAAAAACATAAATTTAAAAAAGATCATAGTAAAATTATTTAGAAAACCCATAGCATGCCCTTAGATTCCATTGATCTTCTAAAATTTCATGGGATAACCTGAGGATGTACATCAGAAATGGGTGATCTATGTAACTGCCCAAGATTTTATAAAAAAAATATTCTTTTTAATTTCATTAATGTCTTGTGTTGTACGCTACACCAAAAGGATCTTTCTCAACATGCATCCTTGACTTTCCTTGCATTACACGCAATCGTGACCTTCCTCGTTAGCGTGTGTAGTACGCAATACTGAGTTTCACTAAACAACGATATGCTATTTAAATATTATTAAAACTAGCTGTTATGAATAGTAATAACCACCTTTTCAAATTTTAGAAATTTTATCTCTCAAAATGGACATCATTTTTGGATTCGGAGTATCAAATTTAGCTTAGGGTGAAATTTTGGTACTTTTCGTATAACTTTCATTTTCTGATGAATAGAGAAAATTACTAAATTTTAAACAACCTTTTTAATAGAAATAATTAATAGTGATAAATTATTGATTTGACTGGTTTTAAAGTATATTTAGAATATATTTTTACAATTTAATACAATGTTGTTCATTGGATGTAATTTCACATTTAAACCAGACATAAACAAGTGTCAATCTTTTGATAGTTATTATCTCTTAAGAACACGCTATTCATTTTGACGATGGGAATTAATTTTTAAATTAATTAATGCAACTGATATGTTTTGAATTTAGTAAAATAGACATCATTTTTGAGTTCATAATATCAAATATAGCTTAGGCCTAATTTTTGGTATTTTTTTGGAAACTTTCATTTTTTGATGAATAGTGAAACCACTAAGTAGTAGTTAAGAAAAATGAATTTTTCATAAAACATAATTTTACCGCTTATGTGAGTGGAATTTCAAAAATCCGAGAGACACGGTTGATGTTAGTAAGTAAAATGTGGTTCAATGAGATGAAAATAATTTTTGGTGAATAGTAACTTTTTACTTTTTTTACCACGGTTAAAAGTAAATAGGGTAATTAAGGGTAAAAATGATATTATTATTACCCTAACACATGTCCTAATTCTATTGGATAAGTGTAATTCGACCAAAAACAACCTTAGGAATAAAATATGACCATTTAGGCCCACTTGGATTAGATTAGGACATTTATTATTAATTTATTTAAAGAAGGGTTAAAATAGTTAAAATCAATGTTTAATAAGTAATGAATTTTTAATATTGGGTTATGCATAAGATAAATTCGACTATAAATATTCATTAGAAATTTAAAAATATTTCCTACATAATGGTATTTTATTTGTAATTTTTAGAAATTAAATAATTTAATTAATTTATGACACAACGATGATGCAGTAATTATCTTATTAATGAAATATTGACATAATTGATGTTTTAAATACCCAAATAAATATAATTTGAGACTTTTTATGAACTAAACTACGTTTCTAGGTTAATATGACATGTTAGGATTGCTTTAATTAACTTTTGTCGATGTAATCATTCTGTTATGAGTTTCAAAAAAATCAACTATTGAATAGTGTCAAAATTGACATAAAATAGTTTTTAAAAAAAATATTATATTATTAATTGTTATATTATTCTTAAAAATCTAAGGTTCGTCCAAATGACTTATATAAGGTTATATATATTAATAAAACACAACTTGGGGGTCTCTTGGATGTATATGGTAATTTTATTAACTATATAATATAAAAATACAAAGTGACATGGTAAATGTCAATCTAATTAACTAAGAGTTAAAACTAAAAGATAAGGTTAATATAATGACCTAAACTTGTCTAAATTCTATTGGATGAGAGGAATTCGACCCATACCCACCTTATCTTAGAAATAACTCAATTTGGAGCTATTTAAAACCGAACTTGACTTTATAATAAAATAATATTTTTAGTTATTCCAAAGGTGCCCCTCTCCTCCCTTATAAAAGGGAACCTCCTCCCCCTCTTCCTCACACCACTTTGAGCCTTCAAGCTCGGCCAACCCCTGCCAATTTCTTCTCTCCACTTCCCTAGAAACATTATAGAGGTTATTTTCTTCTTCAAAGACCTATTTTAGTGCCTTAAAAGGAGGTCTCAACGAAGCACTTCAAAGAAGAGGAGGTTCAGACACGTACAAAGCATATCGAACCAAAGGTAAGGGAAATATCACAATCTAATTTTTATCCGAGATTGTTTATACTTTGGTATTTACTGGGGTGTATTTTATCATCCACATCCATGTTTCCTCAATATTTAATATTATTTCCATCCACCTACAATTGTTTAAATCCAATTTTACCCTTCGGTGAGTTTTTAGTAAAGGATATGAAAGGAATCTTTTGTTGTTTTTTGTACGAAGTACTTTTTGACTTTTCCGACAAAGGTACGAGAAGAATGATTTTTAACTTATATTGCATGAATGGATTTTTAAAACATTATTTCAAAGAATCTTACTTTACAAGTTTTCATGTTTATTTTTAATCAACTTCTTTTAGTTTAAAATTGAATGACATGTTAAGAAAGGAAAATGTTTTTGAAGTAGAAGGGATATTTTCCTCAAGAATGGAGTTCAAGTGTTTTATCAAAATTATTTTCCATCTAAGATAATAAAGGGTTCTATTTCTATCCCTATTTTTACATTGATTTGATTATGTTGTGATGGAATTATTTTTATGAATTCTTTTATCTTATATGAATTATTTTATGATGTCACGATTATTAAGATTCCCATTTTTATTACATGGGTTATAAAATGATGTCTGATTTAAGATTTTGTGGCACACATAAGAATGGTATCATTATGAGATGGGTGGGACCTATATCTCCCTCCAATGCATTGGGTTAAGATTTTATATCTCATGAGATAGACATGGCTGGAATGGTAGGTTATACCGATTCAGTGAAACAGGACTGAAACGAGGGTGACTCGGTTCAGAAATGGACTTTGTCCACTAAGATAGTCTTGGCAATGAGTATTGACTAATAAGATATGATTATCTATGATTATGTGTGTATGACACAAAGTTTCATGTTTTATGTTATGATTATTGGGATTACATTTCACTACTATGATTTCTCCCATGTTATGATATTATGATCTCTTTTGCAGGTTAAGATTTCCAAAATGTTATGTTCTTATGAATATGATGTGATTGATATTTCTTTTGTTTACCCTTACTGAGCATTTGAGCTCACCCTTTTATGTTTTCTTTTCCCCAGGATATAAAGAAATATTTTAATTAAAAAAAAGAAGATCTTTATGGGAGATGTTGAAGATCTTTCACCACGATTAGAAGATTATTTTCCGAGTTTCCAAAGACACTAAACTATTACGGTCCTTGTGTGTGTGTTTTTGTTATGTACTAATAATTCCGTAAAAGTAATGTAATGTCCATGTACGTCAGGCTTCGGGTCTCTACAGTTGGTATTAAAGGAAAAGTTTAGTCAACCATTGGAAACTAGGATGTGAAAACGTTAGTGAGATCCCTAGAGATATTTCTAAGGTATGTCTAGGGATGTCCCTAAGGATAAGTATACGTATAGGATATAGTCCTAGAACTATGATAACGATATTAGATTAAACCAAATATGTTAGATATTGAAGTTAATCCCCCTTTATTATGATTTTTTCCTCTCACACTATTCTTTTTTGGTTTTAGAAAATGGCTGGAAACAAGATGATTCACGATAATGGAGGATATGATGGACAATGGAATGATATCCTTCATGAGAAACCAAATGAAATGGGATTTGGAAGTCCAAACATCATTATTATGCCGAATCAGCAATCTCATAATATGATCAATAAAGTAAAATTTGGTAAGTTTCCTAACTCGGCTAATAAGAGAAAGATGGAGTTTCATGATATTCATAGAGGAAAGAAAGTTCAATTTCCCCTATGTAAATCTTGTGGGAAGAGGCATCAAAGAGAATGTTTCAAAGGAACTAGAAGATTCTTTGGGTGTGGAAAAGAAGGACACAAAGCCAGTAAGTGCAAAGGAAAAGGTTCAGTTAACACCAGGGATGAGGATAATGGTATTGCTACGACATCAACAATGGTTAAATGTTTTAAACATGGAATGTACGAGCATTATGCAAACCAATGCCCTAAGGTAAAGTCTCATGAAGAGAATCAGTATGGTCGTATGGGTAGTATTTATGTGGATGATGCTGAAGAGACTATAAATGATATGTGGGATGAAAGAATTGTTGAAGCTCGGTCAATGGTTTAAGAATGTAGTGGAATGATTACATGTTTATCATGTGTAATGTTGTATAAGTAATCTCATGGTACTATGGAATAAAGAGACATCTAAGGATTGTTACACTGTTGTCTTTCCTTGAGTTTTGAAAGTGTATGATTAATGTTACCAGTATCCATGAAAGGTTATTTACATATTTTTGGAATGTAGATGATATGCGCATAATGAAGGGATAAGGAGAAAAATAAATGTTTGATAGTATTCATGAGCTCATGACTGATATACGGAGAAGGTTATATCATGGTTTGAGTATATAGAATTTTTGGATTTTGTTATGTGGAAAGAGTTAACTTTTGATAGCATTCATGTTTTCACTAAGGTTTAATGGGTATTCATTTTTCAAGAGAATTCATGATTAAGGTATTCACATGATTGGAATGTGACCAAAAAGATATATGGGGGATAAATAATGGTATTCACATGCTTGGTTGACGACATTTCAAGTTATCATTTTCTTTATACTATGAGCTTGGACCGAAGTATTTTAGATAAGCCTAAAGATTGGAATGGATTATATTAACCATAAGTTAGTATTGTTTAAGGATAGAACTTTTTTTTGATATTATTTATGTGATGTTATAGTAATGTAGTTTTAGAAAAAAGGACAACTTGCAGGATGGGCGACAGCCCATCGCGTCGGACAAGGCTGTGGGAATCGAACCCACAACTGAAGTGCGATGGGCCTTTATCGCCTACCACTAGCCTATAGGAAGTACCTGTTTAGTAGAAACTAGTTTTATTATATTAAGAAGTATTATATATGAAGTATAAGTCCATTTTAGGAACTATATATGATTAATCTCACTATAAATGTACTTATGTATTTTTTGATAACTTTTCTAACCTTTTGTTTGAGACAGATGGAATGACCCATAATTCTATCACATGATCTGCTAACACATCAAGAATGAAAAATTCAACTTCATTTATTTAATAGATGAAGTGGAAATTGTCCAAAGAACGACAAACGGTGAGACTATACCAAAATCACGAAAGTATTTCTTCTAATTCCAATTTCATCAACTTTAGGGAAATGATCTTGAAAACCAAAAATGTTTTCCTAGTGCTCTTATATCTGATGAATCAGATGGTACCTTAGATTGTCACAAATTTATGTCTTTGTGATTGCTGGCTTTTCCATAGCCATCTTCTCTACCACTCTCCATCAGAACATGATGGTTAGATTTCTCTTCCATATCCATATTTTCACCTATGTGGAAACCTAGTAATTAGTTTAATTGGGTAATTGTTACATTTCATATTTTAGTTTTTAAGGCCATGTTTTGGTATTCCTTTTTACGGCGTGGGTTTCTATTAAAGAAACTTTCAAGTAGTAAACCATTTATAACCCCGAAAAATTTTGAGGGCGAAATTCATTCTAAGGGGGGTAGAATGTAACAGCCCGAGATTTTATAAAAAATATTCTTTTTAATTTCATTAATGTCTTGTGTTGTACGCTACACCGAAAGGAGCTTTCTCAACACGCATCCTTGACTTGCCTTACATTACACGCAATCACGACCTTCCTCGATAGCGTGTGTAGTACGCAATACTGAGTTTCACTAAACAACGATATGCTATTAAAATATTATTAAAACTAGCCGTTATGAATAATAATAACCACCTTTTAAAATTTTAGAAATTTTAGCTCTCAAAATGGACTTCATTTTTGGATTCGGAGTATCAAATTTAGCTTATGGTGAAATTTTGGTAATTTTCGGATAACTTTCATTTTCTGATGAATAGAGAAAATTACTAAATTTTAAACAACCTTTTTAATCGAAATAATTAATAGTGATAAATTATTAATTTGAGTGGTTTAAAAGTATATTTAGAATATATTTTTACAATTTAATACAATGTTGTTCATTGGATGTAATTTCACATTTAAACCAGACATAAATAAGTGTCAATCTTTTGATAGTTATTATCTCTTAAGAACACGCTATTCGTTTTGACGACGGGAATTAATTTTTAAATTAATTAATGAAACTGATATGTTTCGAATATGGTAAAATAGACATCATTTTTGATTTCATAATATCAAATATATCTTAGGCCTAATTTTTGATATTTTTCTGGAAACTTTCATTTTTTGATGAATAGTGAAACCACTAAGTGGTAGTTAAGAAAAATGATTTTTTCATAAAACATAATTTTACCGCTTCTGTGAGTGGAATTTCAAAAATCTGAGAGACACGGTTGATATCAGTAAGTAAAATGTGGTTCAATGAGATGAAAATAATTTTTTGTGAATAGTAACTTTTTACTTTTTTTACCATGGTTAAAAGTAAATACGGTAATTAAGGGTAAAAATGATATTATTATTACCCTTACACATGTCCTAATTATATTGGACAAGTGTAATTCGACCAAAAACAACCTTAGGAATAAAATATGACCATTTAGGCCCACTTGAATTAGATTAGGACATTTATTATTAATTTATTTAAAGAAGGGTTAAAATAGTTAAAATCAACGTTTAATAAGTAAATCATTTTTAATATAGGGTTATACATAAGATAAATTAGACTATAAATATTCATTAGAAAGTTAAAAAGATTTCCTACATAATGGTATTTTATTTGTAATTTTTAGACATTAAATAATTTAATTTATTTATGACACAACGATGATGAAGTAATTATCTTATTAATGAAATATTGACATAATTGTTGTTTTAAATACCCAAATAAATATAATTTGAGACTTTTTATGAACTAAACTAATTTTATAGGTTAATATTACATGTTAGGATTGCTTTAATTAACTTTTGTAGAAGTAATAATTCTTTTATGAGTTCCAAAAAAATCAACTATTGAATAGTGTCAAAATTGACATAAAATAGTTTTTAAAACAAATATTATATTATTAATTGTTATTTTATTCATAAAAATCTAAGGTTTCTGCCAAATGACTTAGATAAGTTTATATATATTAATAAAACACAACTTGGGGGTCGCTTGGATGTATATGGTAAGTTTATTAACTATATAATATAAAAATACAAAGTGACAAGGTAAATGTCAATCTAATTAACTAAGAGTTAAAACTAAAAGATAAGGTTAATATAATGACCTAAACTTGTCTAAATTCTATTGGATGAGAGGATTTCGACCATCCCCACCTTATCTTCTAAATAACTCAATTTGGATCTATTTAAAACCGAACTTGACTTTATAATAAAATAATATTTTTAGTTATTCCAAAGTTGCCCCTCTCCTCCCTTATAAAAGGGAACCTCCTCCCCCTCTTCCTGACACCACTTTGAGCCTTCATGCTCGGCCAAACCCTGCCAATTTCTTCTCTCAACTTCCCTAGAAACATCCTAGAGGTTATGGTCTTCTTCAAAGACCTATTTTAGTACCCTAAAAAGAGGTATCAAAGAAGCACTTCAAAGAAGAGGAGGTTCGGACACGTACAAAGCATATCGGACCAAAGGTAAGAGAAATATCACAATCTCATTTTTATCTGAGATTGTTTATACTTTGGTATTTACTGGGGTGTATTTTATCATCCACATCCATGTTTCCTCAATATGTAATATTATTTCCAACCACCTACAATTGATTAAATCCAATTTTACCCTTCGGTGAGTTTTTAGTAAAGGATATGAAAGGAATCTTTTGTCGTTTTTCGTACGAGGTACTTTTTGACTTTTCCGACAAAGTTACGAGAAGAATGTTTTTTTAACTTATACGGCATGAATGGATTTTTAAAACATTATTTCCAAGAAGCTTACTTTACAAGTTCTCAAGTTTATTTTTAATCAACTTCTTTTAGTTTAAAATTGTATGACATGTTAAGAAAGGAAAATGTTTTTGAAGTAGAATGGATATTTTCCTCAAGAATGGAGTTCAAGTGTTTTATCAAAATTATTTTCCATCTAAGATAATAAAGGGTTCTGTTTCTATCCCTATTTTTACATTGATTTGATTATGTTGTGATGGAATTATTTTTATGAATTCCTTTATCTTATATGAATTGTTTTATGATGTCACGATGTTTAAGATTCCCATTTTTATTACATGGGTTATGCAATGATTTATGATTTAAGATTTTGTGGCACACATAATAATGGTATCATTATGAGATGGGTGGGACCTATATCTCCCTCCAATGCATTGGGTAAGGATTTTATATCTCATGAGATAGACATGGCTGGAATGGTAGGTTATACCTGTTTAGTGAAACAGGACTGAAACAAGGGTGACTCAGTTTAGAAATGGACTTTGTCCACTAAGATAGTCTTGGCAATGAGTCTTGACTAATAATATATGATTCTCTATGATTATGTGTGTATGCCACAAAGTTTCATGTTTTATGTTTTGATTATTGGGATTACATTTCACTACTATGATTTATCCCATGTTATGATATTATGATCTCTTTTGCAGGTTAAGATTTCCAAAATGTTATGTTCTTATGAATATGATGCGATTGATATTTCTTTTGTTTAGCCTTACTGAGCATTTGAGCTCACCCTTTTATGTTTTCTTTTCCCCAGGATATAATTAAAGGTTTTAGGTAAAAAAAGAAGATCTTTATGGGAGATGTTGAAGATCTTTCACCACGATTAGAAGATTATTTTTCGAGTTTCTAAAGACACTAAACTATTATGGTCCTTATGTGTGTGTTTTTGTTATGTACTAAGAATTCCGCAAAAGTAATGCAATGTCCATGTACGTCAGGCTTTGGGGCTCTACAATCTATAAATCACAATAAGTGAATAATCAAACATAACATGATGAAAGTAATACATGTTATCAAAGAAGAATATCAAGGTGACATAAAAGGGGTGATATTCATAAACATGAATATAAATGCATGATATAATATGATAATATCAAGAAAATATATGAATATAGAAACAACGTAAAACGTGACATCACAAGAATAATTCAAGGTTACCCATCAAGAAAACATAACATTTTATGCTTTTTATATACTCATTTTCACCATAAAAGGTATCTAATGAGATAAAAAATTACCCAATTAAATGGAGTGATATATAATTTTGGTCCCACCCATTACATTCATATCATGTATATGCATTTGTGTTCCTCATATATCATACAACATAAGTATGTGTTTAATAAAAATTAATACCACAATGAAAAATTGTGGGAAACATAAATGAAAATACCAAATCAATGAATATCTAGGTGGATACCAATGTGTGGAAATAGGAATGGTTATTCAATGCACAAATGTTTATCATGGAAAAATCACTGGATAATTCCAACAACATAATTGGTGAACAAAAAAGTTAAAAGGAATGTTTAATGAGGGGGAAATGTGGCCTATGATTACTTTAGAATCATAAGAAGAGTAATGGTTTGTGTAAATAACCTTACAACATAAAAAAATTGGAAATAAAATTCTTATTAAAATGAATGTACTTGGAATAAATAGGAAGAGGAGAGGATCCCTTACCTTGAGGGGTGCTTCTAAAATCATGAGAGGGGATTATTAAGATATTTTTAACACCTTGGGTGGGATTTAGAGAGTTATATTGAAAGTAAAATCATTATAAATAGGTTTTTAGTGAAGATTGGTGGGAATACAGGTTGGTACTCATAGAAAAAGGGAGGGGATTTCTTTATTAATTTCTAAACGTAGGTTTTCCACTCTATATCATTAAATAATAAATAAAATAGACATTACCATGGTTTTTACCCATGGGTTTTTTCAAATTAGAGTGGTTTTAAATATTTTATATGTCCATAAACAAACCACATTAAAATAATAATATTAGTGATGTGGAAGTTAGTTATGTTAAAAAAGAATTGATTTAAAAACCTAAATATATAATATAGGTGTTGGAGGAATAATTTGTGGTTTATAAAATTAATTAGATAACTTAAAAAGATATTATATTAATGTAGAAATATATATTTGGTCAAATATAGATTTTATTATATTTATAACTTAAATTTTGGTCCATTATGATGTCATAATAAAGACTATATTTATATCATATTTATTTTTTACCCAAATTCTTGGTTGTCAGAAAATTTTTGAAAAAAAGAATTGTATAATTTCTAAATTCAAAATTCAAAAAAAATAATTTATTTTATAAAAATAATTTACTAAATTTTTGAATTTTTATTTTTAAATAAAATTCCATATTCACTATTAAAAAGTAGTTTTACGATATTAACCACCTTTTGACCCTTATAAATATTATATTATGATTAATTAAATTATATTATCATTTATATTAAAATATTTTTTATAAAATAAAATTATTTTATAGAAATATTATATATTTTAAAAATTATTGAATTTATCAAAAGAGTGTCTTAATTAAAACAATATGTTTTCCAGAAATGCAATTTTAGTTTCTTCATGTCAAAATCTAATTTTTATCAAACACGTTATATAATAATAGGTAAAATAGTAACAAAGTGAGACAAATAAAATAATTATTTAATTAAAAATAAAATAGACAAATTCATATTTCTAGGTTCTAGATACCTAAACCCTTATTACTCCAGTGTATTCCCTAAGGGTAAGTTGTGGGATGGTGTCATTTTCTTAGGGTGGTTCGACAATTAGGTTTTGGTTCTTGATCTAGATAATCCTGAAAATATCCCATAAATGTTTTTTTCATTATTTAGTTGTTGAATTATAAAATGGACTTAGTCAAGGTAAAATCCCAGTGATGTTATCTCTTCAGAAAAAACTAATAATTGATTTTTATAGGGTATAATCCTTCTGGTCTGGGCCATCACTTTTTCTATCTATTTCAATTATAATTATCATAAACCTTAAAATATACTAATTAAAATGGTCATTTTTTAGTGGATAAATTTTAAATAGTAAATATGATTAAATATTATTTAAATCCATCAATATATATTAGTATAAAATAAACAAACTAGTGCATGTTTTTTCTAGAAATATATTACATAATAAGAAATTAATTCATTCAAAAATGGAATTTCATTTTAAAAAGTTTTTGTGGTTACAATCATCAATCCTTCAAAAATTTCACCATTGAAATTTTATTTTGTACACTAGAAAATATGAGGGTTATTCTGTTTCACTACCTCTTAGAGTTTCTATATTTCTTAATCAAAACATATTATTCTACCGCAGTGCTTTAACCAGGTGAGTTGTCTTATTTCTATAACTTTTCCTCCATGATATAATATCTTCACCAGATGCTCCTCATATGAATGATCATTCTAAAAGTGTGACACCTTTGGATTCTATAAATGTGAGGGTTCTAGTACATTCTTCATTAAGAGGGATACATGGAACACATCATTTTCTTAGGATAGGTAAAGTGATAGTGCTATTTAATAATTCACAGATCTGATACAATCAAGGATCTCAAAGGGGTTGATGTATCTTGTACCTAGATTTCCCTTTAAACCAAACCATATGACATAATTCCACAACGATATATGACGGAACACTTTATCTCCAACCTCATTCTCTATGTCTCATCGATGATTTTTTTCATATCATTTTTATCAAATTTATGTAGATTCCATATGATGTTGAATGGTTTGAACCTTATTTATTATCTCATGGATATGACTAGTTCTTATAGGCTTACACTCTCTAACATTATCCCATCATGTTGGAGTCTAACCCATCTTCTCATACAAGGCCTCTTAGGTACCATTTTAGTGATAAAATGGAAACTTTTGTTATATGAGAACTCTAATAGGAGAATGTTCGTATCCCAAAACCCTAAGAAATCATATGAATGTAATCTTAGAATTTATTCCATACTTTGAATATTTATTTCATACTGACCATCTTTATGAGGGTTATAAGATGTATTGAAACTCATCATTATATCGAGTTCTTGTATAGTGATTATTAAAAACCTCAAGGTAAACCGTGAATCTTAATCATATAAAATGGAGATTGGAACTCCATGCAGTCTTACCACTTACCTTATGTATATCTTATAGTGTTGTTCAAGAGATAAATCTTCATTGATTGTAATTAAATGGACTGACATTGTAAGGTGATTGACTACCACCCAGATGGTGTGGTTTCCTTTAGATTTCTTAGGAATTTGTACGATTAAACCAATGGTTTTATTTTCCCATTTATATACTGGAATGGGAAATGATTTCATCATACCCATAGAATTATTTAGTTCATCGTTGAATTATTGTTGTCCCAAACATAGATATACAAATTCTACAATCTCCCTCTTAATGCTATCCCAACAATTTTTTTGATTAAGATATATATAAATATATATTAGGGGTTCCTATATGAACACATTAGGATAATCTATGTGTATCATCCAAAATTTCCAACATCAATTCTATTTTTATGGGACACATGTCCAAGTTCCAAACCTTATAACTCCATCTTTTGAAAAGTCGAAATCTTGAATTTTTTTTACCTTACTCTATAGATGTGAATCTTTTTTTTGGGACTCCCCAAAAATCTCTATAATGGATGGTTGAAAATGTATTTGATAAAGGTAAGATGAAAATCCTTTTATTATTCTCTTGTCCACCCTTTTCAGGTCTAAGAATATTGGATCCCTTTCAATCCTTATCATGGAAAGGATTATAGGATTCTTTAACTCAGAGTATCTTCCATTTTTTCACATACCAAGGATTGTAATATATCAAACAATTATAATTCTTTATCATCTCTAAATACTTTTGGTGGTGAATATTGAGATCCTTTTATGTTAATATACATATAGGTTTTTTATGGTCTGTTTAAATGTCACACTTCTCCCGATAAAGATAATTTCACCAAATATTTAATGTGAAGATCACTGCCACTAATTCTAAATCTTGTGTTGGGTAGTTTTACTCATGGATCATTAATTATTGGGAGGTATAGGATATCAAATTTTCATATTTCATGAGTACAAAATCTAATCCATTTTATGAGATAATAATTGTTTATCATAAATACTTCCCCACTAGTGGGTAATCTGAGAACAAGTATAGTGACTAGCTTCTTTATTAAATCTTTCAATATCTATATTCATTCATCATTATAGAAAACTTTCACCCCTTTCCTTGTTAACATGGTTAGTGATCTTGAGAATCATGAGAAGTTTATCAAAAATTGGGGATAGTTCCCTACTAATTCGGGGAAAATACAGATCTCTATGATGGAAATTAGTAAGGTAAACCCATTAATCGACTCTTTTTTTGAAGATCTAAATATTCCCCTTTTATAGAGCTAACAATCCATGAGAATATTACTTGATCCATCCAAAACATTCATTTAATATATTTCACATATAAATCTTCCTTTTATAGGGTCTTCTATACCTTATTCAAATGCTCCTCATATCCCTCCTTGATTTTGGATTAGATAAGAATATCATCTATAATGATTACCCAAAATGTGTTGAGTTAATTCTTAAAGACTCTATTAATTAATTCCATAAAGATAGATAGATATTTAGTGAGTCCAAATAGATTCACTATGAAATCTGAGTTACCATACCTTGTAGGAAAATCATTCTTTGGGATATATTTCTTCTTTACCTTTACTTGATAATATCCAAACCAATGATCCACCTTAGAAAAATAATCACCTCAACATATATGACCAAACAAGTAATCAATCCATGACATGGTATACATTTTCTTTATCTTGATCTTTTTAAGTACATGATAATCAATGAAAAGGTACATTGAAAATCATTCTTTTTAATGAAGAGGACCGGTTCACTGCATAGTGAATCACTTAGGAATATAAACCCTTTTTACAGATTCTTTATATGTGTCTTCTTCATATCATGAAGTTCAACAAAGTCCATTCTATATAGAGTCATGTATATTGATATCTATATTTCATGAATACATTTTATGGTATTTTAAGGTATTGATTTTTGTAATTAATTGATTAATTTTTCCAATATTTGGAATATTTGACTTGTTTTATGATTTTTGGTAGGAAATAATGTATCATTAGAAAAAGAGTGAAAAGGAATAAATTTTTGATTTAAAAGGAACTTCACTCTGTGAGTGAAGTGAAGTGGTGCGACAATAGATTTTTTATATTGTTGTGCAGCTAGAAAACATAAATCAAGACATTTACACATCATGTATTTTAATTACACATGTGATATTCATCGAGGAATAATTATACTGAAATTCGTGGTGTCTTTCGATACTATGAAAATTAAGATATTACACATTGTGAAACTCCTTTACACATCGTGATGCTATTGGGATTCAGAAAAAATAATGATACATGTCTAAGAGATTTGATGAGATTTTATATAAAAATTACTTTCAGGCCACATAGTAGAGGGATCCAGGATATGAGGAGATGGAGAGATGATGATGGTTGAATATATGCATTGAGTGATGATCTGGTGCCCTGCTTCACCACCGTTCTTCACGATATTTTTTCATCAGTGACCGATGCTATTTTTTTCATCATGCCTAGCATGAGTGAGTAGTTTTTATTGTGTTTGGTGATGTGATTGTAGGGGGTATGTGTTTATGGGGTTTATTTCAATTTTCTATTCTTATTTTGGATCTTTTCAATATTTTATTTTAATTCCAATTCATATTATTTTCATATTTCATGTACATTGACGTGTTATGAGTTTGTTTGTTTAATTTAATCAATTAATTGACCTATTTTGTGTATATACCCTATGATATCTTGGATAGTTGTTTTTAAATAGGGTTTTAGGTTGGATAGTTTTTTGCATTTTGTAGATGACCAATCCAATGGTTAAATCACATTATTAGTGAAAGGTACCCAAACCAATGATCCCTATAGACCTAATTTTGACCCCCAGACTTGAATAAATTCATTATTAATTAAATCCTTATTGCATGAACCTAAAAATAACTGAACCTAGCCTACTTCTCTATTAATTTCAAAACACAATATTTACTATTATTTTTTTCTTTTTCTTTAAACAATCAATTTAAATTTCAATTTCTTTTTATTAATTTAGAACATACAGATCATCCCTATGGGTTTGAAACTTATGTTTTCCAAGTACTATATTTTCAATAGTTTTCTTATTTTTATAAATTATTAAATTTTTGTAGACCTATAGAAATTAACAACTCCCTATGGGTTGTAATATATTTTAAAAAATATAGATATAAGGTCGATTGGGAACTCAACATCACATATTAGAGGATAAACAAACAATTCTTTGAGAAACACATCAAAAAATCTCTTATAAATGGAATGACATCAAAGGTTATTTTTCTATAGTCTCAATAATTTGA
The DNA here is from genome assembly GCA_963277665.1 of Viscum album. Taxonomy (NCBI): domain Eukaryota; kingdom Viridiplantae; phylum Streptophyta; class Magnoliopsida; order Santalales; family Viscaceae; genus Viscum; species Viscum album. Next base: position 1,855,075,924 of record OY728128.1, read on the forward strand.
TATAGATACACTTTCTCATAAGGCAATAATATCTATTCTTGATATGATGATACAAAAGAAGTTTCATCCTCCTATATTCACTTGTATAGAATCAGCATAAGATTTTCAATACAAATAGAGATTTCTTTATTTCGAAAATAAATATTTATTCTATATTTTGAAACCCAATATATACCTAGAATTGTGTTTTAATTCTACTGAAGAGAGTATCATAAGTTTCAGTAGGATATATATCCTAAAAATATAGACAATAAAGAAGTTATATACATGGGATGCAATTATTTCCCCATTTTACATTTTCAATTAGAGCTCCACTTCCATATTTTGAGGTGGAAATTGAATTGTTAAATTGAACTTGTGTGATACGAAAGAATGTGTTGATCCATAATTAAATAGTATGGTTTTTATTCATGACTAAATAACTACCGTAACTTTTACCATGGTATAGTAAGGATCAACCACATTATTTAGGATGAATAATCTATCCCATGCTCTCTATGATATGGAGTTTTTTTCCTTCTGTTATAATCAACAACCATTATCTTAGTGAAATGATTTACACAGTTTCCTTATTCATTGAAGTTGAAACATTGGACAGTAGGATGAGGGTTGACTAGAGGATTCCTTTATTCCATTACATGGGTGGGTTTCTCCCATTATCAATCTCTAGTAATGTGCCCTTATTTCCCACAACTAAAGCATTTCCTTGACCTATACATGAAATTTTCTTTATGCTCCTCCCCATACTTTTAAAAAGTGAAATTTTTTACTTTCTTTCAACCAATATAATTCTCCATTGAACTACCAAAATTAAAATCCATAATTCACTTTGTATTTTTTTGAACTATGAGACCCATGAGATACAATGATCTCCATTTTTACTCTGATGCAAGATAATAAAATATCATCAAAGGTTTCAAAGTCTTGAATCTCCAAATATTTTCACACAATTTTCTTTCTACAACCAAAAGAAACTATAAACTTTACTTTCATAGTCAATGAAAAATCCTAAGGGGTCATGAAAGTATTATGAATTTTTCCTCATATTCCCCAATGTATTAATCATCCTTTTATATGATTCCAAAGAAATAAATTTCCAATTTATTTCTATGATTGTAAGTGAAATATTTTTTCAAAAACCATTTTTTATAATTATTTCTACTCCATAACTTTGATCTCTTCCTCAAGATTTATATTTTTTATCAATATCCACCATTGATTAGTTTCTCCCTCAATATGATAAACATTTAGTGAAACCTTCTCTCACATAGAGAATTCATGGATTGAGAATATATTTTAAAAAGAGTTAATAAAATTTTTAAAGATTAAAGGATCAGAATATCCATTGAATGTTGGAGGTCGTTGTCTTAAAAAGGTATCAATTGGAACATTCTATTTCTTATGGGGATGTGAGTTTTCACCTAGATTCATTTTTCTATTAATAACATGAGTTAATTGAGAAATTATTTTCAAGAAGTTTTAGATTATTTCTCCCATCAGGTTTGGTATCTCATTTGGGAAGTCATCACATTTTCCATCACATTTATTGGTGACTTGGTTCCTCCTATTTCTATAAATTAACTATAATAAAGGGAAAATCATGTCTAAAAATTTTCAAACTATCAAACAAAAAAACAGGAAACTATGAACATTGAAGGGATAACTCATAAATTAAATACATTTCTCAAATAATGAATTTCTAGTTTAAAATTTATGTTATTAATGGTCTATTTTCTAATATAAAATATAATCTGAATTATTTTTCCCTTTATAATTGTTTATTAAGATCTTGTGAATTTACCAAATCATATCCACAATAATGTCAAAATATGTGATAAACAATGACTATTTTTCATCTACTAGGAGACAGTCAATTAAAATCCCAATGAACCCTTTTCGGACTTATTATGCCTAGGTACAACTGTGCTAGAGCCACATCCACTTATAGTATCCATATAGGGTTTTGGTTTCTTTCAAACTAATAAATCTATAATTTACCATAATTTAGGGATGCTTTAATATGTTTATTATTATCCCAATGGCTTTACCAAGGGTTTATAATCCTAAATCCCTATAATATCAACAACTTTATCTAATACCATTTATGAGAGCCCATATCTTCAAGACACCTTAATTCATGATTTATTATATAACGATACATATAATATAATTCCAAAATATCAAAAGTCTTAGTTTCACTGGGTAAATATATCCATATAACCATAAATTTAAATAGGTATATGACCATATTATTTAATAATTCTATAACATTCCCTTATATTGCTTCGAACTTTTAAAATTGAACAGGATAACCTAAGGCCAAACATAGGAAAGGGTGAGTTATAAAGCCTAGTAAGATAATAATAAAAACATAATATTATGATAGTAATAAATATTTTTCAAGAGGAATATAAATATGACATAAAAGGGTTTAGAATAAAAAACATTAATATCGAATAATGATATAAGTTGACAACATAAAGGTAAGATAGGAATGTGGTAACAACATAAAACATGAATTATTAAGAATAAGTCAAGCATAACCATCAAAATATCATAACATAGTGTTCTTACTATAACCTTCCATAAACAATATATGGTATCTCATGAGTCAAAAACATTAAAAAAACTTTAGTGTGATATATGATTTTATGACCACCCATCACATTCATATCATGTACATGCATTTCTGTGACCCATATATCATAGAACATAAGGATGCATTTCATCACCTTTAATCAAAAAATTATGGATTTTGTGTTATATAGATAGATTAACCAAATAAATGAAGGATATTTACATCTATTTGAATACCATTTAGTGTAAATGGGTATGAGTATTTAGTACACAAATGTTTAGCATGGAAAAATCACAAGACAATTTTTATAGCATAACTGGTGAAAATACAGTTAAATAGAGGGTTTAATGAGAGTAAAATGTGGTATTTCATTACTTAGGAATCATAATGATAGTAAAGGGATCTTTAAAAATACATTTGAATATGGAAAAGTTTATATCAAAGCCTTAGTATAATGAAATTATATGAAATAAAAAGGAAAAGGAAAGGATCCCTTACCTTGAGAGGGCATTATTAAAATCTTAATAGGGGCATATTAAGTTCTTGGGAACACATTTGGTGGGATTTATAGAGTGATCAAGAGATTAAATTCATGATCAATGTGTTTTTATTGAATACTAGTGGCATGATGGTTGGGAATTTATAGCAAAAGAGAGGGTATTTATTTGTTAATTTCTAAACATAGGTTTTGGGTTATATATGATAAAATAATCAAAACCAAAAACCCTTCCTTGGTTTTCCCATGTTTTATTACAAATAGATGATATTAAAAATATTTTATAATTCTGAGAATGTATATTATTAAAATTTTACCATTGGTGATTTGTAAGTGAGTTATGTTTATTATGAATTGATTATGATAGCTTAAAATATAGTATATGTTTTGGAAGATTTATTTAGGGATTATAAAAGTATTCAAATAACTTAAAATTAAATTATTTTAAGCTATAAATATATATATTTTTTGGATTCATTTTTAGGGAATTTATTATATCACTTTGACCATTATGATGTCATTATAGAGATCATATATTTATACTATATTTAATTTCACCCAATAGTTCAACTATCTTGGAAAATTTTAAAAAAAATCACCATTGGATAATTTTTAACTTCTATTTTCAAACACAATATTTATTTTATCAAAATAATTTTGTAATTTTCATAATTTTTACTTTTAAATAAAAATCCTTACTTATTGGAAAATATTAGTTTTTATCATATTAAAAACATTCTAACCCTTATGAAAATTAAATTTTAATTTATAAAATTATATTATTATTTACATTAAAATAAAAATTATATAATAAGAATATTACATTAAAATGTAATTTATTTTAAAAATTCATTAATTTATCCAAATTTTGTTCTTATTGAAACAATATATTTCCCAAAAATACAATAATGAATTATTCATCTCAAAACCTAATATTTATCAAATAAATTTTATAATCCTTGATAAATTAATAATAAAAATGGATAAATATATCCATTATTTCATTAAAAGAAAATTTAAAAAAAATATTTTTTATAATCTAGATATATAACCCCTTATTATGCAAGTGTACACCCTAAGGATAAGGTGTGTGATGGTCGGACATTCTTGGGGTGGTTAGATGAATACAGTTTTGGTTGTGTTTTCAATAAGCTTGAAATGATTCCACAAACGATTTTGTTCATGACTTATTTGTTGAATTTCATCATCATCCTAGTTATGTTTAAATCCTTGTGATTTTTTCTCCCTTAGAAGATCTGATAATTAGGTGTTATAGGGTATGATCCTACTGGTTGGGGCATTTTATTCTTCCATATATATCAATTAGACTTTATCATAACCCTTAATATATATTATTCTTATTGTTAATTTTACAATAGATATATTATGAATTGTAAATATGGTTAATGGTCTTTTTAATCCAGCAGGATATATCAGTCCAAAATAACAAAAGTAGTCCATGTATTTTCTATAACAATGTTACTTAATATGACATTTATTCATTCAAAAAGTTAATTTCATTTATAAAAGTTTTGTTCAGCATACCACGGCTTCACACGGGTGATAAGATTTCCAAATTCCGACCATAAGATGATGGAGATTGATATTCAGAAATGTACCCTTCAATTTTGGGTGTCCAAATGTTGTATTTTTTCATGAAAATATAAGATCATGAATCAAATGAAGACAAATATTTAATACCTATGGAAAACCCAACTACATGTCATACATTATTGAAGAATACATATTATGTAGTCCCCATGGTTGTTGTAGATAGGGTTTTGGTGAAGATAAGGTTCAGAAATTGTTTATGGAAATTACATTCTATGTGACCTAGTGTTGGAAGATTAACATGTACTCTAAAGTACATGGAAATGGGAATGGCCAGAAATATGGGAACGACCACAATATACTATCGTGATTGTGTTCTCGGACATGACTATTATACATGGGCATGGGCCTGGAGGAAAAAGGCATTCCATGGGTGGATAAGACATGTTTTGTAACACCTCTATGTGATGTGTAGTATGTCATATATTCCCATGATAGGTCTAGGGGATAACATGCATTGGTTCTTAGAAGAAGTCACATGATTTTTGACCCTATGTACACATTTTGTAATTCTTCTAGGAACTTCTACCATTCCTATATCTTTCTTAGAGACTCATATTTTGGATTTTGAGTATCCTATCTTGGGTAGTTTTTAGTATGTGATTAGATGGCAGACATTGTAGTGGATTAAAAACTATGATTTTAGGTTTTATAATCATAAAACTCTTTTAGGTGAGGATTAATAGATGGAAGTGATCAGACAAGAATATTAGAGATATATCATGGGTAGTACTCCCCTGTCACACATGGGAGTGAGGGTCCCTCATTCTCTTTATATAGGTAGAGTCAATAATCCCCCATTCTACAATATGGTATGGTTCTTCTATATTAAGAGTAGTAATCTCCCATCTTTGATCTCTAATGGTATGTGGCTCCTCCATGGGAGTGGGTGATCACTCGGTTGTAGAGCCCAGTAGTAAGGAGTGGTCCCCTCAACTCATATTCTTATGAGTTTTTTGTGATTATGGACATAAAATATGATCCTTTAGAGCTATTGGAAGGCTCGTGATTCTTTTAATTTTTGTGATATGGAGATCCACTTTCTCTCTCATTTATGTTTCAACATGAGCATATTTTTTGGGTTTGTATTACCCTCTTTTCATGAGATGATTTAATTTCTATTGAAACTTTTTTCTTCTCGCTTTTTGGTTTTTAAGGTTCTATAATAGGTATGTATATACTCACGCATTTATGTTATTTTCCTACACATGTTGTTAATTTTGAAGACAATAGGAAGATCAATAGTCACCTCAGTGGAGCATAGTGATACTTGGGTGCATTGACTATGTTCGGTGGTTGGAATTGGACATCAGGAGTCAGGCTCTCTTCATCGTTCTTTTTTACAGTTATTGTTAGGTTTGGACTTCATTTCTGGTTGGGCATGAATTTGTCCCCTTTACACTTTGATTTATATTGTTGTACTCTGATGTATTCTTTATAGGTTAATACTTGTGTGTTTATACTCTAGATGTTATTTTCCTTTATTATTATTGTACACTTTTTCAAGTAGATGGTTGTGCGCGTGCATATAAGTAAATTAGGCTAATTCCTACCATTTTAGTTTATTCCTTCTAGGAACTTCTCACCATCCACTAGCCTATTTAAGGTGGGCTTGGGAGTCACACTAACTTTGTTGCTGGACAGGAGGTCCATGGTTGGTCAGTTCATGATAAAGTGGTATTAGATATGTTTATACTCGATTCGGTGTTTATAATTAGACCCATGGTGAGTATTGGCCTTGGAAAATAGGTTTATGGTGTCATTATATCATGAGTGCATCTTTTAATCTAGGGAACCCAGTTTTGGTGTAATATTCAACGTATCCATTCACCAAGACTCTAACTACCTACTTGTTGACTCAGAATGTTGAGACATCGATTGTAGAGAACCAATGGAATGTGCATCATATAATATTGTGTTTTTTTACTATCCTTATTGAGTCAATTCAACACACACACATATATATATATATATTCTCTATAGAATATATTATGTCTTGATAAATTTTAGGAAGCCACCATGAAAACATCCATCTGGGATGCCAATACCGGGTCATAGTGATGATCAGTTGAGTGATGAGGCCCTATTTCAGGGGCCAAATCATGATGTGTTTCATTTAGGAATGTAGGCAGCAGTTTTGTCTCCTATCTAGTAATGGATAGTACCATAAGGGTTGGAGGACGAATCATGCAAGCTTAGCATGCTACATGAGTTCCAACATTATAGACCTATGAGGATTAATGGTTATTCATACTTGCAAGAAGAAGAGTATTGGTTTGAGTTGGTGGTATGATTTTTTAGGCTTGTTCAAACCTCGACTAATCATATGGTTGTTCATGCAGTCATCCTTCTTCATGGAGCAGCTGGGAGATGCCAAAGTCTGATGACATAGAACCATGATGAGATAACGCTCTCATAATCTAAATTATAACAAGTGTTTCACAATAAGTATTACTCTTAATTATTGAACTCTATAAGGATACCTGACCTTCTATAGTTGTATCAGGGTGATATGATTCTTTTTGGGTATGACATGGTATTCACTACCCTCATGTATTAATCCATCGATATGGTGTGATATGGTTTCTTCTATGAGTAGATGTTTGATCAGGGCCTCATTAGAGACATTCATTCTAGTATATATCTTTATGAATTCCTACCTATCATAGAGTTATATAGTATGCTTTGATGATTGATATCTTCCTAGTAAAGGGACATTGGGAAGATGGAGCCTCTGGTGGACATCATGGAGCAGATTCATCTATTGAAGCTAGCATGTGGAACACGTTAAGGTCTCAAAATAGGTGGTATACTCATTACCGTACTCATACACTTAGATCAATTACTCTGGGACTGCATATATGATCCAGTCATCAAGGAGAGGTTTGGTGTTATGTTTTTGGAATACAAGGTCACATGGATTGGGATTTCCCAACACAATATACCAAAGAGGGATGGAATATAGTGGGTGGATCACCATGGTAGAGGTAACACTATGGTATCCCTTAGGGAGGTGTTGTTGATATAGGAATATGTGGAGCACCATAGGGAGAAGCTTCTGGTGGAGGGAGATGTTATAATCTCCTTCCACCACCACCACCAGGTGACCCATTCCAGGATTAGAGAGCTGATGGTTGAGGTCATGAGTAGCTTCAGGCTATGGAGGGATATGACAAGGCGGTGCACATGATGATTCAAGGTATGATATATGACTTTTATACTCTTTATCTAGTACTAGTAAACATTTGTTCAAGTAATTCCTTTATATTTGTATCCCTCATTCAAATATGGGAAGCTATAAAAATGAATTCTAGGTAACTCACTGGATTCTTATTGGAGCCCACCAGCTACCTGATGGAGTCTATAGTAGCATGGGAAGCTATAAAAATGAAACCAACTAGTTGGTTTTATTTTTCAACTTAACTTGTGTCTTCAATACAGATCTATAAAAGTGAATTAGATGATGGTCTTAAAACCCTTGAATCAGCTCATTAAAGTCTTGGATTGACCAAATACACATCTATATCCTATAAAATCTATAAAAAGACTAAAAGGGTGGCATGTATCTCATCCATGAACATATATAAAAAATAATTTTCCATAAATTATTCTTGATATATCCACAACATTTTTTTTCAAGAGATCTATAAGTTACCTTTTTCTAAAAAGGAGAACCAAGCTTTATTAGCTTCAATTCAATTTATTTTTCTCTTTCTATCAAGATAAATTTTCTCTATTATTATAATTGTTAAAGTATCTTCTTTTACCATATCTCTCTTTCCATTTTCATCTTTCAAGTTCTTCTAAATATTTGAGATATTTGAGTGATTTGTAAAAGTTTTATAAAAACCACTATCTTCTCAATCCACTTCTCAGGTTCTCACCATTATTAAATTGAGTTATATTTATTCTTGGTTTCCATTAAAACCAATGGTATTCTTTTGTTTCTTAGTTTACATTAAAACTTAGGTCTTATTTTCTTCATATTTTGGTTTTTGGTTTCTAATAAAACAAATGGATTATTTTATTTAACTTTGGTTCTTGGTTTTTATTAAAACCAGTGGAGAAATATAACCCTCTAAAGCCATCATGAGGAGAGGAGATATATGGGATCATTCTTGATTTATTATGAGATTCTTTTTCAAAGTGTGCATATTTAATTTCCAAATTTTATTTACCTATAACTTAAAAAATCACTACACCCACTTAAATATTATTATTTTATTCTCAAATAAAATTATCTCATGATAATATACTTTATTTTATAGCATCATTGAAAAACATAAAGGGAATTCCCGCCCCTCTTGAAATTTTATCTCTGACCTATAATAATTTTACCTAAATTATTAGAGTAATATTTATTGTTTATGGATTGTTACTACTATAGATGTTGTTATATCATGCTATATTTTCTTATTTATATATTTTCATGCTTTTATTTTGTGGCATTAGTGTAAAATCTCTATATAAGTGATGCCATAAATATGGGTTGAATCTATCTGCTGTTTGTTGGGATTCTGGGGGTGAATCTATTCCTATTTTGTTGTATTTTGATATCATGGTTCTTGTCACCAAAAGATGGAAATCCATAATTCATGTTGATCTCTGTGTATGATTGGTCCAAGTAACATGTTAGGTTTAACTAATCTGGTTTATTAGATTGAATGAAACGTTTTTTGTGGAGTTCTTTCTAGGGAATTTTTCCTATGATATCCCCCCTAAGAAAATCTCTAATTGTAGAAGAAGGTTTTGTATGAAGATAAAAATAGATAATCACACTATTTTCAATAAATTAATAATTTTCATGAATAAATAATGTGGAATAACATCTAATGAAAAATAATTACGTGGACTGGATTATACGGTAAAAAAACTATATAGATATAGAAACATAATTAAAAGAAGTAGTGTCCATGATAAAGAAGTTATAATATTAGTTTTATGAGGTACATATTTAAGATAGATAAAAATTTTCAAGGAGGAAATTGTATGGTTTATAGGGGAATCCATATCATTAATAAAAAATAAACTTCATGTCACCATAATACTAGTGTAAAGGTTTCTATATTAATTCATATTGTCTAAATATTATTTTGAATGAATAGTCCAAACACTTCAGTTGAGTGAGAAGTGTGTTATTAGATATAATTTTTATAAACCAATAAGGATAGTGATTCAACTCAAAATTTTAAATGGAAGTGTTCTTTAGTGAATTTTGGAACACTGAAACATTATTGAGTTTATGGTCTATGGATGTAACCTAGTGCAGGTGAATCGAGTAAAAAATTGTATATTTCATGTTTTTGACTTTCTTATACATCTTTTCAAGCTAAAGAGAGAGGTTTATTTAATCTCACTAAAAAATAAGATCAATAAGGGGTTTTTTAAAATTTTTATACCCTGAATCACCTCCCTCTAGGTATTTAATTTTTTAGAAATAAAAAGTAGCATTAAAACTAAAAGTTTAAATTAGTGGAGTTCTACTCTCTTAGAATCCATGGATGTAGTAAATTTTAAAAGGATTTTAATCCTTTATGGGAATAATTCTTATCTATGGAATAATTAGATGTAATAATAATTATAATCCTTCTATATGGATGTTTATATATCTATTATTCATGGAATTTCGGTCAACATAGAAAATAGAGTTTTATTAAAGAGTGGTTATAAAGAGTTGGATTTTTATTCTAAGGGAATTAAGGTATTATGGTGAGATTTATCCAATAATATATTGATAAGTGAATTATATGAATATATTTTATGGTTATGATGTTGTATATAATTGAATAATCATGCCAATTTTCTGAATGTTGAGATTTGTTTTATATCTTAGGGTTGGAAATAATCAATTTGTGAAAAAGGAATTAAAAGAGGTGGAAATTGAAGAAAAATGACACATCACCCCATTTCACTTCGCTCGCAGTGCAACGCTGGACTTTTGAGGAAGCTAGAAGCTGGAAAACTAGGGGCAGAATAATTACACATTGTGACCTCAAAAAGTGAAGAAAATCCACACAGAACAAGTCGTGAAGTCAAAACATGTTTTGAAATACCATTAAACATTTTTTAACAACATTATATGACTTGAATTGTTTTTGAGAAGAAATACGCTGAGATTCACATGATCTGAAGATTTAAAGGTTTCGGATGAATCTCATTCAAAGATTTGGAATGTTGACTCCTTTCATATCTTGTAATGGGGACTCATGACCGTACCAACAACCGACACAGGTGCACCAGTAGAGTATACTATTTCGAAAAGTGGTTGGGAAGAGACCATCCAGATCCTACAAATAGAAGAGATATTGGCTACTTTGGATATTCAAATTTGAAGTCAGAGACCAATGCTTAGAACAAGAAGTTATTTCTCTATTTCTCAGTTATTTTCATTCTTTTCATTATCTGTTATTTTTATTTTATTCTTCCATCTTATTCCCTCATCTCTAGGATGATGGGGTAAACCCACCATGTGATAGGGTGATGTAAAGAGAAGGGGTAAGGTTTGTTAAATTTCTTCATTTTAATTATTCATGTGTTTCGGTTTCCACGATTTAATTTCAACTTCAAATGCCTTTATTTTTATTGTATCATGTCTATTGATATTTGAATCAAAAAGGAACATAATATTTTCCCAACTGATAAACCTAAATAAGGAAGGACCATTGTCTACTTTAGGGGAAATTGGGTTTAAATATAGTATTGGGACAAACATAATTTGGTGAAATCCTAAGCTACCGGACAATGGTAAATCGAGAATTGTCACATTAAGGAGGATATACCATGACCATTGGATCTTACTCTTCTCAACTCCGACACCAAATCATGAATTAACAAATCAATTATCTAAAATACAATTACACCTAAGCCCTAAAATTACAATAACCCTAGAATGAATTTCTAGTCTGTTTACAACCCAATAAATCAACCTTCTTTGCTTTTGGTCTTCAATAAAAACCAATCAAATCACTCTTTTCTCACCCCTCTCCTCAATTTTATAATATTAAATATTTTGAAAACCTAATCAAACTAATTTCTCTATATATTTGAGTTCGACATAAAACTTACCAATACTACATTTTAATTATTCGAGTAGAATACTTTGAGTTTTTATAAAAAATTTATTGCATTTAATTTTAGAGAATTAACAATTCCCCAATGGGACTATCAGATATACATGAAAGTATTGTCATGAAAACCCTCACACAACAAGTTGTAAATTATTCTTAACATATATAGAGGTGACCCAAATGTATAAAAACATAAAGTTCAAGTACTTTAGAACATTTATGATGATTTTATGATGCACATAAATGATTTTTTCAATGAATTATTTAATTAGGTAAATATGGTATTAGAGTACATGAATGATTTCAAAGAAACCCTTATTGTAATAAAGATTATGAATCATATTTTGAGAATAATTTCACCTATTTATACACTAACGTTTTGGTTCTTGAGGACAAGGATATAAAGTATCTTTAATACTCTCATTACATATGAAATGATTAACAGTGATAATTATTCATTGGAAAATAAGAAATATCATGTTGTGTAATTTATTACTTGAAGGGAAAATTCCATCACTCTCAACTGGTCTCTCCTTTCTCTTCTGGTGATTACCTCTTGAGATCATGGTTTCTGTCTCCCCCTCTATCATTGGTGTTACCTCCACCCTAATCATATTTATTAAGTTATTTTCCTTAATTCTTTTATATTTTCCCTCCCAACCTCATAAATTATGGTATTCCTACTTTGATGTGATATTAAATTGATTTTTTTCTAATTTATTCACTCTTTTTGTTCCCTTTTTAGCATTCGTTCCTTTCTCTTCATCTCTATGATTTCATCAATGGTAATCATGGTCATTTTTCTCCACCTTTTTCTATTTTCTTATTCCCCAATCACATTTAACCGTATATTGGGTTAAAATTATGGAACTAAGTATGTATTAGGAATGTGTAAGGTTGCGTTTGGTTGCTTTGATATCTTTTTTTAGGTGATTTTTTTTGTCTGTCTCCTATGGTTATTCTCTATATTGAGTACTTATATTTATTCATTAAATTTTATATATTCTATATCTATCATATCATACCCCATATTTTTTTTGTTGTGCATGTTTTTAGGGAAGTCTTGGGATGGGTTGGTTGGATAATTCGATGATGTAATAGGTGTAGATATGGAATTGTTCAACTTTTTTTCTTTGACCTTTTGTTTCCTTTATAGTGATGTTTTTTTCCCGTGGGTTTTCTTCTTATGTTTTCTTTGTTCTATATTGTATTTTAGTTGATCTCCTTGGATTTGGGAATTCCGTTTAAGTGGAATTTTCTTTCAATATTGGTTTCACTCTTAGTGATGGTGTTTTGTTGTAATGGATTGTCTCATTTATCTTGTTTGGTTTCGGTTATATGGGGTGGTTCCATCTCATTTTCCCTCCCTCATCTCTGAGAGCTTGTTCCATCATGCTAGACCCTACCTCAGTTGGGTGCAATGGTTTTTATGGTGTTTTGGTTCTGTTGTAGTGGGAATGTTGGAAATTCAAGCTTCATCAACTAGTGTTTGTTCTCAGAGGTTTCAAATTCATATCTATGGATATCCTGAGTGACTCATCAAAGGATGATGATGATGGTGTTCAATATTTTGGTTCTATTTTAGTTTCTTTTATTGGAATGTTCTCTTCATTAGTTTTGTTCATTTATGGATTAGGTACTATAATATTCATGGGGTATCTCCAGTGAAACTTTGATGATACTAATATTGAGTATATGAAAGTTACATGCTTCAGGATTATAGGTTGAATATGTGACATGTGTGATTTTGCTTGAAATTTGAAATTTAAATTTGTTGGTGTGGGTCCACAACATAGAAAGTGGTTTTAATTTTTAATTTATTTACTTTGGTATATATTTGAATTATGTCTTTAAATTTGTAAGCATATAACTTAACCAAAAATGGGTTATTCAAAAATATGAAGAAATGAATTTGGAGGAGGATAAAGAAATTTAATTCAAGGAAATGGGGAAGCTTTTCATGGATTATAGTCCAAAAAAAACATGTTTGATATAGTTATTTCATTTCCTTCATCAAATTTGAAAAGGGAGAGAGATAATTTATAAAAGGAAACATTGAATCACATGCTTTTAGTGTGGAATGGTTGGGCATCTTGTTATATAATTTCCCAAAAAGTTATAAGATGATGATAATGATGAAGTTGTGGGGAATAAATATTTAAATAATGTAAAGGTAAATGGTTGTACCAAGAAGAATTTATTTAAAAAGAATAAAATTATTCCATAAAAAGATAATATTTTGGAAGAATTTTTAGTAAATGACATTGAGGACTGAGAAGACCACAATGAAGAAATTTGGGTGGAAATCACAGAAAAAACCAAAAGCAGAGGAATAAAATGATTGTGATTAAGTTAATATTGATGGAATATTATACCAAAAAGTGTATTTTGAGGTTGTAAATGAAGATATATACTTTTATATAGAAAAAATGAAAAAAATACAATATAGTGGTTTGAGAATCAAAACTCTACATATAGTAGTGAGAAGGGGAGAAAGTTGAGTTGAAGGCTGAAATTGAGAATATCATATCTGAAAAGCCTAACAACTTGGATAAAGTGGTTGAGTTCAAACTCAAAAATTTAAGAGTAATATTGAATAAATATTAAGTTTAATATAATAGTGATATATCAATTCAAATTCATCAAGGATATTGAATAAGAGATCACCAATCTATGAAAAACGATCAAACATCATAAACTACTCTTGAGTCTTAGTATAATATTAGAAAGATGGATAATGTAATAATTTGAGAAAATAAAGTAAGAACATGGTGATCTGTGAGAAAAGTTTTAGTATTTTCATTAAAATAAATTTGTCAATGATAAAGTAAAATAAGTTGTAGGGCTTGATCATAAAAAAGGCATTCAAGGTTGATGTTGGGAAAAAAGTACCTACTCTAAGGAGAAAGGTATATTATGGTGTCTCTAAAAATTAAAACACTTAAATATAATAAAATACCACTAGTTTTATTTCATAGACACACAAAGATACATCACATATAATGATTTATTATTATAGATATATGGAACATAATAAAAATATGCGTTATATTTCCAAATGATATTGGAGGGTATAAGAGAAAAAAAATCATCCGGGAATTATTCATAATTTTGGGTATGCTTATAAAAAAAATGTTTATAGTGTTTTAGATATAAGAATATGTATTTATATTTCTCATCAAGGATGTTAATAAATATTCTAAGATATATAAAAAGTGATCATGTATATTATTTTAAGGAATTATAAAGCAGGATGAAAATGAAAAAACAATTTTCATTATGGAAGTATGAGGTTAGTATATTGTATTTAGAGGAGGGAAAAATATACCAATCACTAAAATATGTGAATTCAAATACTTGGATTAACAATTAAAGGTCTATAAATCTATGGTTAGTTTATTTCCTTGAAAGAAACATTTTGTGATTTAATATGGATTCTTGATAGTGTATTTACATTCCATGTGATGAGATAAAAGAATATTTTCATGGGAATTAAGTATGACAAAGAAGGAGTTATTCAGATTGAAAATAAAGAAGTATTAAATATTATTTTCTTTGAGAAATATACAATTGGAGGTAAATATGTGAGGTGCACATATGTATTTTTATTTAAAGTCCATCGTCGCAACTTTCTTAGTGTTAGTAAATTAAATGAATTAGGAAATTCTTTAATTTTTACCATGAGGACTTCTACCATAAAGGTTGTGTATTGTCCAGTTTTGATTTAATGGAAGATTTAAAAGTGAAATTTACACCACATCAATGGAGAGGAAGATATATTCTTTATATCAATGAAATATGAAAATAGATTATAGCATAAAAGGATTGGCCACTTGATCTAAGAAAAACTTGGATAATTTGGTTAAGAATAAAGGGATATCATGATATTTCAAAGCTTACACATGATCATACTTACACATTTGATGTTTTCTACATGGTAATGATCATTTGGTATATGTATAATCTATAAGATAAGATGTCAACAAGGTTGTTATAATTACTCATCATTAATGTTTATGGGACAATATCACCAAGATAAACTTATATAAAGACATATAATTTGTTTTTAAATAACTATTACTACAACACCATGATATTTTATGATATATTTATTTTTAAATAAATTTAATTTTTTTGATACCTTTTGTTACACGTAACCCCAAACCTAAATGAACAGTAATATAGTATATTGTTATAAAATAGTAGTTAAATTAAAGTGTATGAAAAAAGAAAAACTAAATTATTAAAAATATATGGTTTATATATTTATAAAATAAATCAATGGATAATAATTATTTAGAAATTAAAATAAAAAAATCATTTGAAAATAAAATGAAGTTTATCTGAAAAATAGATTTTATTTGTGCATTGTGTTTTTATTTTAGTGAATTAAATAGATAAATATTGGAAAACAATTTTTTCATTAAAATATTTTAATATTCATATAATATTTTTTAATGAATGAGATATGAAAATATATTCAATTTTATGATTAAAATGTATTTTTATAAAAAACAGTTTCCAATGCCTTTCGCACACTTATTTTAAAGTGACTTTATGTGACCTAATGAAATTGAATCTTGAAAAATGGATTCTAAGTTTTTAATAATAATCATCAAATTTTATAAATAGATCCATTTTTTTCAATATGTATAGCAACCGTAATAAATTTTTGTTACCTCAGTAAGGGTAAAATGGGTAAAATAGTGTTAAAACATTGGGGTAAGGCTTTAAAATGTATATATAAATTTAAATTATACTATTTAATGAGTGTATTTTGTAAATTTACATCCAAATATCTAATATATGGCCACCAATTATCATATTTATTTGAATATGAACTTTATATTAATTTAAGAAATGAATAAATACAAAATTTCACTCTCTTAGATTTAATATCTTTAAAAACATTATATAGGGATAAAAGGAGAATAATTTCAATTATAAATGTTTTTTTAAATATAAATAATATTATTTATCATATTAATTTATTTATAATTATTATTAATTTAATACTTACCTTAAATGCCTATGTAATGATGGCAGAGTATTTATTCAATTAAATGAAAAATAAAATAAATTGTATTAAAATATGAAAAGTAATAAAATTTAATTATATTATTTTGTTACAATAATTTTTTATATAAATATGACATATCAGGGATGTATCAAAATATTACATTTAAATTAAACCAATTTATTAGTGTTTATAAAATCAAATTAAATGAATAGTTCTAAAATTTACATTAATGTTATGTTATTAAAAATAATATTTTATTAAATGATTTAATATTCATAAAAATATTATATTTACCTATTTATTGGAATATGAATTAAATTATATACCATGGACTATTTGGGATTCATTTTTATAATTATGATAACATTATTAACCCTTTAAGATTGAAATAGTTGTTATTCTGGTAAAGGTCAATAATGATTGACAAAGGGGTTAATAAAAATAATAAGTTTTAAAATGATACCAAAACCTATCTAAATTTAATTTTATTATTTTATTTAGAAACTAAATTTTTTTTATTTGAATCATTATCCATTTTCAATCATTTATATAACTAATTAATTTATTATAGTTTACTCTTTAATGAAATTCCATGTCTGTTATCACCTCCACTTATAAAAAACACCCCCCCTTCTCGTATTTACACCATATTGTGAATTATAAATCAATTAATCACTATATAATTATATCATAAACTTTGATTTAAATGTTCTAGAGGTTATTATCCCTCCAATATACCATACTTAAGATATTTAAGAGGATATCCAAAGGAGTTATTTCAAATAAGAGGTAATCACCTTAAATAGTCACTTTCCTTTTACATCTTATATAACATCCTCTAAATGTTTTGGTATTTAACATAAAATAATAAATTAAATATCCTAATATAATGATATGTTATTATGATTATAAAACCACCATTTTTTCATTATCTTTATCATAAAATGGGAAGAAAAAGTATCACTTGTGTGTACGTACGACTTATCGTCTCTACGTAGTGATACAATTCATTTTTCATCACCATATTTTATGGATCGATATTATGATTGGTTTAATGTTTATTTATGATATTTATGATATAACTGTGATTATTTAAGGAAAACATAATTTATTTATTCTCATATTCCAATCAATTATAAAATGATAATGTAACACCCCAAGATTTTACAATATGTCTCTTTTTAAATTTAACCTGTTTGTTAGCTTGCGTTGCACCTAACACCCAACTTAAATGAACAATGAAATATTATTATGCAGTCATTATAAACTAGGTATTAAATTCAAGGTAAATAATATTATTAACCACACTATTAAATATAAATTTGTTCAAATCATTGTTAATTTATTAATTAATTCTTTGTGAATAAGTGATTATTTTTTAGTAAAATCATACTATTCTTCAAAAAACTCATTTTCTTCAAAAAAGGTTTTCTTTATTTTTATGAGTAATTTTTTTAATAAATTAATGGAACCTATATCAATTTGATTTTATGAAACTAATATAATTTTTAAAATCTCCATACTAAAATTAACTTTTGTTTTTTTTTCAATTTTCTAAAAAGATAGATTTTCCAGTGAATAGTGAAAATACAAATTTTTAGAAAATTGACAATTTATTTTCAAGTGAATTTATGATTTTACTTTATTCTCAATTAATATTAAGTAAATTTTAGTAATAAATAATCTAATTAATTTTATTTTAATAATCCTTATATCTTAATTTGGTATAAGTATATTTTTTTTGCTTAAAATGTATTTTTCCAGAAAAATGGTTTTTTGTTGCACTTTGTGGGATTAATTTTAAATTAAATTCTAAAAATAATTTTTTTGTCACACATATTAATTATTTTAAATTTAAATTTCATTTAATTTCCATTCATTCTTTTTTTTTGGGGATTCCCAAGATTTTATGGAGGAATGGGTGATTTTTCATGAATTGGGCCAAGCCGTGAGATCTATTCCAGATTTAAAAATAAATTTTGATTCCTTTATAACTCCTTAATTTTTCAACATTTTTCATCCATTACAATTTCTACTTTTCATAACTTTACCTATCAACACCAAAATATTAATTTGAACCATTTAAGAATCCTTAATCATGGAGGATTTGGGTTTTTATTTAAGGGATTAGGTCTACCCAAAAGCCTATTTCCTGCATTAAAATAGTTATTAATTATTTAATATCTTAGTAAATATTAACATTTTTTCGGTGTTTCTAACTCTAACTCGAGCCCACATACCCAAGGCGTGGTCCAATGCTCTCCTCCTCCTCTTTAGATCTTGGTTTCATCTCGAATATGGATTAAACTTCTCTGAATTTCTCAAATATCCCAGATTTAAAGAGGTAAATTGATTATTTTATAACTCCTAAATTTCACACTCTTTTTCACCCATTCTAGTTCTTAAATTATCTCTTCGACCTTTTTAGAGTATCACTTGAATGGTTGGATGTTTGAATATTTGGATACAGGTGTATTTGGGGTGATTCATTCAATATTTTTCAAGGTTAGAGATTCCTTCTTGGTTTATTCCTTTTCCCTTAGGGTTTCCTCCCTCTTTCATTATGTTCTAAAAGGTCCAGAAGTTAGATTTAGAACCTAGGGTTTGATTTTGTGTCTTTATGGTCAAATATTGTGGTCTAGGGCAGGATTAATCTTCCTTATGGTGCGATGGTGGTGTGGTTGAAGTTTTGCACCATGTTTTGAGGGATTCAACACATTTGGTAGGTGATTCCATGGTTAACCATTCCTTGATGAGTTAGATTTCTTGTTTCACTAGTATTTAATGTTCCCCATGTGTTGTGTGTAGTGATAAAACCATTTTTGAGGGATTTGGTTAAGCATTTAAATTTATAATTTCATTTTTATTGAAGTTATGAACTTTTCGCATGTAACACATGTGGTATCTTTTGTGATAGTTTTATAAAATATGACATTTATTTATTAGATATTTAAAGGGGATGAAAATTCGGTTTTTATAATTCCTTAGTGTCAAGTGGGCCTTGGAAGGCTGTTTTTGGAATAGGTTTTTTGTGTAAAACTTTGTTATACTTATTGAGAAATTTTTATGAAAATCGGTGTTTTCAATTGTATCTTTCATGGTATTATCCAAGGTGATTTTATAACACTTCAAAGTGGTTTTATAAATTTCTTTAGGGATACTAATTATACTTTGGTGGTGTTTTGGTGTGGTTTTTTCCATGAAATATGGTTTTGAAATTGGTTTTATGAGAAAATATTGGGTATAATCTTTGGAATTATTTTATAAATGATTTGAATGATTTAATGATTTTTGTAAGTTGTGAAACCATATTGTAAAAATGTTTTGGATTGTGTATATTCTGAAATTTCACATTTTAAATGTGAGAGAGGTTGTTTTGTGATGTGTTCCATCTTGGAAATTTTTTACAAGAAATGTTTGATGGATTTACAAAAGTGTGTAAGATATGTGAAAGTGATGAGGATGTTTTGTGTGAGTGTGATGTGCAAAGTGGATTTTGGTTATGAAAAAGGGTATTATGTAACATGTGAGTGTACTGTTTTGTGAGTTGTAATATATTTTAATGGTTTTATAAAATTGTTAAATGGATTTGTGGAAGTGTTAAAGAAATTTGAAAAACGTGTTTTGGGCTATTTTGGTGTGAGTCAGATTTCAAATCAATTTGAATGAAAAGTGGACTTTTGTGACTTGTGTAGTATATGTGTAGGAATTTTGGCAAATTTTTGATGAGAAAATTATATTTTCATGTGTAAATTATATTTCTTGACTTTTTGAACTTGTTTGATGACAAAGGGAAAACCTGGGTATCTAGGTGGGCGGACATGTACTAGTATGCTAGTGAATCTGTGGGGTTTGGCCATAGTTTCAATTAGTAAGATTGAGGCTTAAAACTGTAACTAAACTATGATGATGATTATTTATGACCACTAGGTTATGGGTTTGTTCTATACTAGTGGCTTGTACATGAGAAAAGATATTTTTGATGGTTACTCTCACCGAGATACGAGGTACCTAGGACCCACAATGAACTAGTGCCTATGGGTTATTTTCTATTGCTTGTGGTTATTAGATCCTTTATACTTACCATCGACATACGGTATATTTGGATGGAAATTTCTCTAGCTTTATATTTTATTTTAAAAGTGTTTATTCTTTAAATTATCCCACTTGAAAACTGATTTTTTTTGAGTGTCATGTTTTAGAAATTATAACTATAAATTACATGTTTTTTAAAAATTTAATGATTTTCATATTTTAAATTATATCACATGGAATATATTAGTGGTGGTATCATACTAGGATTTATCTCACACCCTACATACACCTTTGGTTGTATATAGACTTGGTTACTTTGTGGTTGCAGGTTTGGGTTCAACTTTTGTGCTAACAGTTTGGGTTTTTACCGGTCATTCGTGATGCGGTGTTGTAGAGATGGATTGAGGGTGGTACCTCTTGCCATGTGGAGGATCTTGGGATGTACTTATTTGGTTTCATACCTTTTTAATGGTCTTTAAACATAGTTCTAACTTATGTAATTAATTTCTGAAATTTTGAAAAAGACAGTTTTAGTTGAAAAATCCAGATTTGTTTTATTGAGTTTATTTGTTGTTTAATGTTTATAAACTTGGGTAAATCATTCCCAGACATCATTTAATGATACTAGAACACTTGTTCCATCTCTTGGGGATTGAGAACACCCTTAGGTCCTTTTATTTGTCCTGGTCAGTTGCTGGTTTTTATGGAGACCAGATTCGGTTTGTGACAAAATTGTATCAAAGGGGGTTCCGGTTAACTCTTCGGGTCACATTATTTGGGGAACAATCAGGATAGTATAGAGTTAGGATTTTTGGGACTTGGTCTTTCAGTTATAGGTATTATGCCTGATCACCACACCTCATGATGGGATTTGAGTCGCCAGGGGATGTCGGGATTTATATGATTCCTTTGGATTTCTTGGATTGATGATGATTAGGGGAAATGAAGAGAGAGTTGGGTAAATGGTCACAGAGAGCTCGCAGGGCCTGGAAATCCATGTGGAGTCATGGATATTCACTATAACACTCTTTTTGACTGTGAAGTGATTAGAATATGGCCACTAACCATATGTCCAAGTCACCCACTAAAACTAGTTTCCTCTCACATTGTCTTATGTTCTTTAGTCTTAAAATCTTGGAACATTAGTTTTAAAGTGACTTGGTTTTAAGAAGAGTAAAGTTTTGGTGAAATTATTATATAATAAAGAGGGAATGGTTAGATATTTGAAAATGGAGAACTGAACTTTCAGAATTTTATTGGAATGGAAAAATGGTGTGTTTGTACTTATTTTGAAAGCATGAACTATGTCAAGGTTGGTTTTGAAAAAGTGTTTACAATAGAGTTTTCTAAACTGTTGAAAAGTGTTTTAATGGGATGAGATTTTTTGAAATTTATGTGAATAACTTGAAAGTGAGTTTTCATTTGAATGATTGTTACTTTCTGAAATGTTTTTTAATCCGGTAATTTGGGTTCGATGTCATGGTTAGCAGTCTTGAGAAAAAGAAGTATTGGTTGATTGTTTTGGTTTTAAAATGTGTAATAAGTTTTTGTATTAACCTTTGGTATTTTAGTGAGAGACCACATGTATAGGGTTATATGGGATGATTGACGGTTAATGGCATGACTGGATGAGTTTCGGGATATATATGAGAAGGGTGCCTAGTGTGGCATGGAAACATGCATGTGTGGAGCCCATGGGGTACCATTGGGGGATACGATAACCATTGAACCGTTTTTTTCAAAGAAA